>JAOTOL010001659.1:1147500-1772500 GCA_034440575.1 Imbricaverruca yamaguchii
CGGACAAGGGGAGGGGGCACAGGAGACATGCTCACACGCAAAGGTGGCCCTCTCCGGCCGGAAATGTCTTCCCCGCAAGAAGACCCAGAAGGCCCGAGTGCACGCCCATTTCTTGCCGGCTCAGCGAATTTGTCAGCCAAAGACAGGCGTTTTCAAAAGAAAAGACCCCATTTGAGACGAAAACGCGAACCAGTATGTTCGAGTGCACCACCTCCTCCCGATCAATGGCTTTTTTCCACCGAAGGCACACCTCCGAGGTAACGTGTTCCCTGCAACGAAAATCCTTGAATCAGGCCCTCGTTGTGATGAGTGCTCTCTGCTATCCTGCCTTATAAAGGTACGAATATCGGGAGTAGGTAGCGTGGAAGAGTGACGCCAATTTGGCTGCGAAAATGTACCCATCCCAGGAGATTTAAATGCACTCACCCTTCAACATATTTTTTCAGCTAAAGACATGCTCAAACATGCCAAATGCATGCTAAGAAGAAAAGGCGTGCTCGAGCATTGTACTAGCACTTGAAATTGGTTGATATCCTGAGGGTCATAGGCTAATATACTTCACTTACCTGGGCCTATATTGTCGAGCTTCATTGTTTGCCGCTAAAAGCAACCAAATCAGCCCGCATAATTTCAAGTTAAGCAAGGGGGCAGAATATCTGTCATTCCCCCCCCCCCAGTGGGACGCATTCGGCTGCTGACCTCAGGGACGCGCGGGTTAGACATCACACAAATATTGCAGTATTCGGCGAATGAACTTGTGCAAACACTATGAGCACTGTCAAAATAATGGGAATGAAAACTATATCTGGTTTGTCAGAGCACCGATTTACGTAGGCCAATGCATATATCAACAACAGGAAGATAAGAATCTGCATTAATTGTACCTGTAGCGAGGCTCGTATTAAAGTTCTCCAAAATTCTAGCTGGATCTAGAATACATTCCGGGTTGTGAGCTCGTCGGGTTCGACCGCGCCACAGGACCTTAGCCTCGCCATTGGCGCGCGCTCGGGTGTCGCCAGTGGACTGTTTTGCGTACATCAATTCTGGGAGCTGTCGACAGGTGGACACCGGCTATGGAGATCTGCGCCATGTGACGCGTGAGCGATGTCCATATGTAGGACGCTGTCGGCCGGTTGTCGCCGACCGTGTCGATGATGCATGTGTCGGAAGTGTGGCGGCGCGACAGGGTGCTGGGTCGCTCTGTGGAGGCGCGGCCCCCGGCTCAGGCAGTCACGGCTACCGCCTATAGCGGAGAGTCGCTGAGGAGTTGACGCGTGTGGACCGTCCCGCTGCTCTGAGCCTACGTCGGGGCAGGGGGTGCAGGCCCGGCAACACGTGCACGAACGTTGGCGGTTTGGCGACCGGGCGTTAGTAACTGCAATGCCTGAAATTTCAGCACTGTGCTGTGAGCTATCAGGGGATTACAAAGGAAAACCTTCGAACAGGATGTGGAGCTAAGGTTGAAATCCGATAGCTCAGAAATGATTCTGGGAGTTCGGGCCCCCAGAGGACAATTAATTTACATACTATTTATGTTAATTAAAAAAAACAAAGGGCACCTTTGAATAAAAAAATTGTCGAAATCAGGGAACTTTTTAATAGGGGTAGGTGATCCACTCCAAATCCGTTTGCTTTCCCCAGCGCAAATCCTAGGTACGCCACTGGCGTTCATGCACACCATCGCACTATGAGCTACCATGGGACAGATGCAACTCAACACCGGCAGCAGGTAAGCCAGGCGCTACTGAGACGGCATAGTGTCATTGTGCACCACAAAAACCCTTTTCCAAAGTACTTAACTTCATGTGATCTCAAACAGTTTCAAGACTTCATTTTTTAACAAAAGCATGGCTGGATACAGCCACATATAGTACAGCCTCTGGGTGGTTTTGTCACGATAGGTTTTCATTATATAACAAGCAATATGTACTATTTACAGGAACAATTCACCTCGTCGAACCATCTCTGCACACCAGGCTCATCTGGCCTGGATGCAAGATTGTGCATTGTATTTCGATTTATTTTCACTGGCGGGGCTGACATTCGACATCAAAAGGGCACCCGAAACCAACGATCACGGCACTTTGTATGCACCTGGGTGCATACAATTGAAACGGCGCAGCTGTGCCGCACTACATCATGTATACATAACGGACGGATTATGGACGCTTTGAGTGCATGTGATGGTGGTGGAGCGACTGTATGCATGTATCAAACTATCACATCTAAATTGCATGCGAGATCGCAGGCTTACAATCAATCATACTTTGATCTAAGATACCAATGCAAATTCTCTCTGAACAGGTACATGTTTCACGCTTAGCCAATATATGTCGTCATGGCCATCGACAGGTGTGTTGCGACCCTATGCAAATATTTGTTCCCCACGACACTAAGTCCCACTAATGTGTGCCAACAGACGTGTTCCGCGACTCTTCATCCCACAACTAGATGTGTTCCAGGATCTTTCATCCCACAACTGTGTGCCAGCAGATGTGTCCCTGACCCTCCATCCTACAACTATGCGCCAACAGGTGTGTCCCAGGACCTTCCATCCCACAACTGTGTGCCAGCAGATGTATCACACGACATTCCATCCCACAACTGTGTGCCAGCAGATGTATCACACGACATTCCATCCCACAACTGTGTGCCAGCAGATGTGTCACACGGCCCCTGTCACCCTATCACTCACATCACGTCCCATCACCCTATAGCAAATTTCACGACCCCTATGATCATATATGTCCTACAGCCCTTTGCAAATATGTCGCGCAACTTCTGTGCACATGAGGACGGCTGATTTTGGCAGATGGTAATGCTGTCGGAGCAACAAGACTGGACAGGAGTGTAGCACCGTGGAGATAGTGGATGCAGCAGCCCCACGGACACGGTCATACACTGTACAGGTGCGAGTACAGCATCCCCACCCACTGTGGCCTGTGCTGTGGTGGCCCAGTCGTGAGTGACACGTGAGTGACACGTGACAGGAACGTAAGTGACCCGCGAGTGGCACGCTAATGGCTGGTGAGTGTCGCCAGCTGTGAGTGACCTGCGAGTGACCGGTGAGTGTCGCCAGCTGTGAGTGACCTGCGAGTGACCGGTGGGTGTCGCTAGCTGTGAGTGACCTGCGAGTGACCGGTGGGTGTCGCCAGCTGTGAGTGACACGTGAGTGACACGTGACTGGAACGTAAGTGACCCGCGAGTGGCACGCGAATGGCCGGTGAGTGTCGCCAGCTGTGAGTGACCGGTGGGTGTCGCCAGCTGTGAGTGATCCGCGAGTGACCGGTGGTTGTCACCAACTGTGAGTGACCTGCGAGTGACCGGTGGGTGTTCAAACTAGTCACTCAGCCCGGCTCCGTCCGGTTAGCCGGCCGACTCCGGCCGCAGTCCGTCGCTTCCATCGGACGGTCAGACCCGCCAGTAGCGCGAGAGGCCAGGCCCGAGCTGCCCGTCGCTTCCATCGGACGGTCAGACCCGCCAGTAGCGAGAGGCCAGGCCCGAGCTGCCCGTCGCTTCCATCGGACGGTCAGACCCGCCAGTAGCGAGAGGCCAGGCCCGAGCTGCCCGTCGCTTCCATCGGACGGTCAGACCCGCCAGTAGCGCGAGAGGCCAGGCCCGAGCTGCCCGTCGCTTCCATCGGACGGTCAGACCCGCCAGTAGCGCGAGAGGCCAGGCCCGAGCTGCCCGTCGCTTCCATCGGACGGTCAGACCCGCCAGTAGCGAGAGGCCAGGCCCGAGCTGCCCGTCGCTTCCATCGGACGGTCAGACCCGCCAGTAGCGAGAGGCCAGGCCCGAGCCGCCCGTCGCTTCCATCGGACGGTCAGACCCGCCAGTAGCGAGAGGCCAGGCCCGAGCTGCCCGTCGCTTCCATCGGACGGTCAGACCCGCCAGTACGCGAGAGGCCAGGCCCGAGCTGCCCGTCGCTTCCATCGGACGGTCAGACCCGCCAGTAGCGAGAGGCCAGGCCCGAGCTGCCCGTCGCTTCCATCGGACGGTCAGACCCGCCAGTAGCGAGAGGCCAGGCCCGAGCCGCCCGTCGCTTCCATCGGACGGTCAGACCCGCCAGTAGCGAGAGGCCAGGCCCGAGCTGCCCGTCGCTTCCATCGGACGGTCAGACCCGCCAGTAGCGAGAGGCCAGGCCCGAGCTGCCCGTCGCTTCCATCGGACGGTCAGACCCGCCAGTAGCGAGAGGCCAGGCCCGAGCTGCCCGTCGCTTCCATCGGACGGTCAGACCCGCCAGTAGCGAGAGGCCAGGCCCGAGCTGCCCGTCGCTTCCATCGGACGGTCAGACCCGCCAGTAGCGAGAGGCCAGGCCCGAGCTGCCCGTCGCTTCCATCGGACGGTCAGACCCGCCAGTAGCGAGAGGCCAGGCCCGAGCTGCCCGTCGCTTCCATCGGACGGTCAGACCCGCCAGTAGCGAGAGGCCAGGCCCGAGCTGCCCGTCGCTTCCATCGGACGGTCAGACCCGCCAGTAGCGGGAGGCCAGGCCCGAGCTGCCCGTCGCTTCCATCGGACGGTCAGACCCGCCAGTAGCGGGAGGCCAGGCCCGAGCTGCCCGTCGCTTCCATCGGACGGTCAGACCCGCCAGTAGCGAGAGGCCAGGCCCGAGCCGCCCGTCGCTTCCATCGGACGGTCAGACCCGCCAGTAGCGAGAGGCCAGGCCCGAGCCGCCCGTCGCTTCCATCGGACGGTCAGACCCGCCAGTAGCGAGAGGACAGGCCCGAGCTGCCCGTCGCTTCCATCGGACGGTCAGACCCGCCAGTAGCGAGAGGCCAGGCCCGAGCTGCCCGTCGCTTCCATCGGACGGTCAGACCCGCCAGTAGCGAGAGGCCAGGCCCGAGCTGCCCGTCGCTTCCATCGGACGGTCAGACCCGCCAGTAGCGAGAGGCCAGGCCCGAGCTGCCCGTCGCTTCCATCGGACGGTCAGACCCGCCAGTAGCGAGAGGCCAGGCCCGAGCTGCCCGTCGCTTCCATCGGACGGTCAGACCCGCCAGTAGCGAGAGGCCAGGCCCGAGCTGCCCGTCGCTTCCATCGGACGGTCAGACCCGCCAGTAGCGAGAGGCCAGGCCCGAGCTGCCCGTCGCTTCCATCGGACGGTCGGACCCGCCAGTAGCGGGAGGCCAGGCCCGAGCTGCCCGTCGCTTCCATCGGACGGTCAGACCCGCCAGTAGCGAGAGGCCAGGCCCGAGCCGCCCGTCGCTTCCATCGGACGGTCAGACCCGCCAGTAGCGAGAGGCCAGGCCCGAGCTGCCCGTCGCTTCCATCGGACGGTCAGACCCGCCAGTAGCGAGAGGCCAGGCCCGAGCTGCCCGTCGCTTCCATCGGACGGTCAGACCCGCCAGTAGCGAGAGGCCAGGCCCGAGCTGCCCGTCGCTTCCATCGGACGGTCAGACCCGCCAGTAGCGAGAGGCCAGGCCCGAGCTGCCCGTCGCTTCCATCGGACGGTCAGACCCGCCAGTAGCGAGAGGCCAGGCCCGAGCTGCCCGTCGCTTCCATCGGACGGTCAGACCCGCCAGTAGCGAGAGGCCAGGCCCGAGCTGCCCGTCGCTTCCATCGGACGGTCAGACCCGCCAGTAGCGAGAGGCCAGGCCCGAGCTGCCCGTCGCTTCCATCGGACGGTCAGACCCGCCAGTAGCGGGAGGCCAGGCCCGAGCTGCCCGTCGCTTCCATCGGACGGTCGGACCCGCCAGTAGCGAGAGGCCAGGCCCGAGCTGCCCGTCGCTTCCATCGGACGGTCAGACCCGCCAGTAGCGAGAGGCCAGGCCCGAGCCGCCCGTCGCTTCCATCGGACGGTCAGACCCGCCAGTAGCGAGAGGCCAGGCCCGAGCCGCCCGTCGCTTCCATCGGACGGTCGGACCCGCCAGTAGCGAGAGGCCAGGCCCGAGCTGCCCGTCGCTTCCATCGGACGGTCAGACCCGCCAGTAGCGAGAGGCCAGGCCCGAGCCGCCCGTCGCTTCCATCGGACGGTCAGACCCGCCAGTAGCGAGAGGCCAGGCCCGAGCTGCCCGTCGCTTCCATCGGACGGTCAGACCCGCCAGTAGCGAGAGGCCAGGCCCGAGCCGCCCGTCGCTTCCATCGGACGGTCAGACCCGCCAGTAGCGAGAGGCCAGGCCCGAGCCGCCCGTCGCTTCCATCGGACGGTCAGACCCGCCAGTAGCGAGAGGCCAGGCCCGAGCTGCCCGTCGCTTCCATCGGACGGTCAGACCCGCCAGTAGCGAGAGGCCAGGCCCGAGCTGCCCGTCGCTTCCATCGGACGGTCAGACCCGCCAGTAGCGAGAGGCCAGGCCCGAGCTGCCCGTCGCTTCCATCGGACGGTCAGACCCGCCAGCAGCGAGAGGCCAGGCCCGAGCTGCCCGTCGCTTCCATCGGACGGTCGGACCCGCCAGTAGCGAGAGGCCAGGCCCGAGCAGCCCGTCGCTTCCATCGGACGGTCGGACCCGCCAGTAGCGAGAGGCCAGGCCCGAGCTGCCGCTAGGTAACCGGCAGTATGGACGTGCCGCCCGACCACATTCGCCAGCCCAATCTCCATAGAATTTCAATAACGGCTCGCGTATTTGGGCTCCGTAATGAAGATGTTATAACACGACGTGACGAAAGAAAACCAATAAATCACACCTCGATCGGCAGTTTATCGGAGCGGTCGGGGCTCGCCGACCATTATCCCTGGCCAGCTAGCAGCGGCCAACTCGACCAGAGCTCCCGAGCGCCCGACCCACCAGTAAATTCCTTTGTTAGAAGCAGTGTACGCTGTAAAGCAAGGAAGAAGCTGTCGCAACGTTGGGGGAGGAGCCAGAGCCGTTTCAAAGTCAATTATTTTAATAGGTGGAGATTCCAGGGGGTTTGGGGTCACTCTGAGCTTTTGATCGGCCACTCCAGGGAGAGGGGGTTGGTGGGGAGGTCCAAGAAACTGGTGAGTGCGCAATGTTTTGTGAACATAATTACAACGGCAATGCGACGTCAACGATGGATTGGCACTTAATATCTTCGAATGATGTGCATGCACTGCAAAGTAAGATTATAGTCATAAATGAGAAATGTTGGTGATATTGCAACACCAAAATTAACGTTTTGAGTCACACCTTTCACCTGACCGTTGACTGTGCGTTATTCTTACAGGGTCCAAAAACATTGGTCATGCCAAATTTATCCCTGCAAGCTTCATGCGCAGATTGTTTACGACCAGCTAAATTATCATCGTTCATAGAACTCGAGAGCATATCAAATCCAATTTGTTTCGGACATCAATGCCAATCACCTTAGAGCGAAACTGGCTGTTTAGATGCCCTAAGCTGAAATTTAACTCCAACACTTTTTAGTTGCCGACTCGGCTCACTTGCTTCTGGCACCAACCGCACAAACCTGAGCTACTTTGTCAAAGCCATGTCCAAGGTACTTGGAACAATAGCCATGTCTAAGCGCTTATGCGCCGAGTACCATGGTGATGCAGAGGCGCTTATGCGCCGGCCGCCATGTCAGGATGGTACAGAGGCGCAGCCAAGCGGGCTACGGGGCCCCGACTCCCGCTTAGCCAAAACAAAAATATATTTAGATGAACAAGGAATTTTAGACTTGCCAAGAGCTTCTTTTATACATAGGTAAAACATCGCAAGATACATTGCGAACATGACAGTTTTTATACTTCAAATTCTCGATTTCTGCATTTCTTCATGGTACAAATAGAGGCCAGTTTGTATTTTTCACCTATGTACCTATGATAATGATTTATTAATAAAATAACCAGTATTGTAGTCAGTTTAATCTTTTTTATTCCTTCTGTGACTTTCCTTGTCAAAATAATGATTCATCTTGCAATTATTGTTCTTTAAAATGCAGGCATCTTGATGGAAATTGTATGGTTCAAATAATCTCGCGAAACAAACTGACCTCTAAGTAAGCGGGCATTTGGCTTGAGTCGGTTAATGTGTGCTACTCCCCAACTGATGCATCAAACTGCCCCTGCCAGGAAGGGAAAGATTACTCGCGTGCCCGTAACCCGCTCAGATAGCAGAAGCGTCCCGCGTGTATGGGTGTCTGGTGCGTTTGTACCTCCCGTCAGCTTTCAGTGTGCCCAGCGTATGGGTGTCTGGCCCGTCTGTACCTCCAGTCAGCTCCAGTGTGCCCAGTGTATGGGTGTCTGGTGCATCTGTACCTCCCGTCAGTTTCAGTGTACCCAGTGTATGGGTGTCTGGCCCGTCTGTACCTCCCGTCAGTTTCAGTGTACCCAGTGTATGGGTGTCTGGCCCGTCTGTACCTCCCATCAGTTTCAGTGTGCCCAGTGTATGGGTACCTGGTGGATCTGCATCTCCAGTTAGTTTCAGTGCGCCAAGTGTATGGGTGTCTGGCCCGTCTGTATCTTTCGTCAGTTTCCGTGTGCCCAGCGTATGGGTGTCTGGTGCGTCTGTACCTCCCGTCAGTTTCAGTGTGCCCAGCGTATGGGTGTCTGGTGCGTCTGTACCTCCCGTCAGTTTCAGTGTGCCTGAACGGCTGGCCCGCCTGGCCGCCGCCCTCTGACAGGTATATACGAGTATTGGCTACCTCATCATCTGCTGAGCTGTTCTCCATGCCTCGCCGGAGCGCCGTACGGTCGGCAAGGTCTGTTGTCGAACCACCCCGTCAGGATAGGATGGGGGCTGACGTCACGGTGGGGTGCGGATGTGATGTCGGAGTAGGGCGGGTGTAACGTCAGGACAGTGTGTATAAGACGTCAGGACAGGGTGTATGTGACATCAGGATAAGGTGGATGTAACGTCAGGATAGTGTGGAGGTGATGTCAGGATAGAGTGAATGTGACGTCGGGATAAGGTCAATGTGACGTCAGAACAGGGCGAATGTGATATCTGGATAGGGTGGATGTGGCGTCAGTGTGATGCGGATGTGACGTCAAGCTAGAGCCGATGTGACGTCAGAATAGAGTCGATATGACGTTATAATAGGATAGATGTGATGTTAAGATCGGGTGAATTTGACGACAAGACAGAATAGTTGTGACGTGAAGATAGGGTGGATGTTATGCGATGACGGCGTCAGATCACTACTTAGTAGGGAGGGGGATATTATATTTGGGGAATCAAATACTTTATCCACTTATTTATGATCCAATATCTGCTCACCAAATTTCGGCAATCGGTTTTCCGATTCTTTCCAACTTACCACCCAACATGACGACTATAAATATTGACCTGAATGTATTTTGCCATGATATGTGTGTTAAAGCCGACATGTTGGCCTCGTTCAGTCTCTGGACGTAAATTGAAATCATACTTCATTAAATTGTGTAAATCCATAGCGCTGATACAACAAATTTTCGTTCCGAAATCCTTTCCAACCTCGAAATAAACTGTGATTCGATGTGAAAGTGAACGATTGGCAATCTTTGTGGTCAGTTCATGTCAGTTATATATTTCCTCTTGCGTCGTGTTTTACGTATCGGTAACTTTGTGTTGCTCTTTCCATATTTTTACGTTTTCCTTGGCATCAGCTTATAGGTGCTCGTCACAATGAGGGGGCTATGATGGTCCACGCACTGTACTGTGAACCGAGCAAGACGACGAGAAAATCTCGAGTAAATAGCGAAAATTGTCAGCATCAGTCCAGAACACATCTCGAAACGACCCACTAATCATGCATCGCAGGTATGTCAGAGAAAGCTCCCGAAAGGTGAGAGTGAAATATTACCATGTCACGCACAAACTGGTACATAAATACCACACGTCTGGCAGTCACGGACGTCAGCAGCGGCTGAGGTACGAAACTGTATGCTTGAGAGGAATTAAAAACATTTCTATGATGATCTCAAAGAGTAGATATGGACACGGCACCAAGCTTTGTATCCGGAAAGACGATGAAAAAGTTATTCAAGCTCTTGCCTTGACACATTCTTGAGGAAACGATGGCAAGGGACAACGTTACTTCTACTGACCCAGATGATGATTCCCTGAAGAGGACGTGAGTTTGAGTGAGAGGCGACTATAGATGGTAGATATTTTATTTTAAGTATTCACGAAACTAACCTTGGTTCATTCAGAAATGCAGTACATAGTATCTTATTTCTGGTGAATTATGTTTCACCGGAGGAGCTTTGTAAATAAAAGAGACTTCGTGATGATTGACTCTACTTCCCACAGCATGGATGTCAAGGAATTTATGCTATCGTAGCTGGATACAAGCCATATTCCAGAACATTCACTATACCAAGCAATACTCCAGAAAATTTGCTATGGCAAGCAACACCCCAGACCATTTACTATGCCAAGCCACACTCCGGAACATCTACCATGCAAGCCACACTCCAGAACATGATTTCCTATGACAGGCTAATCGGATCATGTAATCGGATCATGGTGTTCAACAGAAAGATAGTGTCCAACGGTAGACTGGCGAGGAGAGACCATTGACGCGAGGCTGTAATAGCCACAAGTCCATTGTGGATTACCTCAATGCACTTCTGTTTCCGGCAGGATTGGCTCGTGTCCCTAATACAGATATTTTCTCAGTATCATACCGTTAATCTGGACAGCCATTTTACGCTTGCGCCATGGCCCCACGAGCGGACCGAAGAGGTTCCCCGCCCATGATCCCCGACCCAGTCGCTGGAGGGTGTGACCAACACGTCCTGCTCATCTGACTAACAGGGAGTGTATGGTACCAATGCGACCGAGGCGCGCACCCCACCACCCCACCGCTAAACAACTGCTGTTGCAGACCCGCCCCAGAATGTGGCAGTTTGCCGAAGTTTTACAGAGACCGACCGGCTGGAACCGCTCCTGTTTGCCTCTCGCCCTTTTCGCCCTTTGGAAGTTTGCTGGATTAACCAGTGTACTGATGCGCCATAAAACCCTAATAACTAACTAACTAACCAGTGTACTGGGCGGAAGTGGGTGCAGCAGTCAGGCCCGCGGGTACAATGGTACACTAGGCGGATGGGGTGCAGCAGCCCCACATCGGTCAGCTCCACAGGTACAATGGTACACTAGGCGGATGTGGGTGCAGCAGCCCCACATCGGTCAGCTCCACAGGTACAATGGTACACCAGGCGGATGTGGGTGCAGCAGCCCCACATCTGTCAGCTCCACAGGTACAATGATACACCAGGCGGGTGTGGGTGCAGCAGCCCCACATCGGTCAGCTCCACAGGTACTCACAGCAGTGTGAGCCCGGTCAGCTCCACAGGTACTCACAGCAGTGTGAGCCCGGTCAGCTCCACAGGTACTCACAGCAGTGTGAGCCCGGTCAGCTCCACAGGTACTCACAGCAGTGTGAGCCCGGTCAGCTCCACAGGTACTCACAGCAGTGTGAGCCCGGTCAGCTCCACAGGTACTCACAGCAGTGTGAGCCCGGTCAGCTCCACAGGTACTCACAGCAGTGTGAGCCCGGTCAGCTCCACAGGTACTACAGCAGAGCCGGTCAGCTCCACAGGTACTCACAGCAGTGTGAGCCCGGTCAGCTCCACAGGTACTCACAGCAGTGTGAGCCCGGTCAGCTCCACAGGTACTCACAGCAGTGTGAGCCCGGTCAGCTCCACAGGTACTCACAGCAGTGTGAGCCCGGTCAGCTCCACAGGTACTCACAGCAGTGTGAGCCCGGTCAGGTCGCGGAAGGTGTCGGCCCCGACGCACTGGATCTGGTTGGCGTTGAGCAGCCTGCCGGACGGCGGGAAGTCAGAGGGGAGATGAGCCGACATCAGCCAGCAGAACGACAGCCAATAGGACTCGCTCGGACGTCGATGCCAGACCACCCGAGCGGCATGCCATGCAGAGCCCGATGCCGAGACCAGCATCACTTTGTTATGTATGTGCAGCATTCAGCAGTACGGACAGCTTGGCGACAGTGACTTAAGGCCAGTTTGACGACCGCATGACGCTGTCTCTAAGGAAGTTTGTTAGTCAGCAAGGCCTCGTCTGCTGACCGGTGAGGTTCGTTCAATGACCTAAGCTCCTTTATTACCCCCTGAAGCCAGTTTAGCGATCCCATTGATTGAGGCTCATTTGATGCCCATTGGGAAGAGCCTGATGACCTCGAAGGTCAGTTTGTCGAAACGTAACTCTTGGCTGGCTTCAAGTATATCGGTACTATCGCAACAGTAAATCGTGGCAATGTACTTACAAGAGCTGGAGAGACGACAGGCCACTGAACAGCTGATTTGGCAGCTGCTCGATCTTGTTGTTGTATAAAATCCTGATTGCAGAGAAAATAGCTTGGTTAGCTTCAGCAAAAATGGCCGACCACCATGCTAAACGAATTCACACAGTCCGGCTTCAAATCGTAAGTTCGGTGAGCCCCAGCACGATTACAGAATTTCTACGGCTGCATTATTCACGGCCACTGGGCACGAGATATCTAACACGCGACATCAGCTGCTGACTGCTTCCGGTGGCTGGGGGCCGTGGGACAGCGCGGACAGAACGAGGCGCGAGAGCAGGATCGGCTGGTGAGAGCACGGGGACGAGCACGGAGCGAGTGTGGGGCGAGTGTGTGACGACGAGGAACGAACACGGTGCAAGCGTGGGACGTCCACGGGCCAGGCACGTGACGAGCGTGGGACGTCCATGGACCAGGCACGTGACGAGCGTGGGACGTCCACGGGCCAGGCACGTGACGAGCGTGGGACGTCCACGGGCCGGGCACGTGACGAACGTGGGACGGGCGGGTGGGATGGGCGCGTGGGACGCACGGGTGAGACTGGCACATGAGAAGCGGCGAGGGACGCACATGAGACGCGCGTTGCGCTGGGCGATCGCTCCGATTGCCGTCAGCGGCAATAGGCGGCCACTTACAGCGATTTGAGTTTGGTGAGTCCGGTAAACGCGTCACGGGCGACGACCTTGACCTCGTTATTGCTGATGTCTCTGCAACAGAGGAGCCGCCTGGTCATCATGGCACACCAGCCATGTCATCATGACATGACAAGCCATGCCAGCATGCCTGGTCATCATGCACAGCATGTCTGACCCGACTTCTGAAGATGCATCACCTCTGAAGACGGTCATGCCGCCTCTGACCACCACACACGGCCTCTGACCACCATCAACACACGGTCTCTGACCACCACCACACGGTCTCTGACCACCACCACACAGTCCCTGACCACCAACACATAGCCTTTAACCACCACCACACAGTCCCTGACCACCAATGCATAGCCTCTAACCACCACCACACAGTCCCTGACCACCAATACATAGCCTCTAACCACCACCACACGGTCTCTGACCACCACCACACAACCTCTGACCACCACCATACAGCCTCTGACTACCACCACACGGCCTCTGACCACCACCACACCTCTGACCACCACCACACGGCCTCTGACCACCACCACACGGGCTCTGATCACCACCACACGGCCTCTGACCACCACCACACGGTCTCTGATCACCACCACACGGTCTCTGACCACCACCACACAACCTCTGACCACCACCATACAGCCTCTGACTACCACCACACAACCTCTGACTACCATCACACGGCCTTTGACCATCACCACACAGCTTCTGATCACCACCGCACGGTCTCTGACCACCACCACACGGCCTCGGACCACCACTACACGGCTTCTGATCACCACCACAGAGCCTCTGATCATCATCACACGGCCTCTGACCACCATCACACGGCCTCTGGCCACAACCACACGTCCTCTGATCACCACCACACGGCCTCTGACCACCACCACACGGCCTCTGACCACCATCACACGGCCTCTGACCACCACCACACGGCCTCTGACCACCACCACACGGCCTCTGACCACCACCACACGGCCTCTGATCACCATCACACGGCCTCTGACCACCACCACACGGCCTCTGACCACCACCACACGGCCTCTGACCACCACCACACGGCCTCTGATCATTTTCACACAGCCTCTGATCACCACCACACGGCCTTTGAACACCACCATAAAGGCCCGGGATTTTGACAGTTATGTTTTCTGTGGGACCCGAGTTTCAAGTGTTCTTTGGCTTGAAGAAGAAGATAACCTATCTCTCCTGCTATCGGCCTCTGGTCACAGGCTTCCATTTGCGGCTCGCTCCACAAGCGGATTATCTTAGGGGACAAGAGCATGGGCATATGGCCCCAGGAAAGCGTTGGTATTGAAAACGGACAAAAATGGAATATTGTTCTTGTGAACGCATATTGGCCTCAGGTTTAATGAGAAATTAAACACTACAGATAAAATTGAACGTGTTGAATTATTGGTATTAATTATTTCGCATTTGGCGATGGAATAGCTAAATGACAGCACCCATACCTGCCCTATTGGATCCCACACCCAAGGACGAGATGCATGTTTGCTCGATCCTCCCATGCACCGTCGCAGGTGTAATGCTCAGATTTCATCAGAAGTGTGGCGGTATGGGTCTCCCACGTCCCGGGCAGCCGAGCCGCTCCCGCTGGCTCCTATCGGGGGAGCAACACTCGGCTGCTGCAGAAGCGATCCAAATTTCGCTCACCCATTCCAATGCTCAAATACCAAAGCTCGTAAAAAGTCGTACTGCATATTTACCGTGAGTACGTCACGGGCCGTGTCTGAGTGTAGTCTGGTTATGAACCACACTCGTCACATCTATCAGAAACATCACGGACAGCCAAACAAAAAACTACCTTTTCGGCAGGCACGGACCACGGGACTGAGATACAAGAGAGCGATCAGGGGTAAAGTCAAGTATTAGTTTATGATCCCCAACGCCACTAACAATGTCAGAAGCGCAAGACCCCCTATTCTAAGTGCGAGGCTGTAGCGCTCAGTACCCAAGCAACTTCAATGTTCAGCCGCAGACTGCTGGTGAACACTGCACGAGGCAATAGCAAGCAACTGCAATAGCAAGCAATAGCAAGCAAAATATCTCACAACTTTCCTTCCATTTCCTACAACGGGCTTACGCCACCCACAGAGGAGAAAAATTGAGGATATGGAAGAATTCCACTAGTATTTTCCAAATATTTCCTGAATTTGAATACTGTTCAAGTAGACAAACGGACATTTCCCAGGCATTGTCCACTTTGTCATGCTTTTTATTGCATCTGACACCTTAAAGGGGGCGCCTTTGCATCAGGAGGGGGGGGGGCGCCTTCAACTCAAGACTTCGCTAAGCAGGTGTTGTGGGTGAAATTAATCTTGCTACAAGGATGCCTTCCTATACTCAAATTGCGCCTTCGGCTGAAAATGTCGTTCAGCGTCAGTGAATGTCAAACTAGACCTTCCGGGGGGGGGGGGGGTTCCATCTGTAGAAGCACTCCATCTCCAACGGGGGTGTTTTTCTTGGACCCAACAAAAACCTGTCAAAAGTGATCAAAGTTGCGGATTCCAATGCCGATCCATGTTAATGAAAAGCGTCCAACAAAAAAGGGAATTCCCGTCGGGGATAACGAGCTCGCTGAAGGCTGCGACAGGGGTCGGTTCCAACCCTCAATTACGCCAGTAACGAAGCAAAATTACGACCCAATTCTCAGTGCATACAAATCAGCCCCTTTGATGGAGACACATTGGTTCAATGATCGCCAGCACCGGCGCGCCCAGATTGGACAATAATGAAGTGATTTGTGCCCTGTGTGCGATTCAGTCATCACGATGCACAAACCGCAATACACAGACCGACTGCGTGTGGTGCAGACAGCACCGCGCAGCTCGCGCGATACACTGCCAACTGCCGGGCTCCACCAATACGATAATCATCACATGTGATGTATTGCGCTGCTCAAGAACAAAAGTCGGTGAAAAATTGACGCGTACAATGTACAAAAACACAAATTTAGCAATAATATTTCGAAGAAGTAATTTGTCACTGCAGCATAAACATAAATGCATGCCATTGTCATAAATTAATTATTATACCGGAGGCAAAAATCAAATGTCATTGATGCATGATTTCCAGGCGAATGGCGTACAATATGCTCATACAATTGAGACCGCGTCGTGCGCCCTAAAACCACAATCACACACCTTCTATTTTGCTTAGGTCATGACACAAAACTTTAAAATTTAAGCTTGCATTGTCATTGAAAATTCATGCAAATACCAGAAAACAATGAAAAATAAGGAAGTATTTGTGTGCTAATGTGTTTTATTATGAAATATTAATGTGTCTACGCATGCTAATGAAATAGGTTTTAATATCAGAAAATGCATGTGCCTAGATGCGTGATGCCAAAACCAATCTCCAAATTTCGGACAAATTGGGGCAATATGTTTTGATAGATTCTCGGCGAAGAATGTCTGAGGAACACATTCCTCATACGTCGAGGTTGAAACTGGGTGGCATTGGCTAGTTCTTTTCAGTCTAATTTGTAATTGTTGCATGTATGGCCCGATAAGACATAGTCGATAAATATGCTTAAAACTACTTTGGGAATTACATGTACTTGCTCTCAGTCGTTAAGCTGTTAACAAAACTACAAATATCATATTTACGAACATCTTTTCAGTCTGACGGAAATGTTCATTTCTATGGCGAAATAGAAGATGTTTGCTCGATCTCGTAAGGCCGCAAATTCATGGCGGAACACAAAATATCCTGTTTACGCTCGCATAACAAATAGAAGCATGTTGCAACAAAACACACGCATTTTCAGAGGTCCATGGATGGCTTCCTGTACAATATCAATCATTTCATTGGCAAACTCCAAAATGAACTCTTTCAGTTTTGCGATGTTGGTTGTTACGTTGGTCATTGGCAAACTAAGGTGGTCATTGGTCAACCATGCTGCACGAGGTAGCGCCACTCACATTTTGTTGAGGCTGCGGTAATGTTTGAAGGCCGCGGTCGGAATGGCTTTGATCTTGTTTTGCTCCAGTCTCCTGCCGATGACAGTGATGAGTTAGCCCAAATTAGCCGAGATCACCGACGGCGCCTCCTCTGCGTCATTGGTTCGGATTAGCCCAGATCAGATGAATCAGCCTAGATCTGACGAATCATCGCAGATCAGAGACGACGCAGCCTCCGAGTCATTGGCCACCTTCGGGAGGCCACTAACAAGCCATGCTTCGTCACGTGTCTCCACTTTGTAATCACGTGTAATCACGTGCCGTCACGTGCCGTCACGTGTCGCCACGTGGCTCCATCCTGTCGGCACGTATCCTTACTCTGGTTTCTCGTGCTGATACGTGTTGCTACTCTGACATCACGTGCGTTGCTCTGTCATCACGTGTCGTCACCATGGCGACACGTGTCGCAACGTGTAGTCACCGCTGTCACCTGTCGTCGCCAGTCACACTGTTGTCACCTGCTGTCACCATAAAAGCACGTGACATATGCTTAAAGTTGCTTCATATCCCACATAGTGTTCACATGGTATTCTCGACTTCAGAATAACAGCATTATGTTATGCATATCGAAGCGTGGCTCGGCTCATGTGGAAGCCAGCTAGATGTACTGACACTGTGCGAAAGGCACACGTGTTGGCTATCTCTTGGGCACAATTTCCATGCAATTAGGTCAACATGTTTCCTTTGACATACGTGAACATGATGATATTGTACGAGGTTTATTGGCTGTTTTCATTCGATTTGCAGGTAAAACGGGGTTTCTCCCGTCTTAGTTTAGTGCACAAGTCGGCTCGCTTTCAACCGGCCTAGCTACCGAATAAATTGTCGGATCGACACAGAACCAACACCACAGCGTGGACAGAACAATCCCCATGCTCGATAGGCCAATTAGCCGAAAAAAAAATCACCATGTTTGGTTCATGAGCATACACCATATTAAAAATAGAAGACTTTTTGGAATCATAAATGCACGACCTTATTGTATTCAGTGGACCCTGTATTCAGTGGAGCCCTGTATTCAGTGGAGCCCTGTATTCAGTGGAGCCCTGCCGTCAGTGGAGCCCTGCCGTCAGTGGAGCCCTGTATTCAGTGGAGCCCTGTATTCAGTGGAGCCCTGTATTCAGTGGAGCCCTGTCGTCAGTGGAGCCCTGTATTCAGTGAAGCCCTGTATTCAGTGGAGCCCTGTATTCAGTGGAGCCCTGCCGTCAGTGGAGCCCTGTATTCAGTGGAGCCCTGTATTCAGTGGAGCCCTGCCGTCAGTGGAGCCCTGCCGTCAGTGGAGCCCTGTATTCAGTGGAGCCCTGTATTCAGTGGAGCCCTGCCGTCAGTGGAGCCCTGTATTCAGTGGAGCCCTGTATTCAGTGGAGCCCTGCCGTCAGTGGAGCCCTGTATTCAGTGGAGCCCTGTATTCAGTGGAGCCCTGCCGTCAGTGGAACCCTGCCGCCAGCGGAGCCCTGTATTCAGTGGAGCCCTGCCGTCAGTGGAGCCCTGCCTTCAATGGAGCCCTGTCGTCAGTGTAGCCCTGCCGTCAGTGGAGCCCTGCCTTCAGTGGAGCCCTGTATTCAGTGGAGCCCTGTCGTCAGTGGAGCCCTGTATTCAGTGGAGCCCTGTCGTCAGTGGAGCCCTGCCGTCAGTGGAGCCCTGCCGTCAGTGGAGCCCTGCCGTCAGTGGAGCCCTGTATTCAGTGGAGCCCTGTATTCAGTGGAGCCCTGTATTCAGTGGAGCCCTGCCGTCATTGGCCGCGCAGACGAGCAGTGGCGCGCGCCACGTACGCACCAGCGCCTATTTATAGGTGCCGACAGCGACTGTAGCCGGCGGCGTGTTTTGCAATGCTGCAGCGCGGCGATATAGACAGCGAGCGCCAGGGGGCACTGCCAGCACCGTCGTTACCGGCCACCCAGCACCGTCGTTACCGGCCACCCAGCACTGCCAGCACCATTGTCACCGACCACCCAGCACTGCCAGCACCATCGTCACCGGCCACCCAGCACTGCCAGCACCATTGTCACCGACCACCCAGCACTGCCAGCACCATCGTCACCGGCCACCCAGCACTGCTAGCACCATCGTCACGGGCCACCCAGCACTGCCAGCACTGCCAACACCATCATCACGGGTCACCCAGCACTGCCAACACCATCGTCATCGGCCACCCAGCACTGCCAGCACCATCATCCCCGGCCACCCAGCACTGCCAGCACCATTGTCACGAGCCACCCAGCACTGCCAGCACCATCATCCCCGGCCACCCAGCACTGCCAGCACCATCGTCACGGGCCACCCAGCACTGCCAGCACCATCATCACGGGCCACCCAGCACTGCCAGCATCATCGTCACGGGCCACCCAGCACTGCCAGCACCATCGTCACGGGCCACCCAGCACTGCCAGCACCATCGTCACGGGCCACCCAGCACTGCCAGCACCATCGTCACGGGCCACCCAGCACTGCCAGCACTGCCAGCACCATCGTCATCGGCCACCCAGCACTGCCAGCACCATCGTCATCGGCCACCCAGCACTGCCAGCACCATCATCCCCGGCCACCCAGCACTGCCAGCACCATCGTCACGGGCCACCCAGCACTGCCAGCACCATCATCCCCGGCCACCCAGCACTGCCAGCACCATCGTCACGGGCCACCCAGCACTGCCAGCACCATCGTCACCGGTCACCCAGCACTGACAGCACCATTGTTCCCTCCAACACCCCGACACGTTGGATACGTGTTACCTGCTGTGGTCCTTGTATTCTATCAATTCCTTTCATCCTGCCACTTTGCCATGCAAGTGAAATGGGAGCAATTGCCCACTAAACATTTTGGAATATATCGCGTCATGCAACTTCCGTGTGATACGCTGACAATTTCCAACGTTCTTAAATAAACGAAAATTGAACGTACTACACCTCTACATCATCTTGAATAGCTTCATGGAAGTTTAATTCTGTCATTTTTTGCGCTGAATTCCAGAATATATGTCTCGAAGTATGACATGGTATTCCTTGAAGTTGTATATCAGACGTTCTACATTAGCGAATTAATTTCCAATGGTAGCAAATAAACCGACATAAAATCGGCTGCTTTGTGATGCCATGCTTGACTACTTTTATAGATATCTAACCCTGTCATTTTACACCTTTTGACATGAAGCTTTAAGGCATTTCTCAGGTTCTGGCACATCTCCATGCTCGTCAATCGCCAACATTTGCTGGCCAGAGGATCCGAAGGGCCGCCGAACGGCGACACGACAAAAATACAGCACCAGACTTGATCAATACAAACCAACATCGGCTTCGCCATGCTAAAATTGTTCCTGAAAAATTCACGGTTGTAGATACATTGTTTCCATTCAACGCCCACAACCGTAATGCTCTTCAACAATACCGAGGAAGCCTGTCGACCTCAACTCTAATGGTGGCGGATATTATGCCAGGCACATCTCCTATCGTTTCAAATATGAAAACTTCCTGTAACTTCGGCGTTCTGGACCATTAACGTTCAGGGAGTGGTTCCCGCCCCGCCATATCCATGGGTGGCGATCTGCTGGCGGCGCGCCGCGAGCGCCACCGCCGACGGCCCGCCGCCTATGGCGGATGAAGATCAAGAAAATGGTTCCAGAAGACAATACGCAAAGTAACAATATACGCAATGTATCACTGTATGTGACAATGCAATTGGCACCTGAAGGCAAACTGAATGCACTTCGCATCGTATTTGATGAAGACAGTCTCATAAATTGCAACTATATTCTTCGCGCACACACTAGTAAGCATCACGGTGCGCTTGTCGCGGGCGCATATTTAATAGTTATAGAATGACATCGGAAACTTGCCTACTGCCTTTTCTACCGGAGATCCTCCCGATGTTAATGCGGACATCGGGAGGATCTCCAGTAAAGAAGGAAATAGGCATCAGCATTGTTTTACATCAGCACTGCCTAATAAGCACTAACATTTTGAATCCGTATTATACATGTGTTATCGCTCATACCGTTCAAATCATACCAACATTTTTTCTTCAAAACAACCACTGCGTCATGGATTAGCAACAAACAAAATCATTTCTTCCTATTTCCAAATTAGGAACAGTTAATATCCAAATACGCATAATATTTGCCCTTCACAATTTACTAATTGTATAATTGAAAGGGGACAAAGGTTGACAGAGAGATACAAAATGAGGGATATGTTACTAAGTAGCAGACTATCAGAACAATGAGTAGTGGAAACGTGTAGATATCCGTCAGAAACTGTTCCATTTGCGTCGGTATCGTGCCCGCAGCAATGGCGGACCCAAGGTTGGTGGGTGGGTGGAGGGGGAACTGAGGGCATGTGGCCCCGCCAGATGGAAAGGTGGCGACCCTCCAGAACGTTAAAGTGCACCCCCTATAGTGAATGGGATTTTTTTTCAGACGAAGATGCTCTCAGAATAGAAAAGTCACCCCTTCTCCACTGAAGTAGCGACCTTCCAGAGCGCGTGCCTCCCTTCAGATCAAAATTCCTGGATCTAACTTTGCCATATATAAATTATATTGCCTATAAAGCCCAAATTGTCTCTCGCTGATTCCGACACTAACCACTACGATACATCATAAGCCTCAAATGTCAAGTGAATATGCATATGAACATGCATGCATTCATGCGTAAATATGATTTTACAATCAGGTGCCTATGATTATATGCATACGGTGTATAATGTATATGAAGTACAAATAATATACTCGACATAATCGACAGTGTGCAAACGCTGGTTTTCGCAACATAAACAATACAATGTCGAGCATTCGTGACCTAAACTCTGTCCTGTATCGTATTATCAGCCTTCAGTCACCGTAATGGCCGATGCATTTTACATGTGCGCGCTAGTGCTTCCCATCATACAACAGTAGAGGTAGTATGGTAAATACCATGTGCTACGCCACCATTTGGGACTGTTCACATATATCTCACGATTTTTTTCCAAGCTTAATGTGACGGCTTCGTGCGACGCGTATAGCAGACTAATTAATAATGTAATCGATTGCATGGCTCGTGTTCGCCTCACACCAAGAGAGCACCGGAGCGACCACCGGAGCGAGGCTCGGGAGATGCTCCTCCAACTGCGAGGAAGAGACCTGTGCGGCGGCCAGCCGAACTCAGCATGGACGCCAAACAGCTGCGGCGGACACGCAGCTCTGGATGGTCAACGGTGTGGGCCCGTGTCTTGCCGATGGCCTGAGGTTCAGGCTCATTACACGGCCGCCGCCACAGATCCACCGCACGGTCATAGGTCCACTACACAGTCACGGGCTAGTCACACCGTCAAGGACTCAGGCTATATAGCCACGGGGTCGCCATAGATCCACTATACAGCCACGGGCTTGCCATAGGTCCACTATACAGCCACGGGCTTGCCATAGGTCCACTATACA
Source organism: Imbricaverruca yamaguchii (assembly GCA_034440575.1). NCBI lineage: Eukaryota > Metazoa > Arthropoda > Thecostraca > Neoverrucidae > Imbricaverruca > Imbricaverruca yamaguchii. Next base: position 1,169,688 of record JAOTOL010001659.1, read on the forward strand.
GCCACGGGCTCGCCATAGGTCCACTATACAGCCACGGGCTTGCCATAGGTCCACTATACAGCCACGGGCTTGCCATAGGTCCACTATACAGCCACGGGCTCGCCATAGGTCCACTATACAGCCACGGGCTCGCCATAGGTCCACTATACAGCCACTGGCTCGCCATAGATCCACTATACAGCCACGGGCTCGCCATAGGTCCACTATACAGTCACAGGGTCGCCATAGGTCCACTATACAGTCACAGGCTTGCCATAGGTCCACTATACAGCCACAGGCTCGCCATAGGTCCACTATACAGCCACGGGCTTGCCATAGGTCCACTATACAGCCACGGGCTCGCCATAGGTCCACTATACAGCCACGGGCTCGCCATAGGTCCACTATACAGCCACGGGCTTGCCATAGGTCCACTATACAGCCACAGGCTCGCCATAGGTCCACTATACAGCCACGGGCTCGCCATAGGTCCACTATACAGCCACAGGGTCGCCAAAGGTCCACTATACAGTCACGGGCTCGCCACACCGCCACGGATTCGCCACACCGCCACGGCCTCGCCACACCGCCACGGGCTCGCCACACCGCCACGGGCTTCCACACCGCCACGGGTTCGCCACACCGTCACGAGCTCGCCACACCGCCACGGCCTCGCCACACCGCCACGGGCTCGCCACACCGGCACGGCCTCGCCACACCGCTACGGGCTCGCCACACCGTCACGGCCTCGCCACACCGTCACGGGCTTGCCACACCGTCACGGGCTCGCCACACCGCCACGGGCTCGCCACACCGCCACGGCCTCGCCACACCGCCACGGGCCGCCACACCGCCACGGGCTTGCCACACCGCCACGGCCTCGCCACACCGTCACGGCCTCGCCACACCGCCACGGGCTTGCCACACCGCCACGGCCTCGCCACACCGCCACGGCCTCGCCACACCGTCACGAGCTCGCCACACCGTCACGGGCTCACCACACCGTCACGGCCTCGCCACACCGCCCCGGGACGCCACACCGCCCCGGGCCGCCACACCGCCACGGGCCGCCACACCGCCCCGGGCCGCCACACCGCCACGGCCTCGCCACACCGCCACGGCCTCGCCACACCGCCACGGGCTCGCCACACCGCCACGGCCTCGCCACACCGCCACGGCCTCGCCACACCGTCACGGCCTCGCCACACCGCCGTGGTCGACTATGAAAGGGGTGGCGGGGTGCGCCTGTCTATTATGTCTGTTCGGTTCACAAAGCAGGACCGCTCCATTCATGGTCTGCCCTGCATCATCAGCGCTACTGTGCTGCACTATGTTCCGCAGCCGTCTACCGCAACAGTCTACTTCAGCTGTACAACACGAGCCGAGTACTGCAGGCGGCTGTCTGCTGTATCCGTCTGCAGCAACCTTCCGCACCCGTCTGTTGCAGCCGCCTGCAAGCAGAATCTACGGCAGCAGTCTACAGCATCCGTCTGCTACAGCAGCAGTCTACAGCACCCGTCTGATACAGCAGCAGTCTACATCACTAGTCTGCTACAGCAGCAGTCTACATCACCAGTCTGCTACGACAGCAGTCAACAGCACCCGTCTGCTACAGCAGTAGTCTACAGCACCCGTCTGCTACGACAGCAGTCTACAGCATCCGTCTGCTACGGCAGCAGTCTACAGCATCCGTCTGCTACGGCAGCAGTCTACAGCATCCGTCTGCTACGGCAGCAGTCTACAGCACCCGTCTGCTGCAGTAGTCTAAAGCACCCGTCTGCTGCATCACCCGTCTGCTACAGCAGCAGTCTACAGCACCGGTCTGATACAGCAGCAGTCTACATCACCAGTCTGCTACAGCAGCAGTCTACATCACCAGTCTGCTACAGCAGCAGTCTACAGCACCCGTCTGATACAGCGCGATCGATACGCCCCTATATACAACAGCAGTCTACCGCCCGCCCCTATATACAGCAGTAGTCTGCTACGGCAGGAGTATACCGCCCCCATATGCAGCAGTAGCATGCTACAGCAGCAGACTACATCACCCATCTTACAGCGCAGTCTACAGCCCTCATATACAGCAGCAACCTGCTACAGCAGCAGCCTACCGCTCCTATATACAGCAGTTGCCTGCTACAGCAGCAGTCTACAGCCCCTATATACAGCAGTAGCCTGCTACAGCAGCAGTCTACCGCCCCATATACAGCAGCATGCTACAGCAGCAGTCCACAGCAGAGTTCCGGGGCGACGCACTGGCTCCAATAGATCATATCCGGCGCCGCAATGGAATTCCGGCCAGCGAGCGGCGACGCGACATGCAACGGGCACGCCGATCTCCGCCGGGGTACGTCCTCTGACACACCGACATGCAACACGCATGTCGATCCCGACCAGAGTACATACTCTGACAGACCTCACAATATCTCCTCTGAAAGACCGAACTAGCTCAGCGGCGAACAGTGGCGGGTCAAGCCGGAGCGCGTGTGTCCTGGGGTGACGATCAAGCTGCCTACACGTCCTCCAGCAGACGAAGCCGGCTTCAAAGAAGTCCTGTGACACTTGCCATGTATACACATGGAAGCTTTTACCGATCGCCCATCGACTTGACCAACACATCCTTAGCATGTAGCAGGGCATGAGTTATAGCATATAACTCATGCTTTCCATTAATCGCCATGCATGCACGTGTCAGGCAAATGCTGCCCAGTGAGCTACGGCATAATTGTCTGTTTGTCACCAGTAGTGACGTACTGCGTCTTCTTGGCTTCGCCAACGGTAGGGCTGACGTACTGTTCCAGTGTAAAAGTATAAAGCACGGGACTGATGGCAGCCATGCTCCTGGGTGCCTGGTTCTGCGCCACAACCCTGGACGCCTGATCATCATCCACGCCCCTCGGTACCGGGCCATCCACGTCCCTCGGTGCTTCGTTCCTTTACATGCCCCTGGGTGCCTGACGCCCCTCCGTTTATCTGTGCCTGGTGTTTTCAGATGCCTGGAGACCCGACGGAGACCAGGTATATCTGCGTCAATCCCGACGTCTAGTGTTCTGCCGCATCCCTGTGGTTGCCTGGTGTACCGGTGCCGGTCTGTTGACATGCAGGTATTTCAGGACACTTTTGGCATGCCAAATGTGTGTGTGTATGTGTGTGTCGGAGGGAGCAATTCCCCATACTAACCGAAGTTTCCCACTCACCAGATATCCCCTCTCCCTCACCACCACCTACGGATGTTCTAAAAGGTAAGACTCTGAGGGACTGATGATTTGCATTGCCGGCTTTGATTCCTCACATCGGATCCCTCTTTTAGAAAAGCAAGGTCAATCCAAGCATTCCTTTAGCTGTGGTTATGGCTAATAGGTATCACCAAATGCATGCTTTTCTTTTAGGTCAAAATCCAGTGGGTGAAATAGAAGAATATGTGCCTATACTAAGGGGTTCAGGTTAGGATGCGCCTATCAGAAGGAGGTTAACACCAAATACACGTTGGGATGTGTTTATCAGAAGGAGAGGAGAATGTATGTTACGCTATGCCTATCAGGAGAGGGTACGTTGGGATGTGCCTATCGGAAGGATGGTGCGATAGAAAACTGGGATTTCCCCACTTAAAATCCTTCCAAAAGCCCCTGCTATACCCAGTCAAAAAGTACCGCGGGATAGCTGCTGTCACTGCAATGTCTAGCAATCCAACCACCAACTATCCAGCTGTTAACCTCCCAACAGCCACATCAGTAAGATCTATCGCCCGCCAACCGACGCCAGCGGTGTCTTGTGGCTGACCGTGGCGGCTCTCAGCGTACTCAACTCCGTCTGTCATCACATCATCTGGGCTCCAGGCAGCCACACTGAACTGCACTGGTCACCGGTGTGAGGGGTCGTGACGTCACTGCTCACCGTGACGTCACTGCTGGTGTCATCGGACTCGGGATCAGAGCCAGGGAGGACTCGGGATCAGAGCCAGGGAGGACTCGGGATCAGAGCCAGGGAGGACTCGGATCTGACCCGGGACAGACCCAGACAAGCCCCTAGAGCAGACCCTGGGAGATTAAGGACACGCAGAATCAACCCAGGACAGACCCATGACAGACCCGAGACAGCCACGAGAACCCCCCAGCGGAACTGACCGGGGTCAGAGCCAGGTCAGGCCCAGGTCAGACCCATGAAAGACACCAGGATCCTCCCACGGAACTGATCAAGAACAGAGCCAGGGCGGACCCGAGACAGCCACGAGGATCTTCGCGCGGAACTGACCAAAGTCAGACACAGGCCAGGCTCAGGACAGAGCCAGGTCAGACCCATGACAGACACGAGGACCCTCCCGCGGAACTGGCCGGAGACGGAGCCAGAGACGGAGCCGAGACACGCCGCCACCACGGCGCTGTGGAGCGAGCCAGCAGCGGCCCGAGGAAACCCACGTCAGGCGCAGATACATTATGCATGTCTGTAGATGCGGCCGCAGCCATGCATCAGCACGGCTGGGCGGGTCGTCGTCTGTCTCCGGGCTGGTACCCGGCCCACGCCTCAGCGGTCCCGGCCGCCGCCGCCGCTATCAATGATATCAAACACCGCGGAATGTGCGTCGGATGGCGCGACTGCACTCGCGTTTCTGGAAAGTGAACGAGCGTATTTCGTAAGACTTGCATCGATGAAGTTGTGACAAGCAGATTAGCGCCCCAGTTTGGCAGCACTTGAAGTACGAGTGCCTATAGGTATCACCATCGAACCTCCAATTAAATTTGATATGTTTGAGACAATTGTAGCCCTGTACCGAGCCGCCGCATCATCCACGCACCTAGTAGACGTGACCCTACCGCTATCTCTCCTAAGAACATCGTCGTAGAAAATCATAACATGTGTGCGCCTTACTTTGTCAATTCACCATTTGTATCATTTATAACTGACCTTTGATATTTACCCCAGCATTAGCAACAAACGTTTCCCCTCCCACACATAACTTCCACAGAACTTCATTCTCCAGCAGGTCACGTTATCAAACAGGGCGCCCATTGTTTCCGATACTCGTCTGTTTGGCACGGCCGCTCAAGGTCCATCGAAGTTACCTAGCACCGTCGCAAGGCGCGGAGACAGTTCCGCGCCAACCATGCACTGGTCGGCCTCGTGAGACAACCGCCATTTTTCATGTCCGAGTCCAGCTGACGACAGACATGATGGGGTAAAGCCTGCCATCAAGATGGCACCGAACGGCATGGGAATGAGATGTGCTCTCACTTGTCAGTCGACTGGTGCGGGTAAGGATGGGCCACAGCCGGGCCGAGGTTCTGGACCATTGGAGCCCAGTCAGTTGGTGAAGGTAAGGATGGACCGCAGCTGGGCCGAGGTTCTGGACCATTGGAGCCCAGTCAGTTGGTGAAGGTAAGGATGGACCGCAGCTGGACATTGGTTGTTGGTAAAGGTTCTGGACCATTGGAGCCCAGTCAGTTGGTGAAGGTAAAGATGGACCGCAGCTGGGCCGAGGTTCTGGACCATTGGAGCCCAGTCAGTTGGTGAAGGTAAGGATGGACCGCAGCTGGTCTGAGGTCACGGACCACTTGGTCCCAGTTGGCTGGTGAAGGTAAGAATGGACCACAGGTGGTCCGAAGTTCCGGACCAATGGGACCACAGACAGCTGGCGAAAGCAAGGATGGACCACGGATGGGTCGAGCCTCCAGACCACAGTGTTCTTTGTCCGTACGCGATCTTTCCAGTCGAATGAAGCGACAATCAGGTATCCCTATAGACTGGACATCGCCTGGTAGCAGAGTTGTCACGGCATGCGCTATTGGAGCCACTATCCCTCTGAATCATTTACCTGCACCCCCACCCCCACCCCTATCAGACCGGAGTTGAAACAGGGCGCATGAGCCAGATGTTTCAATACAAAAACATAATAAAATGGCCTTTGAGGCATCTTTTGCCATAAAAAGTAATCGCCTCTTCCAAATATATTTCACAAAGTGACGCCCATGCTTTGTGGTAGTGAGTGGAGTGTACCGCGGCATGGACGTCATGGTTTGAGCGGCGCTTCGGCATGAGTGAGGAGTACTGTGAGCGATGGTGTGTGCCGCGGTGTGAGTGGTGTGTACCGCGGTGTGAGTGGTATATACCGCGGTGTGAGCGGTGTATGCTGCGGTGTGAGCGGTGTGTATTGCGGTGTAAGCGGTGAATGCTGCGGTGTGAGCGGTGTGTGCTGCGGTGTGAGCGGTGTGTACTGCGGTGTGAGCGGTGTATACTGCAGTGTGAGCGGTGTATGCTGCGGTGTGAGCGGTGTGTGCTGCCTGCGGTGTGAGCGGTGTATGCTGCGGTGTGAGCGGTGTATGCTGCGGTGTGAGCGGTGTGAGCGGTGTGTACTGCGGTGTGAGCGGTGTGTGCTGCCTGCGGTGTGAGCGGTGTATGCTGCGGTGTGAGCGGTGTGTACTGCCGTGTGAGCGGTGTGTACCGCGGTGTGTGCGGTGTGTGCCGCGGTGTGTGCGGTGTGTGCCGCGGTGTGTGCGGTGTGTACTGCAGTGTGAGCGGTGCGTACTGCAGTGTGAGCGGTGTGTACTGCGGTGTGAGCGGTGTATGCTGCGGTGTGAGCGGTGTATGCTGCGGTGTGTGCGGTGTATGCTGCGGTGTGAGCGGTGTGTACTGCGGTGTGAGCGGTGTGAGCGGTGTATGCTGCGGTGTGAGCGGTGTATGCTGCGGTGTGAGCGGTGTGTACTGCGGTGTGAGCGGTGTGTGCTGCGGTGTGAGCGGTGTATGCTGCGGTGTGAGCGGTGTGTACTGCGGTGTGAGCGGTGTATGCTGCGGTGTGAGCGGTGTATGCTGCGGTGTGAGCGGTGTGTACTGCGGTGTGAGCGGTGTATGCTGCGGTGTGAGCGGTGTGTGCGGTGTGTACTGCGGTGTGAGCGGTGTATGCTGCGGTGTGAGCGGTGTGTACCGCGGTGTGAGCGGTGTATGCTGCGGTGTGAGCGGTGTGTATTGCGGTGTGAGCGGTGTATGCTGCGGTGAGAGCGGTGTATGCTGCGGCGTGAGCGGTGTGTACCGCGGTGTGAACGGTGTATGCTGCGGTGTGAGCGGTGTGTACTGCGGTGTGAGCTGTGTATGCTGCGGTGTGAGCGGTGTATGCTGCGGCGTGAGCGGTGTGTACTGCCGTGTGAGCGATGTGAGCGGTGTGTACTGCGGTGTGAGCGGTGTGTACTGTGGTGTGAGCTGTGTATGCTGCGGTGTGAGCGGTGTATGCTGCGGCGTGAGCGGTGTGTACTGCCGTGTGAGCGGTGTGAGCGGTGTGTACTGCGGTGTGAGCGGTGTGTACTGCGGCGTGAGCGGTGTGTGCTGCGGTGTGTGCTGCGGTGTGTGCGGTGTGTACTGCCGTGTGAGCGGTGTGTGCGGTGTGTACTGAAGTGTGAGCGGTGTGTACTGCCGTGTGAGCGGTGTGTACGGTGTGTACTGCGGTGTGAGCGGTGTGTACTGTGGTGTGAGCGGTGTGTACTGTGGTGTGAGCGGTGTATGCTGCGGTGTGAGCGGTGTATGCTGCGGTGTAAGCGGTGTGTGCGGTGTGTACTGCGGTGTGAGCGGTGTGTACTGCGGTGTGAGCGGTGTATGCTGCGGTGTAAGCGGTGTGTGCGGTGTGTACTGCGGTGTGAGCGGTGTGTACTGTGGTGTGAGCGGTGTATGCTGCGGTGTGAGCGGTGTGTACTGCAGTGTGAGCAGTGTGTACTGCGGTGTGAGCGGTGTATGCTGCGGTGTACCGCGTGTGTACTGCCGTGTGTGCGGTGTGTGCTGCGGTGTGAGCAGTGTGTACTGCGGTGTGAGCGGTGTATGCTGCGGTGTGAGCAGTGTGTACTGCGGTGTGAGCAGTGTGTACCGCGGTGTGAGCGGTGTATGCTGCGGTGTGAGCGGTGTGTATTGCGGTGTAAGCGGTGAATGCTGCGGTGTGAGCGGTGTGTGCTGCGGTGTGAGCGGTGTGTCCTGCGGTGTGAGCGGTGTGTACTGCGGTGTGAGCGGTGTATACTGCGGTGTGAGCGGTGTATGCTGCGGTGTTGTGAGCGGGTGTGCTGCCTGCGGTGTGAGCGGTGTATGCTGCGGTGTGAGCGGTGTGTACTGCAGTGTGAGCGGTGTATGCTGCGGTGTGAGCGGTGTGTGCTGCCTGCGGTGTGTGCGGTGTGTGCTGCGGTGTGTGCGGTGTGTACTGCAGTGTGAGCGGTGCGTACTGCAGTGTGAGCGGTGCGTACTGCAGTGTGAGCGGTGTGTACTGCGGTGTGAGCGGTGTATGCTGCGGTGTGAGCGGTGTATGCTGCGGTGTGTGCGGTGTGTACTGCAGTGTGAGCGGTGCGTACTGCAGTGTGAGCGGTGCGTACTGCAGTGTGAGCGGTGCGTACTGCGGTGTGAGCGGTGTGTACTGCGGTGTGAGCGGTGTATGCTGCGGTGTGAGCGGTGTATGCTGCGGTGTGAGCGGTGTATGCTGCGGTGTGAGCGGTGTATGCTGCGGTGTGAGCGGTGTATGCTGCGGTATGTGTGAGCGGTGTGTACTGCGGTGTGAGCGGTGTATGCTGCGGTGTGAGCGTGCGGTGGTGCGGTGTGTGCTGCGGCGTGAGCGGTGTATGCTGCGGTGAGCGGTGTATGCTGCGGCGTGAGCGGTGTGTGCGGTGTATACTGCGGTGTGAGCGGTGTATGCTGCGGTGTGAGCGGTGTATGCTGCGGTGAGCGGTGTATGCTGCGGCGTGAGCGGTGTGTACCGCGGTGTGAACGGTGTATGCTGCGGTGTGAGCGGTGTGTACTGCGGTGTGAGCTGTGTATGCTGCGGTGTGAGCGGTGTATGCTGCGGCGTGAGCGGTGTGTACTGCCGTGTGAGCGGTGTGAGCGGTGTGTACTGCGGTGTGAGCGGTGTGTACTGTGGTGTGAGCTGTGTATGCTGCGGTGTGAGCGGTGTATGCTGCGGCGTGAGCGGTGTGTACTGCCGTGTGAGCGGTGTGAGCGGTGTGTACTGCGGTGTGAGCGGAGTGTACTGCGGCGTGAGCGGTGTGTGCTGCGGTGTGTGCTGCGGTGTGTGCGGTGTGTACTGCGGTGTGAGCGGTGTGTACTGCCGTGTGAGCGGTGTGTGCGGTGTGTACTGAAGTGTGAGCGGTGTGTACTGCCGTGTGAGCGGTGTGTACGGTGTGTACTGCGGTGTGAGCGGTGTGTACTGTGGTGTGAGCGGTGTGTACTGTGGTGTGAGCGGTGTATGCTGCGGTGTGAGCGGTGTATGCTGCGGTGTAAGCGGTGTGTGCGGTGTGTACTGCGGTGTGAGCGGTGTGTACTGCGGTGTGAGCGGTGTATGCTGCGGTGTAAGCGGTGTGTGCGGTGTGTACTGCGGTGTGAGCGGTGTGTACTGTGGTGTGAGCGGTGTATGCTGCGGTGTGAGCGGTGTGTACTGCAGTGTGAGCAGTGTGTACTGCGGTGTGAGCGGTGTATGCTGCGGTGTACCGCGGTGTGTACTGCCGTGTGTGCGGTGTGTGCTGCGGTGTGAGCAGTGTGTACTGCGGTGTGAGCGGTGTATGCTGCGGTGTGAGCAGTGTGTACTGCGGTGTGAGCGGTGTATGCTGCGGTGTGAGCGGTGTGTACTGCGGTGTGAGCGGTGTATGCTGCGGTGTGAGCGGTGTGTACTGCGGTGTGAGCGGTGTATGCTGCGGTGTGAGCGGTGTGTGCTGCGGCGTGAGCGGTGTGTACCGCGGTGTGAGCGGTGTGTACCGCGGTGTGAGCGGTGTGTACCGCGGTGTGAGCGGTACTCACAGCTCCTCAGTGCCGAGCGGAAGACTGTCTGGCACGGCGTCCAGTCCACGGTCGCGGCAGTCCACCACGCGCTCGGAACACTTGCACAGTGGAGGACACCGTGAGCTGGCCCAGCAGCGTCCACCGCCCGCGTGCTCCATACCTACAACAGTGGAGGACACCGTGAGCTGAGCCAGCAGCGTCCACCGCCCGCGTGCTCCATACCTACAACAGGGGAGGACACCGTGAGCTTGACCAGCAGCGACCACCGCCCGCGTGCTCCATACCTACAACAGGGGAGGACACCGTGAGCTGGGCCAGCAGCGTCCACCGCCCGCGTGCTCCATACCTACAACAGGGGAGGACACCGTGAGCTTGACCAGCAGCGACCACCGCCCGCGTGCTCCATACCTACAACAGGGGAGGACACCGTGAGCTGGGCCAGCAGTCACATCACCATACTGTCGCATCAGCACACTGTCACATTGTCACATCGTCACATCAACACAGGCACATCAGCACACTGTCACATCAACACGGTCACATTAGCACACAGCCACGTCAGCACAATGTCACTGTGTGCATCATGTGTGACACTGTCATATCATGTCACACATGATGACAGTGTCACATCGTCACAATGTCATATCAGCACACTGTCACACTGTCACATCGTCACACTGTCACATCAGCACACTGTCACACTGCCACACTGCCACATCAGCACACTGTCACATCGTCACACTGTCACACTGTCACACTGTCACACTGTCACATCGTCACATCGTCACATCGCCACATCGCCACATCGCCACATCGCCACATCGTCAGATGGTCACCTCGTCACATCGCCACATCGCCACATCGTCAGATGGTCACCTCGCCACATCGTCACATCGTCACATCGCCACATCGCCACCTCGCCACATCGTCACATCGTCACATCGTCACACCGTCACCGCGTCACATCGTCCACTGTACCACAAGCCACACAGCCAGGTCTCCAGCCTGGATCCACTCGAACCGCACGGGTTAACAGAAGCGTGATGATGCTCGGGCCTCCGCTTGATGCCGTTCCCACCTATCAGGTCGGAAGCCCGGGCCAGAGGTATTCCATGTGCCAAATTGTATAGAAGGCTATTTCATCCTCATGTTATGTCAGATCCGTGAACGTATTTTGAGTGGTCTGGTTAGTTAGTTGGATAGTTATTTAGCTTCAGGGAGCATCGACGTCATTAATCACAACGACCGTGGGACTGGTATAATCCGAACTGGTATAATCCGAACTGGTATAATCCGAACTGGCATAATCCGAACTGGCATAATCCGAACTGGTATAATCCGAACTGGTATAATCCGAACTTGTATAATCCGAACTTTGGGAGGCGGGCTCCCCACCATCAATCCAAACATAGCGTCCCGCCTGAGCAGTCACGGGGTGTCACCCCCGCCCATACTTTAGATCCATCTGTGGCGCAACACACTGAAGTCACCAGCACGCATGCAAACTGCTGACCCAATCAAACGCCTTCCCACGCACCAATTGTTTATAATTAACTACAAACACCTATGATCATGGTGGACGTTAATGATCACATCAACCAAGAAAATGACCCTCTTCGTAATTAAGTCCTTAACACCCATAACTTAAGAAGAAAATGAACGCAATCACAAAGTCAGTCAGTGTCCCTTGTAACGCCTTCTAATCACCAATTGGCTAGCTTTATTGATATTTGTTTGAACTCAACATGAAGGCCTCTAGTTTATATTCAAATAAATAGTCACTTAGCTCCACAAAGACTCTCCATTCATCTATGATCAATTACTCTTATCTTACACTTACTCTGACTTTGCATCTATTTATCTATCTGGGGCGTCGGTAGCTCAATGGTTGAGCTGAACGTCTGGCACGCTAGAGGTGTGTGCCAGATATGCATATATATATATATATATATATATATATATATATATATATATATGTGTGTGTGTGTGTGTGTGTGTGTGTGTGTGTGTGTGTGCATACATTATGCAACTATCCTTGACGCCAAGATGATAGTTGGTGAAACATCACGTTTCTCCCACCAGATAGGAGATAGGGCCAAGCATGTTGAGCAGCGTATGACAGCCAGCAATGTATCACCATCACACTACACTATGCAATACACATGTAACATCTGGTGATGCCCCTTCATGACTCGAGGTTTAATCAGTGGCATGTCGCCACCCACGACTATCCTCGAGCCAGCCAAAAAACTTCCGCGAGATCGGCTGGGGATCAAGAGAGCGGTGAAGTAGTCATGAGCCACCGACCAGGGTTCATGGGGTCCGGATTTCACCGGGTGTATTTTTGTTGCGGCGGGGCCCGACCCTCCCTGGAAAACTGGAAAGCTTCTAGGAAATAGCGCATCTTCCTGATGTTTGCCAGTTTTGCATCAGCGAACATCTGGATCAGGAGCATGGACTCATCCGACGATGCCCCGAAGGGTCCTCCGGGCGGTTCTCCGTGGTTGTCAATGCAACCACGACCCGCGGCGTGCCAGAAGATTTGTGCCCCCTTCCGGCGTGTGGGTGAGTGGGCGGTGGGGGTGGCTCGACGATGGGCACAAAGGACAGCCATGGCGTTTCCCCTCTAGCTGAAAAATAGTGGTCGCGCCCCTTGGTGCGGACGAAACCTGGAATCTGAAGGTGGTGACGCCATTGCAGGCCATAAGACCATCGGACACAAGCGCGGACACCTGACTGTTGACAGATGTATCCACTCGCCATATGTGTGCCGGTGTCTACACAGGACGCCCTAGTGCCTACGGAAGGGCGTCCCGGTGTCTGTACATAACGCCCTAGTGTATACAGAAGAGCTTCCTCCTCGGCTCCTGTCGGCAGTCGGCAACAATCACCGTCGGGGCGCTCCGTGTCCTGGGAGAACTGCACAGCCACGGGCGCGGGGAGGTATGTGCCGCCCTTCTCGATGTGGGAACCATGCATGTCATGATTGCCCCTTCGTCCTCCAGATCCGTGTCGAGGTTGAACGCGAATTGCAGTCACAAGTTCTATACTCGGTTAGCTAAAGTAATTTATAATACAAGCAATATTACATAACCTTGTTATACAAGTGATATCCTGCATTACGTTTTACACTGTATCACGCCACCTCCAAAAAAAAACTTGTGATGCGTTGAAGGTTGGCAGATACCAGGTGCACATTGCACAACTATTCCACTACTGTGAGCTTGTGCCACATTTACACTGCGAGCACCAGTGTTGGAGGGGGACGGACGAATAACGTGAGCGTAACGTTGCACGACAGTGGTGACCTGATGACCTGATGATAGTGATGACCTGGTGACCTGGTGTGTGCTTCTGCCTACGTCAGCGTACTCTCGGCTGGCTGGGCCGTACGGTGTGCTGTCGCTGACTGAAGCAGATCGGCAGCTGCATAATGACCACCACCAACTGCGGCATAGCCTTTGATTTGCTGTCAGGCCAGTCATCGGTATCGCTGACGGCCCAGCCAAAAATCACCAGCAGGGCTGTGACATGCCGAGGTCATCTTCCGATGTGGAATATTCTGGCTTCAGAGATCAGCACCGGTACGGGTACCGTGACAGGCAGTGACAGGCCTGCGAAAGGAGGCCTGCCACCGGGTACTTCCCTGCCAATGACGGTCGAGCGACAGTGTGTCTGTCTTGGATCTCAGTTGAGGTGTTTATCGATGGTACGACAGCCCTGCAATATTGGCATGTGTAACACGTCGAAGGCGCTGTTTTGCCTAGATACCGTTCGGGTGGTCTGTTGAGAGGGGCCAGACTGTGTGAAGTCACCTGAGATGACTTGGGCGACACGACACCTGCCAGAGTGAGACGCGTCGCACCAGGGTACGGGACACAGATGAGGTTCAACACGGTACCGGCTGATGTGCCTGATCACGGCCCGAGATACCTGCACCACCCCTCCGCTCACCATCTCCACAGACGACAGTAGGTACTTGTCACAACAACACAGGCGGCTAGGTGTAACTGTCCCCATCCACACAGATGGCCAGGACTATCTGACACCTCCCCTACAAATACCCGGGATTGCCTTTCCTAACTCCCACAGACGGCCAGGGATATCCTCACTCCCACAGATACTCAGGAGCACTCGCTCGCACCCACAGAGATGGCAAAATGTACCTGATCTCAGCCATGTACATGGTTGGATTTGTAATCAGTAATCTTGGATGTGAACTTGATTTTTTTGGGGTATCCAAATATGGAGAGGACATTTGTCTTGAAAACTGCGACATCAGAATCTTAGTTTGGACTTTCCAGTGAATCTTGAGCACTTTATCACAGGCCAATTCATTGTCAAACAGTGCCATTGAACATCCAAATAAGGAAAAAATGAGAGGGTACATTTACGGAGAAGATAATGTTTCGGTCGTCAAAACTGCAGGAACAGCTTTTTTTCCAACAAAGCATCTACATGCATCTAGGAATAGGTGACCTCACCACACCAGATGAGGTAACTAACGACTCCGACGTCTGGGAATACGTGACCTCACCACACGAAACGAGGTAACGGCTCCGACATCTGGGAATCCACGCCACACCACACCAGACGAGATAACGGCTCCGACATCTGGGAATACGTGACTCGACTCCGACATCTCTAGACGAGGTAACGGCCCCGACATCTGGGGACGCGTGCCTCACCACACCAGATGGGGTAACGACTTCGACATCTCCAGACGAGGTAACGACTCCGACATCTCCAGACGAGGTAACAGCCCCGACATCTGGGAACGCGTGCCTCACCACACCAGATGGGTAACGGCTCCGACATCTGGGAATACGTGACCTCCCCACTCCAGATGGGGTAACTAAACACTCCGACGTCTGGGAATATGTGACCTCACCACACGAAACTAGATAACGGCTACGACATCTGGGAATACGTGACTTCACCACACCAGATGAGGTAACGGCTCCGACGTCTGGGAACGCGCGCCTCACCGCACCAGATGGGGTCACGACTTCGACATCTCCAGACGAGGTAACGATCCCGACATCTGGAAACGCGTGTCCCACCATAGCAGGCGAGGTAACGGTTCCGACATCTGGGAATACGTGACCAGATGGGGTAACGACCCCGACATCTTCACATAAGGTAACGGCTCCGACATCCAAGGCGGCAAGAGGAATTAGCTCCACTTTTGTGTTACGCAACGGGCAAACCGAGCTGGCGCTCCACGCCGACTTTTGTCTGCTGACGCGTCATTGCTCTTTGAAAGTAAATTGTGACCGAAGTTTATAGATTTCGATCCACACCATCTCAGAGTATCAGCCTTCAGAGTAAACAGCTGACCATTGGGTTGTGTTGCGAGGCATTCGACTGTGTTTCCGGCGTGTCACCATATCTGCGGCCAGCTGGTTGGGAGCCTGGTCTGACCACCGCGCCGGGTCTGACCACCGCGCCGGGTCTGACCACCGCGCCTGGTCTGACCACCGCGCCTGGTCTGACCACCGCGCCTGGTCTGACCACCGCGCCGGGTCTGACCACCGCGCCGGGTCTGACCACCGCGCCGGGTCTGACCACCGCGCCGGGTCTGACCACCGCGCCGGGTCTGACCACCGCGCCGGGTCTGACCACCGCGCCGGGTCTGACCACCGCGCCGGGTCTGACCACCGCGCCGGGTCTGACCACCGCGCCGGGTCTGACCACCGCGCCGGGTCTGACCACCGCGCCGGGTCTGACCACCGCGCCGGGTCTGACCACCGCGCCGGGTCTGACCACCACGCCGGGTCTGACCACCGCGCCGGGTCTGACCACCGCGCTTGGTCTAACCACCGCGCCGGGTCTGAACACCGCGCCGGGTCTGACCACCGCGCCGGGTCTGACCACCGCGCCGGGTCTGACCACCGCGCCGGGTCTGACCACCGCGCCGGGTCTGACCACCGCGCCGGGTCTGACCACCGCGCCGGGTCTGACCACCGCGCCGGGTCTGACCACCGCGCCGGGTCTGACCACCGCGCCGGGTCTGACCACCACGCCGGGTCTGACCACCGCGCCGGGTCTGACCACCGCGCCGGGTCTGACCACCGCGCCGGGTCTGACCACCCCGCCGGGTCTGACCACCGTGCCGGGTCTGACCACCGCGCCGGGTCTGACCACCGCGCCGGGTCTGACCACCGCGCCGGGTCTGACCACCACGCCGGGTCTGACCACCGCACAGTCAGCGAGTTTCTATGCTGCAGCACTTGGGTTACGAGGTGGACGCAGAGACCGCTGCACTATGAAGGCAGTGTATTGACATAAAGTAATGGCATTGGATGACTAATGTTGGCTGTCAGAGGGTAAATGACGAATGGACCAGCACCCTGGCAAAGCTCATTGATCTAATCACATTTATAGTCATTGATCGAAGTTAGCCTGGGATGACCTTTGTCGGATTCACGGATGTTCTCGAAATTGTTTCGGTTCTGAAACGTAATTCGGTGTCAGTCAACATCGCATCGGAATTTTGGCACAGCCCATAATATAACGCAGGTGTTTCCGACTATCGACACAGATTTAACCCATGATCTGACCAGGAAGATATACGAATTAACTATGCATAAAATACGGCGTCATTTGTTAAAGCTTGCATAGGCGGCGGCTTGTCTATTTCGCTTCGGTGGAACTTCCGTCTGGAAAAGTCATCTGTAGGCGATGAGTGACAGAAACCTCTCACCCCAACACCGGGGAAGGTGACAAAATGGCCGTGCACGAACTTGTATTAATAACCACCTCATGTTCGGCGTCTCAGCAATGCCAGAAGCGCAGACAACGAGGACATGGTAGCCGACCTCCCAGCCCCACCCTTAGGAACCAAAAATACACTGGCTCAAGAAAGAAAATTCGATATTTTCACCACGCAAAAGCATAAATTATCAACTCCCCGAGATCGTTCTCTATTCAGTCACATTTTTCCTCCCTCTCCCACCAAAAAATCCTGGCTGCTCTCCTGAACAATAATATCAAGAAATATAACACCAGCCGCAACAGGCGGCGGCAATCCAACGCTTGTGCTTGGCAATCATGGATTATATAACTGAAGGGGACTTCAATAGAAGATGCACATTACTACGCACGAGCTACAACGCAAGAGACAGAAACACGAGCGTGAAAGGTCGAGTATGCGCTTCAGACATAGTGTGGCTAAGATCTAAGGTCGATGACGGATAAGCTACGGCTCTCTCAGGAGGGCAAAGTACAAGCAAATTATTCGTTATCTTGCGTGTGAGATGACCTCCGGATGGGTGACAGGCCGGTGGAGTTGCGGCGTCTTTGTCTTGGTCCGAGTTTGAACACTGACCCACCCATGCAAGCAGGTCAGGGTGAGAGCGTGTCCGAACAAGGCTATGGAGGATCCTGAGCTCGAGTTCGCCGCAGGACGGCGTGCGACTCGAGTCCCACTCTACTGCAACTCGAGCCACACGAGGCGGCCCGGAGACGACAGTGTACAGTTATTGGATCAGTGATGCACTTTGTCTGGCTGATGTCTCAACGCCAGCACCGCCAGCCCGACACCGAGAACTCGCCCCCGAACGCTGGACACTCCGCCTGAGATTCAACACTCACCTGAGCATTTAAACTCTGCGTCGCGAACGTCGGAAATGCGTCGATCCTTGAGTCGCAGAGGGGAGCTGCAGACGGCGTGACCTTGACCTTTGCTGCGGTACCAGCGGCCCAGCCAGGTCAGGTGGCACTCGCAGATGAGTCGGTTGTCAGCCAGCTCCACCGACAGCAGGTTTCGCAGTGAGCCGAACACACCGTTGGGAAGCCCAGTCAGCAGGTTGCTGTTGAGTGTCCTGCGCACCGAGAGCATCGTCACCACAGCCTCCTGGGTAGTGTGCACTACATCAGGATAGTTGTCGGCGCAACCTCCTTGGTAGTGTACACTACATCAGGATAGTTGTCACCACATCCTCCTAGGTAGTGTGTACATCAGGATAGTTCTCACCACAGCGTCCTTGGTAGCGTACACTACATCAGGATAGTTGTCGCCACAGCGTCCTGGGTAGTGTGGAGTACATCAGGACAG
This sequence comes from Imbricaverruca yamaguchii, assembly GCA_034440575.1. Taxonomy (NCBI): domain Eukaryota; kingdom Metazoa; phylum Arthropoda; class Thecostraca; family Neoverrucidae; genus Imbricaverruca; species Imbricaverruca yamaguchii. Next base: position 1,187,455 of record JAOTOL010001659.1, read on the forward strand.
TTGTCACCACATCCTCCTGGGTAGTGTGGAGTACGTCACGATAATTGTCACCACAGCGTCCTGGATAGTGTGGAGTACATCAGGATAGTTGTCACCACATCCTCCTGGAAGGTGTGCGCTACATCAAGATCATTGCTATTGTGAATTGGCATTGTCATTGCGTGTCAGTATCATTGTGGGCACTGGCGTGATGGCTTCCGAGAAGCGCTCGGTGAGGCGCGTCTTCAAGTCCTGTTTCGACACGAACATGAGCCTGATGCAGCTGACAAGCTTGTGCGACAGACACTCAGACATGTCCTCCGCCGTTAGCATCTGGTTGTTGGCGGGCGCTTGATGCTCTTCTGAGCCGCGTCGCGCCTGGCCGTGCCGCCGATGTCTTCGCAGGCGCCCTTGGCCTGCGATGTGCCAGATAAATACCACTCATAGGGCACGCCAATGTCTGTCGGATGGTGACACTCATTGATGAAGTTGTGCTTTTTTATACTGTGCAGCACTATTGTCTGTGAAATGGATAATCTTTTTGAGGTCGGGCACTTCGGTCCGAATTTACGGGGTAAGCCGCTGCAGGAACGCATGCACCATGACGGTGTGCGCTTTGTGCCGTCGGAGATGCAGCAACTGCTCTGATGGCAGAGTACATCGTCCTCACGCCAGTGCACTACAGTCGTGTCCACCGTACACCACCGGTGCGAGTCCCAGTGGAAGCCTTGTACTTTAGCCTGCACCACAAGTGAATCATTGTCAGCGAACCAGCGCTGGACAACTAGTTCGTCACCTTTCGTGGTAGCCTTTACGTGGGTGAAGTGCCGACCTTTTGTGTCTACGATAAAATGGTGTCTGGTCAGCTCCACGAATTACTGGTTCAAGCATTGCATGTTGCAAGCATTCTTTGGTCTGGACTACTTCTACGAGTGTTCAACGATCCGTGCTCTTCCACTAGTGTACCCAATCTCATCATACATATCTTGATATCTTTGTTTGGCGTCCTGTGTTTCTCATCCGTTGCATTGTGCTTGCATAATCACAGGATGCACTATAAGCTGGGTTGGGGTAGGTTTTCTTCAGAATAGTAACTGTACCAGTGCTATACTTCCCTTCACTAAAGGGCAGTATCGTGCAGAATCAGTGCTCCGGTATCGTTAGCAGGTTGACTAACGATTCATCAAATCATGGACGTGAATTATTGATGTTGCAGATCCCAAATGTGCATTGTATTACCATCGAAAAGTCTTCACAGTGTCACCCCCCCCCCCACCTTGGATTGTGTTTGAGAAGCTTATCCACCGCTAGGAAATGTGGCCATTCCTCAAGTAACCAGATAGCTACCTTGATGTACAGAAGCAAAATATCCGTAACTTTCAAACTCATTGACAGATATCCTTATCGAGTATATCGAACAGCATTATTGACATCCCAAAATGCACGGTAAGCCTCGGCCTCAACTTCAACCGGAAAAATGAACCGCCCGGAAAGAATTCCACCTTCGACAAGTCGGATAGGAGACCACCGCCCGACCTGGAGAGCAGACAGAGGGGCTCACCACCAGGCTGGGACGGCAGACAGAAGGGCTCACCACCCGACTCAGACAACAAACAGAAGGGCTCACCACCAGACTTGGACGGCAGACAGAGGGGCTCACTACTCGACTGGGACGGCAGACAGAGGGGCTCACCACCCGACTGGGACAACAAACAGAGGGGCTCACCACCCGACTGAGACGACAAACAGAGTGGCTTACCACTCGACTGGGACAACAAACAGAGGGGCTCACCACCCGACTGGGACAACAAACAGAGGGGCTCACCACCCGACTGGGACGGCAGACAGAGGGGCTCACCACCCGACTGAGACGACAAACAGAGTGGCTTACCACCCGACTGGGACAACAAACAGAGGGGCTCACCACCCGACTGGGACAACAAACAGAGGGGCTCACCACCCGACTGAGACGACAAACAGAGGGGCTTACCACCCGACTGGGACAACAAACAGAGAGGCTCACCACCCAACTGAAACAACACAAAGAGTGGCTCACCACCCGACTGGGACGACAAACAGAAGGGCTCACCACCCGACAGGGACAACAAACGGATGGGCTCTCCATCGGGCTGAGGCGACAAACAAAGTTGTTCACTCACCGACAGAGATGAGAAGCGGGGTCTCACCCAGATCGGGACGACAAACAGACGGTGTCACCTCCAATTGAGGTAACCAACAGGGTCCTACCGTCGGCTGAGACGAACAACAGGGTCCTACCGTCGGCTGAGACGACCAACAGGGTCCAACCGCTCTCTGAGACGACCAACAGGGTCCTACCGCCGGCTGAGGCGACCAACAGGGTCCCACCGTCGGCTGAGACGACCAACAGGGTTCCACCGTCGGCTGAGACGACAATCAGAGGGCATACCGCCGGACCAGGGCGACAGTCGCAGGCCATATTTCCATTGTCGTAGTGGGCTCAATATATGGCAGAGAAAATCGCCTAATATAAAAGTCGGAAGAGGTCGTGTCGTGTGGTAAGGGTATGAGTGGCCTTCCGCTGGTGACAGCCATAGTTTCTCTAGAACTGCTCTGTCAGCAGATGAATGTAGCCCGGCCTCATCAGCTGACTGCGATCCGGCCCCAGCAGCTGACTCCGGCTCCAACCTGACCAGCTTCGATCTCTACACCAGCCAACCTAGCCAGCTTCTGTCTCTACACCAGCCAACCTAACCAGCTTTAATCTCTATATCAGCCAACCTAACCAGCTTCTATCTCTATACCAGCCAACCTAATCAGCTTCCATCTCTATACCAGCCAACCTAACCCGGTTCCATCTCTACACCAGCCAGCCTCATCAGGTTCCATCTCTACACCAGCTGACCTAACCAGCTTCCATCTCTACACCAGCCAACCTAACCAGCTTCTATCTCTACACCGGCCAATCTCCACCTACAAGTTACCCAATCTCCACCTCAGCACTAGCCAACCTTCAACTTTAAATTATCTAATCTTCACTTCTGCACTTGACAACCTCCACCTAGAACCTACCTAGCACCACTAATATCAATTAGCTTCTACCTCCGCATCAGTCAGCCTCCATCCCTACACTAGTCAGTCTCCCCATCATCACAAGCCAGCGTCCCCACCTTCATCAGCCAGCCTCCGTCTCCACACCAGCTAGGTTCCCCAGAGCGACCCAAAGGTGATTCCGTGTGATCCAGATTTTCCCAGCAGCGCTCAGGTCAAGCGGTAATTTTTCCGCTAATCGCTGGACTTTGTTTCTGCAGGGCAGCCCAGCCGACAGCAGGATACCCGCCCCACTGAAATGGTAACCAGGCCGACTGGTAGGATAACCAGGCCCACGACTGGATAACCAGGTCCATTGGCAAGCAAAATCGGCCCACGGCAGGGTAACCCAACCCACCGGCTGGTAATCCAACTCACTGGCAGGGTAACCCAACCCACTGACAGGGTGACCCCGCCCACGGCAGGGTATCCCGGCCCACTGGTGAGGCATCTCAACCGGCTGGCAGTGTGACCCCGCCCACGGCAGGGTAATCCAACCCACTGACAGAGTGACCCAGCCAACCGTCTGGTAACCCAACCCACTGACAGGGTAACCAAGCCCACTGGCAGGGTGGCCCCAGCCCACGGCAGGGTATCTCGGCTCACTGGTAAGGCACCTCAGCCGGCTGGCAGGGTGACCCTGTCCCGCGGCAGGGTATCCCGGCTCACTGGTAAGGCACCTCAGCCGGCTGGCAGGGTGACCCCAGCCCACGGCAGGGTATCTCGGCTCACTGGTAAGGCACCTAAGGGCCTGGTAAGGCACTCAGCCGGCTGGCAGGGTGACCCCAGCCCCGGCAGGGTATCTCGGCTCACTGGTAAGACCTCAGCCGGCTGGGCACCTCAGCCGGCTGGCAGGGTGACCCCAGCCCACGGCAGGGTATCCCGGCTCACTGGTAAGGCACCTCAGCCGGCTGGCAGGGTGACCCCGTCCCACGGCAGGGTATCTCGGCCCACTGGTAAGGCACCTCAGCCGGCTGGCAGGGTGACCCCGCCCACGGCAGGGTATCTCGCCACTGGTAAGGCACCCAGCCGGCTGGCAGGGTCCGGCCTGGTACAGCCCACTGGCAGGGTAGCACGGTAGCAAGCCGCTGGCAGGGTGACGGGGTGTCGGCTCACTGGTAAGGCACCTCAGCCGGCTGGCAGGGTGACCCCAGCCCACGGCAGGGTATCTCGGCTCACTGGTAAGGCACCTCAGCCGGCTGGCAGGGTGACCCCAGCCCACGGCAGGGTATCCCGGCCCATGTAGGCACCTCAGCCGGCTGGCAGGGTGACCCCGCCCACGGCAGGGTATCTCGGCTCACTGGTAAGGCACTACCTGCAGGGTATCCCGGCTCACTGGTAAGGCACCTCAGCCGGCTGGCAGGGTGACCCCAGCCCACGGCAGGGTATCTCGGCTCACTGGTAAGGCACCTCAGCCGGCTGGCAGGGTATCCCGGCTCACTGGTAAGGCACCTCAGCCGGCTGGCAGGGTGACCCCAGCCCACGGCAGGGTATCTCGGCTCACTGGTAAGGCACCTCAGCCGGCTGGCAGGGTGACCCCAGCCCACGGCAGGGTATCTCGGCTCACTGGTAAGGCACCTCAGCCGGCTGGCAGGGTGACCCCAGCCCACGGCAGGGTATCTCGGCCACTGGTAAGGCACCTCAGCCGGCTGGCAGGGTGACCCCAGCCCACGGCGGAGGGTATCCCGGCCCACTGGTAAGGCACCTCAGCCGGCTGGCAGGGTGACCCCAGCCCACGGCAGGGTATCTCGGCCTCTCTACTGGTAAGGCACCTCAGCCGGCTGGCAGGGTGACCCCAGCCCACGGCAGGGTATCTCGGCTCACTGGTAAGGCACCTCAGCCGGCTGGCAGGGTGACCCCAGCCCGCGGCAGGGCCTCCTAGCCGGAAGCAGTCGTTAAGACGGATGCGCCGGGCCAAAGACAAACAGAAATAATGCGATCGGTCGCCGATTAGATGCCATCGAAAGTGCTGGTGCCCGGCGGACGGGCGACGGCGACTTAATCGCGCCGAGCCGGTACATTATGTGCATACTTCCAGCGACGCGCCGAGGGCCGGCCGCGGGGCCCGCGGTGGAGATCGGGCACCACTGTGTGAATATCCGGGACCGGCGTGTGAAGGTCTGGGACCGCTGTGTGAAGGTCTGTGGCTCCTGTGTGAAGGTCTGTGGCTGCTGTAAATGTCTGCAGCCGCAATGAATGTCTGGGACCGTTGTGAATGTCTGGGACCGCTGTGAATATCCGATACCGGTTTGTAAAGGTCTTGGACCGCTGTGTTAATGTTTGTGACTGCTGTGAATGTCTGCGGCCGCTGTTAATGTCTGGGACCGCTGTGTGAAGGTATAGGTCTGCAGTGTGAAGATCTGGCGCCGCTAGGTGAATATTCTCGACCTAAGTGTGAAGGTCTGGGACCGCTGTGTAAAAGCCTGGGACCGCTTTGTTAAAGTCTGGAAGTGCTGTGTGCAGACTGCTGTGTGAAGACTGCTGTGCAGCATTCTAACCCATACACTAATATGCAGAGACTAGTGCATGGGAGCTCAGGACTGCTTAGCAGTACCACGGATCGTCATAAATCGGGGCGTCGTCGGATGACGCTTCGGCTCGGTGGTGATGTGCGCACCTCATAAAACAGTGCCGATCTGCCCGGCGACCCGCCGCTCCGACACCGCGCAGACAAAGGCTAATTGACGCGCCGACGGCTGCGCATATGGCAGCCAGGGCGGACACAGCAGTATCTGCCCGCTGTCTGTACCTCTGCTGGCTACAGTCAGGGCGGACACAGCAGTATATGCCCGCTGTCTGTACCTCTGCTAGCTACAGTCAGGACGGACCCAGCAGTATCTGCCCGCTGTCTGCGCCTCTGCTGACTACAGTCAGGGCGGACCCAGCAGTATCTGCCCGCTGTCTGCGCCTCTGCTGACTACAGTCAGGGCGGACACAGCAGTATCTGCCCGCTGTCTGTACCTCTGCTAGCTACAGTCGGGTGGACCAGCTGATCGCCCGTGTCTGTACCTCTGCTGACTACAGTCAGGGCGGACCCAGCAGTATCTGCCCGCTGTCTGCGCCTCTGCTGACTACAGTCAGGGCGGACCCAGCAGTATCTGCCCGCTGTCTGGCCTCTGCTGACTACAGTCAGGGCGGACCCAGCAGTATCTGCCCGCTGTCTGCGCCTCTGCTGACTACAGTCAGGGCGGACCCAGCAGTATCTGCCCGCTGTCTGCGCCTCTGCTGACTACAGTCAGGGCGGACCCAGCAGTATCTGCCCGCTGTCTGCGCCTCTGCTGACTACAGTCAGGACGGACCCAGCAGTATCTGCCCGCTGTCTGCGCCTCTCCTGACTACAGTCAGGGCGGACCCAGCAGTATCTGCCCGCTGTCTGCGCCTCTCCTGACTACAGTCAGGGCGGACCCAGCAGTATCTGCCCGCTGTCTGCGCCTCTGCTGGCTACGGGCCACTGACAAAATCTGACTTCTGGCTTCGTCCTGAGTTAGGGTAATCTTATGGCAAGCTACATGCCGGTGTTTGTTTTGTTTCTTTAACCTGCTCCATTTGAAATTGCCAAGGGGTCGCACCAACCTCCTCCCATGCCATGCTAATGTGACAAACTGCCAGATTCCGGCGGGGATTAATTAGTGACCTTACGTTGCCAGGAAGCTGTGATCGACTCTCATGAGCATACAAAGGAACATATGTTCATGCCCTTGAGCTTACCGCAAAAAAGCCTACGGGTATGCAGTTTAAAATTGCAACATGGCGAATGACAATGCGTGGGTTTGAAAAGGTCAATGACTTTATAGCAAGCGGGAAGGGTCAAATATTCACCCCTAGCTACTTTTGATTAATCATGCATCTATTTGTGCATAATGATGAGCTTTCGTTTACTAATACTGATGTGTGCGCAATATCATCAGCCGTTTAGCGCAAATTAACATAATATGCCCCCAGGAAAGATATCTTATCGAAGTGACCTGACATGACCCTGATTTGTGCCTTGTGTCAAAATATGCAAAAACGATCAGCATCAGCTTCTCTAAAATTCACAGCGCTATGGTGAATGGTTTAGCACCCACGCCTGATTGACCAGCGACAGGAAGGGAGTGGCCTCGAGTCCTCCCCCCTCGGTAGGCCAAAGTTCGTCATGCAGTTCAGGGTAAAGCGTGATGGCAATATTTATGCTTGGAGCTCAGCTACTCTCTAGGATGTCTAGTCTGCTCCTCTAGACGAAATGGATTAGGTCCGGGACCGGATGAAGTTGCCGATGCCGTCAGAGATTCTGGGATTGCTAGCCTTTGACCTCCCACCCCATCCCCACCCTCCCCAATGATCAGTGATTTTCCCACACGTCAAGATATAGTGCTACTGGATTTGTTCGTGTCACGCAACGCAATGCTGTTCCACGACAGGGAACAAATACCGGAGGCTAGCAAGCGAATGCGTGAGGTTAGCGGAAGATTCTACCATGCAACACAGAATATTGACAGACAGAAAGGCGGTCATTGACAAACAGTCTTTCAGTGACAGGAAGACTGTTTGTATTGGATGCCAAACGACAACCATGTATTATAAGCAAAGCCAAACACAGCCACAAACATATTGGGTAAAACACAAACTCATGTGTCAACGCCAAAGAAAACCGACAACACATACTTAATGGTGAAGCAATGCATCTCTTCATGTCAAAGTGATTCCCTTTCCCTTCTTAAGGAAATGTATTTATAGACAAACGATGTAATTATGGATGGATGTTCCATGCTAGAGGTGATCTAATGTTAGATATGACCTAACGTGAGGTCGTCGCTTGCGCATACAGCCATCTGCTACTGCTGCACATCAATGTGCTACCAAATCAAACAAAAATATGAACCGTGTTAATCATTGCACCGCTTGGAAATATGTTGCAGGCATTACCGATAATCATAAACCATGCATGAGAAGTCTGAAAACCTGAATATGAGGAAAATGAAAGCAGAGGACACTGTCGTAATCAATACGGTGTGCAGGAAAGAAAACATTCTCCTAAAATATTGGAATGCTTACAAACATACATATATTAATATACTTCTTTATTTATTTATTCACTTCTTATTTATTTATTTAGGTATCCAGATATTCGTCAGCAGAGAAATTTTAACCGGTCTGAGTCAATACATTTAAATTCCAAAAGTGTGTCTCCAATGTCTCCAGGTACAGGTAGCAATACCAACGGTGTTCTCAGAGACAGTCCGAGGTACCCATAGTGTCTTCAGGTACTCCCAGCAATACTCAGTGTCCCCAGGTAGCGTCGGCTGTTTTCAGTGTCTCCAGGTACAGTCTGCAGTACTCGCATTTCTCCCAGGTACTTTCATCGATACTCACAGTGTCTCCAGGTACTGCAGGCCGTGGAAGCTTTGCTGCTCCAGGCAACTGATCTGATTGCGATCCAGGTGCCTGTCGAACAGAAACAATTAATCAGTCGAGCGAGCTTTGCCAATGCCTTCGCAACAGGACGCATCATTTCGTGGCTGCAAAACATTATCAGATGCAAACTGTGATAAAGCACAGATGGAGGAAAGAGAGAGGTGATGAAGAGAGCGGAAAGAAAGGGAGGGGAAAGAAAAAGAAAGAGTGACGAGGGAGGAAGAGTAAGAGGAAATCAGGAAAGCAGGAAACACTGTAAGCGTGTATATATATATAAACAGATATATAAGCTTGGTTATTATTATTATTATATAGGATCGACTTGTAGATAGAATATTTAGTAGCTTGGTCGGTTGCTAGATGGAAAGAGAAGGTATCGGGAATCAACAGTCTGTGACTGAATGATGTTGTGACAGCCAATACGATGCTGCCGGCGGAGATGATGATCAGGATTGAGCACACCGCCCACCCGACGGTGAAACCCGCCGTTTGTTTACCGGCGCCCGCCACGGCGGCCGTTTGCAGGAAAAAGCCGACGACCGCCACCGCATCTGCATACTGTGAATGATAATGAGACGGACGCGGAGCAGGCGGCAGGCGCAGAGGAATTGCATCTGCCCCGCCCCCCCCCACCACCCCCCCCGCCCCCCCCCCCCCCCCCCCCCAAAAAACCCCCCCCCCGCGCCCCCCCCCCCCCCCCCCCCCCCCCCCCCCCCCCCCCCCCCCCCCCCCCCCCCCCCCCCCCCCGGCACGACACACCGCCGGCTACATTCCGCCGCCGTGTGTGTCGTCCTGTCCCGCTCGGGTTCCGGCCCGCCAGCCGCTCAGGAGCGCTCGGCGACTGGCGGCCGGCGTGGGCACTCGTTCTACGCCAGAACATCGCCGCTGCAAAACCTGCGCGGATGCCATGTGTCGGCAGTGATGAAATGCACGAGCACATTGTACACGGGTCTGTAAGGTTACACGCTGGACTGGTTACAGGCTGGACCACGCTGAATCGTGAGATGTGTGAGCACATCACACTCAGGCCTGTTGGGTCCCGGACTGGACCATGCTGAACTCTGGGAGGTAGAGAACATCACATTCAGGCCTGTGGGGTCACGGGTCGGACCACGCTAGAACGCACAATATCCCAGCCGTACGGTACCGGTCCCAATGTGCCGATTTTGGTGTTATTGGCTGCACAGTTCGCCGATTCAAGCCGCCATTTACACTGGCTGTATTGGAGTAAATTTTTAGCTTTGCCAGCCTGCTGCCTAGTTGAGGTGCTCCTAAGGCCAAGCTCCGAATACTACCTGGTGATGTCCAGAGGCATGCCCAGGAATTTTAACGAGGGGACATAATTCCTGGAAGGAGCCGCCTTCAACGGCAACTTTGCTTAGCGAGGGAAGGGGAATGAGAGCGCACTCAAGCATGCTGAAAAGGTGTATTTCCTTCCGAAAGAAGCGTCTTCGGATAACATTTTTTTAATTAAAAAATACATGTGGAATCTATGATAATCTAACACTAACACTAACACTATCTAACACACGCTTTTGAAATTAAAAAAAATCAGTGTTAGATTAGATCAACATAGATTCAATCAAATCAGATTAACATTAGATGAGTAGAACAAAATATCGTTCTCGCTCGAATTTCGTGTTAAACCCAGCATCTCAGGGACCCGTTCTGTTAATCGACAGCCCTTTTCGGCCCTTCCATGGGTTTAGGGGCTCTTTACATGGCACCGAGAACCCTCCTAATGGGCTCGGGCCATTCTCATCACAAGTGAGTCTGAGAGAGCCATCGGTCTAAGGCGTCAGCGCTGAGCGACTTTCCATCAGCGTGAGCCAAAGCCGACCCAAGGTCCCTGCACGTCCCGCCCGGGGCCTTCTCAGTCAGCTCAGGGGCCCTCTCATGTTTCATGGCCTTCCCCACCTGACCGGGCGCTTCTTTTTAAGAGCTTTTTCCCCATCCACCAGACCAGGGGCACCTCGCACGGCCTGGGCCCCTTCTGTTGGCACAAGGGTATTTCATACCGGCTCGAGGTCTTCCGCCACGGCCCGGGTCCCCTTCAGCTGCCAGAGACCCTTCTTCATCGGCTCAGGAGCCCTCTTCATCGGTCCGGAGTCTTTTTCATCAGACCGGGGGCCTCTCTTCCAAGCCCCCTCCGTTAGGTCAGGAGCCTTATTTTCGACTTGGACCGACTCCATCAAACTAAGGGCCATTCATATTGGCTCAGGCCCTCTCGGACGGCCCAGGGTCCTCTTCGGCGACTAGTGTTCTCCATCTATCGGCGGCCCTCCTCTGGCTCGCCCTCGCTGGCCTGAATTCTCCCCCCCCGGGGAAATTCCCGGTCTAAACGTCCTTCACATTGGCCCAGCCTGGAGCCCTTAATCAATGTCTGTCCGTGGACACCTCCCGCTTACTCGGGGCCCTCTTAAACGGCCCAGTGTAATCTCCGTCACTCCGGGGACCCTTCGTCGACCCCGAGGCACCTGACATCAGCTCAGGGGCCTCATGTGGTCTCCAGGGCTCTCACCAGTCGCCTGGAGGCACGCTGGAGTGCCAAATTCCGTGTGTGCCTCGTCACGCCATATGCTGTCCAACGGCTCACGTGGGCCTCTTCGGCCCCATGGCTTCCCTCTAGATCCGCCACCGGCTCTGGCTTGCCTCTAGATCCGCCACTGGCTCTGGCTTCCCTCTAGATCCGCCACTGGCCAAGACGCCAACGCGGTACTGCGCAGGGAGCTCAATCATGTGAACGGAATCTCCACGGAGGAAGTCGGTGTGGGTATCTGAACGAACATGACAGACAAGGAATGTAAAGCCGAAGTGCACGCATGGGGTGTTCCCGCCTCTTTTATTAGACAATGTTGGTTTCCATACTGCTTTGACGGTTTTCTTCACCGGTACTATTTCCAGGTAATTACTTTTCAAGATAACTCGAGCATGATCATGTACCGTTTTCCCCATGCATTTTGCTTAGTTTGTCTTGAACCAGATCAGTTAGTGTGTATGTGTATTCAAATTAGGTATCAGGAGTGCCATAAAATACTGATCGGCAACATTGCTTAAATCGAAATGTATTTGGTGGATTAGGAGCCAAAGGTGCATAAATAGACAATGCGGTCTATGCGATCAACATTGCTTCCTGGTAATGCAGTCAGGTCAATGTTCAAGAGAGTGCGTGCTGCTGTCCCAGGAGGCAACCATCAATTCGCACCGAACTGGATTATAATCGATGCGATTGACAGGCGTACCAGCTGATAACACGATAACCAATCTCCACGTCCAAGCTCATGCAACATGCAACAAATTCCAAGCCCTTTGCAAGTTGCAAATGATCTGATTCGGTCTGATGCCGCGTCGGATGTCAGGATCGAGGTCAAGTCCTACTCTGGGAACATCATCGAGGTCGGAGTTGGACACTGTGAACATCATCGAGTCGGAGTCCGACACTGGGAACATCATCGAGGTCGAGTCGGACACTGGGAACATAATCGAGGTCGGAGTTGGACACTAGGAACATCATCGAGGTCGAGTCCGACTCTGGAACATAATGAGGTCGGAGTCCGACACTGGGAACATCATCGAGGTCGGAGTCCGACACTGGGAACATCATCGGGGTCGGAGTCCGACACTGGGAACATCATCGAGGTCGAGTCCGACACTGGAAACATCATCGAGATCGAGTCGGACACTGGGAACATCATCGGGTCGAGTCCGACACTGGAACATCATCGAGGTCGAGTCGGACACTGGGAACATCATCGAGGTCGGAGCCCGACACTGGGAACATCATGGAGGTCGAGTCCGACACTGGAACATCATCGGACTGGAACATATCGAGGTCGGAGTCCGACACTGGGAACATCATCGAGGTCGGAGTCCGACACTGGGAACATCATCGAGGTCGAGTCCGACACTGGGAACATCATCGAGGTCGAGTCGGACACTGGGAACATCATCGAGGTCGGAGCCCGACACTGGGAACATCATCGAGGTCGGAGCCCGACACTGGGAACATCATCGAGGTCGGAGCCCGACACTGGGAACATCATCGAGGTCGGAGCCCGACACTGGGAACATCATGGAGGTCGGAGTCCGACACTGGGAACATCATCGAGGTCGGAGTCGGACGCTGGGAACATCATCGAGGTCGGAGTCCGACACTGGGAACATCATCGAGGTCGGAGTCCGACACTGGGAACATCATCGAGGTCGAGTCGGACACTGGGAACATCATCGAGGTCGAGTCGGACACTGGGAACATCATCGAGGTCGGAGTCGGACACTGGGAACATCATCGAGGTCGGAGTCCGACACTGGGAACATCATCGAGGTCGGAGTCCGACACTGGGAACATCATCGGGGTCGGAGTCCGACACTGGGAACATGATCGACACTGGGGAGTCGGACAGGACCGGACACTGGGAGTCGGAGTCGGAGTCGGACACTGGGAACCTCGGCCACACACCTCAGCCCGCGGTCCGACAACGGTGGCCTCGGTCCAACACTTCGCGTTACGGTCCGACACCGGGGTCACCAGTAACAGTGGCAGTAGTAACACAGCTGAAGAACTTTTTTTTTGCAATAGCAATTGCTTAGCTGTAAAAAAGTGAATGCAAAAGTGAAAGCAAAAATAAAACTTAGTCGACGCTTCATTGACGTTGACATTAACACGACATGCATATTAATTTCTTGAGAAAAAATCGTTCTCGAAGAAAATCTAGAATTGACCCGTTTGCTAGGTTCGGGAACCACACATCTTTTGGGGGGAAGAATGAAAGGGACTGGCCAAACTAATGTGATTTCAAAATCCAAGGGCCACAAATTAATGACACAAACACCCGCTGAAATCGATTAAAAAATCAGTTATGCGATTGTCGTGTTAGTTAATTCGTTTTTTATAGGCATACCAAATGGGCTACAAGCATACTCCCAGTTACAGCACAAATAAAAGTATAGCTTAGTAACTATTCTACACAGGTCAACCACACACACCCACCCAGAGAAGGAGACAGGGGCGGGGATGGCCGAGTGGTTAAGGTGTCGGGCTATGGATACCAAAGGTCCCGGGTTCGACTCTGGCGCCACTCAGGACATTTCCCAATCCCGCGGCCCAGCGGCGAAACAGAGTGGGCGGCGCCATTAGCCGTGAATGTGCATAAAGTGTGTCGTGAACCAACCAATAAGCAAACAACAAGAGAAGGAGACACGCGCACGTGCATACACACTCTCTCACACACACCCACACGCACACGTGTGGGTGGGTGTATACATCCATATACATCCATGTGTATATGACATATACATCCATACACACACCCTCATCCCCCACCCCACGCACATGCACGCTCAATATCGCACACGAAGACACGCATTGTCAAACACGTCGCAGTAAAAACAATGTAAGTAAATGGTGAATTTGATTATGCGGCTGCGGCACGCTGACTTGTGGGACATCCTCTTCACGTACGCTCTGAAGTTTCCGGAAGTACGGCTAGCAGGGTCTGGTATTGGACACGAGGACAAACATTGGCTAAAAAGACTCGTGGCGTGGCCAGGTACACTCAGTGGCGGACCCAGAGAGGGTAATGAGGTTAGGCCTCCTCACTTTGGCAACGACGGGGCCCACGCTCGGATCATTGAACACGCGATCCAACATAGACCGTGACGAAGCACGTAAGAAATTTGGCGCTACAGGGAGCCTCTGGACGACCGCCGGTGAGGGGTCCGGCCGAAGTAACAGGGTCCGACGTGAGGGTCCCTGGTCCGACGCGAGGGTCCCTGGTCCGACGTGAGGGTCAAGAGGAAGGCCAATGTGAAGGGCTTCTAGACCGATGGAGGTGCTTCGGATCGTTGGAAGGGCCCCCAGTTGGCAGAGAGCCTCTGATCTAGCGAGGAGGTCTCCAATTCGAAGAAGTGGGTCCCTGACTCGACGGTGAGGGGCCTGGCGGTTGGAGAGAATCTGGGCCGTCGGAGAGGGCCCCGAATAAATGTAAACGGTCTCTGAGCTGATATAGGGGGCCCACCCCGAAGAAAGAGCCCAGCACCTGATGGAGAGGATACACACTTTTGAACAAGGGGTCTCCGGCCTGACGGAAAAGGCCCTGGGTCGCTAAAGAGGAACATTGAGCCAATGAAGTGGGCCCTGCCCGCCGGAAGGGATCCCGGACTGTCGAAATGGCCCCAGAACCGAGGTGAAGGCCCCCTGTCATGATGCAGGGGGTATATTTCCATCTCCTTTGATCCAGGTATTACAACACTTGTTTTTCATGAGCACTAAAGCATGAAGCAAGAAGGAAACCTAAAAGCGACTGCAAAAACGATTTGCGTACAAATCGTTGTGGTTTCTGTCTGGCATGTGCAACATCATAGACAATCGTAAGAATAGAGGCTTGCTTTTCAGTATTCCAGGGAGGGCTGATCGACGGATTTATTTGGCAACTGGTTTAGTGTCAAGAGTGCATTCAAGAAGGGCCCTTGTGGCACATAGTTTCACGGATATTTGTATACCTTTTGGTACCAGGTGAACTAATATCTACAACCTATCAATATAATTAATGCAATGTGCACTAAGGTGTTCCATGGGATTACGGATATGGAAGCATTCTTTTAAAAGATTCTAAGCATCCTGTTTTGGGGGTTTTGGGGGGGCATATTCCAATAGTGTCAGCCAAGGCAATAGAACCTCAAAGTCTGCAATAGGATCAGCAACTGTCAGTGTTAAAGTCATCGGATAAAGCAATATTCATGGAGACTTTTTAAGATCATGTTCAAATTTGATGAGTTCAAGTGTTATATTGCTGAGGAGGAACCGGATTTTGTTTGCATTACGGAGGCATGGGTCAGTGAAGGATATTTTGAGATAACTTACAGGACTATGAGATTACAATATGTTTTCGTGCAATAGGGGTCCAGCAATGAAAGGGGGGTGTAATGCTCTATGTGAATAGCTTTATTCAGTTCTCAAAAAGTAGCAGGTGGGGATAAAAATAAACTGGGGGGGGCCTTTGGTTTTGTAAGACTGTGGGGAGGGAAAAAAAAAAAACAAAAAAAAGAGGAGAGGTACCAATAAAAAAAAACCCCCCAAACTCAACAAAAAAAGGGGGAAAAAAAGAGATTTGGGGGGAAAAAAATAGAAACTTTAAGAGGAAGTGCCTTATTCTCGGGGACTTTAATCAAAAAGATGTAAAAATACGGGGGGGGGGGCCCCCCATCAAAAAAATTAACAAAAAAAAAAAAAGGAGGGGTCTTTACTACATCTTTTTTTATCAACCCCACCAGGAACATGGTTCATTCTTGGACCTTGTATTCTCGGATTTAAGTGACTTGGTTCAAGACTTGACTGTAGGCGAAACTCTGGGAAAAAAGACCATAACAATTTTTTAGATTCAAGGCACATGTAGGGGAAACTATCAAGGATAATTTGGTAAAGGTTCCAAATTTCAACAAAGCAGACTTTAACGGCATGAGAGCGGCTTTAAGTGCCATCAGATGGGAAGAAGAATTCTCCAATTTAAATGCCTGTGAAAGGGGAAAAAGTTAAAATTTTTTTAATAAATAAAAAAAATAAAATTACCCCCAAACCAAAAAACCAAAAAGAAGGGAAGAAAGGCAACCAGGCTTAAAAAACAACAAAAAAGAAAAAAAAGATTAGAAAAAAAAAAAATAAATTTTTAAAAAAAAAAAAAAAAAAAATATAAATAAAAAAAAGGAAAAAAGAGAGACACACTGTGAAAAAAAAACCACAACCACAAACAGCGAAGGAAAAAGAAATAAGTTGAAATAGTTAAATGGGGACAGTAAAAAGTTCTTTAAGTTTCTACAAGCTGGAAAATTTTTTACAACAATTGGCCCCCAAGAAAAAAGGACAAAAATTTGGGGGGAAAATGAGAAAGTTGGAGGAGGAGAGGAACAAGTAGTTAAAAACATTGTTTTTATTAGATATGACCAATCTGCCGACCGTACCACCATAGTTCAGATACACAGGGATCTGACAAATGATGTTGATTTCATTGGTAGTGATGTTGTTTACAATCATATCAGGAAAATAAAGCCAAATAAGGCAGCAGGACCTGATGATATTTATGCTAGGGTGTTGCGGGAAACTGAAAAGGAACTGGCATTTCCACTTAGTATAATATTTTGTAGATCAGTTTCACATAATGAAATTCCAGCCGATTGGAAAAGGGCAAATGTAGTTCCTATTTTCAAGAAAGGAGAAGAGGGGAAAGTTGAAAACTATAGGCCAATAAGTCTCACATCCCTAGTCTGCAAGGTACTCGAATCAATTATCAAGGATAGAATAGTTAGTTATCTGGAAGGTAGCAGATTGATTCAAGATACTCCACATAGGATTGAGCAAGGGGGGTCTCACAAACCTCTTGGACTTTTGAACTTCGCCACAGAACAATTTGATCAGGGAAATCAGGTTGATGTAGCATATCTTGACTTTAGTAAGGCTTTGGAAAAGGAACCCAAAAAACGGTTATGGAAAAAGCTTCAGACCCTTGGTATTGCAGGTAGAATTTAAAAAAGGAAAAAATTTGTGGCTTTCAGATAGACAGCAAAGAGTGATGCTAAAGAAACCCCCCCCATATTAAATAAATTGAAAGTGGCCAAGCAGCAAAGTTTTGAAATTTGCAGATGATTTGAAGGTCTTTAGGGCAATAACAGGTCAGGATGAGCATATCTCGCTGCAAAAAGACTTAGACGAACTTGTGAAGTGGTCCGAAGAATGGCAAATGAAATTTATTTGGCAGCATATGATGTAGGTGGCTCCATACTTGATGGGTGGCCAAGTGCTATCAGTGACTCAACAGGAGAAGGATTTAGGTGTTATTCTAAACACAAAATTGTGGGCATCAGAACCGACCAAGGAAGCCAGGAAGGAGGCACTGAGGATGCTCGGGGCAATAAATAGGATGTAATACAAAAAAGGGGGGAAGTGATCAGGAAGCTTTTCTGTGCATACGTCAGGCCACATTTGGAATACTGCATCCAAGATTGGTCTCCTTACCTTGGAAAAAATTGTTGGCTTTTTGGGAGGGGACAAAAAGGGGGCCAAAAAAAAGATTAATGGAAAAGCAACCAGGCAAATGAGGAAAGATTAAAAAAAATGAAAAATTTTTCCCTTAAAAATAAGAGGAAAGGGAGGAAACATCAAAGACATCTTTAAATTTAACAATGGGGGGGGGGGGGGACACCGGGGAAAATGTGAGATTAAAAAAGAAAAAAGGCAATAAAGGGCCTTAAATACAAAATACAAATTAACCCAAAAGAAAAAAGTTTAGGAAAAACTTTCAAACAAAAAAAAGAGAAAAACAAAAAAAAACCCCCAAAAAAAAAAACAGAAGGAGAAAAAAAAAAAAACTTTAAAAAAACCAAAAAAAAAAAAAAAAAAAAAAAAGGGGTCTTTTTTTAAAATTAAAAAGAAAGGGCTGATTGGCAGATTTGGTGGGCAACTGGTCCAGTGTACAGAGTGCAACCAAGAAGGGCCCTTGTGGCTCAGAGTTGCACTGATCTTTTATGTCTTTTTTATGTCTTTATGAAGGGAAATATTCATGGAGACTTAGATCATGCAGGAATATTACCTTTCTCGGGAAATATGTCCAAGTTAACCGTCCTACATTCGCCCATAATAGAAGCAGGTTCAGTTCAGTTATTTAATTTTGAAAGCAGGTACAAAAAAAGAAACTATGGTGCACTGCATTGATGAAAAAGCCAAGACGGTATAAATCGAGGCGTCTCTGCAGTACGCGCGCCTTCAGCATAGCCAGCAGGACACATACCCAATCATATTGCCCTCTCAAGTAAACAACTTCAACAGTATGCTAACGTTGACTGAGGAAGCAGCTTCAACAGTATGCTATAGTTGACTGAGTAAGCAACTTCAGCAGTATGCAAACGGTGACTGAAAACCATACAACGTTAGAGCATAGAACGGTAACATACTAACTTTAAAGGAAACGTCTCGTTTCTCTCATAGATGTTTTGAACGCTGCCACTACAGGACCGCGGAATGGAGCATCAACATCCTGATCAATGAGTGGCATCACCACCCGATAACCAGTGAGAATGTGATATTTGCGAGAAATATATACCGTGTGGCTGAAGGCTGCAAAGCTGACAGCGCAAAATGAAGTGAGCTGTGTTTTCTGTTCTGTACCCGCAAACGTGGTGCACACCTGATGTTTGTATTGTGTGAAGATGAGCGTTGAGATCGGATGTGTGTATTCCCAATCTGGCGTGCAGTGTTCTTTTCATGTTTGTTTTTCGCGTAAAGTTTAGTAAGCAGGAGATGTGTAGAGGTGCTTCGAAATTCCGGTCTTAAACGGTTGTGGAGGTTGGCTTCTCATTTGGCAGGGAGGCGAGCTTCAGCGCCGCCGTGAAGTGGCTGGGACGGCCGAACGTTGGCAAGAGGATGTCTTGCTTTGTGGTAGTGTCTGCATGGTGAAGTTGCGTAATGTCCTCTTCGTGCCACGGTGGTATGTTTTAGGGAAAATTGTCATGATGCATTTGGATAAGCTTCAATGCGTACTGTTAAGCCTGTGGTACATGGTAAGTCGGATATTTTTAGGTTTTGCTGTCAGTGAGCCCCATACCAGTTCTTGTCTTAATTTGTCGGACGCTGTCCTGATGTGTAATCCTGTAATACGTCTGGTCACACAGTTTTGTAAATCCCGCAGTCTGCGCCGGTCACATATCGTCAAGTGTCCATCTTAAACGGTATCTTAATTTTCACAATGAGGCTGAATATATGTGTTATATATCGGGGAAAGAATGGGACGTGGCATAAGCTTTTCTACTGGTTGGACGGGACGGAGGGCTCCGCCGATTTTCAGGATTTTGAAGAAAAAAACATGGTAATGAAACCGTGAATCGCTAGAGAAGATGACTCCGAGATATTTGTGACTATAAAGGTTGGGAATTGGCTGCCTGCAAAATGTTAGATTTGGTCCTTGGCTTCCTTTCTGGAGGACATTTGTCGTAATGCTTTGGCTGTATGGAGCTTGTAGATACTTGTGAGTGTTGTTGCAACAAGTCGTGTTGCAGTGGTTACTGTGCTTGGTGCGCAATCCTTTTGACGTGGCTGGAGTAAAGTGATGTGTCGTCGCGAACAAAGAGATGTCGTTAGTATTTTTTCGCCTCTGCTAGTTCGTTGAGATATGTTAGTGCTAAAAGTTGACAACATCGTCATCCACTAGAGACACCAGCCATGAGAGTCTGGGGGAGTAGAGCACTGCCTGCTGGTGCACACTGCTGTCTCCACGTGAAGTAGCTGCTGAACCAAGTGTGAAGAGTTCCAGTCAGCGGGAAGTCCGTCCTGAGCTTGGCTGAGAGTCCTCTGTGCAATATTCCGTCGAAATATTTTGAAATGTCCAGATTAAGCTCTGTGGGGTCTTGTCCTTTGTTCAGTGAATTAGAAAGCAAGTGGAAGTAGTCGAATGAAAGTAGTCGAAAGAGCGATTCAGCACTGACGTGGCACCCGACGCATACACGCTTAGACATGGCTCATGTCCAAAGTACCTTGGACATGGCATAGACAACGTAACAGACGTTTGTGCGATTCGAGCCATGATTTACTTGACCTGAGTTCACAACAGTAATCTGCTTGCAGTTCGCTTTAGCATAGGGCAAACCACAAAGCTTAACTTCGATCCTTAGATCATTGGCATGAACCTCCGAAAGCATTTTTCGTTCCCCGTTAGTTCCGATTGAAATCGATTAACGATAATTTACCTGGTCGTAGATTATGCATCAAGCCGAAATATTCCATTATTGTTCAGTTAAACGACAGGTGTCCATGAAGAATGAAGGGAAACGTTTTGCATGGCTATTTTGTCGGTCTACGAGAAAATGATGATCGAGTTATTCAGAGTGATACATTGGCACGGTGCAAAGCCAGACAAATTATTTGCGCCCAAATTTAATGAAATTTTACAAAGCCACTAAAATACACAATGTATGCCCATGGTATTTTGTGTGTATAAACATATTGAAGGGGACCAAGGGGGCCATAACCCCACCCCCACCCCCACCGGAGAGTTTGTGGGACCCCAAAGAATCGCGCCGGGGTTCAGAAACATTGCGTCAGGTGCCCTAAAAATACAGCTGGGGCCCCTGAAAATCATATTGGTGGCCCAACAAATAGAACAGGGCACCTTAAAATGACACTGGGCCAACAAAATCACACCGAGGACCCTGAAGATCACATTGGGGCCCCCAAAAGTCGCGTAGGGGTCACAGAAAATGACGCTGGGCCCCAAAGATAGCACGGGGCCCCTAAAAGCACATTGGGACCCCAAAAAGGCCGCGGAGTGGCCTGTGCTAACGACGATGAGGCCCAAAAAAAGGCTGCGAAGAACCCCAAAGAATGACGCTGGGTTCCCGAAAAAAATATCACCAAGGAATATGAAATTTGGGTAAAAAAACGCGCAGGGACGCAAAAAATTACATTTGGACCAAAAAAGCCGCGCCGGGGTCCATGAAAATAAAGCTGTAAGCCAGAAAGGTAACACGATGTTCCTACAAATCACATTAGGGCCCAAAAAACCGCGTAGAGGCCCCTGAGAAGGACGTGGGGTCCAAAACATCGCACAGGTCCCGAAAATCATATCAGAGGCCCCAATAAATCGTTCCGGGCTCCTAAGAATAACGCTGCGTGCTCCGAACAGTGGGATTAGCTCATGAAAATACCACTGGGGCCTAAAAAAATGGGCGGAACCCGAAAATATTGCGCAGGTGTCCTTAAAAATAGAACCGACCACCCAAAAATCACACCGAACCTCGATATAATTGACCCGATTCCATGAAAATTCAGAACAAATCCAAAAGGCAATTATCCTAAGGGCCTTTGTGCCCTAAATGGTGCTATCGGCTAAAAAAATCGTTGGACGTCGACGCTGTGAATGAATTCATGCGACGAGCCCGCCGTCCAATGCGTCCTTCGCGGTAAAGTGCGTTGTCTCAATTGTTGTTAGATGCCTTGCCCGGAGGTCAAACTAGGGCCCCACTCATATTTAAGTGATTAAGAAAATTAGCCAGTTTTATCTGTCAGTCCGAAGGCATAAGGGTTACATCATTATGATGAATTAGGAACCGGGGTAGGTTGGGCCTCCTTGAGATCAGTTTTCTCCTGGCTTGGTCTCGATCTACAAAAACATAGGCACGCCACTGGGTGAGTTAGGGGTGAAATTCGGCTACTCAGAAACGACAGTGGTAGATTGGACCCCCTTTACAGGACGAGGTCGGCGACCAGTAAAAAATGAACGGTTCCCTTTGAAAAAAATAGTGGTCGAAAACTGGGGACTTTTTAATGGGGGTAGGTGGGCCCCTCTAAATTTGTTGCCCCTCCCCCACACTGGTCCAAATCCTAGATACGCGCCTGCCAGCTGTGCCCACAGGGTACACAGGCTGTGGAGATGTGAGAACGCTCGCCGACCCAACACAGATAGACATGAACGTCAGCAATACTCACAGGGTACGCAGACTGTGCAGATGGGAGAACGCTCGCCGGCCCAGCACCGACAGTTCGTTGCCGCTCAGATCACTGAAAATGATGATGACAATTAGCGTCTGAGACCATGAGTGCACCAGTTGAACAGAAACGCAGTCATCAACGCACGTGTTGGCAAGCGGCACGAAGTCCTGAAAGCCACAGGTGGCGAATTACTTCTTACTTCTGTGGGTGCCTTGGCACCCCCAATGTTTGCCAAGCGCACCTAAGTTGAATGAGACCCAAGGAGCGAACAGCCCTAAATGTGCTGTCAGCTCTGTGAAACGGTCAGAGCGGCCAGCTCCGTTAAGCAGTCAAAGCAGCCAGCTCTGTGAGCGGACAGCGAAGCTCTGTGAGCGGCCGAGCCTGGGCGAGGTCAGATCTAGCGCCGCAGACGCAATGCATCACCTCAGTAAACACCGCCGGGAAACGGAAGCTTTCACAGAGCAGTGCGTGCGTGGTCGACAAACACGACAAATCGGCCCATTGAGGTGTCAGTTGGAGGGGCACCCGGCCCCGGAGAAAGGCGGACAACCAGCGCTGCGGTCCTCGGTCTGATGCCTCGGTCCTTGGTCTGGTATTGCTGCCACCTGTCACCGGTCTGGCCGTGTGTTCCCCGGTCTGATACTGCAGCCACCGGTCTGATACTGCAGCCACCGGTCTGATACTGCAGCCACCGGTCTGATACTGCAGCCACCGGTATGATACTGCAGCCACCGGTCTGATGCTGAAACCACCGGTATGATACTGTATCCACCGGTATGATACTGCAGCCACCGATATGACACTACAGCCGCCGACCACCGGTCTGATGCTGCGACCATCGGTCTGATACTGCAGCCACCAGGCATGGTCCATCCCAGAGGTTCGAGCCTGGTCTGCCCGAGGGAGATACGAGCTTTGTTGATATATCCCGGAGAGGTCTGAGCATCGTCTTTGCGTGAGAAGCCCGAGTCCGATCCATCCCGGAGAGGCTCGAGA
Organism: Imbricaverruca yamaguchii; assembly: GCA_034440575.1. Classification (NCBI taxonomy): domain Eukaryota; kingdom Metazoa; phylum Arthropoda; class Thecostraca; family Neoverrucidae; genus Imbricaverruca; species Imbricaverruca yamaguchii. The sequence goes on from JAOTOL010001659.1 coordinate 1,210,364, forward strand.
CTGGTCCGTCTCAGAGACGAACGGACCCGTTTCATTCACGCCGGTGCTGCAACAGGCAGATAACTCTGCAAGAAAGCCATCTCGTCTATCAAGGCCACCATTCAATGACCGGCTGTTCCAACAGCTGTCTACTTCAGTGCATTTTGTCGCAAGAGCTGTCTACCTCAGTAGAGTTTATCCCAGTAGCTGTCTACCCCCAGACAGCCTCTCTTAAGAATTGTTTACCTCGGCTCAGCTTGTCCCAAGCGCTGTCTATATCAACCATGCTTATTCCAGCAGCTGTCTACTTCAGTGCATTTTGTCGCAAGAGCTGTCTACCTCAGTATAGTTGATGCCAGCGGCTGTCCACGCCCAGAGATCCTCTCTTAGGAATTGTCTGCTTCAGCTCAGCTTGTCCCAAGCACTGGTTATATCAACCACGCTTTTTCCATCAACTGTCTACTTCAGCTCAGCCTGTCCTGATGATATATACCTCAGCTCAGCCTGTCTCAGGAACTGCCTACTTTAGCTCAAGATGTCTCAGGAACTGTCTACTCCAACTAAACTTTCCCCAGGAACTTTCTACTTCAGCTTAGCTTGTTCCGGGTGCTTTTGATTTCAGTTCAGCGTGTCGTACCATCACGTTCTACGTGCCTGTTACCGGAAATAGTCGCGTGTCGCGTAAATGTAGCCGTATCTAGTGGGAACTAGCACGACTTGCGGCGAGTACACGGGCACCCCAGACGCGGCAAACATAATCGGAACAGAACCTCCCTCATGAGCACGCTCACACAGTCGCAACACACGTCGGCACTGTTTACCCGCCAGTCGCCGCGTAACAACCGCGTTTATGCTGCCTCGCTGCCTTCGCAAACAGTTGCCGGCGTGTCAGACTGCGATATCGGCCAAGTGCACTCGGCCGGATCATCAGACGTGATAGTGACGTCATCGGGAAAAACGGCGGTATCACTAGGCGGTGGCAACACCAGGCGGTGATATTACCAGGTGGTGGCATCACCACGCGGTGGTATCACTAGGCGGTGGTATCACCAGGTGGTGGCTTCACCAGACGATGGCATCACCAGATTGGTATCACCAGACGGCGGCATCACTAGACGGTGGCATCACCAGGTAGTGGCATCACCAGGTAGTGGTATAACCAGGTGGTGGCATCACTAGACGGTGGCATCACCAGATTTGTATCACCAGACGGTGGCATCACTAGACGGTGGCATCACCAGGTAGTGGCATCACCAGGTGGTGGTATCACCAGGCGGTGGCATCACCAGACGGTGGTATCACCAGACGGTGGTATTACCAGACTGGTATCACCAGGTGGTGGTATCACCAGGTGGTGGCATCACCAGACGGTGGCATCACCAGACTGGTATCACCAGACTGGTATCACTAGACGGTGGCATCACTAGACGGTGGCATCGCCAGACGGTGGAATCACCAGACGGTGGTATCACCAGGTGGTAGCATTACCAGGCGGTGGGATCACCAGGCGGTGAAATCATCAGGTGGAAGGGTGACGCCAATTTGGTTGATCGAGCAGCACCAGCTTCACGAACGGTGTACCCATACACTTTGTGAAGAGTAAAAAGCGAATGTAGGTAAGCTTTGCAAGGAAACGTATATTTTGTGTCGTACGAAATAGTACTACGTGTGCTACTTGTGACGGATACTGTCACATCGGACTGTCACATGATATGACGGATACTGCCACATCTGGACTGGAGCATAGCCTCACTTTATTCTGCATCGGGTGCGATGTTGAGTGTGACTGGCCCTGGCGACTGATCAGTACAGCCAGTGGCGTGTGTTTGGCCTGCACTGTCAGCAGTGTCAGCAGCACAACGCCAGTCGTGCCCTGAAGATGCACCAGCCAGTCACACAACTGTTGCTCGGCCTGCTGACTATGTCGACGGCATTACTGCAGTCCAGCCCGTCAGCCGGGTCGGCGGCCTGCAGTCCAGCCCGTCAGCGGTGTCGGCGGCATGCAGTCCAGTCCGTCAGCTGTGTCGGCGGCATGCAGTCCAGTTCGTCAGCTGTGTCGGCGGCATGCAGTCCAGTCCGTCAGCTGTGTCGGTGGCATGCAGTCCAGTCCGTCAGCTGTGTCGGCGGCATGCAGTCCAGTCCGTCAGCTGTGTCGGCGGCATGCAGTCCAGTCCGTCAGCTGTGTCGGCGGCATGCAGTCCAGCCCGTCAGCTGTGTCGGCGGCATGCAGTCCAGCCCGTCAGCTGTGTCAGCGGCATGCAGTCCAGCCCGTCAGCCGTGTCGGCGGCATGCCTGCAGTCCAGCCCGTCAGCTGTGTCAGCGGCATGCAGTCCAGCCCGTCAGCTGTGTCGGCGGCATGCAGTCCAGCCCGTCAGCTGTGTCGGCGGCATGCAGTCCAGCCCGTCAGCTGTGTCGGCGGCATGCAGTCCAGCCCGTCAGCTCATGCAGTCCAGCCCTTGCAGTCCAGCCCGTCAGCTGTGTCGGCGGCATGCAGTCCAGCCCGTCAGCTGTGTCGGCGGCATGCAGTCCAGCCCGTCAGCTGTGTCGGCGGCATGCCTGCAGTCCAGCCCGTCAGCTGTGTCGGCGGCATGCAGTCCAGCCCGTCAGCTGTGTCGGCGGCATGCAGTCCAGCCCGTCAGCTGTGTCGGCGGCATGCCTACAGTCCAGCCCGTCAGCTGTGTCGGCGGCATGCCTGCAGTCCAGCCCGTCAGCTGTGTCGGCGGCATGCCTGCAGTCCAGCCCGTCAGCTGTGTCAGCGGCATGACCCGTGCAGGCCGGGCACGCCACGTCTCGAGCCAATTACGTTTGACTGCACAATTGGCCGCGGGTGCCTCCAGAGATTCCTGTCCACCACACCAGCGCGAACGATTCGATGCACATGACGTGCAGTGACGTCCTCAGCACATTATTAGCCGGTGCGGTCACCAGCAGGTCTCCACCTGTTGGTGGACCGTCATCCAACCGGCAACAGAAATGCGGCATTCGCATGCGCTACATAATGCTCTCAGAAACGGTGCTCCGACCTGCACGAAAATAGACACCGTGATTTTTTAATGTGCTTGCAGTAAGTACAAATGCAAATGTAAATAAGAGAATCAATGCAGTGGCCACACCACAACTGCTGCAACTGGAGTGGTCGGGTGTGGACCGTGCTCACCTGACCCGTCACCTGTGGGCATTGACCAGGCCGTGTGGCAGCCCAGTGGTCTGTATCGGCCGAGCTCGCCTGACCCGTCATCTGTGGGTATTGGTCAGGCCGTGTGGCAGCCCAGTGGTCGGATGTGTGCAGAGCTCGCCTGACCCGTCATATGTGGGTATTGGCCAGGCCGTGTGGCAGCCCAGTGGTCGGATGTGTGCCGAGCTCGCCTGACCCGTCATATGTGGGCATTGGCCAGGCCGTGTGGCAGCCCAGTGGTCTGTATCGGCTGAGCTCGCCTGACCCGTCATATGTGGGCATTGGTCAGGCCGTGTGGCAGCCCAGTGGTCGGATTGTGCCGAGCTCGCCTGACCCGTCATATGTGGGTATTGGTCAGGCCGTGTGGCAGCCCAGTGGTCGGATTGTGCCGAGCTCGCCTGACCCGTCATATGTGGATATTGGCCAGGCCGTGTGGCAGCCCAGTGGTCGGATGTGCCGAGCTCGCCTGACCTGTCATATGTGGGCATTGACCAGGCCGTGTGGCAGGCCAGTGGTCTGTAGCGGCCGAGCTCGCCTGACCCGTCACCTGTGGGTATTGGCCAGGCCGTGAGGCAGCCCAGTGGCCTGTATCGGCCGAGCTCGCCTGACCCGTCACCTGTGTGTATTGGCCAGGCCGTGTGGCAGCCCAGTGGCCTGTATCGGCCGAGCTCGCCTGACCCGTCACCTGTGGGCATTGACCAGGCCATTTGGCAGCCCAGTGGTCTGTATCGGCAGAGCTCGCCTGACCCGTCACCTGTGGGTATTGGCCAGGCCGTGTGGCAGCCCAGTGGTCTGCATTGCCCGAGCTCGCCTGACCCGTCATCTGTGTGTATTGGCCAGGCCGTGTGGCAGCCCAGTGCCGTGCCGACCAATCTGAGCAGCCCCGCTGAGAGTCGACAGCTCGTCTGGTCGGCCCGCCCTCGGTCAGCAGTTAACAGTCTCGGCCCATGAACAGGCGGCGCGGCCGGCTCATTGGCCGCGCGACCGGTGTTTGTCAGCGCCGCCGTCCGTCGGGTGTCTGCGGCCCTGAACAGGTCCTGACCCGTCCGAGGTCAGCCTGCGACCTGTGTTTGTCAGCGCCGCCGTCCGTCGGGTGTCTGCGGCCCTGAACAGGTCCCTGACCCGTCCGAGGTCAGCCTGCGACCTGTGATTGTCAGCGCCGCCGTCCGTCGGGTGTCTGCGGCCCTTTCATCTGCGGCCCTGAACAGGTCCCTGACCCGTCCGAGGTCAGCCTGCGACCTGTCATTGTCAGCGCCGCCGTCCGTCGGGTGTCTGTGGCCCTGGACATTTCCCTGACCCGTCCGAGGTCAGCCTGCGGCCCTGAACAGGTCCCTGACCCGTCCGAGGTCAGCCTGCGACCTGTGATTGTCAGCGCCGCCGTCCGTCGGGTGTCTGCGGCCCTGAACAGGTCCCTGACCCGTCCGAGGTCAGCCTGCGACCTGTGATTGTCAGCGCCGCCGTCCGTCGGGTGTCTGCGGCCCTGAACATTTCCTTGACCCGTCCGAGGTCAGCCTGCGGCCCTGAACAGGTCCCTCGACACATCCGAGGTCAGCCTGCGACCTGTCTGGTGAACGGCTCAGATCCAGGCAATCCCTGATGTGTCCTTTCACCTCCGCCAAATTCGCTCCCCTTCTGAGACACTGATCTTCGCTCGATCACCGAAAACCGCCTCTGGTCCATCCGAAAGCCGCCTTTGCCAAATTCGCATCACTTCTGGGAATCTGATCTCACTCCGGGTGGCTAGACGCAGACTGCCGGCGTTTCTTCCGTGGAGAACTGTCCAACTGACGCGGCCGCTGCTGGGCTACAGGTTGGCAAAGTAGTGCCGTTGCTGGCGATCGTCCAGTTGCCGGCGGTTGTCTGGTGGTGGCCGACCTGTTGCTGGAGATGGGTCGCGACTGGCAGCGGCCGATGCGAAACACATGCACCGGACCACCACCAGTCGTGCCGCAGGAGGAGCAGACTTCTGCCGTCCGTGGCGCATGTGGAGCGGACCATCACCGCTCGTGCCGCACTTGGACAGATTATTACCGCTTGTGTCGCATGTGGAGTGGACTATTATCGCTGGTGCTGCATGTGGAGTGGACAATCATCACTCGTGCTGCACGTGGAGTGGACAATCATCACTCGTGCTGCACGTGGAGTGGACAATCATCACTCGTGCTGCACGTGGAGTGGACAATCATCGCTCGTGCCGCACGTGGAGTGGACAATCATCGCTCGTGCCGCATGTGGAGTGGACAATCATCGCTCGTGTTGCATGTGGGATGGACCATTACCACTCGTGCCGCACGTGGAGCTAGCCGTCACCACTCGTATCCACGCAGGGCGGATCATTGCTGCTCGTGCCACAAGTGTGCGGAGCCGACCAGATAACAATTAGCGGAGACTCTCTTATCGAGCCACCATTCGCTGAATCTACGGTGTGTCCGGTAATTAGGGAGCGAGCGGAGAGCAGCACTGTTTGGTGCAGAAGATGCAGATGTGCATGTAACGCCTACTAATGAGCGTGCCTGAGAGAACGGGACCGCCGCACTGTGCAGCCCAGCCGAGACCTTCCCTCTCTGCTTTTTGCACGGCTTCCCCGCTTGCTCCATCGGTAATCCACTCCCTTTGCCAAATCGTAACTTTTCGCCGTCAGCCAGTTGCTGTTTTACATTTCATGGATCATCGAATATATGTTAATATATACCGAAAGCAGATTTGTTCCCTCGCGGCAAAGGTACGCCTCACCACCTGGTGCAAATTCCTCAAGTCCTATTTGCATACTCTCATAAAGCTCCAAACGCTAGTGAATAGGTAGAAAGCCGGACACCGCTGTAGTGTTTACGGCAACCTAGAGAAGGCTCTTCCGTGTGCGGTTTTGCCGTAAAGGTAGCCGGGGAAGCGGCCGAGATATAAAGCCCAATTTCACAGCCGAGCAAGCTCATAAGTCTCGCATATTGGACGCCCAACAGCATCCCCTGCAGCGGGATGAATGCACATTGTCACTCTTGCTTATGGCTCAGCGGCGAAAATGCACGGGTTCACCGTCATGCCAGGGACCTGAGACTGCATGCCTGCGAGTTACGGGCCCTCAGCTCAGGCGGCCCAGTCGTTTGGCCGCCGGTGACCTCATTATCGTCGCAGCGCTGCTCGACGAGAGAGGACAGCCGAGTGCTGTCTTCATCTGCACATCTACAGCGTCCTTGGCGCTCAGCGAAGACCACGGTGGCAGGGACACTCGATAGGGTTACGCCACCTGATCACACCTCAAATGGACCGCATGACCTGACCGTACATGTGGACAGTGTAACCTGACCACACCTGAGGAGGACGACATGGCCTAACCACACCTGAGGACAGCGTGGCCTGAGTACACCTGAGAGTAGCATGACCTAACCTGAGGCGGACGACATGACCTGTCCGCACCTGAGGACAGCGTGGCCTGAGTACACCTCAGTGTAGCATGACCTAACCTGAGGCGGACGACATGACATGACCTGACCGCACCTGAGGACACCTGTGTAGCATGACCTAACCTGAGGCGGACCACATGACCTGACCGCACCTGAGGATAGCGTGCCCTGACCACACCTGAGTGTAGCATGACCTAACCTGAGGCGGACGACATGACCTAACCTGAGGCGGACGACATGACTTGACCGCACCCGAGGACAGCGTGGCCTGGCCACACCTGATGTAGATTACATGACCTGACCTGACCCGAGGAGCTCGTCATTTGGCACACCGAAAGAACTTACCACTTGAAAGAGACATGGGGAAGGTGGTAAGCCATTGGTCCTATCACAGGAAGGAGGTGAAGAAGTGTGGCTTTTGTTTTCGTCTGGATGGGAGGCGTTGTATCGATGGTGCTTCCCCAGTGGCAGTGCTCAAACCGGCGGAAGGTAGTGGTGTTCCACAGGTGAAGGATGACGTATTGATGGTGCTTCCACGAATGTGAGGTGATTCACCATTGCTTAGTGTCCTGAAATTGGACGAACCCTACATCTGGAAACATGAGACTGATGATCTCATTCGTTTGGTCGGCAGCATGAGCTTCACGGGCTTCCCTGCCACATCGAACACCACCTGCAGAAGCATCTGCAGCCAGACACCAGCTGGCTGTACGGCCTCCTGATGCGCTACTCCAGTCAGCTGTGGGCCGGCCCACCTCGACCACTCACGGGTGTGCCGGCGCCGTAACGGATCGACAACGTAGCCGCTCAACGTCAGACGTCGGCTGTTTGAAGTGGCCCCTTGGTGCGCATCGCTAGCGTTTGCCGTTGGACATTGTAGACCGTGTAGCGAGGAAACGGACAGAAGCGCCAGATCAACGATACTAGTCGGATCACAGGGCAAGCGGGTGAAGGCTAAATTAGATGTATATTCCATTACTGAGCCGATCGCATACGCAAACCGAGACCTCCGACGGTGAGCTTGTGTGCTTGTGGAGTTATAATGTTGTGGGTAGGCACATGCTCTTGAGGCACACTGGCCGATGGCATTGACGTTTACATGGCAATTGTAAATTTATATGGTGTTTGAGCCAGGTCTCTACGGAACGCACCTGCTGTGGGCTGGTGAAGCCATTTTCAATGTCCACATTTCATGCAGCATCCCAATCACATGCATGTGATTATGCCCTTCAATGCAGACATGTGAAAGGATCGGCCAGGAATGATGAAAAGACTTCACACATTCTGGGCATGTGTCAAATATTCCCTCTTGCATCTTGTATCCTCTTGCATCTTGCATCCCTGGAACCGTGTGAAAAAGGAATCTTCATCTTGAGATTCCTTTGACAAGACGTCAATTTTGAGTGCGACATCCTTGGAAACCGTTCGGGGAAGTTGGTTGGTGTCTTTAGTCTTTAGACTCTTCCCAAAGCTGTCTACTCTGGGTCTGGAATTGTCTGAACCTTGACACCACCCACTTCAAATATGTTACACTTAGAATCTTCTGTTGTTTAGAATCCTTACAATTTTGAAGCAGAGAGCTAGCAATGTAAATGTTTGCCTTTGATGCTCACCCGTGGAGGAACAATGCCTTGTCGCAATGGCGCCGTACACAATCCTGGCTTTGTTATATCATCTTATCTAATCACCTGTCGAGTGCAGAACTCAACCCTCTACTCCAGCAAATCTACCAAACGCCCGCTATACATTCACAAGGGACTGCTGTACTCAGGCTGCATTCAGGTACGTTCAACCTTCCTTGTCTTTGCGCAGGCGCATTCGCCAAGTGCATTCCCTTGATGTGTTCTTCATATGTTCGGCATGTGCTGCGCTAACATGTTGGTAATTTTTTTTTTTTAAAGTTGAGTGTGTAAAATTGGCGCACTTTTGATCGATCTGTCGTGGAATGCGCCAGCTGTATTTGACAATGACGACACCGGCTCACTGCTCAGGACACCTGCTGTGTACAGTCATGTTCAGCATAATGAGACTACGCGTGTAGTGCGACTGCACATTACTGAACGCCGCTGAGAAGAACTGTTGACATCGAGTTTTAAAAAAACTTTCACGAGAGCAATCGTCAAGGGCACCAGATTAGCTAGGTTGATTGGTTTGTAAATCTTCCTCAAATTCTGGAAAGATGAATACACAATGAGTACACAGCATATGTATAGTATCTGCTGTACTTTGTACAGTGCACATTGCAAATTGATGCAAAAAAATATCCTTAACCCGTCCTGTCTCGGTGAGGGGAGGTCATTTTGCACCCTCTGGAAGATTTTCCACGGATGGTGAAAGAAATAGCGCACACCTTTTCATACATTAATTTGGCACGTTGTGTGAGAATGATGAGGCCAGGGAATTTGAGGTCAACGAGTTATTGAAGCTCAAGTGAGGTAGCCTCCAAATCAAAGTTCAACCAGATGTCACGCTTTAATGGATAAAGATATTTGAATGACACTTTCAGCGTTTGCTTCTCTTTAAGAATACAATAAAAGACACCAGATAAATTTTTGTTTTCGTTTTTGATGACGCATTAGTTTTGCATAATTGTCAATATGACCAAACGTCGAAGATGAGCATTCTCTGGCTAAATTAAGCATTCTTATGAGATAAAATTGAACGAAAACAACGTTTCGTGGTCTGCTCTACGATTTGTGTACACCCAATAATCTCCAAAATTCAAAATTCTATAACTTCGAAAATATTCAATGTCCATTTGTGGATGGGCGACAAGTTTAGGGCCATGATTACGCCTCCCTTTTCTGATTCCAAATATTTTTGTTATATCCCCAAAATGAACTCCCAGAGCCAAAACATGGTATCAGTCGTGATCTGGGATGCGGAGCCGGAGCCGGAGCCGGGGTCGGAGCCGCCGGAGCCGGAACATTTTGCCAGGAGCCGGAGCCGGAGCCGGAGCCGCCGGGACATCTTACTCGGAGCCGGAGTCGGAGCCGGAGCCGTCAAAAGCAAGGCGGCTCCGACTCCGAAAGAGGTGTAAATTAGACAAAATTAGCAAACATGAAATGAACACATTATACCTAGTATGGTATGGTATGGTATGGTATGGTATGAAAACGCATTTTTTAAAGCAAAAATGCTTAAACACGAGTAGCATGTAGAAATATCATCAAGTGATGGTAGACTAACCAATAACCAAATTCTAGCCTCAGTAGTCAATGGAATAGTTCAATGCTTAGTTTGGTTAAATTCATTGTTTCCATCATCAACGGGCTGCTGTACCTCATTAGAAATGAGGTCAAGCATTAAAATTTACAACAATGGTGTTCCTTGGACCGTTCACGGGATGGGGAGTGTTGTTGATCCGAGTCTCCCCTCTTCTGATTTCCCCAATACGGCAGGAAGCGAGCGTCAGTTTATGACGGCATAACACGGAAAAGTGATTTGGGCGGGGGCGGGTGTTTATTTAAAAATAGATACAGGGTTTATATGGGAAAGGTGCCTATAATTGTCTGAAGTTTGCGCCTCTGAATGGTCGCGGCTAATTTATTTTTACATCACCCTTAGATCTTACTTAATGGATCGATCACGTTTGGGATGTACGGAGCCGAAGCTGAAGCCGTAGCCGGAGCCGCCGGGGCCGGTACATTTTGGCCGGAGCCGGAGCCGGAGCCGGAGCCGGAGCCGCCGGGACATTTTACTCGGAGCCGGAGCCGAAGCCGGAGCCGGGATACTTCCCCGAAGCCGGAGTCGGAGCCGGAGCCGTCCAAAATTATCCCGGCTCCGTATCTCTGGTCGTTATCACATAGATCTCCCCCCAAGTGATGTCACGTTTTGGGGATGCAATCTTGGGAGTGGATTCGATCGCTTCTCGTCGGGAGCTTTCCGATGACTCCACTCTCGTTTTCGTGCAATGCCAAGTTTAGACATTACATGGGTTATAAAAGGTCCCCCCCCCCCCCAAGTGGGGTGTGAGGATTGAACTGGAAAGGGTTAATGGAGGAGGTTCCATCGTGCAGGAAACAATAATTATTGCACTGCTTTCGCACGATAGAATTGGCTCCTAGCATGCAAACTAAAATTGATGGTATGAGAAAAGGCCAGGTAAGATTTGCACTTGTCGATCGAGGAGGCAGATGTAGTGAGAAAGACATGCAAGATTTAGACCTGGCAACCTAGAGGCAAATGTTGCTATAAAAGCCAGGCAAGATTTGTAGGTGTTGACGGAGGCCACACTGACCTATCGTTGAGTAATTGCTGCCGAAAAAAACCCCACTTTTCTGTCTGTAAGTGCCGAGCGTGTTTTTCCTCCGAATTGTCCTCAGGCACAACTGTGTGCATTCGGAACAGATTCGGAGAACGTCCCAGCGCGACCCCACAGAGACTGCGCCGATGGCCCCGCCATACTAGTGCAGCTCGATACGGAACTATCTTCAACTTACGGACTTACATTTACCTTACGGAACCGCATTTTGACCACCAATGTTGTATTGAACAGGTAGCTTTTTAGGGGCGGGAGAAGTTTCTCACAGAGCCTTGAATGCCAACAACTTTACCAAACAAGCCTCCTACTAACTATTGGAGAGCACACAATCGTAGGGATTGTGATCTGATTGACTACCGTGTACATTATTTACAGGTCCTTGATATATGCAGGTGTAAATGGACCAACACCAACCCACTGTGTGAGTTATTTCCTGCGATAAGACCCACTCATCTCTTACTCCATCATAAACCTGCAAAATGTCTCGCGCAACATCCTCAACCTGAGATATGTTTCACGTGCGTAAGCCTGATACGTTTCACACACCACAGCCTTAATGATAACCCATGCGAGATGTCTCACACATCAGAACCTTGATGCTAAACCATGCGGGGTGTCTCACATGCCACGACCTTTACGACAAACTATGCGAGATGTCTCACACACCACAGCCTTAATGATAAACCATTCGAGATTCCTCATACACAACATCCTTGGTGATAAACCACACGAGATGTATCATCACACACCTCAGCCTCAGCTATGAGTCTGCAATAGTTCTTACACACCACAGCCATAATGATAAACCACACGAGATGTTTCGCACACCACAACCTCAGCTATGAGTCTGCAATAGTTCTTACACACCACAGCCATAATGATAAACTTGCGATACGCTTCACACGTCACAGCACTATACACAGACCTGCGAGATGTTTCACACGCCACAGCACCATCCACAGACCTGCGATATGTTTCACACGTCACAGCACTATACACAGACCTGCGAGATGTTTCACACGTCACAGCACCATCCACAGACCTGCGATATGTTTCACACGTCACAGCACTATACACAGACCTGCGAGATGTTTCACACGTCACAGCACTATACACAGACCTGCGATGATGTTTCACACGTCACAGCACCTATACACAGACCTGCAAGATGTTTCACACGTCACAGCACTATACACAGACCTGCAAGATGTTCCACACGTCACAGCACCATCCACAGACCTGCGATATGTTTCACACGTCACAGCACTATACACAGACCTGCGAGATGTTTCACACGTCACAGCACTATACACAGACCTGCGAGATGTTTCACACGTCACAGCACTATACACAGACCTGCGAGATGTTTCACACGTCACAGCACTATACACAGACCTGCGAGATGTTTCACACGTCACAGCACTATACACAGACCTGCGAGATGTTTCACACGTCACAGCACTATCCACAGACCTGCGATATGTTTCACACGTCACAGCACCATCCACAGACCTGTGAGATGTTCCACACGTCACAGCACTATCCACAGACCTGCGATATGTTTCACACGTCACAGCGCTATACACAGACCTGTGAGATGTTTCACACGTCACAGCACTATACACAGACCTGTGAGATGTTTCACACGACAATTCACAGCACTATACACAGACCTGCGAGATGTTTCACACGTCACAGCACTATCCACAGACCTGCGAGATGTTTCACACGTCACAGCACTATACACAGACCAGCATATAGAGATGTTTCACACGTCACAGCACTATACACAGACCTGCGAGATGTTTCACACGTCACAGCACTATACACAGACCTGCGAGATGTTTCACACGTCACAGCACTATACACAGACCTGCGAGATGTTTCACACGTCACAGCACTATACACAGACCTGCAAGATGTTTCACACGTCACAGCACTATACACAGACCTGCGAGATGTTTCACACGTCACAGCACTATACACAGACCTGCGAGATGTTTCACACGTCACAGCACTATACACAGACCTGCGAGATGTTTCACACGTCACAGCACTATACACAGACCTGCGAGATGTTTCACACGTCACAGCACTATACACAGACCTGCGAGATGTTTCACACGTCACAGCACTATACACAGACCTGCAAGATGTTTCACACGTCACAGCACTATACACAGACCTGCGAGATGTTTCACACGTCACAGCACTATACACAGACCTGTGAGATGTTTCACACGTCACAGCACTATACACAGACCTGCGAGATGTTTCACACGTCACAGCACTATACACAGACCTGCAAGATGCTTCACACGTCACAGCACTATACACAGACCTGAGATGTTCACACGTCACAGCACTATACACAGACCTGCGAGATGTTTCACACGTCACAGCACTATACACAGACCTGCGAGATGTTCCACACGTCACAGCACTATCCACAGACCTGTGAGATGTTCCACACGTCACAGCACTATCCACAGACCTGCGAGATGCTTCACACGTCACAGCACTATACACAGACCTGCGAGATGTTTCACACGTCACAGCACTATACACAGACCTGCGAGATGTTTCACACGTCACAGCACTATACACAGACCTGCGAGATGTTTCACACGTCACAGCACTATACACAGACCTGCGAGATGTTTCACACGTCACAGCACTATACACAGACCTGCGAGATGTTTCACACGTCACAGCACTATACACAGACCTGCGAGATGTTTCACACGTCACAGCACTATACACAGACCTGCGAGATGTTTCACACGTCACAGCACTATACACAGACCTGCGAGATGTTCCACACGTCACAGCACTATACACAGACCTGCGAGATGTTTCACACGTCACAGCACTATACACAGACCTGCGAGATGTTTCACACGTCACAACACTATACACAGACCTGTGAGATGTTCCACACGTCACAGCACTATCCACAGACCTGCAAGATGTTTCACACGTCACAGCACTATCCACAGACCTGCGAGATGTTTCACACGTCACAGCACTATACACAGACCTGTGAGATGTTTCACACGTCACAGCACTATACACAGACCTGTGAGATGTTTCACACGTCACAACACTATACACAGACCTGTGAGATGTTCCACACGTCACAGCACTATCCACAGACCTGCAAGATGTTTCACACGTCACAGCACTATCCACAGACCTGTGAGATGTTTCACACGTCACAGCAACATCCACAGACCTACAGGATGTTTCACGCACCATCCACAGACCTACAAGATGTTTCACACGTCACAGCAACATCCACAGACCTACAGGATGTCTCACACACTATAGCGTCAGGCCACCGCTGGCCACCATTAGCTAAATGCCCGCCATTATTGTGCGTGCCAGTTTCAGGTATGAACGTCAGCTGTTACAGGCTATATCACGTGATAGTGGACGGCTGAAATGACCCGATAAAAGCCGCACTGTGCCTCGTTAACCGCTGAGATAACCCCAATAAGCCAAGCGTGATGTGCGCGCCGTTCGCCGGGCAGGGCAATGAATTTGCAATGAAAATTGGAGCGTTATTCAGTGACGACAGTGCAGTGGGTGTATCGTAATTAGTGGCGTGCGGTAACGGCGGTGGGGCGGGCGTGCCGTGATTATCCATGAAGCCGGCTGATGTTGGTAATCGTCCGCTGCCGGCAGCGACAGGCTGTGGTGGAGTCGGCCGCGACGTTGATGCCATCAGCGCGGCAACTGGCTGACAGGCGGTGTGTACAGCGGGTCCGGCTGACAGGCAGTGTGTACAGCGGTACTGGCTGACAGGCGGTGTGTACAGCGGTACTGGCTGACAGGCGGTGTGTACAGCGGTACTGGCTGACAGGCGGTGTGTACAGCGGTACTGGCTGACAGGCGGTGTGTACAGCGGTACTGGCTGCGGGCGGTGTGTACAGCGGTACTGGCTGACAGGCGGTGTGTACAGCGGTACTGGCTGACAGGCGGTCAGCGGTACTGGCTGACAGGCGGTGGTACTGGCTGACAGGCGGTGTGTACAGCGGTACTGGCTGACAGGCGGTGTGTACAGCGGTACTGGCTGACAGGCGGTGTGTACAGCGGTACTGGCTGACAGGCGGTGTGTACAGCGGTACTGGCTGACAGGCGGTGGTACAGCGAGGGTGTGTACAGCGGTACTGGCTGACAGGCGGTGTGTACAGCGGTACTGGCTGACAGGCGGTGTGTACAGCGGTACTGGCTGACAGGCGGTGTGTACAGCGGTACTGGCTGACAGGCGGTGTGTACAGCGGTCAGTCCGGTGGTTGACGCTGGCCGCTCTGGGCTGACAGTATCGCAACAGCTTTGTTGGACGTCAACTGGCCGTAGACTCCCCCGATAAATGGACGGCCCAGGGCCGGGGAAACAGCAACAGCATTCTTCGAACTCAAGATCGCATCGTTGCCGCACAGCCACACACAGAGAATGTTGCCACATATAATGGCATAGTGATACAATGTGAGTCACTAGTTTGTCGAGAAACCGTGGCCTGATCAATCACATGGCCTGTAAACGTAATGGCACAACAACATAATTTGTAAGCCTGATGTTCATTAAAACATATAGGTACCGGTGGTAAGACAAGTGCCAACTGGTAACAAGTAAATTAAGCAGTGCTTAAGCACCACTTGCAAACATCAAAGCTCATGCTTGACATGTCATGTGTTCCAAGTGGGTGGCAAACCGTGTCCAGGGAGAACTTAGAAATGAATTCAACGCTAAATCGTCTGCAAATTTGCACCTAGCTAATTTCGGTCCTTGACATACCAAACGTATTCGGATAAGTCCATACGCAGGGAAGGATGTGATTTCCAAAGAGCCACGTCACGTCATCAAATCAATCCCGGCACAGCGATGACGCGTGGGTCCGGCGATGGCGGTGGACCGGCTGTTGGTCCCAATTTGTGGGACACAGCGGGCAGTGCGTGTTTGGGCCGGCCATTACGCCTATCGGGTGCTGATCACATCGGCTTGCCATTACCCCCAGTGTGTGCTAATCAAAAGCGATCTTGTTAACAGCACTCCATGCTAGCCAGCAAGTGCTCGCAGCCAATGTAAACAATAGTGTCAGTTTGGTTCGGGGACTGCTGACACTGACCAGCAGCCTCCGTCATTTGCAACGTCACGTGTGACGTCACGCACGACGTCACGCACGACGTCACGCACGACAGCACGCACGACGTCACGCACGACAGCACGCACGAAGTCACGCATGACAGCACGCACGAAGTCACGCACGACGTCACGCGTGACGTCACGCACGCCGTCACGCACGACGTCACGCACGAGGTCACGCACGACAGCACGCATGACAGCACGCACGACGTCACGCACGACGTCACGCACGCCGTCGCCAGTCCACCCATCGGTCAGCGATGGCCTGCCACCTGCCGGCAGTCGCAGCCGGCGGGCTACGCCTTGGCGGTACATCCAGCTGTCACGTCTGACGTTACCGGCGGCACCACAAAGGCGGCGCAGCATCTCTGACGTCTGCTGCTGGCCGTGTAGCGGCGGCGGCGCCGGCGTCTGCCGCGCGGCTACAAAGGCGGAGCGACGCTCTACAACACCGCTCGCCGCCGGCTCACTGCAATGCGCAGGTACACGGCGCGGCACGTTCGGGTGGACTGAGGCGAGCTGTGTCCAGGTCACATCCCAGCTGAGGGTAGACTGAGGTGGGCAGTGTCCAGATCACATCCCAGCTGAGGGTAGATTGTGGCTAGGTCGCCTTCCCAGCTGAGGGTAGACTGTGTCCAGGTCACCTCCCAGCTGAGGGTAGAGTTTGTCCAGGTAACCTCCCAGCTGCGGGTAGACTGGGTCCAGGTCATCTCCCAGCTGAGGGTAGAATGTGTCCAGGTAACCTGCCAGCTGACGGTAGACTGTGTCCAGGTAGCCTCCCAGCTGAAGGTAGACTGTTTGGGTCACCTCTCCAGCTGAAGAGCAGACTGTCTGGATCACCTCTCCAGCTGAAGAGGAGGCTGTCCAGGTAACCTCCCAGCTGACAGAAGACTGGGTCCAGGTCATCTCTCAGCTGAGGGTAGAGTGTGTCCAGGTAACCTCCCAGCTGAGGGTAGACTGGGTCCAGGTCATCTCCCAGCTGAGGGTAGAGTGTGTCCAGGTAGCCTCCCAGCTGAAGGTAGACTGTTTGGGTCACCTCTCCAGCTGAAGAGCAGACTGCCTGGATCACCTCTCCAGCTGAAGGTAGACTGTTTGGGTCACCTCTCCAGCTGAAGAGCAGACTGTCCAGGTCACCTCTCCAGCTGAGATGCCGGCTACCTGGATCACCTCTCCAGCTGAAGAGCAGACTGTCCGGGTCACCTCTCCAGCTGAGATGCCGGCTACCTGGATCACCTCTCCAGCTGAAGAGCAGACTGTCCAGGTGGCTTCCCTTGCCTGGTTGTCCAGCGCCAGCCCACGTGTGGCTGACACCACAGTCGGACACGCTCTCCATTGTGGAGTTCCGGCGTCGCACGCTTCAGTGGAGGTGACTGGCATCGCACAGAGCGCCGCGCCCAGCTCATTGTCAAGTCAGCTGCTACAATGCAGACAGACACTGCTCCTGGAAAACTACATTATGCAATCCGGCGGCAAAGGTATCACCGCAGTGACACTCCTCAAACTTATTCGACTTGAATTTGCTGCTACGTTCAAAGAGATTTCATGCATCCGCTCTTTCCCACAAGCGGTGAATACTGTGAACAAAGCCAAAGGTGGGACGTTGAATCCTGGTTGGAAGTGGCACCTTCGTGTCTTCACCATGCGCTATGCGGGTGCAATCGACTAGCTTCCCGGTATGCACGGCTGATTATGGGGAGTTTTTTACAGACTCAGTGCAGTAAAACGCCGCTCAGAGGATGCTTACAAAGACGTTATTGTTACTGAATGGTTTCGTCGAGACATCCATGTCATAGAATGGTAACGCCAGTCAAGCCAGGAACAAACTATTTCCGAACCAAACGCGAGCACTCAGAGGCGCTTAAGCGAATCAAACTGTGAACCGAACGGTAGACTAAATCACAAGCCATGCCATGACTAAAACGAAGAGCCAAGCATTTTTTTTTAATATAGCGTCGCATTCATCACGGTCGCGCTCTAATTTTTTCTTCTTATACGCAATAGTAGAATGCGAACTGAATGGGTGCGCCGGTGAGTGAGTGAATGAGTGAAAAGAATTACAAAAGATCCCATTGAACAAATAAGCGCGGATACTTCAAACTATGGATTAAGGCCGTCCAGAAGATACTGGAATTTACAGACGAACGACACAGACAAATATATTTCTGGCGCCTGAATTTGTCTTTACAATGCTAAGGAAGATAAAATGTCCTCTGCAGACATAGTAATTGACTGCGCATACAATGGTATGGTCTCGCCTTTCCTCAAAGGGCATGCAATCGCCATGGGTTCGACAAAATCAAATAAAGTTCCCGCACACGTGGCGCGATGCAATAAAACCGCGAACGCGTGACACGACTTGACTCGATTTTGTCGGGACAGCGGTGGCCCGTGCACGTCGACGCTCCAGCCGCCTGAGATATCCGCACTGTAAGTGCCGGCGGTCGGGGCGAGCCTCACAGCGTACCGCAGCGACACGGCGTCGTCACGGACGAGTTATCGTCCGACGGTGGCGCTGCAACAATTAGCCGCCTGCTCTGGCGGGTAGAGCGTGAGGTGAACAGCATGGTCACACTCATCTTCCGCCACCCTCACGTACGTTATTCGCCCGCAGCCACACCGAGCGACCAGAGAGTCAGTCTGGCGCTTGCAAGTTCAGAAGTGTTTCGTGGTCCCGCTCCTGAAGTCGAGCCGGACTCAGGATCAGAACTGTTCAGGCATTCGTCCGTCGAGGACCCTGCTTCGTAATTATGCCCGGTCGGTTGTTGGTGCTTGGTGTCAGTCTTGCCCCACGTCTGTGAAAATGACCTGTGTTGCTACGGCAGAACCCAAACAGGACGTTATTGCAGAAGATACGGGTGATACCCACAAACGACGCAATGACCGTCAACATCGCTCCCAAGATTTGCAGCTAAACCAGAGAAGCCCTTCACTAAGCATCAAGGTTTCATAGATGGCCACCAACCTATTTACATAGGCCTAATTGTGGAGTAATTACCGTCTCTGTTTGCCCGCCCGCGCCGCCTGGTGTTAGGCACCGGCCTCCGCCTGCTGATACCGTCGATTGCCATGGAGACTGCAATGCCGGAAGCGTCCGACAGGGGTTTGTTCGTCGTAGAGGCGCCCACGGTATCGGCTCTCAGGCCGGACTGAAATGTTGCGTGTTGTCTGTTAGAGGATTATCGCCACTAGTTCAACAGTTGTACCTATAAAGTTGATTCTTACTCCACCCTGCTGTACCGTGTTAATACGGCATGGAATCGCAAAACCTCCATCGCACGAGGGAGATAAAGGCAAGCAGAAAATCGTAGACCATCCCCAAAGTAAACAAGATTGCAGTCAAACTAATAAGCCGTTCCCTGCCTCCCGTCGCACATACCAGTTCCCGCTGAAGTACCAAAACTCCTCAGAGCTGTCACATTGACGACGAAATGAAACTAGACCTCCGCATACATATTGTTTCAGAGCAGCTCCAACAGCACTGCGTAGCTGGTCCAGTGTCAACAGCAGTAGCCGGCACGGGGTGCTCTCAGTGGTGTGACCCGGGGCTACCAACTGGTCCAGTGTCAACAGCAGTAGCCGGCTCGGGGTGCTCTCAGTGGTGTGACCCGGGGCTACCAACTGGTCCAGTGTCAACAGCAGAGCCGGGGGTGCTCTCAGTGGTGTGACCCGGGGCTACCAACTGGTCCAGTGTCAACAGCAGTAGCCGGCACGGGGTGCTCTCAGCGGCTTGGCCCGGGGCTACCAACTGGTCCAGTGTCAACAGCAGTAGCCGGCTCGGGGTGCTCTCAGTGGTGTGACCCGGGGCTACCAACTGGTCCAGTGTCAACAGCAGCAGCCGGCACGGGGTGCTCTCAGTGGTGTGACCCGGGGCTACCAACTGGTCCAGTGTCAACAGCAGTAGCCGGCACGGGGTGCTCTCAGTGGTGTGGCCCGGGGCTACCAACTGGTCCAGTGTCAACAGCAGTAGCCGGCACGGGGTGCTCTCAGTGGTGTGCCCGGGGCTACCAACTGGTCCAGTGTCAACAGAGTAGGACCCGGGGCTACCAACTGGTCCAGTGTCAACAGCAGTAGCCGGCACGGGGTGCTCTCAGTGGTGTGACCCGGGGCTACCAACTGGTCCAGTGTCAACAGCAGTAGCCGGCACGGGGTGCTCTCAGTGGTGTGACCCGGGGCTACCAACTGGTCCAGTGTCACAGATAGCCGGCACGGGGTGCTCTCAGTGGTGTGACCCGGGGCTACCAACTGGTCCAGTGTCAACAGCAGTAGCCGGCACGGGGTGCTCTCAGTGGTGTGACCCGGGAAGCCCGGGGCTACCACACTGGTCCAGTGTCAACAGCAGTAGCCGGCACGGGGTGCTCTCAGTGGTGTGACCCGGGGCTACCAACTGGTCCAGTGTCAACAGCAGTACAGTGGTCCCGGGGCTACCAACTGGTCCAGGGCAGCCGGCACGGGGTGCTCTCAGTGGTGTGGCCCGGGGCTACCAACTGGTCCAGTGTCAACAGCAGCAACCGGCACGGGGGGCTCTCACTGGTTTGGCGGGGCTACCAACTGGTCCAGTGTCAACAGCAGCAGCCGGCACGGGGTGCTCTCAGTGGTGTGACCCGGGGCTACCAACTGGTCCAGTGTCAACAGCAGTAGCCGGCACGGGGTGCTCTGCGGCGTGGCCCGGGGCTACCAACTGGTCCAGTGTCAACAGCAGCAGCGGCACGGGGTGCTCTCAGTGGTGTGCCCGGGGCTACCAACTGGTCCAGTGTCAACAGCAGTAGCCGGCACGGGGGTGCTCTCAGTGGTGTGAGCCCGGGGCTACCAACTGGTCCAGTGTCAACAGCAGTAGCCGGCACGGGGTGCTCTCAGTGGTGTGGCCCGGGGCTACCAACTGGTCCAGTGTCAACAGCAGTAGCCGGCTCGGGGTGCTCTCAGCGGCTTGGCCCGGGGCTACCAACTGGTCCAGTGTCAACAGCAGTAGCCGGCACGGGGTGCTCTCAGTGGCTTGGCCCGGGCATAGCCGGCCGGGGTGCTCTCAGTGGTTGACCCGGGGCTACCAACTGGTCCAGTGTCAACAGCAGTAGCCGGCACGGGGTGCTCTCAGCGGCTTGGCCCGGGGCTACCAACTGGTCCAGTGTCAACAGCAGTAGCCGGCACGGGGTGCTCTCAGTGGTGTGACCCGGGGCTACCAACTGGTCCAGTGTCAACAGCAGTAGCCGGCTCGGGGTGCTCTCAGTGGCTTGGCCCGGGGCTGATATAAGGAGCCGCTGGCCATCGGTGCAACCGGAAATTGCATCTGCTCAACAAACAACTTTCCCGTCGTCTGCTCTTGACGTTACAACCAGCTTGATTTATGTTTTCATTATTCACCATGAATCTTGAATCATCCCCTCCCCGCCTCCCCATGCATCCTTTCACCTTAAAACCACCTTCAAATTAATGTGATGGGCGTGCCTTTCGGTGTTTCCAAATCATAAGCAACATTAACACGCGCACGTCCGGGAGGCAGATATCTGCCCCCCCCGCTCCGGTTTTTCCTAATTTGCCGCCAAACTAATGGAGTTAGCAAGGAAAAACCTACATAGCGGTTCATTGGTCTTTTCCGCATATCCTCATGCATTTTTCATCCTGGGTCATCTCAGGTCAGGTCACCAGGTCAGGCGAAGTGTCCCAACTGCACTCGGAGTTCTAGGTGGCATAACTTCCACAATAATTGGGCGATTGATTTCAAACTTATAACATGTCATGATCTCATCGGGGACCATAATATGTATATCGTTTTTTTTTTTGGTAGCATTAACCTTAGGTTAGGTCGCGGCCATGGCTTCCCCATTATAGGGCTATGGTAAAATATACAAGTGTTTCCTGATTACATATTTG
Source organism: Imbricaverruca yamaguchii (assembly GCA_034440575.1). Classification (NCBI taxonomy): domain Eukaryota; kingdom Metazoa; phylum Arthropoda; class Thecostraca; family Neoverrucidae; genus Imbricaverruca; species Imbricaverruca yamaguchii. Next base: position 1,232,193 of record JAOTOL010001659.1, read on the forward strand.
CGCTCGGAATGATCTCACAACGGTTGTGGCATGTAGATGGAAGCCATGCTCAATGTTACCGCTGAAATTTTGCTCAGTGACCTCACCAACGTCTCTGAGGTCACCTGAGATCACTACACATTGCTGCGCATTATATCGCACTGCATTGAGCTAGAAGGCTGAAATTACCGTCATTGTGCTTGCATCGCCAAGACGTGTCGATTGATACATTACATGACCTCCCTAGGCGACTTCATGACCTTGACCTGAGTTTCGGTCGACTATCTGAGTCCCACATGATCTGGTCGAATTTGATCTATGATGGCCCAGTGGCCTGAATGTTGACCCGAGCGAAAAAAAATGACCGAAACACTCGATAGAACTCGTCCCCAGCTAGCCAACGCCATTTTCCGTTTGTCGCTAGCTAGCATAGTTCCAGAGATCTTACGGGGCAGACATCTGCCCCCCCCCGGACATGCGAAGTTGGCGCGGACCGCCGGACGTGCGAGTGTTAATCAAACCATGAACTATCGGACCTTGTGGCAACATCGAACTACGACACGACCATTATTGTGTCATAATTGTGACACCTTAGAGCTGCGGCATGACCATTATTATGTCACAATTGTCACACCTTCAACCTACTGCATGACCATTGTACCATAGTTGGCTGTGGGACTCTGCTTAACCACACGACTGTGGTTTGACTACTTAGCTCCTCCCCACACACACTCCAGCGTGACCACTCTGGAGTGCGATGGGACCACAACCGCATGTACTCTGGACCACAACCGCATGTACTCTGGACCACAACCGCATGTACTCTGGACCACAACCGCGTGTACTCTGGACCACAACCGCATGTACTCTGGACCACAACCGCATGTACTCTGGACCACAACCGCATGTACTCTGGACCACAACCGCATGTACTCTGGACCACAACCGCATGTACTCTGGACCACAACCGCGTGTACTCTGGACCACAACCGCATGTACTCTGGACCACAACCGCGCGTACTCTGGACCACAACCGCGTGTACTCTGGACCACAACCACGTGTACTCTGGACCATAACCGCGTGTACTCTGGACCACAACCGCGTGTACTCTGGACCACAACCGCATGTACTCTGGACCACAACCGCATGTACTCTGGACCACAACCGCGTGTACTCTGGACCACAACCGCATGTACTCTGGACCACAACCGCATGTACTCTGGACCACAACCGCATGTACTCTGGACCACAACCGCATGTACTCTGGACCACAACCGCATGTACTCTGGACCGCAACCGCGTGTACTCTGGACCGCAACCGCGTGTACTCTGGACCACAACCGCATGTACTCTGGACCACAACCGCGCGTACTCTGGACCACAACCGCGTGTACTCTGGACCACAACCACGTGTACTCTGGACCACAACCGCGTGTACTCTGGACCACAACCGCGTGTACTCTGGACCACAACCGCATGTACTCTGGACCACAACCGCATGTACTCTGGACCACAACCGCGTGTACTCTGGACCACAACCGCATGTACTCTGGACCACAACCGCATGTACTCTGGACCACAACCGCGTGTACTCTGGACCACAACCGCATGTACTCTGGACCACAACCGCATGTACTCTGGACCACAACCGCATGTACTCTGGACCACAACCGCTGTACTCTGGACCACAACCGCATGTACTCTGGACCACAACCGCATGTACTCTGGACCACAACCGCGCGTACTCTGGACCACAACCGCATGTACTCTGGACCACAACCGCTGTACTCTGGACCACAACCGCGTGTACTCTGGACCACAACCGCATGTACTCTGGACCACAACCGCATGTACTCTGGACCACAACCGCATGTACTCTGGACCACAACCGCATGTACTCTGGACCACAACCGCATGTACTCTGGACCACAACCCATGTACTCTGGACCACAACCGCATGTACTCTGGACCACAACCGCATGTACTCTGGACCACAACCGCATGTACTCTGGACCACAACCGCATGTACTCTGGACCACAACCGCATGTACTCTGGACCACAACCGCATGTACTCTGGACCACAACCGCATGTACTCTGGACCACAACCGCATGTACTCTGGACCACAACCGCATGTACTCTGGACCACAACCGCATGTACTCTGGACCACAACCGCATGTACTCTGGACCACAACCGCATGTACTCTGGACCACAACCGCATGTACTCTGGACCACAACCGCATGTACTCTGGACCACAACCGCATGTACTCTGGACCACAACCGCATGTACTCTGGACCACAACCGCATGTACTCTGGACCACAACCGCATGTACTCTGGACCACAACCGCATGTACTCTGGACCACAACCGCATGTACTCTGGACCACAACCGCATGTACTCTGGACCGCAACCGCGTGTACTCTGGACCACAACCGCATGTACTCTGGACCACAACCGCATGTACTCTGGACCACAACCGAATGTACTCCAACTTGCCCATTCAACCATGTCCACTTCACCTTGACCATTCAACCATGTGCACTTCACCTTGACCACTCAACCATGTGCACTTCACCTTGACCATTCAACCATGTGCACTTCACCTTGGCCATTCAACCATGTGCACTTCACCTTGACCACTCAACCCTGCACGCTTCACCTTGCCCGCTCCACCGCACGAGCACAGTTTGATTATTCAATAATGTACATTCCTGCCTGCCCGTTCCAGCACGCATGCCAGCTACAGCCTGGCTGACAAACCAGCTACAGCTTGGATGACGGAGAATGTACCCATTGAACCATTGCACTATCCACATCTGTTGTTAAAAATGTGTATGTGTGTATGCTTCCTCAAAGATTCTGTTTTCCGAATTACCCCTAATGCTGTCATAGTTTACAACCACCAATGTATATCTGCGTGGTGCATACCGGCTAATTAACAACATAACCGAGTGTTAGCTGTACAAAGCGTGAAAAACGCAAGCGGTAGATAGTGCCGTCCTGCATCCTGTTTGATGTCCCGACTAGCGGAAACCAGTCGGGTCATCATGTCTGCTCCACCACCAACAGAGAGCGATGATGAACACGCCGAGAGGGCAGTGCAGGGCTTTCTAGGCGTAGGAATGGGCGGTAAATATCAACTTCACTGTTGTTACCTAATAACTTTGCAAATTTTCCATCCAACGTCAGCGTTTACCCTCATCTTCCCACATCAATTTATCTAAAAAGTTTCTCGAAGTCACATCCTTGACAGCGACAGACAGTTTAACAGCAACATTGCGGGATTTTGCGAAATGCCGGAGCAATACGTATTCGAGCACCATTGATGAACAGTGATAATACAAGTTACGGCTGTGTCTGAAATATTAATTATCGAGGGACAATGCATGTGAATTGTTTGCATTGGAAGTTATTCGAAATGAGGGCAGCATGGAAATCATAATAGTTCAGGATAGCAGGTATCGAAGAATGTTATATTTCCAGAGCAAAGAAAGCGCCCTATTTGAAACAACGGTAGAATGGTACTCTGCTAATTAAAGAACGACCTCAAAGCAGCGAGTTAATTCTCGATGGTATTTTAATTTGATAAACTGGAGTCCGATTCGGAAAGTGGTGGGATGTTTCTGAATGTGATAATCGATGCGCTTGTGTAAGAATGTAGAAGCACTTTGACAATACTTCCCAAAAGACCAACAAAGGGAGCACTAAGCTCGGCATGACCCCAAATCAGCTTTCTATCTACCAAATTAAACGTGGTACAAATTTCGTGAACCATGAAACAAACTGGCTGAAATAAGACGATACATGGCTTGAGAAGCTTATTGGCTGGAAATTTATGGGTGTGTTGTTCCCCATCTGGCATCTAAATCTGTCCCTGTCAGGAACTGACCGGGGTGGCCGTACAAGGCGTTGTATAGTAGAGCGTTACATCGAATTTTGCAGGATTCCTAACATTCATTGGGAAGCTGAAAATATTACTTATAGCTTGCGATCTAATAACCGAATGGCCAGAATCTGAAGAACTCAGACTATTTTGTTATTTTTATTGAGGGGGGGGGGTGGACGGCAACGTAGTCGGATTTCCTCAATTATGGCTATTGCCGGCGCTGGACCAGGAATCCGCTAGAATCTAGAAGCATTTCCACCCCTGTGTTCATCGTTGTCTAGATGACAGTTTTCCTCAATTGTTAGAAAAACTTCACTAACTTCTTGACAAACTGCACCCACTCTGTCTCTCTGTCTCTACCTCTATCTCTCGATCTATTTGCCTCTATCTGTATCTATCTATAACTCTCTGTCGCTATCTGCATCTATCACTATCTTTACTTCTACCTTTACCTCTATCTTTTCTTTTACCTTTACCTCTATCTTTTCTTTTACATTTACCTCTGTTTCTATTTCTGTCGCTACCTCTACTTGTCACGAGCGTCAAATGCCAAAGTAGTTGACTCGCCCCAAAACTCAACAATTAATCTTTCTCGTCGCTCTCCCTCTCTTTGCCCCGCCAAAGTCGTACCGGCCACTTTACCCCCGGTCCACCACCAGCAGGAACGTCTGGACATACATGGCGCTTACGCCAAGGACCTGCCCGACGTGCTGCAGAAGGCTCGGTCTAGTCACACGAGACCCCCGGTGGGCGAGGCAGTGGGCAGCCCAGCGCAGGTGTCCCGCTGGGTGGCGTGTGGGCGGCCGCGGCCGGCTGGGCTGGCGGCCAGACTGATCCGACGGCGGGTGTCGGCACAAGTGTGCTGCAGCTCACCCTCGGTCTCGCCGGGCCGCGACCCTGCCTGTCCAGAGTGCCGGCCGCCGTCCGACCCTCGGTCTCGCCGGGTCGTGACCCTGCCTGTCCAGAGTGCCGGCCGCCGTCCGACCCTCGGTCTCGCCGGGTCGTGACCCTGCCTGTCCAGAGTGCCGGCCGCCGTCCGACCCTCGGTCTCGCCGGGCCGTGACCCTGCCTGTCCAGAGTGCCGGCCGCCGTCCGACCCTCGGTCTCGCCGGGCCGTGACCCTGCCTGTCCAGAGTGCCAGGCCGCCGTCCGACCCTCGGTCTCGCCGGGCCGTGACCCTGCCTGTCCAGAGTGCCGGCCGCCGTCCGACCCTCGGTCTCGCCGGGCCGTGACCCTGCCTGTCCAGAGTGCCGGCCGCCGTCCGACCCTCGGTCTCGCCGGGCCGTGACCCTGCCTGTCCAGAGTGCCGGCCGCCGTCCGACCCTCGGTCTCGCCGGGCCGTGACCCTGCCTGTCCAGAGTGCCGGCCGCCGTCCGACCCTCGGTCTCGCCGGGCCGTGACCCTGCCTGTCCAGAGTGCCGGCCGCCGTCCGACCCTCGGTCTCGCCGGGCCGTGACCCTGCCTGTCCAGAGTGCCGGCCGCCGTCCGACCCTCGGTCTCGCCGGGCCGTGACCCTGTCTGTCCAGAGTGCCGGCCGCCGTCCGACCTCTCTCGCCGGGCCGTGACCCTGCCTGTCCAAGTGCCGGCCGCCGTCCGACCTGGTCTCGCCGGGTCGTGACCCTGCCTGTCCAAGTGCTGGCCGCCGTCCGACCCTCGGTCTCGCCGGTCGTGACCCTGTCTGTCGAGTGCCGGCCGCCGTCCGACCTCGGTCTCGCCGGGCGTGACCCTGCCTGTCCGAGGCCGGCCGCCGTGGACGCGGCCGCGCACATCCTGATATGGTGGCAGCGCCAGCTTGGCGGTCGGTCTGGACGTGACCTCGGCCGAGTGGGGGCTCGGTGACATGGCAGCCTCGACACCCGACCGCTCCCACGCCACCATGTCTCGAGACATGTGTGTCTGGTGGTCCTGCCGCGTCAGGCTACCTTTGCGCCCGCAAACGAGCGTGACCCGCGATGTTCTGCAGGTCGGCGCTTGTGGCAGTTGAGGGCTGCCTCTGAGTCACGTGTTCAATCGGTGCTATGTGCGGCAGTTGCAGGACAAGATCCCCTTAAGAAAACCATAGCTGTGCCCCTGTGGTCATCAATATGTGGTGGCCAGAGCTCCATCCTTATCCACCCGCCGCCTTCCTCACCGCTGTTTCTGTAAGCCGTCTATCGTTTCAAGAGTCCCATCGGTGTAGGTGCAGCTGTTTGCTTGGCCACCCCTAGTGAAACGGCCCGTGTTCCCCGGCCCCGACCCTACACCACCTTGACCCGCGCCGTCTTTCCGATCAAATCCTCCCACCCCGTCTCTGGGGGGTTTAGACCCCTCTAAAATCCAAACTAAGCATCGCACGGAAACGAAAGCGGTGTCATCGGAAAGCGCTTGACGAGTAGGGTCCGGGTCCACCCTCCAAAACATTTCCCCGAAAAGTGACGTCACCAGGGGGCAAGATTTTCACGACTTTTCACGACTTACATTATATTTTTGACTCCGGGGAGTTCATTTTGGGGATACATGAAAAAAACAAAAGTTAATTGGAATGAGAAAAGGACAGCGAAATCGACCAGGGCTATACTTTTTTTGGCCCACAAAATTAAAAAATTTTTTTTGGAAATTTCAAAATTGAGTTTTCAAGTTTTCTTTAATTTTCCTTTTCCGATGGGAAGAGCAGGCCGAGAAACGTTGTTGAAAGTCAACTTGCACTAATAAAACGTGCTTACTTTAGCCAGAATCCTGTATTTGAACTGCAATTTGCTAAATACGCGAAATTTATATGTAGTTAAAAACGGGAGAAAAAAATTCAACTCGTACGTTTTGTTGCATCCCTGAAGATAAGAAAACGCTGAAAGTTTCATTAAAATATCTGTATCCGTTAAAGCGTGATGACTGGTTGAACTTTTTTGGAGGTGATCTCACTTGACCTTGATTAACTCATTGACCCTAGATGACCTGACCTAAAAATTTTGAATTCGCATGTCAAATTGATGTGGGAAAAGGTATGCGAAATTTGGGCGCGCTGCCGTGCGCCGTTCGTCCGCTATCTGCGAAAAACCTGAGGGGGCGGTTGCAGACCCCCACCCCCGAGACGGGACGGGTTAAAACCTTAGATTGTCCGGTCGCCCGGCTCCCGAGCACTTCACCGCTCCACAGGCCGGACCCTGATGACTGCACCGTTTCAGAAACTACTACCTTATCACCGGACCCCGAGAACTATGCAGCTTTAGAGACTACTAGGCTTATCACCGGACCTTGAGAACTATACAGCTTCAGAGACCACTAACTTATCACCGAACACTAAGAACTATGCAGCTTCAGAGACCATTACCTTATCACCGGGCCCTGAGAACTATGCAGCTTTAGAGACCACTAGGCTTATCACTGGACCCTGAAAACTATACAGCTTCAGAGACCACTATCTTATCACCGGACCCTGAGAACTATGCAGCTTTAGAGACCACTAGGCTTGACACCGGACCTTGAGAACTATACAGCTTCAGAGACCACTGACTTATCACCGTACCCTGAGAACTATGCATCTTCAGAGACCACTACCTAATCACCGGACACTCACTAACAGTATAGTTACGGAGGCCATTGCCTTATAACTGGACACTGATTACAATATAGCTTCAGAGACAGCTGCCTGATCACCGGACTCCGACAACTCCACCGTTTCAGAGACGGATGTCTTATCAGCAGATCCTGAGAACTGCACCGCTTCGCGGACTGCTGGTGCCGAAGCATATTGGTTACACGACAAAGCTATTAATGCGATATATCACTGGCTGTAATTCTACGTGCACTTAGCAGCCTCCCCAGGTTCATCACAGAAAATAAAAGAGTTCATGGCTGGAGATCCCGGGTGGATCGGCGGGAAGCGAACCCTCCCTCTCCCCTGATTTGGTAACTTGGTAATGCTAGGTTGTCATTTTCCCTATTCAATCTGAATATATATCCGTAAAATAAGGACCTGGACCCCCTAGTATGGTGAGAGATCTCCATCATCGATAGTGTAGCCTAGCTCTTGGTGCTTTTCGCAAGCATCCGTGCCTTCTTTACGCGGCGCATGGGATTAGGGAAAAGGTAGACTACCCTCACAAGTTTATCCACACTTTTGGTGGTGGAAGCCGGCGGTAGTAACTGAGTCCCGCCCCTGCGTTTGGTGGTGGAAGCCGACGGTAGTAACTGACACCAGCCCATACATTTTGTGGTGGAGGCCAGCGGTAGTAACTGACACTCTTAACTGCGTTTGGTGGTGGAAGCTGGCGGTAGTAACTGACACCAGCCCCTGCGTTTGGTGGTGGAAGCTGGCTATAGCAACCGACACCTGCCCATACATTTTGAGGGGGAGGCCAGCGGTAGTAACTGACTCCCGCCCCCCCCCCCCTGCGTTTGATGGTGGAGGCCGGCGGTAGAAACTAACACTCTTCACTGCGTTTTGTGGTGGAGGCCAGCAGTAGTAACTGACCCCCGCCCCTGCGTTTGGTGGTGGAGGTCAGCGGTAGTAACTGACACCCGGCCCTGCGTTTGGTGGTGGAGGCCAGCGGTAGTGACTGACACCCGTCCTTACATTTGTTAGTGTCCTGAAGGAAAACTGTTGCAAAATAGCTAATGATCTTACTAAAAAGTTAATAAAGTAGCAGCCTGACTTCGAGCCTATTGGACAAAAGGAAGCAGGTCAGGGATTAAGGGGCGTAGGTCGATTTTTCCATGCAACGCCACAGGCCAAATCCTATGAAGGTTGGAGGACGCCTCCCCCGTCTTGCCCCCACCCACCGTGGTGATACCCATGAACCCGACGCACCACATATTAGTGCGGTCATGGGTGCATGGAATATTCTACCGTATGGTAATGATTTTGGATAAACGTACATTCGTATTCGAATATTGTTTGTACCCTTTGACTATCTTAATTTTATCCGTTCAATTATATTCGCATCAAGGATGCATGCAAAGTTTGGCGTAAAAGTTGCAATCGATATCTTTCTAAGTTCCAAAAATGGCCTGACACTGATAAGAAGCCTGCCATTAATGGGAAACTGGCAATAAGCGGTTGGTTATTCGGAGGGTTCTCGGGATATGAGGATGTTTGGGATGTCTTGATCGTACATAAGGCGCATTTCTTGACCGCAGCAGATACCGGGTACGTAAAATATGAATGCTATTGTGGTTTTAAAATGGCAGCAGTAATAAAATGATCCTGTCTTTTACTTCGCATTTCCCAGCATTCCTCCTCTTACGCATACGATACTCTGAGTGTGTTGGTTGAACCCCGACTTTACCACCTCATTCATAAATTGAACGGCGGTACCAAAGTGCCATATGTATCGTGCGAGCAGTTCTCAACAGAGCGAGGGTTGGTCTACGGAAATAACACACGGTTCAACACATATCGTGATGTGCTAGCTGATGACTCGGACATTGTTCATTCTGGGAGCATATTCCGCTTTCTGAAAGCGTCGGATTTCAAGCCATCTACACACACCCGTAACGCCTGCCTGCTTAACTAACTGATGCTGAACTGGAAGCTGTGGACGCTAAATGATCACGTTTTGGTCGAACGCCCTTAAATTCAAATAACTAACTAAAGTGCCATATGGGGCGGACACGTCCCTCGCGGTCATTGTCCTGTGTTGATCAACGAGACTGCAGATGTCCTCTACTTACATACCCTACGCATCCAGAAGACGAGCGAACTATTGGCTCATGATGAGTGAGAATGCTAGCCTAAGTCTCGTAAAACGTATGCATCGTGAGGACAGTGTTGTGTTGTATATCTATCAATTGGGATGCATAACATGACCGAGGTAGGGACGAATAGCCTAGGGGTAAGTTGCTCGTCTCACAATCGAAAGGTTGTGGGTTCGAGTCTCACTTGTCGCTACTCTTCGCCCGCGACCAATCGGCGTGAGAGATTGGCGAAGCTACATGACTCAAAGGTCGATGTGTCGTAAAACCAATAGTCAACCAACATGACCGAGGTGTTTTAAATACACTCCATTACTGTCAATGAATATATTCAATGATATGTCATTAGCGTGCAGAGGCGCAATCAAGGACCAACTATCTCTCTAATAGCAACCAAAAACATACACTGGAACAAGCAAGAAATTGCGAGATCTTCACTACGAAAAAAGACAAATATTCAGCGCGCCAAGCGCGCCGACATCCATATCGTTTCGGTGGGTCCATACTTCAAGCGGAGGCAATCCAACTTATTCTACATTCACGCATTGTAAATTTATATTGCTCTAACACGGAAAAACAATACTGTGCCATTTGTCATTCCGCACGTGAAGCAGCATTAAATCACCTGAATACGGAACAGCACTTGATAAAATATTGTGTGTTTGATTGCAGCACGGGCCGCATAAAGAATACCAAACCAGGCCAGTAGAAAATACTTCCCAGAACCAGAGTCGTTCTGCAGGGCTCCGCCCAAGCAAAGTCGACCGTGCGAAATTAAATGCAACTGACATTCTGAAAATGGATATTGAGCTAAAGCTGAATTGACTTCAACATCATACGCTTGAGAATTGTCGGAAACAATGGCCAACTAATTTGTGCGGGCACATATCGTTTCTCAGATCAAGTAGCATACATAAATCGAACAACGATTTCCCCAATGTATTCCTAACTCTCCCATTAATGCATGCCACGTGAGACCCCTGGTAAATGTACCCCGTTGAGATGAACTAGAGTGATTAGCGTTCAAGAAATTCATGAGTGGAAAGTAAATAAATATAAAATAGTATTCTAATTTTTGCAGAAAAGCGAAAAATATGGCTGTAATTGCACCTCGACCACTTTGGTTCTTCTGGTGTAGGGTGGGGAGGGGACTGCGACTAGCTGCCCTCACATGCTCAAACACTTCTACATCCCAGGGTGAGCAACACTCATCCCATGGATTGAGAACCTTAATGACGAGCTAGGATAGCCAACAGCCATGGGCATCGGAATGTATGAACCGCTGGTGCGCTGCCCCTTGCTTACACAAAGGGAGGAGGCATTGCTCCTCCTTGGTGAACTCAATAGGACTGGTTACTCCCACGAGACACTATGCGTCCAAAAATTTATAAATCTGCAAAATAAACAGCTGTATCGTGGCAGGTACGTTATGTAACCAAGGATTCAATAAATTGCACATGCATATATGCATATGCATATATAGATTACTTTTTCGTCATATTTTTAATATTTCTAATGGTTCAAGGGGAATTATCATTTGGCTGCAGAGCACAGTCTGTTCGGGGTTACTGCGGGAAAAAAAAACACTAAATGTGTTCTTGATTGCGATATTTGGGGCCGCATTTACAGCGACTTCATTTGGGTGACATGCTTCCAGTTGCGGATCCAGCTGAGTCATGCCAACCTTTGGCATGCTAACTAGGAATAACATTATACATATAATTCGGAAATGTAATAATTTTACGGGTAAATTCACAAATCCAAATGAAGCCCTTCATGTCAGCCAAATTGTGTCGCCATTGTACCAAACGTGATGATTTCATAAAGCATTCTCTCAGAGGCAGAGGGGAACTAAAGGCACTTCCCCATAACGGATCCGAAGTTTGATATGTATATATATATATATATATATATATATATATATATATATATATATATATATATATATATATATATATATATATATGTATATTCTAACAATGACCAATATGACTGAAATGATAGCAATGATATAATGTATGAGTTGCGTCGTTAATTTGATTTCTCAACTCGACTAAGACATCAAGACAAACGTCCGGAAGCTTTAAATACACACGAAGAAGCTGATGAAAACTGAAATAGGTATCATAGCCTTCGCTCAGACACCATTTATGGTAGGAAATTATTTCCACTTTCCACGCGTAGCTTGCTGGAACGCTTATTTCCAGGGTGCTGTCATGATATTTGACCAGGAATAATGTATAAATTGATTCATGCTATTTGATCTGAGATGCGATCTCGGCCCATGCAAATTAGTTCGTCATGTTTCCAGACGGTTCCCAAGGGCACTACATTGAAGCCAATTCAGCTCTGGCCCAATACACATGGCCAGAATGTGGGTCGCACTGAACGAACGTCGCACGGTCAACTTCGTCTGCGACAGGGCATTACAGAAAGGCTTTGATTCCGGGACGTGGAGGGAGTATTTGACACGGCCCACATCGGTACTATTGTCGCTGCCCTTGTTGTAATCGGATAAACCGAAAAATCCTCTAAATTAATTGGCAGCAAGATGGAGTGGTGAAAATACAGCAGTGATATAATGGATGATAAAATATCAAGTGATCAGTCGCGTTCATCACTTCACATTAAGTTTTGTTCACTGAACAAATTCATACTTAATAATATACACGATTTCTTTACAATTCATCCTTTATAATTCCTTCACTTTAGATGCTGTTCCATCTTCGAACGACGCCAATGAGCAGCAGCGGCCAGTGCAAGAAACAGTGGAGACCAGCGGGGACTGGCCGATGGGCATCCTCCGTGGCGCCGGGCCGTCTGCCCGGCCGCTGACCGCTGACGGCACCACGGCCATAGAGCACCAGAATGGTGACACACGGCACCGCGGCCACTATTCTGCGCCGGTCTCCGGCCGCCGCCCGCCCCAGGTGGCCGCTGACGGCACCACGGCCACCATTCTGCGCCTGTCTCCGGTCGTCCGCCCGCCCCAGGTGGCCGCTGACGGCACCACGGCCACTATTCTGCGTCGGCCTGCTCCCCTCCTGCCAACAGTTCCCTGCCGCGCTATCGGCCTTTTTAGCGGGGCGGCCGCCGGCTCCGAGCTGCCAAGATGAGTCCCACGGCGACTGCGCTGTGGGGCCCGAGAGGGTCGGCGCCGTCTACACACCGCCGGGGAGCAGGCCCCGGCCCCGTTATAATCGGCTGAGTCATGGCGCGTAATGACAGCAGACGCCGCTATAAAGCCCGTGTGCAAACACAATCGCGCCGTCCGACGGACCCCCGGCGTCGCGCGGCCGGGCGGATTATTTGCCTTAGCATACGCCGGCCGGCGGCGGGACCTCCCTTATTGGCAACGTCGCGCGCCGACAGCGGGCTGGCTCGTTCTCGTCAGGCCGTTCTGTATGTACGACGAGCGACGCGCCGTTCGTCAGTGACCGTGTCGGGGCATCTCTGCGGCAGGTAGCGGGGGCGGGGGTGGAACTTTTTTTCCGACGGGGGTTCAGCCTGCATACAGCTAAGATTATATATATATATATATATATATATATATATATATATATATATATTTGTGTGTGTGTGTGTGTGTGTGTTGTGTGTGTGTGTGTGTGTGTGTGTGTGTGTGTCTCATAGTACATGCATGGTAATGATTATGTCATTATCATTGTAGTGTAGCTTGATATTTGTGCATGGTATTCATCGCGACAGCAAAACGTATCATGGTGACCGAAAACAACTCTGGCGTCACGAAGGTAATATTTCAGACTACTATGTCATGAAAACTATCAACTATGTTTATCTTCACAACATCACAATGACATTCCACAAGATGGTCCAAAGCCTGGTATGATGCCATAGAGCACCTTGGGTTTCATTTGATAAGCGTCAGTTTGCTGGAGAAAGTGGTTCGAGCATAATGGCGGAAATGTTAAAAGGAGAACTCTCTTCCTGCTAGATCTACTGATTGCGGGTTAATCCTGAATGATCGTCTGCTTCAAAATGTCTGCTCAGATTAGCCAGATTTAACGCCGTTGACGCCTTCAAAATGTAGTTGCTGATGCTGATCATTTCGTGATCCCTTAAGTAACAAACACGGAAGCCATGTTAAAATGCATTGGCATCATTCACGCTCGGTAATGCGCTTAAAGCAACAGGAATAATCGTAGTTTCACAAAAAGTCAATAAAACAGCGCCTCTCAAGTTGTACCGCATCACAGTTGGCTTACCCGCGTCCAGTACGGGGCTAAGTTGGACCACGTCCCACTGCCGGGCACACACCGGTACCTCACGTGTGCCAGTGCCAGTGTCTGGTGCGGACCAGTTGGACCACGTCCTACTGACCTCCACACACCGGTACCTCACGTGTGCCAGTGCCAGTGTCTGGTGCGGACCAGTTGGACCACGTCCCACTGACCTCCACACACCGGTACCTCACGTGTGCCAGTGCCAGTGTCTGGTGCGGACCAGTTGGACCCCACACCGTACCTTGTCCAGGTCGTGCGGACCAGTTGGACCGTCCCACTGACCTCCACACACCGGTACCTCACGTGTGCCAGTGCCAGTGTCTGGTGCGGACCAGTTGGACCACGTCCCACCGACCTCCACACACCGGTACCTCACGTGTGCCAGTGCCAGTGTCTGGTGCGGACCAGTCCCCACCCACACACCGGTACCTCACGTGTGCCAGTGCCAGTGTCTGGTGCGGACCAGTTGGACCACGTCCCACTGCCGGGCACACACCGGTACCTCACGTGTGCCAGTGCCAGTGTCTGGTGCGGACCAGTTGGACCACGTCCCACCGACCTCCACACATTGGTACCTCACGTGTGCCAGTGCCAGTGTCTGGTGCGGACCAGTTGGACCACGTCCCACCGACCTCCACACATTGGTACCTCACGTGTGCCAGTGCCAGTGTCTGGTGCGGACCAGTTGGACCACGTCCCACCGACCTCCACACACCGGTACCTCACGTGTGCCAGTGCCAGTGTCTGGTGCGGACCAGTTGGACCACGTCCCACCGACCTCCACACACCGGTACCAGGCGGTGTCAAATGCAATGCAGCTGTAACGTGCTCATTGGGCGACATCTGCTATATTGACAGAGGTCGGATATTGAGCTCGAGGCGGCCCGACGGTGTGTGCTGTCGGTCGTATGGTCAGCTCTGGCCCGTGTAGCCACCCCGCACCCCAGGGAGCGACCCCGACCCGCGCTGAACCGGAACGTCACCACCGAACAGTTCAGCCACGTGGTCAGGTACCGGACCGTCATCACCGAACAAGTACCGGACCACCATCACCGAACAGGTACCGGACCGTCATCACCGAACAGATACAGGACCGAACAGGTACCGGACCGCCATCACCGAACAGTTCAGCCACGTGGTCAGGTACTGGACTGCCATCATCGAACACGAACCGATGGCGATCGTGATATCACTTCAGCATAAGCCGTAACTCTGCAAGACCCCGTCCACTTTGCCACACCTCCTGTTTCCATTTCAATGGGCCACCTGGCAAAATGGAGCCCCAGCCGCGCTAGTCTGAACTGAAACTGAGCTATTGCTCGAACACAATCAGATTAGACATTGTAATGTAAGATGGGACGGGAGCGGACCCATGGGCATACACGGATCGGGGAAGAGGGCAGGTGCATCGGAGCAAGCTGAAGGGATGCTTATTCCTGGAGGCTTATTCCTGCCCCTCAGGATCGTCTGGAGTGGATATATCCTCCGAGGGGCATCACTGTACCGCAAACGTTCCTGGAGGGGCACCTCGGGCTGAACATTTGCTCAGCGGGAGAGGGGGAGGTACGCTCGAACGTGCCGAAGGGGTGATTATTTATCTGAGGGGCTGCCCGGTTCCGGAGCCTTTTCCGGTCAGAAGGTGCCACTTTTCCCGGGATGAGGATGAGGGTGCACATGCCCGCTATGTCCCTCAGTGGTGCAAAAACCCGGAGTCTTGCCCACCCAAGTAAGCGACATATTTTGTATATTGTTATACATTGAGATACAATATACCCACACTTTTAATATGACATGGAATCAGATGTATTGTTTTTGTTTTTGTATCGCATTGAGGAAGGGAAAATGAAATTGGTATGATTTTTCATGCAGGAAATGATACAGAGCATGTCATGAGCATGGTAGTATAAATACGTCAAATGCCAAAGGACATAGGGTAAAGTCAAACGCCATATATATTATATACGATTCCACTTCCATCATTATGTTGCTTCTCGCGAAGTCACACCTCAATTCGTTTCTGCACCCCCTAATGTGTGTGTCTTGCAACATGACATTAAGCAGCCAGCCCATGACCTGAAATAGCCGGATCTCATGTGATTTCCCATGATTTGATCGTTACATGAAATTACTGTCCAAACAGTAGCCGGAAATGAAATGAGTCTTTCATCAACACACACGCACATGCACACGCACATGCACACACACACTATATATATTTATATTATATATATATATATAATCCCTGCGTGACCTAAAATAAGGCAGCGAAGTCAGAAGCTGAAACGTTTTAAAGATTAGTGTGGAGTATCATATATGTTGCCCTTGGAAGCAAAATACTACAAAAGTAATGCATCTGGGTATTCAGGCTGAAACTTTAGAATCTAACAGATATATTCATATGTCCCAAGCCATTCCGCACCCTAAGGCTATGTCACGAGATGAACCTATTATGCCCACCTCTCAGCATGACCAGAAATAAAGGTATAATTGTACGACAGTTTGCGCATCCGGTGATTGCGAGGTTGTGACATCCACACATTGGAGTTTTAGTTACTGCAGGCTACTCGTAGCCAGAGCGTTCTAACGGTGTTTTACATTTTTACTCGCCTACGAAGTTCAGAATTTAGTTGGGGGACTTTCAAGAGACCCCCCCCCCCTTCCGGCCAGGCGAAGGTGGATTTGTTGGCTGACCCAGCGAGGGCCGGCCAATTGCAGCATCCAGAGCATGGGAACATTAAGAGGACCGTATACAAGTTGCACAGTATTACACTCGCAGACGTTGAAAAATCAATGAACGAGTTGTCTACAACGAGCGCTCGTTATTTCATGCGTCATGTGCTCGTCTGCCCAGTTGATTCGGTTATGGCTCTATTGCCCCATCTCTGTCAGACGGGACATTTCGTCATAATTGTACGACAGTTTGCGCATCCGGTGATTGCGAGGTTGTGACATCCACACATTGGAGTTTTAGTTACTGCAGTGAATGTAATGGGCATGATTGGCCACAGGGGGGGGGGGGGCGCCACATTGCAGCGAGCACGTCGGACTCGCGGACACTGTGCTGCAGCGTACACGCCAGACTTGGAGACACTATCCTGCAGCGGACACGCCAGATTCACAGACATTGTGCTGCAGCGGACACACCAGACTCGCAGACACTGTGCTGCAGCGGACAGGCAGGGCTGGAGCAGACAGGCAAGACTGCAGCGGACACACCAGACCCGCAGACACTGTGCTGTAGCGGACACGCCAGACTCGGAGACACTGTGCTGCAGCGGATACGCCAGACTCGCAGACACTGTGCGCAAGAACAGGCAGGGCTGCAGCGGTCACACCAGGAGCTACAGTGGACAGCAGGGCTGCAGCGGATAGCAAGACTCCAGCGGACAGACAGAACTGCAGCAGACAATCAAGGCTGCAGCGGACAGCAGGGCTGCAGCAGACAGGCGGGGCTGCAGCCAGCCGTTGTGCGTCAGCGTGTAGGCCCCAGACGGGGCTGGCGCCGACACAGAGGAGACGTGACGGCCCCAGACGGGACTGGCGCCGACACAGAGGAGACGTGTCGGCCCCAGACGGGGGCGCGAAAAGAAGCCCCAGACGGGGCTGGCGCCGACACAGAGAGGAGACGTGTCGGCCCCAGACGGGGCTGGCGCCGACACAGAGGAGACGTGTCGGCCCCAGACGGGGCTGGCGCCGACACAGAGGAGACGTGTCGGCCCCGGCCGAAAGAGGGACGTGACGGCCCCAGACGGGGCTGGCGCCGACACAGAGGAGACGTGTCGGCCCCAGACGGGGCTAGCGCCGACACAGAGGAGACGTGACGGCCCCAGACGGGGCTGGCGCCGACACAGAGGAGACGTGTCGGCCCCAGACGGGACTAGCGCCGACACAGAGGAGACGTGTCGGCCACAGACGGGGCTGGCGCCGATCAAACACCTCCCACCGACGGCGGTGACACGACCGCGCCGGTGCAGGCAGGCCCGGCAGTGTCTCCCGCCGTCTGATCACTCTATAGTGCACACAGTGTCTCCCGCCGTCTGATCACTCTATAGTGCACACAGTGTCTCCCGCCGTCTGATCACTCTATAGCGCACACAGTGTCTCCCGCCGTCTGACACTCTATTGCACTCTATAGCGCACACAGTGTCTCCCGCCGTCTGATCACTCTATAGCGCACACAGTGTCTCCCGCCGCCTGATCACTCTATAGTGCACACAGTGTCTCCCGCCGTCTGATCACTCTATAGCGCACACAGTGTCTCCCGCCGCCTGATCACTCTATAGCGCACACAGTGTCTCCCGCCGCCTGATCACTCTATAGTGCACACAGTGTCTCCCGCCGTCTGATCACTCTATAGCGCACACAGTGTCTCCCGCCGCCTGATCACTCTATAGTGCACACAGTGTCTCCCGCCGCCTGATCACTCTATAGTGCACGTAGTGTCTCCCAATCCCTGATCACTCTATAGTCTGTAATGCACACCGTCCACACCACCTCCCACCAACCAAGACCACCGCTCACTACACAGTAGCACCGCCCACCAAACAAGACCACCGCTCACTACACAGTAGCACCGCCCACCAAACAGGACCACTCTCACTACACAGTAGCACCGCCCACCAAACAAGACCACCGCTCACTACACAGTAACACCGCCCACCAAACAAGACCACCGCTCACTACACAGTAGCACCGCCTGACACCTATACGCACACAGTGATCCGCCGCTCACTACACAGTAACACCGCCCACCAAACAGGACCACCGCTCACTACACAGTACACACCGTCTCCCGCCAAACAGGACCACCGCTCACTACACAGTAACACCGCCCACCAAACAGGACCACCTCTACACTACACAGTGTCGCCGCCTGATCACCTAGTACACAGTCCCCCCTCTCACTACACAGTAACCCGACACACCGTCCACACCACCTCCCACCAACCAAGACCACCGCTCACTACACAGTAGCACCGCCCACCAAACAAGACCACCGCTCACTACACAGTAGCACCGCCCACCAAACAAGACCACCGCTCACTACACAGTAACACCGCCCACCAAACAGGACCACCGCTCACTACACAGTAACACCGCCCACCAAACAGGACCACCTCTCACTACACAGTAGCACCGCCCACCAAACAGGACCACCTCTCACTACACAGTAGCACCGCCCACTAAACAGGACCACCTCTCACTACACAGTAACACCGCCCACCAAACAGGACCACCTCTCACTACACAGTAGCACCGCCCACTAAACAGGACCACCTCTCACTACACAGTAACACCGCCCACCAAACAGGACCACCGCTCACAACACGGAACCACAAGCCATCACATAAGGCCACCACCCACAGCACGGTACTACCACCTGTTCCATAGTGCCACCGCCCACAGCACGGTACCATCATCTGCCCCATAATACCACCGCCCTCAGCATGGTACCACCGCCTGCCCCATAGTACCACCGCCCATAGCACGGTACTACCAGCTTCCCCAAAGTACCACCGTCCATAGCACCACGGTTCCCCGCTGCTCCACTGTCGGCCGTCGGTAGGGCTCCACTGTCGGCCGTCGGTAGGGCTCCACTGTCGGCCGTCGGTAGGGCGGAGCTGCACTGCTCGGTGATTCCTCGGACGGGTGGTCATTATGCGCCGCTGTGGCAGCGGCGGGCTGCTCTGTGATGGCTCGTGCGGGGGTGGTCATTATGCGCCGCTGGGGCAGCGGCGGGCTGCTCTGTGATGGCTCGTGCGGGTGGTCATTATGCGCCGCTGAT
Source organism: Imbricaverruca yamaguchii (assembly GCA_034440575.1). Taxonomy (NCBI): domain Eukaryota; kingdom Metazoa; phylum Arthropoda; class Thecostraca; family Neoverrucidae; genus Imbricaverruca; species Imbricaverruca yamaguchii. The sequence continues at coordinate 1,251,763 of JAOTOL010001659.1, forward strand.
GATGGGTGTGATGGCAGAGCCGGGCCGGTCGTGACTGGCTGGGCTGCCGACCGCCGCTCCCGTGGGTGGCGCGCACAAAACGGCGCACAATCACCGGTAGTGCCCGCCACGCTCTCCACCTGAGCCACGCGGCTGTCATACATCCGACCTTCATCCTGTGCCCTGGCCACCGTCAATGCGGAGTCCAACTGCTAGCGGGCCGAGGAAAAACGAGAGGCCAGCTTGATGAAGAGGATGGGTAGAACGACCAGCCACACTGATGAGGCTGAAGCAGCGATACACCGATTTGATTTGTGGGTAGTCGCGGGAGAAAGTTAGCGCCGGGTGGGGTTTCGGCTGCGAGGCGGACGTCTCACTTGCAGACTACTCTCTCACAATATTCGTAAACTTCTGAAATAGCTGCTGCAATAGTGTTCATTAATAAATATGTGACCTAGTACAAATACAAATATCGCCTTCATCCGTGGGCCTGAGCCTGGACATCGCCACGGGACGAATACTCTAGGGGTAAGTTGCAGCCAGCCAACCTGGACCTCGCCCCCGATACACGGCACGTCTCTGTGGTACGGTAACTAGCTCAAAGTTGGGGACAGACATGCTAAAATATATTCTATCTATGAAACTCCTGTGCAGGGTCAGTGCTCAGGTTGTTCAAAATGTCACCCTCTGCTGTCCTGGTTGATGTCCTCTGCTGTTCTGTCCTGCTGTCCTGGTTGATGTCCTCTGCTGTCCTGGTTGATGTCCTCTGCTGTCCTGGTTGATTTCCTCTGCTGTTCTGTCCTGCTGTCCTGGTTGATGTCCTCTGCTGTTCTGTCCTGCTGTCTTGGTTGATGTCCTCTGCTATCCTGGTTGATGTCCTCTGCTGTCCTGGTTGATGTCCTCTGCTGTTCTGTCCTGCTGTCCTGGTTGATGTCCTCTGCTGTTCTGTCCTGCTGTCCTGGTTGATGTCTTCTGCTGTTCTGTCCTGCTGTCCTGGTTGATGTCCTCTGCTGTTCTGGTTGATGTCCTCTGCTGTCCTGGTTGATGTCCTCTGCTGTTCTGTCCTGCTGTCCTGGTTGATGTCCTCTGCTGTTCTGTCCTGCTGTCCTGGTCCTGGTGTCACCCACCGCGCTCTTGTCATCGCCTTCACTATCCGTCTAAGCTGCAAACATGAACAAGGTGCACCCTTCGGGGAGCAAACCCATACAATGAAGGCTGTCTTCTTTGCAAATGTTAGTTATTTGGGCTTTAGGGCGCATCTATAATTTGGACTTTAGGGCGTAGGGCGCATCGGGCGGTCCTCTTTGCAAAAACCGCTTCCTCGAAACCCTACAGTCTCCTTTCGTATTGTCAATGGATTGGACAATTCAGAACGCAGCCCTATCGGCGAACTCAATAAACACCCCGAGGGCATCATCCAACGACGGTACGGCAATAATATTGCTGAAGTTGTCGTCCATCCATGCTCTTGGAGACCCGGTTATTACAACCTGAATACAATGGTTTCTGGTAGTACCTGCATCTGAGTACCTGGGTACTTGGGAGCATCTGCGCTCATGAGTACCTGGCAAACGTGACCTAGGAACTGTGATCTAGAAACTATGACCTGTGCACCGTGATCTGGGCACCATAACCTAGGTACCCCATGACCTGACCACATTTTGACTTGGATGTCCTGGCTTAAGCACGTGCCGACCCTCCAGTGGGACCGGCGTGCCGGCTCTGCTGAGACGGTGGTACAGCTGTGGCAGACGGTGGTACAGCTGTAACAGACGGCAGTACAGCTGTGGCAGGCGGTGGTGTAGCTGTGACAGATGTTGTAACAGACGGTGGTGCAGCTGTGGCAGGCGGTGGTATAGCTGTGGGAGGCAGTGGTACAGCTGTGTCAGACGGTGGTACAGCTGTGTCAGGCGGTGGTACAGCTGTGTCAGACGGTGGTACAGCTGTGACAGACGGTGGTACAGCTGTGTCAGGCGGTGGTACAGCTGTGTCAGACGGTGGTACAGCTGTGACAGACGGTGGTACAGCTGTGGCAGACGGTGGTACAGCTATGGCAGGCGGTGGTACAGCTGTGACAGACGGCTGTGCAGCTGTGTCAGGCGGTGGTACAGCTATGGCAGGCGGTGGTACAGCTGTGTCAGGCGGTGGTACAGCTGTGACAGACTGCTGTGCAGCTGTGTCAGGCGGTGGTACAGCTATTTATGGCAGGCGGTGGTACAGCTGTGGCAGGCGGTGGTACAGCTGTGGCAGGCGGCGGTACAGCTGTGACAGACGGCTGTGCAGCTGTGTCAGGCGGTGGTACAGCTATGTCAGACGGTGGTACAGCTGTGACAGGCGGCGGTACAGCTGTGACAGACTGCTGTGCAGCTGTGGCAGGCGGTGGTGTAGCTGTGACAGACGGTGGTACAGCTGTGGCAGGCGGTGGTACAGCTGTGTCAGACGGTGGTACAGCTGTGTCAGGCGGTGGTACAGCTGTGGCAGGCGGTGGTACAGCTGTGTCAGGCGGTGGTACAGCTGTGGCAGGCGGTGGTACAGCTGTGTCAGGCGGTGGTACAGCTGTGTCAGACGGCTGTGCAGCTGTGTCAGGCGGTGGTACAGCTGTGTCAGACGGTGGTACAGCTGTGTCAGGCGGTGGTACAGCTGTGGCAGGCGGTGGTACAGCTGTGTCAGACGGCTGTGCAGCTGTGGCAGGTGGTACAGCTGTGCAGACGGTGGTATGTGGGGGGTCAGCTGTGTCAGGGGTGGTAGCTGTGGTGGTACAGCTGTGACAGACGGTGGTACAGCTGTGTCAGGCGGTGGTACAGCTGTGTCAGACGGTGGTACAGCTGTGACAGACGGTGGTACAGCTGTGTCAGGCGGTGGTACAGCTGTGTCAGACGGTGGTACAGCTGTGGCAGGCGGTGGTACAGCTGTGTCAGACGGTGGTACAACTGTGGCAGACGGTGGTACAACTGTGGCAGGCGGTGGTACAGCTGTGGCAGGCGGCGGTACAACTGTGGCAGGCGGCGGTACAGCTGTGGCAGGCGGCGGTGCAGCCGCGGCCGGAGCGGGCCGATGACCGGCTTCAATAGTGAGCGGAGATTTGACGTGACAGCCCTGCAGGATATGTCTGCCGCTGCTGCCGCCGTCGCCGCAGCAGCAGCAGCTCCGATATACGTCGGCGAACATCACAGAAAATCGCTAGCATTGGCGTGGTTTGGTTCTGCTTGACAAGCTAGACCACAGTACCTTCGGTGGGCGGCGAGGTCATAAAGTAATTACATAGAGTTATATCATGCTGACTTAGATGGTGTTAATATCATTGTGTGGTCACCCTATGGTTAAACAATACGTAGCATACCGCAAAATAGCAAGCCACCCAGCTCTTCAGCACTAGTTGGTGTTCAACTTTCAGTCGGCTTCATGCCTGTGAAAACTAACTTGCTTGATATGGGAGTGGAACGTTTAATTTATTACTGGCCAAAAGTAGCATGTATTGCCCATGCATGTATATTTTTGCAGATAGATACAGGAGCCAGCAATACTTTACATTCCCAAGGGCGCGAATGATCACCCAAGGAAGAAAGAAAGTTCACCCAAGAAAAGTGCATGACCCAAGGTGCACCCGACAGTTGGCGGGAGCCGTAGGAGGAACTGTCACGGCAAGCGCTGATGGAAGCGGCAGCGAGAGCGGTAGGGGTGTGCACCTACTACCGCTGTCACCACGGAACGTCATCAGTCCATGTCAGAGACTGTCACCACGGACCTTCATCAGCCCACGCCAGAGACTGTCACGACGGACCGCCGGCAGCCCACGCCAGAGACTGTCACCACGGACCGTCATCAGTCAATGTCTGAGACTGTCACCACGGACCTCCATCAGTCAATGTTAGAGACTGTCACCACGGACCGTCATCAGTCATTGTTAGAGACTGTCACCACGAACCTCCATCAGTCAATGTTAGGGACTGTCACCACGGACCGTTATCAGTCAATGTTAGAGACTATCACCACGGACCTTCATCAGTCAATGTTAGAGACTGTCAGCACGGACCTTCATCAGTCAATGTCAGAGACTGTCAGCACAGACCGTCATCAGCTGGCACTATGGGCACCACTGTGGGCACCACTGTGGGCACCACTGGCGGCACCACTGTGGGCACCACTGTGGGAGCCACTGGCGGCACCACTGGCGGCACCACTGTGGGCACCACTGTGGGCACCACTGTCAGCACCACTGTGGGCACCACTGTGGGCACCACTGTGGGCACCACTGTGGGCACCACTGTGGGCACCACTGTGGGCACCACTGTGGGCACCACTGTGGGCACCACTGTGGGCACCACTGTGGGCACCACTGTGGGCACCACTGTGGGCACCACTGTGGGCACCACTGTGGGCAAGCACCACTGTGGGCACCACTGTGGGCACCACTGTGGGCACCACTGTGGGCACCACTGTGGGCACCACTGTGGGCACCACTGTGGGCACCACTGTGGGCACCACTGTGGGCACCATTGTCAGCACCACTGTCAGCACCACTGTCAGCACCACTGTCAGCACCACTGGCAGCACCACTATGAGCACCACTGTGGGCACCACTGGCAGCACCACTGTGGACACCACTGGCGGCACCACTGTGGGCACCACTGACGTCCACCCGCCGGCCACGACCGACTCGTATCAATTACCACTGACGGCGCCGCCCCACGCGATACGTTGGCCTAGGCAGTGGGGGCACGTGATGTGTGTGCGCCAGTGGGTGCGGCCCGCTGTGGCCAGGTCTCAGTGTGCGCGCCACTGGACGCGGCCTGCTGTGGCCAGGTCTCAGTGTGCGCGCCACTGGACGCGGCCCGCTGTGGCCAGGTCTCAGTGTGCGCCACTGGACGCGGCCCGCTGTGGCCAGGTCTCAGTGTGCGCGCCACTGGACGCGGCCCGCTGTGGCCAGGTCCCCAGGCGCGCCACTGGGCGCGGCCCGCTGTGGCCAGGTCTCAGTGTGCGCGCCACTGGACGCGGCCCGCTGTGGCCAGGTCTCAGTGTGCGCGCCACTGGACGCGGCCCGCTGTGGCCAGGTCTCGGCGCGCCACTGGGCGCGGCCCGCTGTGGCCAGGTCTCAGTGTGCGCGCCACTGGACGCGGCCCGCTGTGGCCAGGTCTCCAGGCGCGGCACAGCCCAGCTCCCCGGCTCATCGGCGGCGGCCGACTTTCACCCCGTGTCCAGCTATTTTATACGGGGGAGTCGGCATGTTGGACGCTGTTTGGGACTACGTGCGGGGCGACGGGCACACGCTGCGCTGAAAGTGATCAATTGAGCCCACATCCGACCAGTCCTACAGACACATGACACATGGTCACATGACACATGGTCACATGACACATGACACATGGTCACATGACACATGGTCGTCTGAAGGGAAGGCACACGTACATCTCAAAGCAGATTCCGATCGATATTTTGAAGTAGACATAGCACTTATATTCCTCTCCAACGAACTTGGTCCATTTATTGAGCAGTTGAAGATGATAAGGTAGAGCCATTTCCCCGTCAGGTATCAACCCTAATAGTTGGCTTTATGTAGGGTCATGACAGAACTGGAGCCTCTTAAGCAATATCACGAGTTACGCGAGTTTTAATCCTCCAATACACTCCCTGTATTGTCCCATAATTTCGGGCGCCAAATGATGAGATAATTCGGCTACCTAGACCGTATCGATGTATTTGAGTCATGTATCCCTGCGTAACCTACTTTGGCTACCTGGGCCGCGTCGATGTATTTGAGTCATGTATCCCTGCGTAACCTGGCTCGGCTACCTGGGCCGCGTCGATGTATTTGAGTCATGTATCCTGCGTAACCTGGCTCGGCTACCTGGGCCGCGTCGATGTATTTGAGTCATGTATCCCTGCGTAACCTGGCTCGGCTACCTGGGCCGCGTCGATGTATTTGAGTCATTTATTCATGCGCATCCTCGGGCGTAGCCACATCCATAGCTGCTCAGTAAAATTCATATTAACCGCCTATCACCTCAAAATGATATACCGCGGAACGTTGTGACCGGTCGGAAGACCACAACAGCTCCTCGGCTGTCACTGTTCATAACTTGTTGGCGGCAGTACCGCGGCCGGCGAGGTGGATGAAGTTGTGTACCCGCAGAGGTCGCAGCCAGAACTGACCCTGCGGATGCCATCTTCCTCTCCAGAAATCAGAAGTCATGAACCCGATCTGCCTTTCTATATATTACATTTCACTGATTGCACCTACCTACACTTTCACATATTAGAGATTACGGACTGTGCTCGCCTTTCGATATACTTGAGATCACAAGAATCTTAGGAGCTATGATAGATTAGAGACCCAAGAGGTCACGGGCGCCACCTGTCCCACCATCAGCAGAGGTCACTGACACCCACCACTCCGCCCCTCAGAGGTCAGGAGCACCCTCTGCCCTGCCTACGTCGGAGGTCACGGACGTCACCTGTTCCAACATCAGCAGAAGTCATTGACACCCACCACTCCGCCCCTCAGAGGTCAGGAGCACCCTCTGCCCTGCCTATGTCGGAGGTCACGGAGTCACCTGTCCCTCGACATAACGACAGCAACACACGTGACTCGTCTGCATGCCGGGGCCACGTACTGCTGCTCACCTCCCTCGTTCATCAGAGACAATCGGGGTGCTCGCCGCCTTGGAAACGCACCAGTCGGCTTGGCTTGATTGGTAGAGGAGGAAGTGAAGTGCACTCTAATTGGGCAAAAAACTGGTCGCCCTGCTCAGTAAAGCGCGTCGAATGCTTCAAACACAATTATGAGGCTTGCATGAGCGCACGCAACCGTCTTTCAGCGATAGCTGGCGATGATTGATCTGGCAATGGCGGGTGTGGCCAGATAGCGGAGTGGCTAGCGAGCGTGTTGTCGTGCGGCCGAGGGGGCTGAGTGGTGCCGCCTGCCTCGGTCGTGACAGACACGTGATACCCACGTGCTGTGACAGACACGTGATATCCAGACACTGAGTGGTGCCGCCTGCCTCGGTCGTGACAGACACGTGATACCCACGTGCTGTGACAGACACGTGATATCCAGACACTGAGTGGTGCCGCCTGCCTCAGTCGTGACAGACACGTGATATCCAGACACTGAGTGGTTCCGCCTGCCTCGGTCGTGACAGACGTGTGATACCCGCGTGTTGTGACAGACACGTGATACCCAGCGACCGAGTGGTGCCGCCTGCCTCGGTCGTGACAGACGTGTGATACCCGCGTGTTGTGACAGACACGTGATACCCATCCATTCAGTGGAGCTGCTGTCTTGACCCTGACACGCATGTAAATGTTCTGTTAAAATGTGTGACAGACTTGTGACAGGCATCTGACACACGCGTGACAGACGATTGATACTCTGCGACTGAGTGCTGCCGTCTATGCCGTAGCAGGCGTGTGACAGGTCTGTGACAGACGTGTTGACAGACACGTGACAGACCTGTGACAAACATGTGGCAGACGTGTCACAGGCGTGTAACATACATGTGACAGACATGTGACAGACGTGTGACAGACGTGTGACAGACGTGTGACAGACGTGTGACAGACGTGTGACAGACGTGTGGCAGACGTGTGGCAGGCAGGTGGCAGACGTGTGACAGACGTGTGACACTTACAGTGACCGCAGTCTGTTGAGGCCCACAAAGTCGTCCGCCCTCAGCGCCGACAGTCGGTTGTTGCTGAGGTCCCTGTAAACACCGGCACAGTCATGTCAGACGATGCTCAGCCGTCGGCGGTGCAGTTGATAGTCACGACGTTGCTCCAGATAGTCGGATAATCCTGGCCCCACACCAGCAAACAACCCCACGCTACCACAACCACGGGATAATCACAAATTCAGGCCATCCGGGCTGCCATCCGGCTGGTACAACATCGTGCTATGTAAAACCAGACAATACGGATCAACATATGATGACAGCCATATGTACAGCATTAAAACGGTGGCCTTATGCAATGTCAGGCACGCACCCACGTGTTGCCGCACCCTGCCCCAGTCAAGTGCACTGCTCCGTGTCTGTGCCCCATGCCCTGCCGCGAACCCGCGCCGCTCTTGTGTGTTCCGCGGCAATTGGCCGGCTTCATTCTGGCCGGGCGGCGTTTTGCTCGCCGGCACTCAAACTTTATTGTCGCGCCGCATGCGGGCGGACAATTTCGTTACGGCCGGCGGGGCGGCCCATGCGGCGGCGCGCGGCGCGCGCGGGGCGCCAGATTTGTCGACAGATTACGCGTCCGCACAAATGCAGACAGAGTGTCGCTCTAATGGAGAACTCACAGTCGGCCAAACTAGATTAGGCGTCGGCGTGTCTGTCTGTCGACTGCCGGCTTGCGGTCACGTGCTCCAGGTGCAGGGGAGCGTGCTGACAGACAGGTGGCCGGTCATAGGCGCAGAGCTACCGGACCTCGGCAGGGGCTGCGGTTACGGCGGCGGGACGGGGTGGGGGTGTACGGTCGGGCGGAACCCGGTCCCGGCACTTCCGAGCAGGCTGGGGGTCGGCCGGGGCCAAGCCGGTGCTGTCGAGCGGCCCGGTTAAAACTGTTTCCGTGTAATCCGGTGAAAGCAGAGGCGAGTTATCGCGGCTGAGCCGGCTGGCGACGCCGCACCACGTCTGGGGCACGCTTTTGACGGACACGGCACCCGGTGGTGCTCAACACGTCAGCGGCGCTCACCCCATGTCCTACACCACGCCACCGTTACGGGAGCGTGATGTTTTTGGCTTGATGCCTCGCCGTATTCTACATCGCGTCACTCTTACCGATGACACCCTATGCCATGCATCACGTCACTCTTACCGATGACACCCCATGCCATGCATCACGTCTGTCTTACCGACGACACCCCATGTCCTGCGTCACGTCACTCTTACCGATGACACCCCATGCCCTGCATCACGTCAGCCTTACCGATGTGACCCATGCCCTGCATCACGTCACTCTTACCGATGACACCCCATGTCATGCATCATGTCACTCTTACCGATGACGTTCTACGTATACCCCTGAACGCTGCTCACGAAGACCTGATGTACGTGGTGTCTCGAGGCAGTCATGTCGGCACCATTCCACATTCCAAAGGCATCATTTGTATTTTTAGGACCATTAGCACGGCTTTGCAGCTAAATCACAGGTAATTTGGGCCGCACACCTAAATTGTGCACAGCTCCGGCCGCGATATGACCGGAAAAAGCCGGCAGCTACACCTGGCACAGCTAGATCGTTTCTTTTGTCTCGTCTGCCGCTGTCGCCGTGACCACCGTGACAAACATGGCGCGCTTGTGTTCTGGTGACGAGTCGGAGTGTGTCTGCGAATATAGCGCCGGCATTTGTGTCTGCTTGGGCGGAGGCGACGGACATCTTCCGCGTTACGAGGCACTCACAGCGTTACGCGATGCTACGCGGCGTTTCACGGCACTACACGGCACTACACGGCACTACACGACACTACACGACACTACACGGCACTCCACGGCACTCCACGGCACTACACGGCACTACACGGTGCAACACGGTTTTATGTGGCGCTACACGGCACTATGCGGCGCTACACGGCGCTATGCGGCGCTACAATCACCACACGGCGCTACACAGAACAACGCGGTGCTACCCGGTGTTATGCGGCCCATGCGACGCTACACGGCGCTATGCAGTGCTACACGGTGTTACGCCGAGATACACGCCGCTACCCGGCGCTACATTGTGTTACATGGCGCTATGCGGTGCTACGCGGTGCTACACGGCGCTACGTGACGTTGTTCACGGCACCCGCACCTGCGCCCTTCCAGTACTGCTCCAATTACAAACGCATCATAGTAGTAACTGCTGCAAACAGCTGTATTGAGTGGAGCATCTGAGTCCTCCCTTACACTCACTGACACATCATCTGAGCCCCTGACAACCACTGATACAGATCAGATCCCGGACACTTATTAACACATCTGAGTCCCCTTTGGACTCAAATATCTGGGACTCGCTGACATATCCGAGTCTCCCTGACACTCACTGACGCATCTAAATCCCAATGGCAGTGAAAGAAGTGCCGAGTCTTCCTGACTTACACTCAGTAATGTAGCGGAGTCTTCCTGACGTATGCTCAGCAGTGTAGCGGAGTTTTCCTGACGTACACTCAATAACGTACCGGAGTCCTCCTGACACTGTCTGACGTGTCGGAGTCCCCATGACACCCACTGACGTGTCTGTGCCTCCTCACATTGACTGATGATGTTGTAGTCCCTTCAAGCTGGCTGACAATGCCTGACCGTTGCCCCGGCTGTGAAGCTGCCTCCGTCCTCCCTGATCACAATAACCCACAGAGGGTTCAGGTGACGCCCCGTTCGTGATTCGGGCCCAGGGGCGCATCGACAGCGGCGATCACACCCTGCTCTGGATTCGGGCTCGGGGGCGCATCGACTGCGGCGATCACACAGCCGGCTCGACATTCCAGCCAGCCGGCCGGGGAAGCGTCTGCCACTGGTGCCGATGCCGGGTGGTCTGGGAAGGTGGTTCGTGACCAGACGCCACCGATTGGCGGACTTTTTTGGCGATGAACAGATAAAGGGCGCGGTCTGCACGAAGCCGCGCGGTTTATAACAGTACCGGCGAACAAAAGTATTTACACGTTCCACAGAGGTATGTGTAACTTACGGTAGAAACTGAAGTTGATGCGTTCCCTGGCATAGCCGACAGGTCACCAGGCTACGGCGTATGATACCCGCTCCCAGCATTATCACTGGGCACGGGTTACCTCATGGTGGGCCGCCAGGCTACAGAGTGATGTACGCGTGAGCCGCAGTACAGGCTGCGCGTGGATCACCTTACGACGGGCCGCCAGGCTTCAGAGTGATTCACGCGTGAGCTACAGTACAGGCTGCGGTGCAGGCTGCGCGTGGATCACCTTACGGCGGGCCGCCAGGCTTCAGAGTGATTCACGCGTGAGCTACAGTACAGGCTGCGGTGCAGGCTGCGCGCCGGCGGCACCACCACATCTGCTTTGTCAGCACAGCGAATGATACTCCGGTGAGGAACGGCACGCACATGCAGCCTGCAGGGTGGTGGCGGGGGGGGGCGCACTACACCTCCACAGCTCTGGGTGTCACGACACGAGCGAGAGTCAGACTGAGGGCGAAGACGTGGGTGTGGGGGGGGGGGGGTGAAGGCATGGGTGATGATCATGTGGGTGTAGGTATGAGTAATGGTGTGGGTGTAGGCATGGGTAGTGATGTGGGTGAGGATTGTGTGGGTATGTGGGTGGCTACAGGTGTGGGCGCGGGTGCTAGTGTGGGTGCGGGTGCTGATGTGGGTGCTGAGGCTGGTGTGGGCATAGAAGAGGATCCGGGTGCGGATGTTGGTATGTGAGTGGGTACGGGTACTTGGCGTGTACTAACTGATACTTGGCACGTCAGTAAACGCTTCTGTCGATCGTTATCTGGACCCGTCTAGTGCCAGGTCACGTAATCATGAACTGCCAGACCAGACTTCAGCTGGTCCAGCATCCACGGGTGTTGACTTGTATCAGCTATTGGGGAGGGGGAGCGTAACACATTAAGGAGATGGGCAGGCTCAAACGGATTGGGGGTTGTGGCACGCTCCATTTGGGTCACATCCTAAAGGTTGTAATTTGCGGGGCAAAGCCAATATTGATTGGGCACTTGCCCATTCAGATAAAACAACATCCCTGTCTGGGCCAAACCTTGGCTGACTCCGGAGGAGACTTCAGCTCACCTCAGGTCACATTACAGCTGAGCTCGGACGAGACTTCAGCTCACCTCAGGTCACATTACAGCTGACCCCGAACGAGACTTCAGCTCACCTCAGGTCATATCAAGGCTGACCCCGGACGAGACTTCAGCTTACCAACAACTTCTAGCACCGCTTGCGCTGGACAAGTACAACAGTTCTGTTGTGCTTACCGCTGGTCAGATCTGGCAGCAGTTGTAATTTCCACTGGCCAGATCTGGCAACAGATGTAGTTTCTGCCGGACAGGCCCGGCAACAGTTGTATTTGTCGGCGGCCAGAGAGGGCGGCGGCCGTATTTGTTCGTGGCGTTGCATGGCACGTGATGGAAGTTTGACCCGTGACGCTCTCAGCGGCGCTCGCCGTTGGGCCGCTGACGTAAAGCAAACAGTTAATGGCGTGCCGCGCAGAGACGGCTCGGCGCTGGCCGTTACTAGCGATTGGCTCTGCACGAGCTCGGCATCAGACGGCGGACACGGCGTCAGGCCAGCTACGCTCTCTCTCTCCACTGGCCGGGCCAGGTGTGACCTCCTCACTGACCCCGAGAGCAGCGGGCAACGCAGCGGCGCAGACCGTCAGTCCGTCTCAGCTGGTCAGGCAGGATAGCATCAGTCCATCGGAGTCTCAGCTGGTCAGGCAGGATAGTGTCAGTCCATTGGAGTCTCAGCTGGTCAGGCAGGACAACGCCAGCTCATCAGAATCAGTCAGCCAGGCCAGTCTGTCAGCCCGACCAGTCACCCAGGGCAGTCTGCCAGTCAGTCTCAGCCAGTCCAGAACACTATCGGTCTCAGTTAGTCCGGGTAAGTCGCTACTCCGCCTCAGCTGGCCAGGGCTCAGTTATTCCAGCCAATTTGCCAGTCTGTCGCGGTGAATCAGTAGCAATATCTGGTCTGCCCGTCCATCTGACCCAGCGACATTCAACGTCTCGTCTAGTTCCCGGCCGGGCTGACGTCGGAGAGTCACGTGCCCAGCCTTCCCCCGGCCGGGCTGACGTCGGAGAGTCACGTGCCCAGCCTTCCCCCGGCCGGGCTGACGTCGGACAGTCACGCGCCCAGCCTTCCCCCGGCCGGGCTGACGTCGGACAGTCACGCGCCCAGTCTTCCCCCGGCCGGGCTGACGTCGGACAGTCACGCACCCAGTCTTCCCCCGGCCGGGCTGACGTCGGACAGTCACGCACCCAGCCTTCCCCTCGGCCGGGCTGACGTCGGACAGTCACGCGCCCAGTCTTCCCCGGCCGGGCTGACGTCGGACAGTCACGCGCCCAGTCTTCTCCACGGCCGGGCTGACGTCGGACAGTCACGCGCCCAGTCTTCCCCGGCCGGGCTGACGTCGGACAGTCACGCACCCAGTCTTCCCCGGCCGGGCTGACGTCGGACAGTCACGCACCCAGCCTTCCCCGGCCGGGCTGACGTCGGACAGTCACGCGCCCAGCCTTCCCCCGGCCGGGCTGACGTCGGACAGTCACGCGCCCAGCCTTCCCCCGGCCGGGCTGACGTCGGATAGTCACGCGCCCAGCCTTCCCCCGGCCGGGCTGGTGCCGGAGAACACACACAGCATCAGCTGTGCAGGTCCACCAGCAACACCGTTAGCTTCGCGTCTGGCCGTGCCGACGAGTCGCACCCGGATCTCAGGAGCGATTCAAATTCACGCCTTTGAAGCGTGGCCTTGGCGGATCACCGCGGCCGACCGGGTCAGCCTTTGTTCTGCAGTGGAATGGCAGTGAGGTCGAAGTAAACACCTCACGGAAGCGTCACACATTGAGCACACCTGGACCCACGCTTGATTCAAACCTCAACCAATTCCCAGGGCCGAGCCACGACGTCGGCGACACTGGTCTGCACCATGTCTTACTGGGCAGTCATGACACCCGGCGCCACTTGTCTTCACCATGTCTTACTGGGCAGTCATGACACCCGGCGCCACTTGTCTTCACCATGTCTTACTGGGCAGTCATGACACCCGGAGCAACTTGTCTGCACCATGTCTTACTGGGCAGTCATGACACCCGGCGACACTGGTCTTCACCATGTCTTACCGGGCAGTCATGACACCCGGCGACACTGGTCTTCACCATGTCTTACCGGGCAGTCATGACACCCGGCGCCACTGTCTTCGTTTACCGGGCAGTCATGACACCGGAGCACTTGCCTGCACCATGTTTACTGGCAGTATGCACCCGGCGACACTGGTTTCGTCTCCGGGCAGTCATGACACCCGGCGATACTGTCTTCACCATGTCTTACTGGGCAGTCATGACCCCGGCGATACTTGTCTCCTGTCTTCGGCAGCTGCACCCGGCGACACTGGTCTCCATGTTTACGGGGTTGACACCCGGGCCATTTGTCTGCACCATGTCTTACTGGGCAGTCATGACACCCGGCGCCACTTGTCTTCACCATGTCTTACTGGGCAGTCACGACACCCGGCGTACTTGTCTTCACCATGTCTTACTGGGCAGTCATGACACACGGCGCCACTTGTCTTCACCATGTCTTACTGGGCAGTCATGACACCCGGCGCCACTGGTCTTCACCATGTCTTACTGAGCAGTCATGACACCCGGCGCCACTTGCCTGCACCATGTCTTACTGGGCAGTCATGACACCCGGCGACACTGGTCTTCACCATGTCTTACTGGGCAGTCATGCACCCGGCGCCATTTGTCTGCACCATGTCTTACTGGGCAGTCATGACACCCGGAGCAACTTGTCTTCACCATGTCTTACTGGGCAGTCACGACACCCGGCGATACTTGTCTTCACCATGTCTTACTGGGCAGTCATGACACCCGGCGCCACTTGTCTTCACCATGTCTTACTGGGCAGTCATGACACCCGGCGCCACTTGTCTGCACCATGTCTTACTGGGCAGTCATGACACCCGGCGCCACTTGCCTGCACCATGTCTTACTGGGCAGTCATGACACCCGGCGACACTGGTCTTCACCATGTCTTACTGGGCAGTCATGACACCCGGCGCCATTTGTCTGCACCATGTCTTACTGGGCAGTCATGACACCCGGCGCCACTTGTCTGCACCATGTCTTACTGGGCAGTCATGACACCCGGCAGCATTTGTCTTCACCATGTCTTACTGGGCAGTCACGTCACCCGGCGATACTTGTCTTCACCATGTCTTACTGGGCAGTACGACACCCGGCGGCATTTGTCTCACCATGTTTACTGGAGCTGACACCGGGACTGGTTTCCATGTCTACCGGGCAGTCACGACACCCGGCGCCACTTGTCTGACCATGTCTTACTGGGCGTTGACACCCGGGGCATTTGTCTTCACCATGTCTTACTGGGCAGTACGTCACCCGGCGATACTTGTCTTCACCATGTCTTACTGAGCAGTCATGACACCCGGCGATACTTGTCTTCACCATGTCTTACCGGGCAGTCATGACACCCGGCGCCACTTGTCTTCACCATGTCTTACCGGGCAGTCATGACACCCGGAGCCACTTGCCTGCACCATGTCTTACTGAGCAGTCATGACACCCGGCGACACTGGTCTTCACCATGTCTTACCGGGCAGTCACGACACCCGGCGATACTTGTCTTCACCATGTCTTACTGGGCAGTCATGACACCCGGCGGCACTTGTCTTCACCATGTCTTACTGGGCAGTCATGACACCCGGCGATACTTGTCTTCACCATGTCTTACTGGGCAGTCATGACACCCGGCGCCACTTGTCTGCACCATGTCTTACTGGGCAGTCATGACACCCGGCGCCACTTGTCTTCACCATGTCTTACTGGGCAGTCATGACACCCGGCGCCATTTGTCTGCACCATGTCTTACTGGGCAGTCATGACACCCGGCGATACTTGTCTTCACCATGTCTTACTGGGCAGTCATGACACCCGGCGGCACTTGTCTTCACCATGTCTTACTGGGCAGTCACGTCACCCGGCGCACTTGTCTTCACCATGTCTTACTGGGCAGTCATGACACCCGGCGACTTGTTTCACCATGTCTTACTGGCAGTCATGACACCCGGCGCACTTGCCTCACCATGTCTTACTGGGCAGTCATACCCGGCGATACTTGTCTTCACCATGTCTTACTGGGCAGTCATGACACCCGGCGCATTGTCTGCACCATGTCTTACTGGGCAGTCATGACACCCGGCGCACTTGTCTTCACCATGTCTTACTGGGCAGTCATGACACCCGGCGCCACTTGTCTGCACCATGTCTTACTGGGCAGTCACGACACCCGGCGCCACTTGTCTTCACCATGTCTTACTGGGCAGTCATGACACCCGGCGCCACTTGTCTGCACCATGTCTTACTGGGCAGTCATGACACCCGGCGATACTTGTCTTCACCATGTCTTACTGGGCAGTCATGACACCCGGCGGCACTTGTCTGCACCATGTCTTACTGGGCAGTCATGACACCCGGCGGCATTTGTCTGCACCATGTCTTACTGGGCAGTCATGACACCCGGCGGACTTGTCTGCACCATGTCTTACTGGGCAGTCATGACACCCGGCGGCACTTGTCTGCACCATGTCTTACTGGGCAGTCACGACACCCGGCGGCATTTGTCTGCACCATGTCTTACTGGGCAGTCACGTCACCCGGCGGCACTTGTCTTCACCATGTCTTGCTGGGCAGTCACGTCACCCGGCGCCACTTGTCTTCACCATGTCTTACTGGGCAGTCACGACACCCGGCGACACTTGTCTGCACCATGTCTTACTGGGCAGTCATGACACCCGGCGACACTTGTCTTCACCATGTCTTACTGGGCAGTCATGCACCCGGCGCCATTTGTCTGCACCATGTCTTACTGGGCAGTCATGACACCCGGCGATACTTGTCTTCACCATGTCTTACTGGGCAGTCATGACACCCGGCGCCACTTGTCTGCACCATGTCTTACTGGGCAGTCATGACACCCGGCGGCACTTGTCTTCACCATGTCTTACTGGGCAGTCATGACACCCGGCGGGATTTGTCTGCACCATGTCTTACTGGGCAGTCATGACACCCGGGGCACTTGTCTTCACCATGTCTTACTGGGCAGTCACGACACCCGGCGGCATTTGTCTTCACCATGTCTTACTGGGCAGTCACGTCACCCGGCGGCACTTGTCTTCACCATGTCTTACTGGGCAGTCATGACACCCGGCGCCATTTGTCTGCACCATGTCTTACCGGGCAGTCATGACACCCGGCGATACTTGTCTTCACCATGTCTTACTGGGCAGTCATGACACCCGGCGCCACTTGTCTTCACCATGTCTTACTGGGCAGTCATGACACCCGGCGCTACTTGTCTTCACCATGTCTTACTGGGCAGTCATGACACCCGGCGCCACTTGTCTTCACCATGTCTTACTGGGCAGTCATGACACCCGGCGCCACTTGTCTGCACCATGTCTTACTGGGCAGTCACGACACCCGGCGCACTTGTCTTCACCATGTCTTACCGGGCAGTCATGACACCCGGCGCACTTGTCTTCACCATGTCTTACCGGGCAGTCATGACACCGGCGCATTTGTCTCACCATGTCTTACTGGGCAGTCATGACACCCGGCGATACTTGTCTTCACCATGTCTTCCGGGCGTTGACCCCGGCTCCTTTTACGGGCAGTCATGACACCCGGGCACTTGTCTACCATGTCTTACTGGGCAGTCACGACACCCGGCGCACTTGTCTGCACCATGTCTTACTGGGCAGTCATGACACCCGGCGCCACTTGTCTTCACCATGTCTTACCGGGCAGTCATGACACCCGGCGCCACTTGTCTGCACCATGTCTTACTGGGCAGTCATGACACCCGGCGACACTTGTCTTCACCATGTCTTACCGGGCAGTCATGACACCCGGCGCCACTTGTCTTCACCATGTCTTACCGGGCAGTCATGACACCCGGCGCCACTTGTCTTCACCATGTCTTACTGGGCAGTCATGACACCCGGCGACACTTGTCTTCACCATGTCTTACTGGGCAGTCATGACACCCGGCGCCACTTGTCTGCACCATGTCTTACTGGGCAGTCATGACACCCGGCGCCACTTGTCTTCACCATGTCTTACTGGGCAGTCACGACACCCGGCGCCACTTGTCTTCACCATGTCTTGCTGGGCAGTCACGTCACCCGGCGGCATTTGTCTGCACCATGTCTTACTGAGAACCAACCGATGCAGTGTTGATTGTTCTTGCTGGCAGTGTTGATATCTATTTGATACTAGGCTGTATTCTGTCAACAAAGATTCCTGATGCTATCCTCTATATTGGCACATACATACAAGGCGTCAGGACGGGTGAAAAATCATAGCGCAGTTAAGTAGATTCTCAGACTTTGGCACTTAGGCGGTCATGCAAATAATTGACATGCACACTATGTAGTCGCGAAAAAAGCTGATAACAAATTTCTTTGAGGAAGTTCCCGTGTGCAGATGAAGAAGTTGCTGTGTGCAAAATATGGCTACCTTCAGCAAACCACTCCGCGACCATCATGTGGCAAAAATTGGCCTATTTCAAACGCTACCGTGAGTGGACGTCGACCCACGTTAATCCGGGTCAGGCCGTCTTTCCGGTCAGATCCGAACACCCCGTCTCGGGGGGGGGGGATAGTAACCCCCTCTAAAATCCAAACTAAGCGTCGCACGAAAACGAAAGAGGTGTCATCGGAAAGCGCTCGACAAGTAGGCTCCATATCCACCCCAAAACAATGTCCCCACAAAAGTTACGTTACCAGGGGGCTAGATTTTCACGACTTTTCACGACATACATCATGTTTTTGGCTCTGGGGGTTCATTTTGTGGGATATGTGAAAAAATAAAATTTATTTAGAATGAGAAAAGGATAGCGAAATCGACCAGGCCCATAGAAAGTTTTGGCTGCCCAAAAATACAAATTAAATTTTTTAAATTTCAAAATTTTTAGTTTTCAAGTTTTCTTTCATTTTCATTTTCCAATGGGTAGAGTAGACCGAGAAACGTTGTTGGAAGTGAACTTGCCCTAATAAAAAATGCTTACTTTAGCCAGAATCGTCTATTTGAACTGCAATTGGCAAATATGCAAAATTTATATGTAGCCAAACACGAAAAAAAAAATACTTGTGCGTTTTCTTGCATCCCTAAAGATGAGCAAACCCTGCAAGTTTCATTAATATATCTGTATTCGTAAAAGCGTGACGACTGGTTGAACGTTTTTGAATGTGACCTCACTTGGCCTTGACTAACTCGTTGACCCGAGATGCCCTGACTTCTAAATTTTGAAAGAGCATGTCAAATTGATGTGGGAAAAGGTATGCCAAATTTGGGCTCCCTGCCGTGCGCCGTTCGTCCACTATCCGCGAAAAACCTGAGGGAGCGGTAGAAGACCCTCGCCCCCGAGACGGCGCGGGTTAAGGCACAGTTTGGACTGGCTAGCTCGACACCAACGCAACACCTGTAGAGCTATTCAGATCTGATGTGGAGACAAGGTGTTAATACGTCGACCAGAGATTGCAAAACTAGGTCAAATAGTTTGTTTAGTGTCTGGATGTGGAGTCTCTGGCGTTCACGTGGAAGAATTTACCGCCTGAAAATGGTCAATGAAATCGGAGCAATGAAAGTACAGGATGGTGTTTAATGAGATTCATATTGTTTTGTGGGAGGATGATGGAGATGTTCAATCAAAAGTGAATACATGCGAGAAAGGCTGAGCGGTTCCTAGGTTCCTTGTCGAAATCCCTGGTTTGTTCGGTTCAATTCCGTGTATTGCTTCATGTTCCGAGCTGGTTTACTTTACCTTGTACTTCAATGTACATACCTACTGACGCATCGCCTAAAATCGTCAAGCAACATGAGTGGGGGGAATAGTAATTGAGAAGAGGCGAATGTTGTTTACATATTCGCGGCCAAGTGTGGTCCGCCCCCACCCCTTAACAACTAAAAATACACTAAATAACAAACACACTTCCCATATTTGTACGACGCAAACACAAAAAAATATTCTTGTTTTGTTCATTTCCTTTCATGGGAACGAGTGTAGCGGTGAGAATAGCTGATCAATGGCCATTAAATATGGGCAAGTCCAAGTGACAACGGGAATGACGGGGCAGCTTGATTATCACTCATGCAACCAACATATCGACAAGTCCATCCTCCTTCCGGGTTGGAAGGAGTCCAACCTCGACATCGACAAGTCCAGCCTCCTCCAACCTCCAAATCTCCTTCGTTGTCCAATATAGGATAACGAAGGAGTTCAGATCGTTATCCAGTGTAGGATAATGAAAAGTATGCACTTGCGTGTAAGAAAACAACCGCACAAACGACGGGCAACGCTTCAAATACAACCTCCATGCAATCTCAGGTCACGGATGCAAACGTGTAATTTTATTTGTACCATGCATGCTATGCCATTTTTGCTCGTGTGCCGAGACTAATATCATATCATCACTTGTGTATGGGTCAGGCACGTTACGAAACTCAGCTGCAAAATCACGACTCAGCGCTCAAAATACGACGCAGAAGTGAGGAGGTTCGTTCCTGTGCTGGGTACGTCTTAACCTGGATATTTTTGCGATAATATGATACGGCCCATGTAGCCCTTGGAACGAGAACCGGCTCATTCTTTTTCAGTCCACTGGGGCACAAATGTGCACTGGAATGTACACGTGTGGCCACATGCGCAATATACCCACGTGGCTGAATACGGCACCGCGGAAAAACTGATGACTTGCAACAATCACGTAAAATTGCAATCGCTCAAGCTGAATATGATGGACAGCGTGTATCATGTTCAGCAACCAGCTAAGTACGGCGGCAACAACCAGCTAATTACGGTGGCAGCAACCCGCTAAAACAAGCAGCTGAACACACAGCTGGTTGTAAATTGTAGACAATGGGTCAAAATATGCAGTGGACTATGATCGCATGTCCATGCGGTGCAGCGTTCCGATGAGTAGTATTGGCCCTTCGAGACAATGCCTTTCCAACGCTATGAACAAGTTAGGGCCGAGTCGATTGTGCCTGATTATACATCACCCAAAAGTGTTGATCAAACAACGAACACCACCAGCTCTGGTGACAATGTATTTCACACAAAACAACATATACTTCATGGCTTCATCCGGCTACGGCAATGCTGAGATTATGGTTTTGCAGTTACGTGTAAATATCCCATGGCTAGTCTGCTTATCAACGTTCAGCCTATACCTAGCCTGGCAGAGGTGGTGAACATGACCTGATTGAGCGAGGTCACTTCGCCAATGCGATAATCGCTGTCATCTAACGTACCTCGTCTTTTCTTGTATTGCCACTCAGTTGCCTAAACCAGACGGAAGCCGTTGGTCGAAGCCAAGGCAACCGCAGGAGGCTCCACAGCATCGCACTGAAGTGCTGCTGCGTGTTTTCAGGCTGCTCTGCAACACCTGTGCTGCTGTTATCGGATATTATCTGGTATTAGCTGGCATCACCTGGTATCATCCACTACCAAGGGGCAAATGCACAGTAGTCAACAAAGCACTTGACACGCAGCATGATAGCTTTCTTTCCACGTAATCACTGAAGCAGTCATGAAGAGGGGCGTGGTCTAGATACGGTCACGGATCATAGCCCTAGATCGTGACAGTGATCTCGTCTTCACGTACACTGGGAGGACGGAGCGTCTTAGGACGCCTTTACGGGGCTTAACCGGTACGGCCGCTGAATCTAGCCCGCACAGCCACGTGCGTCTAATCTGCGCAGTTACAGCAGCAGCCGACCGGCAGTTACGGATTATATACTAATTTACACATACACTAATTTACATATTTTACATGATGACGTAGTCACTGGCCGTACCATTAGCCGTAACAAGTCCAAACTCCACTGCGCTATCATGCAGCTCATTTCCAGAGACATGGAAATATAATCACGGAATTAATGAATAACACGAGGTGTTTGGATAAGCGAAGCCTTGCCAAAGTTCACACACATTTTATGTATCAATCACCTCGAGCTTGACTGATTAGGCCTGCAGATAATGCATCAGAAGGCCGCCCGTTCTGACAGATTGCAATCACGATAATTACCCACGCCAGACTTGGTTTGAAGTGGTTCCAAAACAGCACTGAGTCATCGGCTGCAGCAGCAGACGGCAGACGGCAGACGGCAGACGGCAGACGGCAGACGGCAGACGGCAGACGGCAGACGGCAGACGGCAGACGGCAGACGGCAGACGGCAGACGGCAGACGGCAGACGGCAGACGGCAGACGGCAGACGGCAGACGGCAGACGTCAGACGGACGCAGACGGCAGACGGCAGACGTCAGACGTCAGACGTCAGACGGCAGACGTCAGACGTCAGACGGCAGACGGCAGACGGCAGACGGCAGACGGCAGACGGCAGACGGCAGACGGCAGACGTCAGACGGCAGACGGCAGACGGCAGACGGCAGACGGCAGACGGCAGACGGCAGACGGCAGACGGCAGACGGCAGACGGCAGACGGCAGACGGGCGGCGGGAACTCGCACCGCGTCAGAGTCACGTGCAGGGTAGGCGGAGAGAAGTATCGGCAGCTGAACCCATGCTAAATGAAGTCGAGGTAGGGAAGGCAAGCAGGCAGCAATGGCTGGATCGTATCAGACAGGGGAGGGGAGGAAAACAGATATCAGTGACTATGATTATGTGAGAGGGAGAGGAAGGACGGCAGACAAGTGGCAGCAGTTGGATCAGATCAGGCTGAGGGGGAATGGATGGGGAGCAGATAGCAGTAGCTGGGATGATGTCATAGGATAGGGGAAGGGAGGGAGAGAAGACGGACAGCAGTATCTTAGAGTATACCATAGGGAGGAGAGGAAGTGGACGGAGAAACCAGCAATAACTGGAACCGTGCCAGGGCAGAAGGATGGAAAAACAGTACTGGGGCCATGCCAGACAAGAAGGAGGGTAGGTGGACACAACCAGTACTGGGATCATGCCAGAGGGGAGGGCTAGAGGGAGGCAGATTGCAGGGGTTGGAATCATGTCCAAGATGAGGGCACGGCTAATTTAGGCTTTAAGCGCAAACATACAACCTGCCTCCTTCTATCCCTCATTCTCCTCTGGCATGATCCCAGTAACCTATTGAACCCATGCAACTATTTGCGTTATGGGTGGCCGTGTGGTCAACTGGCCTGATTCACCCTCGGGCGAAATCAAGGTCGGAGCTGGTAGATCGAATCCATGAGCCTCCGGAAGCATTTTCGCCACACCACATCACCGAGAGGGTTCCAGCAAGCATTGCTTTGGTGATATTACGCTTGATAATATCACCAAAAATTATCAAGATAATGGTACACTCCAGCACTGAATAACAAGTGAAAGTTTCGACGCATATTGCAGGTTTGTGGGGTGTCACATACATCACTTCCACTTCTGTTGCGATACATAAGCAGCGCTGGAAAAATGGCCCGTTTCTGGAGCTTTGATCCTCCAAATGATCATACCAAAACTTGACCCCTAGCATATCTCAGATGAAGAGTCATTCTTAACGAGCAATAGCAGTTTATGTCACTATCCGACAGTGATAATGGTGATGAAGAAGAGGGGGCAGCACGCCTTCTGGGTCTGTTCCATATGGTGGCCTCTAGCTGACAGCGAGATTCACTTCTAGTTCTAGTACTTCTGGTAGTTCTATCAGGTTCTGAGTTTAATTCCGCGTTCAGTGTGCACACACTCACACATGGACACAAAGAATGTGAAATGCAAACCACATCTCATCTCACGGAGTCTGTACATGCATCAATATCTGGCTGGTTATGTTGGCTTAAAGTTGCTCCTTAATTTGGCTGAAGCTGTGATACACTTACTACTGGTGTTTGGCATGGAATCTGTGGTGGTCACTTCAACGGCAGGAGGGTGTTCTGTTGTTGGTTGGCTGCTGTTGTCGGCCACTGTCGCCGTAACGACGTGCGCTATAGAAGCGATGTGCCGGTAGATGGCCTGATGAGCAGTGATCGTTGCCGTAACGACGTAGGTAGACGTAGGTAGACGCGCGGACCAAACCACCAGCCGTCTATACGTAGACGCGCGGCGCCGGCTGCTGGTTGCAGGATTTCCCACCAGCCGCGCGACTATACTGGGTACCGGGTAGTTCACGAACACTAACACAGCCCATCCCCGCCACTTAGTTATCGGACCAAGCTCCTCCGGTGCGGAAATGCCATCCGCATACCCGTACTCCCAGACGCCATTAGCAGCCGATCTGATTAGTGTGTCCTGTTCACAACAGGTATTGACGTCTGAGCTGGGTGTGCCGGTGGAGTTCCGTCCGGTGGAGTTCCGTCTGGTGGAGTTCCTCTGGTGGAGTTCCGTCCGGCGGAGTTCCGTCCGGCGGAGTTCCGTCCGGTGGAGTTCCGTCCGGCGGAGTTCCGTCCGGTGGAGTTCCGTCCGGTGGAGTTCCGTCCGGTGGAGTTCCGTCCGGTGGAGATCCGTCCGGTGGAGTTCCGTCCGGTGGAGTTCCGCCCGGTGGAGTTCCGGGCGTCTCTCGCTGGTCCTGGCGGCCGCGCCGACGCACAGCCTGTGCATCGTCACAGGTCCTGAACTGCACTAGCACTTACACTCACACAACCTACATGTTTCGGTGAGCGCGTATTGCGTGTGCTGCAGTTCCTTGTGTGTAGCTATGGCTATGACTTGTTTGAGCTGGTCTACTAAGACCTGCTCCTAGCTCTGAGTGGGTGCTGATGTCGGAGCTCGAGTCAGAGCAGCAGGGTGTCGTTCGCCTTCTAAGGTGCGCTCTGTCGTCGCTTCTGCCAAATCTGTGTTGGCCTCGGTGTGCTATGGCGCCTCTCTTGTTTGATGCAGAGTTGTGTTGCTCGCAAGCGCCACGACCGTAATAGTTGTACTGCGGGGACTTCGTTGACACTTGAAGCAACAAAGGGGCGATCTTCACGAGATCTGAATTGTTGTATACCTGTTATACGTGCAGATGACTTGAAGTGCAGTTTTGAGCCGATACGATAAATGTAAATGTTTCATGCTGGTTATTCCGAATTAAGACGTATGTGGGTGATCAGCCGCGAAAAGCCCCATTAGAGACAAACGTTAAAATTGCTCAAAGTAGCGGTTCCCGAGCGAGGATAGCTTCTTGTCTAAATTACAATATAAGAGAAAGTTGAGGGAGAGAAAGAGAGGGAAGGGAGGGACGGAGGGAGGGAGGAAGGGAGGAAAGGTGGGAGAGAGGGAAGAAAAGAGAGGGAGAGAGAGCCAGACAGAGACAGAGGCAGAGACAGAGACAGAGACAGAGACAGAGACAGAGACAGAGACAGAGACAGAGACAGAGACAGAGACAGAGACAGAGACAGAGACAGAGACAGAGACAGAGACAGTCAGATACAGAGGCAGAGACAGAGACAGAGACAGAGACAGAGACAGATAGAGACAGAGCGAGATACAGACAAAGACAGAGGGAGAGGGAGGGGAGGGGGAGAGAGAGAGAGAAAGGGGAAAGAGGGAGACAGAACAGAGAAAGCATCACCTACTGCTGAAAATTGTTTTTTATGTGAGACCGCATCGGTCTCACCGGCCTCACCGAGCTCACCGGTCTCACCGGTCTCTCGGCACCGCACCGCACTGCACTGTCGTTTCGCAGAAACCATCCGTTCATGCATTACCTAATGAAGTTGACATGTGATCAAGATAAATTCCTTTGTTCCGTATGGTTTGACAAGACGGATATTGGAAAATATCCTGGTATCTGTTCAGGCTTGTGTTTGGTGTAGCATATGCCGGGACTAAGCAGCGTGAGGTCTTCCTGGTTAGTGATGGCGTGAACTTGCATTTATCCATGCTAATATGAGGGCTGCGACACAGATAACAACAGCCATGTGGTCAGTGCTGTTGATGGGGGGGTTGTTATCACCACTTACGGCCGTTTTAGCCAGCCGCTATCACGCCTTGGAGGGCGTGGGTGGAGATTCCCGGTAGACCGAGGTCGTTCCCCCACAAAAAGCAGTGATTCGCCTACGAACATTTGAGTGAAGATAAAAATTATATGTTCGTGGAAATATCAAAACGTGTTTAGATTCCCAGCAGGGGTCCTTCAGCAAGGTGAAATGGATAGCGAGAAGGAAAAGTTAGCATCGAATATGCATATAAATGTAGATGCCTACCCATAATATACTCGAATGCCATTGCAGCAGTAATTCGCATCCATGGGATGTGTCCATGGCATTTGTCCATGACATGTGTATATGTTAGGTGTCCATGTCCATGTGTCTAACGTCGCTGTGCTGATTATTTTTAATGTGGCATTGCACTTTGTTTACAGTCCTTGGTGTAAAACAGTCTTCAGTGCAGGATCCGGCAGAAATCCAACACATGCTTCCCATGCCCGAGACCTTGTTCTGATACACAGCACGTACTGCCCGAGACGTTGATCTGATACACAGCACGTACTGCCCGAGACGTTGATCTGATGCACAGCACGTACTGCCCAAGACGTTGTTTTGTCGCCTTTCAAGAGCACACGCCCGTTTACTGTGTTTGGGAGTTGGCGCCATGCCTGAGGAGGACAATATCAGAGCGGCTCCTCCCCTACTCCCCCGCCTGCCCACTCTGTCAGTGTGTTGTCAGTGTGTCGGACAATATCAGAGCGGCTCCTCCCCTACTCCCCCGCCTGCCCACTCTGTCAGTGTGTCGTCAGTGTGTCGGACAATATCAGAGCGGCTCCTCCCCTACTCCCCCGCCTGCCCACTCTGTCAGTGTGTTGTCAGTGTGTCGGACAATATCAGAGCGGCTTCTCCCCTACTCCCCCGCCTGCCCACTCTGTCAGTGTGTTGTCAATGCGTCACGCGCCCAGCCAGACAGCGCGCTAAGACGCACCACTGTGGTGGTGTACATGCTGTCACGCCCATGCCCTGCCGAGCATACGCCCGCATCCATCCAGCGTCCGTAATGCGACGGTGGCCGCCACACGTGCGCCAGTTCTCAGGGTAGGCTTACTTCCAGGGAGATCGCCCTGGCAACGCGTGGTAGCTCAGCGTCGAAATTGCGCGCTGTCAATTCGACATGCTCGATTTATGATTGGGAATTTATGACAGAAAGCGATCGTGCAGCGTCCTTCGCGAGCGGAGTGGATCATACGGCACCCTTCGTGGAGCTGATCTCAACGGATTGCTCAGCTAGTAAAACGGGGAATGGCATGTAGATCTGGACGGTGCTGTTATATGGGAGAAAGTGGGAATGGTCTGGTCGCGAATGACCTGACACGCCTTTAAGCGGCAGCGATTTCGGAGTTGCGAGTTGGAATCCACGCTTTTCCAAATGTATTCCCGGTAGATGCACACCGGCGGGAGGAATCCGGCAAACATTGCGTTCTCGATAGTGCGCCGAATAAGTAAGCCCCAGGAACTTTCAACAGAATGAAATTCAAATTCGTTTTCCCTGATATTATTGTCACGGAAGTTTGGACGGCGTTGTTATAACCGGGTAGATGGAAACGTGACGGATATTTAGATGCACTTCCCATCAGGGGCGAGTCCACGAATTTTGATCCGGGCACTTGTTCTGAAGAGAAGCTATTTCCTCGATTGAAAAACTAGTTGAGCTGGGTGGGGATGCACTTGAGCAGAGAGACGACACCGAATGCATCATGGGGCGACACAATGTGTGCTGGTCGTGTCCCCGACGAGGGTTGGGGCAGAGGGACAGAACCCAGTGCGTCATGGGGCGACACAATTGTGCTGGTCTGTTAGGGCAGAGGGGACAGAACCCAGTGCGTCATGGGGCGACACCCACAGTGCAGAACTTCTCAAACGATGCACAAAGCCCATATTCGCCTCGATGTTAGGGTGTTTAATGCGCTGATCCAGAGAGCGGACGATCCGCGGATATCGAAAGACACCATGCTGTGTGTTCAGGGGCGGATTCAAGGGGGCGGATTCAGGGGAGACGGACCCTGGGGTTATGTTCCCGCGCCCCATGGAAAGGTGGCGCTCAAAGGCCAGTTGAACAGCGCGGGGGGAGGGGGGTTGCACCCGAGCGGCCTGGAGAGGCGCCACGTCTTTGTCGGGAGTGGCATGTTCCCCAGTCCACCCCCGGATTCGCCGCTGTACTGGCGATATAAAGAAATGGGGAGCCACAAGAGCTGCTGCTCTGTATCGGATGGTCGCTTCCCCCCCCCCGTCCTCATAACTGAAACTGCAAGCGAGGCCCAGCAATGAGATGAACGCTAGCGCATCTTCAACTGATCCCTGAGTGTTCGTGGAAGATGCTTGAGCAGCAAAGATGGTGTAATATCGCTGGCAGATATTGACGTACCATACGCACTCAGCGCCCAATAATACCGAGTAGTGCATCAGGGAGATACCTTCAATTACCCCGCTCTGCGGTGAAAGATGATGTTCATCAAGACGGCCTGCCCCGGTGCTTGCTTATGACTAAGAGGATGAACTGTTTTTCTCTTGTTAAAATCTCACTTACATATGCAATGTTCTTCTTGGACCAGCTGAGATCACACCATGAAACCCAGTCAACTGGACATAGTCTTCACCGACCAAATGTAGCCTTCAAGATGACATTCAGTCGTGAGCCAAATAGCTTTGGGATATTAAGGCAAGTGGGCGGTGCTTGCCTAAATCCAGAATACCGCGGTGTGTGGAGGAACATACTGTTCAAAGCGGGTGCACCAAAAATGCAACACGCTATTTTCAAGTGATAAATGAATATTTCGATTCTATTTTTCCTAACTGCCTTTATCCTAACGACATCGAGAGTCCTTTTGCATCTAGTGAACTAACAAGGAGCTGATCATTCTTTTCGAGCCCACGCCAGGGAATATGCAACCATTCGTTGCGCGGCGTTAGCCATGTCAGTCAGCTGAGCGAGCCGGCACCCGCCCAACAGGTATGATGTCAGTCAGCTGAGCGAGCCGGCACCCGCCCAACAGGTATGATGTCAGTCAGCTGAGCGAGCCGGCACCCGCCCAACAGGTATGATGTCAGTCGGCTGAGCGAGCCGGCACCCGCCCAACAGGTATGATGTCAGTCAGCTGAGCGAGCCGGACCCGCCCACAGGTATGATGTCAGTCGGCGACCCGCCAACAGGTATGATGTCAGTCAGCTGAGCGAGCCGGCACCCGCCCAACAGGTATGATGTCAGTCAGCTGAGCGAGCCGGCACCCGCCCAACAGGTATGATGTCAGTCAGCTGAGCGAGCCGGCACCCGCCCAACAGGTATGATGTCAGTCAGCTGAGCGAGCCGGCACCCGCCCAACAGGTATGATGTCAGTCAGCTGAGCGAGCCGGCACCCGCCCAACAGGTATGATGTGAGGTATGTCAGTCAGCTGAACGAGCCGGCACCCGCCCAACAGGTATGATGTCAGTCGGCTGAGCGAGCCGGCACCCGCCCAACAGGTATGTCAGTCAGCTGAGCGAGCCGGCACCCGCCCAACAGGTATGATGTCAGTCAGCTGAGCGAGCCGGCACCCACCCAAAAGATATGATGTCAGTCAGCTGAGCGAGCCGGCACCCGCCCAACAGGTATGTAGTCAGCTGAGCGAGCCGGCACCGCCCAACAGGTATGTGTCAGTCGGCTGAGCGAGCCGGCACCCGCCCAACAGGTATGATGTCAGTCGGCTGAGCGAGCCGGCACCCGCCCAACAGGTATGATGTCAGTCAGCTGAGCGAGCCGGCACCCGCCCAACAGGTATGATGTCAGTCAGCTGAGCGAGCCGGCACCCGCCCAACAGGTATGATGTCAGTCAGCTGAGCGAGTCAACAGGTAGAATGTCCTACCAGTGATGTGCTTTGTATATGGGTGACATGGTGACATGGTGTACTATACATGGTGTACACAGAGGACAGTACACCGTGTATAGGAACATAAATATACTGGCAGCTGTATACTAGCTGCATGGTACTGTCTATACAGCTGTATAATACTATCTGTACAGCTGCATTACTATACAGCTGTATAGAAATATACATAAACTGACAGCTGACGACACATGACAAATGGATGCAGTCGCCTGCTGGCTTGTCGTGTCGATCAGTCCCGATTGGTACTTGTTTCTGAGGCGCACGTATCCGATTAGTCTCCTCCTAACATGATTTCTTCTTGGCAGGTGCGACTGAACGCAATACACATCTTCTATTCCATCAGTTGCCGACAGCCCAAACATGCTGAAACTCACGTTTGTGGTTAAACAGCGAACTGTTGTTGTTTGTTGTTTTTTTATTGGTTGGTTCACGACACACTTTATGCACATTCACAGCTAATGGCGCCGCCCACACTGTTTCGCCGGTGGGCCGCGGGATTGGGAAATGTCCTGAGTGGCGCTAGAGTCGAACCCGGGACCTTTGTAGCTCGACACCTTAAACACTCGGCCATCCCCGCCCCAACAGCGAACTGTTGATACCTATGCTTGTCTGCTTGTGTGTGTGTGCTTTTTTTAAAGCCGGATAATCCGCCGTCATTCATATTTCTTGTCATGCTTGCTTACACAGTACCTCTAAAGCAGTCTAATGCACGTAGCTCTAAATATAGCATAGATGACTGCATTCCTGCCCAACAGTGGCCACATCGGGCTCCCTACAGCACTAAGCAGACGTAGAGATAAGCGTTTGTAAAGTGAAGCACCGTCTGCACATGCTACGGTACATCGTGGTGATTACCGAAGCAGGGGGTGCATGACCCAGTGCCCCACCCTCTGCATCCGCCCCTCAGGGCCAGGTACTCAGGGCGTCATGAAGAGCCTCTCCGAGCAGCATTACTTGCGTCACTCACGTCAGCGCGCACACTTGGCCCTGTCTGCCATGGTGAGAGGCGGCTCTTGCAGCCAATTTCCAGTTGCAGGCTGCCGAACACTCTACAGTTGCAACACTGGACACGCTGGCACTCGTCTGGCACTGGTTGCTGGAAGGCCGGGTGGTGCAGGTGGTGCTGGCTGCTCTGAGACGTGCTGACCGGCACTGATTCACCATGCCTGCATGCGTAGCGTTAGTCGCGTGCGTCGCGGTGGTCCCGTAGATCGCGTTGGTCGCGTTGGTCGCGTTGGTCGCGTTGGTCCCATTGGTCCCATTGGTCCCATTGGTCCCATTGGTCCCATTGGTCCAATTGGTCCAATTGGTCGCGATGGTCGCGTTGGTCGCGTTGGCAGCGTTGGCAGCGTTGGTCCCGTTGGTCGCGTTGGTCGCGTTGGTTGTGTAAGCGTATACACTTCCACCTTGATCTTAAGTATGGGTCTAGCAGGGCATAGGGCAGCTAGGACAACTGTCCCACCAATTTAATGAAGGTACTTACCTATGGTATATGGAAGCATGGTTCCAGCATGTAGAAAAGTATGACTTCAAAACGTCTTCTAATCGAAAACCTTTTGTGCATTGCTGTCGATTATCGTATTAGAGATACTCTGCAGCGAATACCCGGCTGATTTCTATTATATTTGTCCACGACCAGCGATGCAGCTGGAGGTGTAGTGTGAAATTGACGAGATAGTAAAGTATTATAACTAGCCCTTAGTGGGGAACACGAAATCGTGTTAAGTGGGGAACACGATATCTTCCAGGATATATAATGGAATGATTGGTGGTGCCTAAATCATCTTATTTCGCTTTTCCCAGCGTTGTGATAATTATACACAAATTTTATGTAGGTCAAATATCCGTTAGTCAAATATCCGGTAGTTACTTGCTAATCTTACTAGCAAGTCCCATCACCATTACTTCAGCACGTGAAGCATCAGATCGCGTGAGGCTAGGTGATGTTCATTTATGTCATCCTGCATAGGCTTCGTGCGAATTTTCGCAGACTGGAAAACTGGCAAGGCGTATGATCCAACTACCCTGTCCAGTATCCGAGTGAAGATTACTCTTAGTATGTTGGTCTGAATAACTCGGAGCACGCCAGTGTAAGCAATTTTATGCAACTCAGCGGTACTCACATGTCGAGAGTGCACTCCCCAGCTTCCAACCTCCAGGCGGGTTACTGCTTTCTAAAGCGTTGATTTGCCTTTTAAACTCAAGCGGGACTAAAAGGGCACTGACGACAAATAGACCAACCCAGTTCTAAAGGTGAACCCATATAGATGAAATTATCTTCAGCATGTCATGCGCTTTTCTGAGATACGAGTCTAGAACTCCATTCAGCGCTTGATCAAAATCGACCAGCTTTGAGCGCAAAATGGAAGCCATTTCCAAAGGTTGGGTAATTGTGGACCGCCACAGCGCATTTGGCCAGTCACAGACATCAAGCTGGCTGCGCTGATGATTAAATTCCATCGCTCGTTGCGCTGATGATTTTTACGCATCAAGAAAATCTAGACACATGGAAAATAGTTTCTTGAGTGAATGGCAATATTTCACCTGATCTTGTCCATGTCTTAACCCACGGCATTACCAATTCAAAGTGTGCATGGAACAAAAATATCATGTCATACGTACGATGTCTGCTCACCAGCCGGGAGAGTAAGAAGCCGAAAACGTCTGCTCACCGGCTTGGGGAGCAAGACAGCGAACATGTCTGCTCACCGGCTGGGAGAGTAAGACAGCGAACATGTCTGCTCACCGGCTGGGAGAGTAAGACAGCGAACATGTCTGCTCACCGGCTGGGAGAGTAAGACAGCGAACATGTCTGCTCACCGGCTGGGATGACAGGAAGACACGCTGCAAGCAAAGGCTCGGGAGGAACAGTTGGCGTCAGTTGCCGTGCCGCCGCCCCTATCAGCAGCCCGGCAGGGGAAACCCGAGCCGAGCTGGTCGCCCGGCCGGCAGTCGCACCGTTCTCAGGTGCAGCGGTGAAACCCGCCCATCCATCCGGCCAGATTTACGTCTGCAATTGTGCCGAGCGTCGGTCTGCTCACGAACTCTGCACCGATGGTATCGGCCAGATGAACTGCACTCCCTCCTCTCCTCTCTCCCTCTCCGTCTCTCCCCCTCTCCATCTGTTGGTGATAGCTTAGTCACCTTCGCCTCTATTGTACGACGGCCCTGCTAACTCGCACTAATAGGGTATTGTGTTATGTGTATGTAGTTAAGGTACTGCGCATGATGTGGTGTTTGTGTGTATACTTGGTCTCTGATCATGTACTGTGTTACAATATTTAGGTTGTGAATACGCAATGTCATTGTACAGGTTCGTACGCCATCAATGCTTTTATTAAAATGATGAAACGATTTCACAACGTGATCCCTCTATAGTCTTGAAAATATCCAAGGCTCGACGAAACATCGAGGGTTATATGTGAATGATAGAACGGTGAAATGAATGCGACATTCTTTCTTAACTTAATATGCAAAATGATGAATTTACGATCAGCTTTGTTTGAGCACACATACAAGAAAACATAACCTTAATTCGCAAAATAGAATCGCTGACGCAGCTGATCGGTACTGAAGCTGGTGTGGTGTTTTTCCTCACCCCCACAGGTGCCCGCTGGCCGGTGAACGTGCCTCGTGTGGCGGCTGGGGAGATCTGCAGTCATCTGCCAGGCGGCGCCCGTCGCCGGCCAGAACACGTGGGATAGGGTCATGTCTCCCGCCAGTCGCCGGCCAGAACACGTGGGACAGGGTCATGTCTCCCGCCAGTCGCCGGCCAGATCACGTGGGACAGGGTCATGTCTCCCGCCAGTCGCCGGCCAGAACACGTGGGACAGGGTCATGTCTCCCGCCAGTCGCCGGCCAGAACACGTGGGACAGGGTCATGTCTCCCGCCAGTCGCCAGCCAGAACACGTGGGACAGGGTCATGTCTCCCGCCAGTCGCCAGCCAGAACACGTGGGACAGGGTCATGTCTCCCGCCAGTCGCCGGCCAGAACACGTGGGACAGGGTCATGTCTCCCGCCAGTCGGCAGGGTCATGTCTCCCGCCCAGTCGCCAGCCAGAACACGTGGGACAGGGTCATGTCTCCCGCCAGTCGCCAGCCAGGAACTCGTGGGACAGGGTCATTCTCCCCCTGCCGGCCAACACGGGGCGTCTCCCGCCAGAACACGTGGGACAGGGTCATGTCTCCCGCCCGTCGCCGGCCAGAACACGTGGGACAGGGTCATGTCTCCCACCAGTCGCCAGCCAGAACACGTGGGACAGGGTCATGTCTCCCCCGTCGCCGCCAGAACACGTGGGACAGGGTCATGTCTCCCACCAGTCGCCAGCCAGATCACGTGGGACAGGGTCATGTCTCCCGCCCGTCGCCGGTCAGATCACGTGGGACAGGGTCATGTCTCCCACCAGTCGCCGGCCAGATCACGTGGGACAGGGTCATGTCTCCCACCAGTCGCCAGCCAGATCACGTGGGACAGGGTCATGTCTCCCGCCTGTCGCCAGCCAGATCACGTGGGACAGGGTCATGTCTCCCGCCCATCGCCGGCCAGAACACGTGGGACAGGGTTATGTCTCCCTCCAGTCGCCAGCCAGAACACGTGGGACAGGGTCATGTCTCCCGCCAGTCGCCAGTCAGATCACGTGGGACAGGGTCATGTCTCCCGCCAGTCGCCAGTCAGATCACGTGGGACATGGTCATATCTCCCGCCAGTCGCCGGCCAGAACACGTGGGACATGGTCATGTCGGACAGAGTCATGTCGGACAGAGTCATGTCGGACAGAGTCATGTCGGACGGAGTCATATCGGACAGAGTCATGTCGGACAGTGATGTCTCTCGCCAGCTGCTGGTCAGATCACGTGGGACAGTCACGTGGGACGAGTCACTGAACAGAGTCATGTCTCCCGTCAGTCGCTGGTCAGATCACGTGGGACAGTGACGTGGGACGAGTCACGTGGGACGAGTCACGTCTCCCGCCACCACCGGCAGCCGATAAATATTAGTTGGATTTTTCTTACGAGTGCACACGATTCGGAATGTGCAGTCGATGCAGGTAAATTCCAGGATGTTGTCACGCCTAGGGTGGTCGTTGTCTGATGCAGCAACGAGGGTGGTCGCTGGACGGTTACCATCGAGTGTGGTCACCGCCTGGTTAACATCGAGTGTGGTCACCGCCCGGTTAACATCGAGGGTGGTCACCGCCCGGTTAACATCGAGGGTGGTCACCGCCCGGTTAACATCGAGGGTGGTCACCGCCCGGTTAACATCGAGGGTGGTCACCGCCCGGTTAACATCGAGGGTGGTCACCGCCCGGTTAGCATCGAGGGTGGTCACCGCCCGGTTAACATCGAGGGTGGTCACCGCCCGGTTAACATCGAGGGTGGTCACCGCCCGGTTAACATCGAGGGTGGTCACCGCCCGGTTAACACCGATGGTGGTCACCGCCCGGTTAGCATCGAGGGTGGTCACCGCCCGGTTAACACCGATGGTGGTCACCGCCCGGTTAGCATCGAGGGTGGTCACCGCCCGGCTTACACTCAGCTTTTCCTTTTCCCTTCGGATTTTTCAAACTCTTAATTTACACATTGACCTGCACGACCGACCGAGGTTCCGCTGGGACGGCCACGGCTCGGCCTGGGCGGCCGGTTATCTGCTTCGGCTCTCGGTGGCAGATGGTCGTCGGAGCCGGTTATCTACCACGTCCACGTCCCACGTCCACGTCCAACAGTCCAGCTACGATAGACCGGAGAGGCAGAAGGAGGCAGTAATGCTGGTCACCCTCCAATGTATTGACTGATCAATGTAATGTATATGGTTGTGTGTCCTATGTGTATTTGTGGGCCGTAGCAGCGTCCTTGTTGCTGTCCTGCGCTCCTTGTCCATAGTATGCGATTTTCCTTTGCTTCTGCCTTAATCACCGGATGCCACAAAAGCCGGCTTAAGCATGTCACGTGTAAGTAAAATCTTTGGCATATGGCACTTTTCCTCCGCTAAGAAACCACAGAAATGTTTTGCTGCTGCAAAAGAAGGCATGGTGACAATCGCTGAGATCAGAGATGACCATCACCAATATGCCTTCCAGTGGCGACAGTCTGCCCCAGTGGTAGGTGGCAGTCAATTCGTGGTGGTGGTGGGTAGCAGTGTGTCCCCGGTAGTGGTAGTGGCGGTATGTCCCCGGTGGTGATTGTAACGTTCTCTCCTCGGTGATGGTGGTAACAGTTTGTTCCCGGTGGTAGTGGTAACAGTCTGTCCCGGTGGTGGTGGTGATGGTGGTGGTGGTAATAGTCTGTAATCGGTGATGATGGTAACAGTATGTCCACAGTTGTGGTGGTAACAGTCTCTCATCGGTGATGGTGGTAACAGTATGTCCCCGGTGGTGGTAGTAGCAGTCTGTTCTCGGTGGTGGTGGTGGTGGTAACATTCTGTCCCCGGTGGTGGTGGTGGTGGTGGAGGTGGTGGTGGTGGTGGTGGTGGTGGTGGTGGTGGTTTGGTCCGGTGGTGGTGGTGGTGGTGGTGGTGGTGGTGGTGGTAACAGTTGTGGTGGTGGTGGTGGTGGTGGTGGTGGTGGTGGTGGTGGTGGTGGTGGGGGTGTGGTGGTGGTGGTGGTGGTGGTGGTGGTGGTGGTGGTGGTGGTGGTGGTGGTGGTGGTGGTGGTGGTGGTGGTGGTGGTGGTGGTGGTGGTGGTGGTGGTGGTGGTGGTGGTGGGGTGGGGTGGTGGTGGAGGTGGTGGTGGTAACAGTCTGTCCCATGCGACATGAGTCTGGTCAGCTCAGCGGGAGCGACACGTGCTGAAGGCTGTCACCGCGGTCGTGATAACGCCAGCTCCTTTAAACGAGCCCGTCGATAACCGCTATTTTTGTTGCCGCGCAAAAACCCAGCTGGCTGCCTCTGTTTGCTTAGGGCCCGCCTCGGCACCAGCTTTGACGTCGCTCAGATTGGCGGCTGCGCGAGAAACGAGCGAGGCCGCAGCGAAGCCCAGATCTTCACAATCGCCGACAAGTCGTACGCATTGTAGCTTGACTGGAAACTGCGACTGCTGGCATTCGGATTGCTTTGTTTTAGCTATGTCGTAGCGTAAGCCTGTCGGAGGCTGCCTGTCGACTGCCGCTCAGTACTGGCGCCACTGAGAAAGCTACAGAAACAAGGCGGAGCAGATCAAACGATCCAACGCGAATGCGCGCAGACATTTTCCAAACGGGACGAAATGGCCAACAGACTTACATCTGTTTTCCCTAATGCACGGTTTCCAAGAATCATAATGCTAACGGCATGAGCAGAGAGAGAGAGAGAGAGAGAGAGAGAGAGAGAGAGAGAGAGAGAGAGAGAGAGAGAGAGAGAGAGAGAGAGAGAGAGAGAGAGAGAGAGAGAGAGAGAGAGAGAGAGAGAGAGAGAGAGAGAGAGAAAAGAGAGAGAGAGAGAGAGAGAGAGAGAGAGAGAGAGAGAGAGAGAGAGAGAGAGAGAGAGAGAGAGAGAGAGAGAGAGAGAGAGAGCAATGGTCGACACGCCATGAGGCTGATGCTGAGATGACGACGACACATGTTTACTGGAGTATCAAGATCACCTGCCATGTATGGGTTACTGACGGTCTAATATTAAAGCAGGGATGAAGATTACTATTGAAAAAGCGATCCTCCTGCAGTGTTCTCAAGGAAGCAAGCAGATCAATTATAGTGCGTGATTGTACCTGTCTTGAGCATCTGAAATAATTGACATTCTGAGTCAATCAACCTGTGACGTATGTATCAAAGCATTCGATCGTTACTGCAGAAATGTTGCTTTGATTGATTATTTGGGTTGGGGGGGTTGCAGAAATGTTGCTTTCAAATTAACTAGAGTACAATAGATATTCGAATGAACTAGGGGAATACAATGTTCCACGTTGTAGAGTAGGTGGAGCAATTTCCCAACGTACGAGAATAATAACTTTGCCTAATATCGACTCCATCACTTCCCGAAGGGGCTGAGAACCTTTCATTCTCTGTGCTCCCTATATAACCAGGAAATAAATGGAGCAATTCGTATGTTTTCATGCCAAGTATTACAATGATCCCACATTGTGGCTAAGATAGGATGTGTCAGACATATCATGTCACGTGTGGTGACCTTGTTGTCGATGTCTGCAACATAAAATCTGACATATGTTCCGATATTCAGGACAATACTCAATGCAGGATGCGCTGAGAAACTGTCTTGCGATTACACCAATATGTTTCACGTATTACCAGATTCCGAAATGTTTAAATTTGCACAAAGAGC
This sequence comes from Imbricaverruca yamaguchii, assembly GCA_034440575.1. Taxonomy (NCBI): domain Eukaryota; kingdom Metazoa; phylum Arthropoda; class Thecostraca; family Neoverrucidae; genus Imbricaverruca; species Imbricaverruca yamaguchii. The sequence continues at coordinate 1,289,475 of JAOTOL010001659.1, forward strand.
GCCTAACATTATGATCTTCATCATGGATTGCACTTATTCTGCGCTCCAAATATAGGTAAGCGTTGGCTCCATTGGTATTTTGGAATATTTGAGACAAAATCCCATCGACAACGTTCTTAAGACACCTAAAGTAGGGTCCCGGTGTCACCTGGGTGGTAGTGGGCGTGACCAAGCTCTGAAAAAGTAAAAAATATACCGGGTACCGAAGCCACAGATTTTCTTTTGGAAGCTACCGAGCTTGTCTTAGCATGCCAACTGCACGCATGCATCTTGTTGGCAGACATTTTGGCAACGTTTTGAAAGTTTTTACCTGGCTTAATTTTTTTTTCGCTGGACCAAAAGTTATTCAAAATATAACTATTCTTGAAGTTTGCAATATCACAATATGCCTCACGATCTGAATAGCACGCAGCCGGCCAGCTTCGTTACCTACCGACACCGGTAGAATGTCCGTACCGAGTATGTCACGAACGGATCTCCAAACAGCATTACAACATTTTTATCCAAAATTTTAATTTAGAAGGTGATGAGGTCAGGGAACTACGCTCCGTCTTAAGCAATGTACCCTGCAAAACGTCCCCAAAGCAAGTGTCAAATGTCACCAACACTTGGCAATTTGCAAGAGCGGCTGGTGAACAACCTTCGCACACAAGATGTTGATCATTAACACGTGTAACTGTCCTACGTACGATATATTGAGCGGACGTACGAAACGTGATGTATTTCAAAGCAATAGCACTCTAAATCAGCGGCATAATGTAGCATCAACATGGAGTCCACGCGCGCGGAGAGCACTGCATGCAATGGAAGCAGTCCCGAAACACAGCTAAGCAATATCGTGCTGGATCATAGATGCCGCTCTGTAAACTGAAGTGGCCCGAAGTGGCACCGATTATGGATTCCCGACGTTAGCGATACCCGGTGGGGTCTTTCTCTATCGGATGGTGGAGCCTCTCTCTGTCGGATGGTTGGGTTTCTCTGCGTCTGACGATTGGTCTTCTTTTACCAGATGCTGGGTCTTCTTATACCAGATGCTGGGTCTTCTTATACCAGATGCTGGGTCTTCTTATACCAGATGTTGGGGTCTCTCTGTGTGGGAAGGGCGGTATGTTGGGGAGGGGGTGCGTGGATGGTTAGTTAAGTGGATGGATGCGTGCGTGTTCGCGTGCATGTGTATGTGCGCGTGTGCGTGCGAGTGCGTGTGTATGTGCGCGTGTGCGTGCGAGTGCGTGTGCGTGTGCGTGCGAGTGCGTGCGCGTGTGCGTGCGAGTGCGTGTGCGTGTGCCGGGTACGAGCGCGCTTGCGTGTGTGCCGGTCGGCCAGTTTGCAACGGTGCGTGTCGTCTTGCCGACGTGCACTTCATAATATTTACAATGGCTCACCGCACCACATGCACCGACCGGAACCAAAAATGACAGCCAGGACGACGAGGGAGACGGGACAGGAGCTTGCTGATGGGGGGATTGGGGACGGGACGGGAGTCTGCGGACGTGGAGGTGGGCAATGGGACGGGAGTCTCCGGACGTGGAGGTGGGGGATGGAACAGGAGTCTGCGGACGTGGAGGTGGGGGATGGGACGGGAGTCTCCGGACGTGGAGGTGGGGGATGGGACAGGAGTCTGCGGACGTGGAGGTGGGGGGCGGGACAGGAGTCTGCGGACGTGGAGGCGGGGGGCGGGACAGGAGTCTGCGGACGTGGAGGTGGGGGGCGGGACAGGAGTCTCCGGACGTGGAGGTGGGGGATGGAACAGGAGTCTGCGGACGTGGAGGTGGGGGATGGAACAGGAGTCTGCGGACGTGGAGGTGGGGGACGAGACAGGAGTCTCCGGACGTGGAGGTGGGGGACGGGACAGGAGTCTGCGGACGTGGAGGCGGGGGGCGAGACATGAGTCTCCGGACATGGAGGCGGGGGGCGAGACAGGAGTCTCCGGACATGGAGGCGGGGGGGGTGGGACAGGAGCCTGCGGACGGGTCAGACATCTGCGGACGGAGAGTTGGGCAGACGGGGAGAAGTCTGAGGACGTGGAGGTGGAAAGACGTGCACACTCGACAGGTGACGTTTTGAGACACCAAGTGTACTTTGACACATCAGGGTTCTGATCTCTAATTACGAGGGTTCAAAAGCAAATACATTGTAAGGCGGACCATTTGACAATATCCGTAGCATCAAATTACCGATAGTTTCCCATTGTCACACGCTGTCGGGCACAGCGGCCTGAGGTGGAGGGCCAGACCGACAGTAGCCTGACGTGGGGGAGGACTAGGCTGACACAGCAGCCTGACGTGGGGGATAGCCAGGCCGACACGACGGTCTGACTTGGAGGGAGAGCAGGCTCGCTGGGGCGAGTGTCGTGGATCAAAATGTTCGAGATGATCTAAAATAGCTGTTGTTTGTACGCTTTCCATGAACTCAAGTCATCTTAAGGTAAATTAAGTACATGGCCAGCACGAAACAAGCTTGTCATAGCATATACTTAGCTTCCACAACATTTCAAATGTTCATATATATATTTGAAAGTTAACAAAATCAGCAGCATTTGGACAACATATGTTCATGTAGATACAACAATAAATAACCGTATATATCCTGTAAGGAAAGCGTAGCTGAGGAGTGCAAACCAGCTTTCGGTCAACTGATTGGTTAGGTTATTAGTTTTACGACACATCGACTGTTGAGTCATGCAACGTCGCCAATCTCTCACGCCGATTGGTCGCGGGCGAAGAGTAGCGACAGGTGAGACTCGAGCCCACAACCTTTCGATTGTTAGAAGAGCAACTTACCCCTAGGCTACTCGTCCCCCTCTCGGTCAACTGGAAATGAATTGAAGATACATACCAGATGCGTTCAAATATAATTTAGCCAAGACGACAACTTTCACATGAAGTGCTCAACGCCAGTCACCTTTTTGATCAGTCTCACCCGATGATCTATGTTCAGGGTCATATTGTTTGCCAACCACACGCGCACGCGGAGTTGGTGTGCGTCTGATCAGTGCGTCTGATCAGTGCGTCTGATCGGTGCGTCTGATCAGTGCGTCTGATCAGTGCGTCTGATCGGTGCGTCTGATCAGTGCGTCTGATCAGTGCGTCTGATCAGTGCGTCTGATCAGTGCGTCTGATCAGTGCGTCTGATCAGTGCGTCTGATCAGTGCGTCTGATCGGTGCGTCTGATCGGTGCGTCTGATCGGTGCGTCTGATCAGTGCGTCTGATCAGTGCGTCTGATCAGTGCGTCTGATCAGTGCGTCTGATCGGTGCGTCTGATCAGTGCGTCTGATCAGTGCGTCTGATCAGCGCTCTGATCAGTGCGTCTGATCAGTGCGTCTGATCGGTGCGTCTGATCAGTGCGTCTGATCAGTGCGTCTGATCAGTGCGTCTGATCAGTGCGTCTGATCAGTGCGTCTGATCAGTGCGTCTGATCGGTGCGTCTGATCAGTGCGTCTGATCAGTGCGTCTTATCAGTGCGTCTGATCAGTGCGTCTGATCAGTGCGTCTGATCAGTGCGTCTGATCAGTGCGTCTGATCAGTGCGTCTGATCAGTGCGTCTGATCGGTGCGTCTGATCGGTGCGTCTGATCAGTGCGTCTGATCAGTGAGTCTTATCAGTGCGTCTGATCAGTGCGTCTGATCAGTGCGTCTGATCAGTGCGTCTGATCAGTGCTCAGTGCGTCTGATCAGTGCGTCTGATCAGTGCGTCTGATCAGTGCGTCTGATCAGTGCGTCTGATCAGTGCGTCTGATCGGTGCGTCTGATCAGTGCGTCTGATCAGTGCGTCTGATCAGTGCGTCTGATCAGTGCGTCTGATCAGTGCGTCTGATCAGTGCGTCTGATCAGTGCGTCTGATCAGTGCGTCTGATCAGTGCGTCTGATCAGTGCGTCTGATCAGTGCGTCTGATCAGTGCGTCTGATCAGTGCGTCTGATCAGTGCGTCTGATCAGTGCGTCTGATCAGTGCGTCTGATCAGTGCGTCTGATCAGTGCGTCTGATCAGTGCGTCTGATCAGTGCGTCTGATCAGTGCGTCTGATCAGTGCGTCTGATCAGTGCGTCTGATCAGTGCGTCTGATCAGTGCGTCTGATCAGTGCGTCTGATCAGTGCGTCTGATCAGTGCGTCTGATCAGTGCGTCTGATCAGTGCGTCTGATCAGTGCGTCTGATCAGTGCGTCTGATCAGTGCGTCTGATCAGTGCGTCTGATCAGTGCGTCTGATCAGTGCGTCTGATCAGTGCGTCTGATCAGTGCGTCTGATCAGTGCGTCTGATCAGTGCGTCTGATCAGTGCGTCTGATCAGTGCGTCTGATCAGTGCGTCTGATCAGTGCGTCTGATCAGTGCGTCTGATCAGTGCGTCTGATCAGTGCGTCTGATCAGTGCGTCTGATCAGTGCGTCTGATCAGTGCGTCTGATCAGTGCGTCTGATCAGTGCGTCTGATCAGTGCGTCTGATCAGTGCGTCTGATCAGTGCGTCTGATCAGTGCGTCTGATCAGTGCGTCTGATCAGTGCGTCTGATCAGTGCGTCTGATCGGTGCGTCTGATCAGTGCGTCTGATCAGTGCGTCTGATCAGTGCGTCTGATCAGTGCGTCTGATCAGTGCGTCTGATCAGTGCGTCTGATCAGTGCGTCTGATCGGTGCGTCTGATCAGTGCGTCTGATCAGTGCGTCTGATCAGTGCGTCTGATCACGGCAGGCAGACATGCAGCTCGGAGTCCGCAGAGCCGATCGGTGAATCGCCCCCCCCCCCCACATACAGCACTCGGAATGTCCAACACAGGTTCTACTTCGCTTTGATATATCTATATGGATATGATAGGTTGGCTTTCCAAATTGTCATGCAAACCAGGCCTTGCGAAACGCCTGAGTCGGGTAGGAGAGACGCTTCAGTCGGGTAGGAGAGACGCTTCAGTCGGGTAGGAGAGACACCTGAGTCGGATAGGAGAGTAGCTTGAGTCGGGTAGGAGAGACGCTTCAGTCGGGTAGGAGAGACACCTGAGTCGGGTAGGAGAGTAGCTTGAGGCGGGTAGGAGAGACGCTTTAGTCGGGTAGGAGAGACACATGAGTCGGGTAGGAGAGTAGCTTGAGGCGGGTAGGAGAGACGCTCGAGTCGGGTAGGAGATTCGCCAGAGGCGGGTAGGAGAGTCGCATGATGCGGGTAGTAGAGCTGAGACAACATTTCAGGGCAGTTGAATGTGGATGATGTGAATGAAGGATGTGCTTTCTGTCCACTCTATATATTGATCTTGACCCATTGATCATTTTATGGAAGTGTTCGACTTCATACGATTCGTGTTCAATATCAGTACATAATTAAACCTTCACTCAGACCACGTTTCCAAGCTTTCAGCAAGTGACACCATTTTGGAATATAATTATGCGTGTTACCACCTGTGTCTGGTGTGTGGGGATTTTAATTGGACACATGTGGCAATTATTGCTTGGTTGCCAAATTTCGGACTACTGGGATAACCGTGGTATCATTACCACGCATTTTCCTAATGCTGTCATCCCTAGCACTATTTTGGTATCCACTTAGGAGTTGCCTCCATGGCGGAGCAGCGCATTGCAGTCGAGGTTAGGAGGATTGCAGTCTCTGTTCCATCACATCTATTCGTGTCGATCCATTAATCGTTTATATGGAAGTGATCGAGCTCTGGACCAGTGAGTTCTGTCGGAGACTGACCCACCGTCTCTCCATTAACACATCGCCTCTTCATTAACACATCGCCTCCCCATTAATACATCGCATCTACATTACTACATCGCATCTACATTACTACATCGCATCTACATTGCTACATCGCATCCCCATTAGTCCATGGCCTCTGCGTTAATGCATCGCATCTCCATTAATACATGGCCTCCACGTGAATACTTCGCCTCTCCATTAATGCATCTCCTCTCCATTAATACATTTCCTCTTCATTAATACGTCGCCTTTCTATTATTACATCGCCTCTCCAGTATTGCATCTCCTCTCCATTAATACATCGCCTCTTCATTAATACGTCGCCTTTATGTTATTGCATCGCCTCTCCAGTATTGCATCGCATCTCCATTAATAAATCACCCCTAAAGGTAGCCTCAGGACATTATATGTCCACTGCGTAATACGTGCTTCCTATTTTTCCAATGCTAGTTGGCTGCTCAAGTGCGGATCTGCTATGTTCCAGATTGGGAGCTGGGGAACACGATGTTTTTTCAAAGCAGCAATTGCACACCTTATATCAATAGCAGGTCAATGGCAGACATTGAAGTTTATGTTCTAAAATTAGACTGGTCTCGGCAGTCCTGGGAAACTTCAACAGTGGTGGCTTGGGAACCAATTAGTGCACAACCACCAACCACAGTCAGGGGCCAAGGAAAATATTAGCACGGATCGAAAAAGTCGGGCGGATGGAAATGAGATCAAACGTTGAGTGGCCTTTGGTATACATCGACAAACGCAAGCTTGAGTTCATGATAAATCATTTGCGCAGATTACTTGGTGAGGCCATCACACATTAAGTTTAAAAGGTCCCCAGTTATTTGCATACGTTGACGCCATAGAGAAAGCCCCGATTGATACTGTTGCGCAATGGCACATGACACCAACTCACGTTGGAGTACATAAGTGCACTAATTTAAATGAACAATCAAACATAAAATCACTACTGGACAACCACTCGAGCTATTTTTCATTTGACATTACTAACGTTATTTTACCGCTCAGCAATCCCCAGCGTCATTATCTTCCACGGTGCACGCCTTGGGAGGCGATTCGCGGTTGGAGCGCATTTGGCGAAGTTTATGGCGAACACTTGACCCTAACAGCATGCTGAACCTGCGAGTCGGGGGTCGGACTATCGACGCTGAGGCCGCAATAGCCGAACATTCCGCACCCGGCAATCACATTCATTCGGTTCGAGCACCGCGCTCCTGCCACCACCACCCGAGCATGCATTGTCTTTACACCGGCCATGTGGGGCTGCGCATGGAGGAGAGGGTGGGAAATAAGGTAACGGGGGGGGGGCGGGAGATCGTGGGTCTGCTGTCACCATGAGATCATGACAATAAGTGATGACACTTTTCCCTGTGCGGTATTGCATTGGAACGACAGAGTGGGTCGGCAGCGTTTGTTGTTTTCAAGAAGCTGATAATGCATTACGTCTTCACAGTTTGTGTTGGTCATGATGCTTTGGGGACAGAGACCAAAAAGCGTAAGCTGTCGTATGTGTCGCTTAGGTTCTCTTAAGATGCCCTAAGTTGCCGTAACCCTCCTTTCCGTCATAACTGTCAGGCAATAACACGGTAGGAATTTGACTGTACATACCGGGGCCAAAAGCGTCAGCAATAGAATGCTGGCCGAATTCTTATTAAAGACAAATATTAAATGGTGCCACCGTAGAATTACCTTGGGGCGCCTTTCTCTTACTACGCCTTACCATTTCCTTATCACGCCTTTGGCTGGAATACTCGAGAGGGGTGTTCTCGATCCTTTCCGGAGCGGCGCCTTTCCCTAGAGGAGCGCCACCTTCCACAAGGGACCACATGCCCCAAGTGTCATCCCTCGACTGCATAAACTGCATATGATGCATCCACCTAGCTAATGTGATGACGAAGCATGCGCATGTGTACGACGCTAAAATGCAAACGCAGAATAATGTTTCGTGATATTCTGGGAATTCGGGGGGGTCATCTTGCATCAATACTTCCATGTTGCTGATTGATGCGCCCCGCCGGTGATTCGTTGGAGGAGGACGTGCTTTTCGCCTCCTTTCATTAAAATATCGCTTTTTGTTCAAGTTATGGATCGCCATCCATCAGATTTCACATTCTTCGGAATTTTTTCTTTGCCTTCCTTGTCCTGTCACATCAAAGAATGTTTTTACTTACAATAAAAACAAATTAAGTTCTAGCGAGAAGAGGACACAAATGTTGAAGGTAGTGGTGAGGTGTCTTTCTGTTCCAAGGCGGTATTCCTAACATTTCAGTGTGTGTTACCCCATCAACTTATGTATTCTAATTCGCGTCACATGTCTAATGCGTGCCAATTGCGTACTCGCCCTAAGTCACATCACGTGGATGTGGAACCAATGCATCTTTTGCGGAGCAGTGCTGATAAGAAAATTATAGAATCCGACCGAGCTCATTGTTGATGAAACGGAGAAGAATTTCAGAAGGTACGGCTGCGAAGAATGTCAAGCCGGCTGCGAACTGATAATCAGATCGACTGGCTCATGTGTGACCTGTGCTGGTCAGACTGACTGACCTGTCGCAGGTTGGCAAACTGACCCGTCTGTGAAATGTCACGGCCCGACCGAATGGCCTGCTTATGCCCTTTCACAGTCATAATTCAGCAGGTTAGGCGCCACATCGCATGGCAAAAGTGCGAGGCAGACAACATGACGTGTCACCACAGATGTGCAGAAGACAAAACTACAGGCGTGTGTCGGCAGGACAGGCTCGGAGTACTCACAGTCGAGTGGCCGCGTGCGGCAGGTTGCGCGGTACGCGCACGAGTCGACTGTGGCTGCAGTCGACGGCGCTGCCCTGACACGAACACTCGGCCGGACAGCCGGTCAGCACGTGCACCTGCAGCGCCAGCCACAGCAGCACCAGCACACACTGCGTCCACTGCCTGTCCGCGCCGGCCATGGCGGCGGCCGCCTCTCTCGGCTCGTGTCACCGGCACGCCCGGCCGCGCTCACATCGCACGCGCTGCCGGCACACGCACGCCGCCGCCCGACTCGACACGCCGCACAGACTGAGGTCGCCGGCGTCGCGCAGGCTGCGGTGAGGACGACAGTGAGGCGGCTCGGCGCCCGGGTCAGTGGTGTTTCGTCTCTCCGCGGAGCGGCGGCCACGAGCCACGCGCCACGGCACCTCTGCAGCACCCCTTGCGGCCGCGGCGCGACACGACCAACCTCCGCTGACGGCAGACGTCCGACTGACGGCCGGCCGCCGCCGCTCGGCCACAGAGGGCAGCACACTGCCACCGGCCCCAGCCGGCCAGCCTCGCCAGCTCCCATTGGCCGCCAGAGACGAGCCGAACACTGCCTGGGCTTCCTCGCGCCGCCGTAGTGCTCCGTCGTCAGGTCTCTCCTACCGCCTGAAGGTACACCGTCAGGTCCCTCCTGCCGCCTGACGCTACCTGACACGTGCTGAGCCGCTGCCGGACACGTGCTGAGCCGCTGCCTGACACACGGCTGGCTACCTGACACATGCTGAGCTGCTACCTGACACGTGTTGAGCCGCTACCTGGCACGTGTTGAGCCGCTGCCTGACACGTGCTGAGCCACTGCCGGACACATGCTGGCTACCTGACACGTGTTGAGCCGCTACCTGACACGTGTTGAGCCGCTGCCTGACACGCGCTGAGCCGCTGTCTGACACGTGTTGAGCCGCTACCTGACACGTGTTGAGCCGCTGCCTGACACGCGCTGAGCCGCTGTCTGATGCGTGCTAAGCCTCTACCTGGCACGTGCTGAGCCGCTACCTGACACGTGTTCAGCCGCTACCTGACACGTGTTGAGCCGCTACCTGACACGTGTTGAGCCGCTACCTGACACGTGTTGAGCCGCTGCCTGACACATGGCCGTCCTGTACCCACCGTCACTTGATGTGACGCGCTCCGGCCGGATCCGGCGCACTCGAGCCTCTATTGGACAGTGGAGTGGTGCTTCAGCACAAGCGATCCGCCATTTGCGCCGTATTGCAGGTACTTCGAGAGAGGCAGCCGGCCGCTGACGGCGGCCGCGCCCCCTCCGGCTCTTACCCGTCGAGGATCCTGTATCTTCTAGCAGCCGTCACTTGATGTGCAGCCGCGCTCTCGCCAGAGCCCGGCCACTGGCCTCCTATTGGACAGCGGAGTGGTGCTTCAGCACAAGCGATCCGCCATTTGCGCCGTATTGCAGCCACTGTCTCCCAGGCAGCCCGGCCACTGCTCCCGGCAGCCCAGCCACTCCGGCTCTTACCCAAAAGTCCAGCCACTGTCTCCCAGCAGCCCAGCCATGTCAGCCCAGTAGGCAGCCACTGTCTCCCAGCAGCCCAGCCACTGTCTCCCAGCAGCCCAGTGGGCAGCCACTGTCTCCCGGCAGCCCAGCCACTGTCTCCCAGCAGCCCAGCCACTGTCTCCCAGCAGCCCAGCCACTGTCTCCCAGCAGCCCAGCCACTGTCTCCCAGCAGCCCAGCCACTGTCTCCCAGCAGCCCAGCCACTGTCTCCCAGCAGCCCAGCGGGCAGCCACTGTCTCCCAGCAGCCCAGTGGGCAGCCACTGTCTCCCAGCAGCCCAGTGCTGGCAGCCACTGTCTCCCAGCAGCCCAGCGGGCAGCCACTGTCTCCCAGCAGCCCAGTGGGCAGCCACTGTCTCCCAGCAGCCCAGCCACTGTCTCCCAAAAGCCCACCCACTGTCTCCCAGCAGCCCAGCCATTGTATTCCAGCAGCCCAGCTGGCAGCCATTGTCTCCCAGCAGCCGAGAGGGGATCTAGTATTCCCAGCAGCTGAGAAGGGATCTGGTATCCCCCAGTAGCCGAGGGGGAACTCAACGTCTCCCGGTAGCTGACAGGGGTCTGGTGGCTTCCCGCAACCGACATGTCTGGCAGCAGCCGACGGCACACCCAACGTCCCCAAGCATTTAACAGGAGAATTGATGCCGCCCAGCAAAAGACCGAGATCCAGAGTCAAAGCATGCGTACACAGCAAGCAGGAATTTCTGTATTTGATCGCCAAAGCATGCGTATCGAATTAACCGCATTCATATTACATTCCAGATTCGCTTCACATCAAAGTGAAGAAGTATCAAAGGGCTCTCCCAGTAGAGATCCAAGCCATTTGCCCCAAGCCAGAGTGCTGTCACCCGACCTGGTCTATGGGGAGATAAGTGTATGGCATGGGTACAGACTGATGAGCTGTGCAAATATACATTAATTATTGCATCTTGGTCAACCTATGAGGTACATAACAAGGAACATTGTTTCTTCTACGTGTCCTGCTCGGACTTCTCACCTATGTTAAGGTCACGTTAACATAACGCCCGCTTAACACGCGCCCTGGATGGGAGGGGGGCGAAATCCGCCCACCCCCCGGTTTTTCGTAGATAACACCAGATTTTACCGGCAGATATATGCCATTGTTTGTGTACCTGCTTTGAAATGAACGGCACGTTGCTTAAGGTAAGGAAAATGAAAATTGACAAAAAATCGAGTTAGGGGTCGGTAAAGTAAAAACCAATTTCAGCGCCAGACCACAAATATCGGCGCTGATGCGCCTCCCGTATATTGGCAAAAAGGAAGTGTTCTTGGCAACACTAGCGACTTGTTTGATGTATATTGTTATGCTGCATTGTTTCAAAGTCATGTCAGGTCACCGAGGTTAAGTCAGGTCAAGTTCATGACAGGTTAACACACGCCCTGGAGTGGTGGAGAGCGAAATCTGCCCACCCCTCCGATTTTTCGTACACAACTCCAGATTGTACCGGCCGATATACGCCATTTTTTCCGTACCTGCTTAGAAATGACCGGCGCAATGTTTCAAGTAAGAAAAATGAAAATCGACCGAAACGTTTTGAAGTTATGGGCCGTTAAAGTTTTAAAATCGCAGCGCCAGACCACAAAAATCGGCGCTGATACGCTTCCTGTATATTGGCAAAAGGGAAGTGTTCTTGACAACACTAGCAACTTGTTTGATGCATATTGTCATGTTATATAATTTAAAAGTCAGGTTAGGTCGCCGAGGTCATCATGACAGGCTAATGGAACCAAACATGGTCAACTGGAATGATGTCATAAATGGAAATGACTGTCATGCGATTGACGTCACTTTGCATGTACTCCCTACACATCCTACTGTTTGTTATTGTGTGCTTAAGCGTTTCTATACTTTACTTATGTATTTCACTCCTTTCTTTGCGAAGCCGATTGTGCCGAGCCACCCAACGGAGCAGTCAGGTAGGCAGACGGGTTCCGGTAACTGGAGCAGGTAATGACCTAATAAAGTGCTCCTATATAGGTGACACGAGGTCAAATGGCGGATCTGGCAGATGTATTGCATCATTAGCAATGTCCAAAACATCATTAATGCCAATTTTGGAGCATTTAAACACAATCATAGCGATCCATACCAATGACAAGGCAAGCCACGCAAAACCAGAAAATTGTGCTATTTTGACCTTATTTGACCTTGAAGATATTGACCTAAGGTCACGAAATTTCCACACAATAGAGTTAACTATCGTGCCCGTCTATCCAGCGAATTTCGTTGCTCTAGCCTTAATGGGAGCCGAGATCTTATGGGGGCGGAATCCGCCCCCCCCTCCAGTGCGCGTAATTTTTAGAGGCCCTCCAGGGCGCCTGTTAATAGCCGTGGTAAGTACGGAGTCACGAGATGCGTTGATCGAAAGACAAGAGACGCACTGCCGTATTTGTGTTCTCCGCGTATCGTGGTGGCCGCTGATTACCAGACGTAGCTAGCCAGCTGTGGATCTCTTATGTTTAATCATGATATATTGCTGTCTGGGCCCATTTAAGAGCCATAAAGCCAAAGTATTGCGCTCCGTTTGCCGTCCCTTCGTTATCCACACTGCGTGTTGGCTGGAAGTAGAGATATCCGCAGTATGTGCGTTTGCATTGACCAACTCCACATCGCATGTTAAGAATGCATGTGGAAGCATTGGGGACCGGTCAAGAAACCTACTGCTAATGAAGATCTGGTCGTATATACAACAACCAAGCTTAACGGCGCAGGCGATGTTTGAATTATTTGTCAGCAAGCTTATTTCATTTATCCATTTTGTCTTTGTTGGCAAATAGAAAGTCTTGGCGGTCGGCGAGACACTCCTGGAAAATTCCTGAAGTCATTATGGTACAAGGGAGCAATAATTTGCAAAGGTTTTCTCCCGTCGATCCACGCACCATGACATCGTATTTAGTATTGGAAGCCACTGAGCGAAATGTACAGGTGCAGTTTATGCAACACATTCAGCCATAGTAAAACATATGTTTGTGAGAATAGCATGGAGTTTCAAAATAACACTTGCGTGGCTATAGATTGCAGAAATATAGACCAACCGCATAACGTCCTGCCAGTGTTGATTTTTCTGTTTTATTTTACTGGTCGGAAATCTGAAATCGCTGTAGAAAGGTTTGGCGGTCGAACCCAAAGAAGGACCATAAGAAAAAGCAAAAATAATAAGCGTATGCAAAATTACCTTTCAAACAGTTGGCACAAGCATGGACGACTAGCCGAAGCTAATTCCAAAACAAAAAGGCAAGATTTGCACCTTCATCATGTCAAGGGTCAAGGTCAGGTGACATAAAGTCACGATTTCGCGAATTCAAAATTCGACAAATCAAGCATCGAAACAAGTTACGATATTCTTCAGTTCAACGCAAACTCGAAAACTATACACTTTTCGACCATTTAATTTTTTCCTTGGAAATGTCAGCAATTAATCCTACCCATGCATCGTGATCGCTATATCGGATGTCAGAGGCTGTAGCTTCTTGATCGTCGAGCTGAAAGTTGCATAGCCAGAATTGAAGCATTAGACAACGTCATAGCGTAATTACACAGAAATAAGGAAGATGGGGAGCTATCCAGGGTCGATCTGTCGTTGGGTGTTGCCCCCAGGGTATCCAATGTTCACCGACACCTGATAAGTTACCTAATGTCTTCCGGCACCAGACAAGGGACCCATTATCTCCCGGCATCTGCCATGGGATCCAATGTCTCTGGCACTTAATATGGAAACCGGTTTCATTCAGGCTGGCTGGACTTCAAATCTCTATAAAAAAAAACAGGTGGTGAAAGTCCCAGGAGTACAGGTGCAATCAACGTTCATCTTCCTATGACGTTTCGTGACGTCACACCACCTCAAATTTCAATCCCTCTGCATGCATGATGTCCCGTTGGGGTGCCTCTGGATGTATGCCTTTCTGACATCCTACCTTGTCCTGGTCAAATGACGTTAGGTCACTCCCTGTAGCATCATACATTTCATCATTACCGTGACAGTTTAAGAACTCATGTGATTCAAATGTAGCCCCTGGTGGTAATTACGCCCCCTCCCAGCCCACCCACATACTCAGCAGCTGATCCCCGCCTTCTTGACGGAGTTTGGCATCTGGTGCTCTTCCCACTCGGGCGTACTGGTCAGGCAGCCTCTCCTCGATTTCCAAGGCCCGGCCCGAATTGACCCGACCCCGAAGCCAGCTATCCCCACTACCCCACCAACACAACTCCACCCCGACCAGCCATCATACCGCCACACCACTGCACTGGGCGGCGAGCAGTGTTGGTGCCGCACCAACAGTCACCTGTGGCCAGCGCGTGCTGGTCTGTACCGACAGCACGTGCTGGTCTGTACCGACAGCGAGTGCTGGTCTGTACCGACAGCCTGTCGGCGCCCGATGACCGTCACCTGTGACCAGCGCGTGCTGGTCTGTACCGATAGCACGTGCTGTCTGTACCGAGCATGCTGTCTGTACCGACAGCCTGCCCCATGACCGTCACCTTGCCACTGCTGGTCTGTACCGACAGCCTGTCGGCGCCCGATGGCCGCATCAGCTCACTGCAGCGGGCCGGCTGTCGACAGCCCAGTGACGTCAGATAGAGGAGAGCCGACAGTGAGACGTGTGTGTGCTCTCTCCGTTCACTCTTCCACTTGAGTCTCCGCTTTCTCTCCTTCTTGCCCCGCTCCGCCCTCTCTATCGATTGCAACTTGGCGCAAGCGGACACCACCACCTAGGCAAGTCCAGAGCATAGTGGTCCAGTTATGGGAGGGCTCCAGGTGAGTGGACCAGATCTAGGTGGTCCTGGGTACAGGTGTCAGAGTGGACCAGGTCTGAGTGGTTCCGGATCCAGGTCTGGGTGGTCCCGGGTCCAGGTGTCGGAGTGGATCAGATCTGAATCAGATCAGAACACCGGCCTTGGTCGGCCGGCTGGGTGTCTGCTGAGGCGTGGCAAATTGCCGCTCACGCACTGTGTCTGCGCCAGCACGACCGGTGCCATCCGACCACATTGCCAACTGACTGGTGGTCAATCGGACTTCAGCGGCCGACCATCGAGACACGCCGCTGTCGCCGACACCCACAGCTGTCATCGCACACACGGCTGTCACCGACACCCACGGCTGTCACCGACACCCACGGCTGTCATCGACACCCACGGCTGTCATCGACACCCACGGCTGTCATCGACACCCATGGCTGTCACCGACACACACGGCTGTCATCGACACCCACGGCTGTCATCGACACCCACGGCTGTCATCGACACCCACGGCTGTCACCGACACCCACGGCTGTCACCGACACCAATGGCTGTCACCGACACCCAATGGCTGTCACCGACACCCACGACCGTCTTAGACTCCCAAGGCTGTCGCCGACATTTGAGTTACTGTCATCGCAAGAAAGGAAGGGGTAAATTAACTTATCCTGAATTCATTTCAAGGATTTTTTGTGGACGTGTCTGCCTTTGGTGCCGCGCCGAAGAGGGGCTCATGCAGTCTTACTGATAGGTGGCAATGGCTGTCCCTAAGATGTGTGGAGCGAGCCGTCTGCTGTGTCTAGGTCAGTGAAGGTGGCTCCGTTTGTTTCCTTGAAACCGTGCATGCAATTGCAGATCTGAGTTGCTGAGAACGGTGTGTCTATCTTGAGTCACACCTGGAGCCAGGGCCGATGTCTATGGCCTAGGTCTGGGTGCCAACAGAGTACAGTGTGTCCATCTTGAAGAACGCCTGGAGCCAGACCCAGATGCAAGACGACAGGCGTGTGCTTCAGCAAGTGACCCCAGAGTGTGTGCGACAGCACGCACGTGACGGCTCACTGTCGGCCCTGGGACGGCCCTCTGACGGCCCTGTGACGGCCTTGTGAGGGCTCATTGTCGGAAGCATGACGGCCCTCTGCCAGCCCTGTGACGGCCCTTTGTCGGCCCTCTGTCGGCCCTGTGACACAGGGTTAAAATGATGGTTTTTCGTTAGGTGTGAGATGTCGAAACGAACCCAGCAGGATGTCGAAATTTACCGTGGAATTGGTGTCATTTAAAATGTTTTTGACGTCTTTCAGACTAAAATTTGAGTAAATAGTGCAGGTACTTATGACTGGACCTTTTTCAGCTGTTTTGGGATTCATAATTTAAGAAGAGCTATATTCGGGATAGGGAGAATAACAACTATGCCATTAGCTGATATTGTATGCATATCACATTATAGACAATCCCTTTACCTGAATTTGCTTTGGAAAATGTCCGTGTATCACCATTCCTTATCGAGAACGTGCGCATGCTACTCATAAACGAGACACTGTTAGAAAGGAGACACGAAGACTTGATACACATTCATCAAGGAGCAGGATGCCGATACTTCTTGGAGAAGGATGTGGATTGAGTGTTCAGAAAGTGGTATATTCCAGCCTATTTCACGAATAATTTATCACTGCTGTAACGACCCTCTGTCGGCACTGTGACGGCTGGCTGCTGTCAGCACAGCGCTTCCGAACGACACCGGCTGTCAGTCTCGACTGGTTTGTAAAGTCAGCGGGACTGACAGGACAGAGCAGTGCGCTGCCATCGCCGACAAGGCCTGCCTCGGCTGCGGCAACACCGCCGACAAGGCCTGCCTCGGCTGCGGCAACACCGCCGCGATGCCAGACGATCGCCGTCCGTACCCGAGGCTGGCGCGCTCCACACGTGTCACATATACACGCACTCCATCACACACACACTCCGCATGTCCCATATACACGCACTCCATCATCACACACACTCCACATGTCCCACATACACGCACTCCATCACACACACACTCCACATGTCCCACATACACGCACTCCATCACACACACTCCACATGTCCCATATACACGCACTCCATCACACACACACTCCACATGTCCCATATACACGCACTCCATCACACACACACTCCACATGTCCCATATACACGCACTCCATCACACACACAGAGCACACACATGTCCCACATACACGCACTATTGCACGCACCCCACCACAGGCACTCTAAACCACACACCAGGCACTGCACTCCGGACAACACACACCATACCACACACTCCAGACCACAACACACCATACCACACACTCCAGACAACAACACACCATACCACACACTCCAGATCACAACACTCCAGACCACACACTCCAAACAACAACACACCATGCCACACACTCCAGATCACAACACACCATACCACACACTCCAGATCACATCACACCATACCACACACTCCCAGACAACAACACACCATACCACACACTCCAGACAACAACACACCATACCACACACTCCAGATCACAACACACCATACCACACACTCCAGATCACAACACACCATACCACACACTCCAGACAACAACACACCATACCACACACTCCAGATCACAACACACCATACCACACACTCCAGACAACAACACACCATACCACACACTCCAGACAACAACATACCATACCACACACTCCAGACAACAACACACCATACCATACACTCCAGACAACAACACACCATACCACACACTCCAGATCACAACACACCATACCACACACTCCAGACAACAACACACCATACCACACACTCCAGATCACAACACACCATACCACACACTCCAGACAACAACACACCATACCACACACTCCAGATCACAACACACCATACCACACACTCCAGACAACAACACACCATACCACACACTCCAGACAACAACACACCATACCACACACTCCAGATCACAACACACCATACCACACACTCCAGACAACAACACACCATACCACACACTCCAGACCACAACACACCATACCACACACTCCAGATCACAACACACCATACCACACACTCCAGATCACAACACACCATACCACACCCCAGACAACAACACACCATACCACACACTCCAGATCACAACACACCATACCACACACTCCAGATCACAACACACCATACCACACACTCCAGATCACAACACAACATACCACAACACACCATACCATACACTCCAGACCACAACACACCATACCACAACACACCATACCACACACTCGAAGACCACATCACTCCAGACCACAACACATCATACCAGACACTCCAGACCACAACACACCATACCACACACTCCAGACCACAACACACCATACCACACACTCCAGACCATAACACACCATACCATACACTCCAGACCACAACACTCCAGACCACAACACACCATACCACAACACTCCATACCACAACACACCATACCAGACACTGCAGACCACGACACACCATACCACAACACCATACCACAACACACCATACCACAACACACCATACCACAACACCATACCACAGCACTCCAAACCACAACACACCACACCACACACTCCAGACCACAACACACCATATCACAACACCATACCACAACACTCCAAACCACAACACACCATACCACAACACACCATACCACACACACCATACCACACACTCCAGACCACAACACACCAGACCACAACACACCATACCACACACATCATACCACAACACACCATACCACACACACCATACCACACACTCCAGACCACAACACACCATACCACACACATCATACCACAACACACCATACCACACACGCCAGACCACACCATACCAGACCACAACATGGCTAGTGTAGCCCCCATCTCGGCCTGATCAGACCATGGGCCGATCAGACCCGGGACCGGTCAGTGCCGCCCTTGTCTCGGCCGGAGTTGACACAATGACCTGATCAGACCTGGGGAAGGCCGGTGCCTCTGCTATCTCGGCCGATCAGACCACGGCCCGATCAGACCCTGACCCGATCAGACCACGGCCTGACCAGACCACGGCCTGACCAGACCACGGCCCGACCAGACCACGGCCCGATCAGACCACGGCCCGATCAGACCACGGCCCGATCAGACCACGGCCCGATCAGACCACGGCCCGATCAGACCACATCCCGATCAGACCTTTCCCGATCAGACCCTGACCCGATCAGACCACGGCCCGATCAGACCACGGCCTGACCAGACCACGGCCCGATCAGACCACATCCCGATCAGACCACGGCCCGATCAGACCCTGACCCGATCAGACCACGGCCCGATCAGACCACGGCCCGATCAGACCACGGCCCGATCAGACCACGGCCCGATCAGACCACGGCCCGATCAGACCACGGCCCGATCAGACCACGGCCCGATCAGACCACGGCCCGATCAGACCACATCCGATCAGACCACGGCCCGATCAGACCCTGACCCGATCAGACCACGGCCCGATCAGACCACGGCCTGACCAGACCACGGCCCGATCAGACCACATCCCGATCAGACCACGGCCCGATCAGACCCTGACCCGATCAGACCACGGCCCGATCAGACCACGGCCCGATCAGACCACGGCCCGATCAGACCACGGCCCGATCAGACCACGGCCTGACCAGACCACGGCCCGATCAGACCACGGCCTGACCAGACCACGGCCCGATCAGACCCTGACCCGATCAGACCACGGCCTGACCAGACCACGGCCTGACCAGACCACGGCCCGATCAGACCACGGCCCGATCAGACCACGGCCTGACCAGACCACGGCCCGATCAGATCACGGCCTGACCAGACCACGGCCTGACCAGACCACGGCCCGATCAGACCATGACCCGATCAGACCACGGCCCGATCAGACCACGGCCTGACCAGACCATGACCCGATCAGACCCTGACCCGATCAGACCACGGCCTGACCAGACCACGGCCCGATCAGACCACGGCCCGATCAGACCACGGCCTGACCAGACCATGACCCGATCAGACCACGGCCCGATCAGACCACGGCCTGATCAGACCACGGCCCGATCAGACCCTGACCCGATCAGACCACGGCCCGATCAGACCACGGCCCGATCAGACCACGGCCCGATCAGACCACGGCCCGATCAGATCACGGCCCGATCAGATCACGGCCCGACCAGACCACGGCCCGATCAGACCACGGCCCGATCAGACCACGGCCCGATCAGACCATGACCTGATCAGAGCACGGCCTGACCAGACCACGGCCTGACCAGACCACGGCCTGACCAGACCACGGCCCGATCAGACCACGGCCCGATCAGACCACGGCCCGATCAGACCACGCCCCGATCAGACCACGGCCCGATCAGACCACATCCCGATCAGACCACGGCCCGATCAGACCCTGACCCGATCAGACCACGGCCCGATCGACCACGGCCTGACCAGACCACGGCCCGATCAGACCCATCCCGATCAGACCACGGCCCGATCAGACCCTGACCCGATCGACCACGGCCCGATCAGACCACGGCCCGATCAGACCATGACCCGATCAGCCACGGCCCGATCAGACCACGGCCCGATCAACCACGGCCCGACCAGACCACGGCCCGATCAGACCACGGCCCGATCAGACCACATCCCGATCAGACCACGGCCCGATCAGACCTGACCGATCAGCCACGGCCCGATCAGACCCTCCTGACCACGGCCCGATCCCCTGACCCGATCAGACCACGCCGATCAGACCACGGCCCGATCCCGGCCTGACCAGACCACGGCCCGATAGACCACGGCCTGCCAGACCACGGCCCGATCAGACCACGGCCTGACCAGACCACGGCGATCAGACCCTGCCCGATCAGACCGGCCCCAGACCACGGCCTGACCAGACCACGGCCCGATCAGACCACGGCCCGATCAACCACGGCCTGACCAGACCACGGCCCGATGATCGGCCCCGACGCCTACCACGCCCGATCACCTGCCGATCGACCACGGCCGATCAGACCACGGCCTACCAGACCACCCGATCAGACCCGACCCGTGCCACGGCCGACCAGACCACGGCCCGATCAGACCACGGCCCGATCAGACCACGGCCTGACCGACCATGCCCGATCGACCACGGCCCATCGACCGGCCTGATCGACCACGGCCCACCACCCACACCACGGCCGACGACCAGGCACACCAGCCACACCAGCCCAACCCGAAGCCGACCGACCACGGCCCATCACGGCCCGACCACGGCCCGATCAGACCACAGCCCGATCAAACCACGGCCTGACCAGACCACGGCCTGACCAGACCACGGCCTGACCAGACCACGGCCTGACCAGACCACGGCCCGATCAGACCACGGCCCGATCAGACCACGGCCTGACCAGACCACGGCCTGACCAGACCACGGCCTGACCAGACCACGGCCTGACCAGACCACGGCCTGACCAGACCACGGCCCGATCAGACCACGGCCCGATCAGACCACGGCCTGACCAGACCACGGCCCGATCAGACCACGGCCCGATCAGACCACGGCCTGACCAGACCACGGCCCGATCAGACCACGGCCCGATCAGACCACGGCCCGATCAGACCACAGCCCGATCAGACCACGGCCCGATCAGACCACGGCCCGATCAGACCACGGCCTGACCAGACCATGACCCGATCAGACCACGGCCCGATCAGATCACGGCCTGACCAGACCACGGCCTGACCAGACCACGGCCTGACCAGACCACGGCCCGATCAGACCACAACCCGATCAGACCACGGCCCGATCAGACCACGGCCTGACCAGACCACGGCCTGACCAGACCACGGCCTGACCAGACCACGGCCTGACCAGACCACGGCCCGATCAGACCACGGCCTGACCAGACCACGGCCTGACCAGACCACGACCCGATCAGACCACGGCCTGACCAGACCACGGCCCGATCAGACGGCCCGATCAGACCACGGCCGCCAGACCACGGCCCGATCAGACCACGGCCCGATCAGACCACGGCCCGATCAGACCATGACCCGATCAGACCACGACCTGACCAGACCACGGCCTGACCAGACCACGGCCTGACCAGACCACGGCCCGATCAGACCACGGCCCGATCAGACCACGGCCCGATCAGACCACGGCCTGACCAGACCACGGCCTGACCAGACCACGGCCCGATCAGACCCTGACCCGATCAGACCACGGCCCGACCAGACCACGGCCTGACCAGACCACGGCCTGACCAGACCACGGCCTGACCAGACCACGGCCCGACCAGACCACGGCCCGATCAGACCACGGCCCGATCAGACCACGGCCCGATCAGACCACGGCCTGACCAGACCACGGCCTGACCAGACCACGGCCTGACCAGACCACGGCCCGATCAGATCACGGCCTGACCAGACCTGGGACCGGCTGGTGCC
Organism: Imbricaverruca yamaguchii; assembly: GCA_034440575.1. Lineage (NCBI taxonomy): Eukaryota > Metazoa > Arthropoda > Thecostraca > Neoverrucidae > Imbricaverruca > Imbricaverruca yamaguchii. Next base: position 1,311,680 of record JAOTOL010001659.1, read on the forward strand.
GCGGCTGGGTCAGCTAAAGTGTGTCGGCCGCTCCGTCGATGCGCGCGCGCGCCTTTTTGTCGCTATTGGCACGTTGTCTGGCGGGAAGGCGGAGAGCGGCTGATGTGCTCCGTTTTTGCCGCCGCCGCCGCTCGCGATGGCCGGCCGATGGCTGTGGAGGCCCCTGCGGCGGCCACGAGGCCGCGTCTGGCCTTGCGCGACCTTCGCGCGGCGTGTAGACAGCCAAGGTGAGCGGCGCGACGTGTGCCTCAGCACGCCCAGTTGGGCCGGGACATCCTGAGACCGTGCCATTGTGTAGACACACTCAGTCTGAGCCCGGAGTATGGACCCACTGAACATACTCTATCTGGGTTAAACTCCACCGGGTCAGGTAGGGCTACTGAACACACTGCATCTGATCCGGGAGCGAAGGCCACTAAACACACACTCGTCCTGGACGCGAATTGTAGCGCCACTGAATACAGTGCCTGAGCTCTGGGTATGGGGCCACTGAGAGCACTCCATCTGGGCTGAAATTATGGGGCTATTGAACACACGCCATCTGGTCTTGACTGTGTTGCCAACGGGCACACTGCACCTCAGTGAGAGGCTCCAGTATGCCATTGCGCCTTCCATTGTATTACCGGGAAATTCCGCAATCGGAAGGCGAACACGGAAGTGTTGATGGGAACTAAACGGCCTTTCTTCGACGCTGGCAGCGCCTCACTAACCGAGCTTTGATGAGCGCTCGGCATGCGGCCGGTCGAGGCGACTTTCTACCGCGGCGCTGAGAAGCGCCGAGCACCTAGTCAGTGAGCCGAGTCTGTGTGAAGCCGGCCGCCGTCAGCCGAACGATTGGCCGCTGTTCCGGTGCGGCCGATGACGCCCCCCCCCTGCTTTGTCACGCTTCCTCTACTGCTCAGCACGAGCGGCTGGCCTGAGTCTGGGCCTGCCGACTGAGCCCCGATCAGTGATTAGAGCGGCAGTTGTACCGCTGTTGGGGCGGAACCGCGCCCAGTCAGTATGGAGCCGCTCACGCAGCGCTACCAGACCGGATGTTGCTCTAGTGGGTCAGTTGAAGTCCATCCACAGCACGAGACCGATGAACTGATGGGTCAAAATACGCCATTGTGCTCACTTGGTATTTGCATTTCATAGCAAGAAAACGTGGAATGTTTTCAATTGAAAAACTATGACCTTGGCCATTCTCAGACAACAAGCTGATGGGGAAACAATGATGAAATTGTTCTCCAGGAACCTTTTTATATGCAGAAAAGTGGTCTATTGGTCTCCATGGTTACGGCACCATAATGAATGCGATGATATAACCGCTACATAAATAGTAAGTTGTTGAATCTAGACCGCCGACTTGTGGTGCAAGCATGAAACTTTGCAACAATCTAGCACGCACATCATCGGCGTTAGCCTTTGCTGGGTTGGAGGAGGGAGACCCTGAAAGCTGCTCCTCTCCTCATAGCTTTTTGGCCAGCGACTGGATAAGTAGACATAGATACGCGAGACTTTCAGTACCCACGCTTGTTTTGTCACTTTGCATATCTCGGACAAATTTCTGGTCAAGGTCATTAAAGGCAATTGATTTTGGAGGAGTTCAAAAAATGATGTTCCGAGATATGCCGTCCCGGTAGCGCGATTGGTTAGGGCGCCGGCCGGCACTGCTCTTCCCTGCCCTGCCAAAACGGGGTTCGGTTCGCTTCTCGTGCTCGCATTTAGCCCCCGGCTGGGAGTGTCAGTTGGCAGCTTGCTCAATAAGGCTGGGGACGAGCTACAGACGGTGTCGGTTCACGTAACAAGCTCTGCTTAGCGATAGAACTCTGGTTCATAAAGCCCGACAGCAAGAATTCGGATTAAATATATGTTTTAAAGATCTTCAAAATGCTGCCATTCGGAACAGTTGAAGCTTTCAACATTAAACTGACATCTAAATTCGCCTTAAGCGCAGCCCAAGTAATGTATTGGATGGCCAATCAATGACCTGAGTTGAACTAACCTAGTGTGACCTCGGATGAATCAATAACCTGATTTGACCATTGAAATGATATGAAGTCACTCTCCAAGCAGTGTACATTTAGCGTAAGGTTGAGGCAATCGTTTTATCGATCCATGTGTTGTCCTAGCGTGACCTAAGGTCAGGCCACGAGGTCAGAAGTTGGGCACTTTACAACCATTTTTCAGCATCATTTTATATTTTCATGGAAATAACATGTTTATTAATCCAAAAGTGATCGACCGTGGATTATAAATAACATATTAAATATATTCAAGCTGGAATTTGCTTGATCATACGGCGTGACGTGACCTGAACCATGTACATGTAGACATGAACAGAAGTAAACATTCTGCCTGAGTAGTTTTGTTGACAGAACCGGATTCGCATATATCAATATTTTCCAAGTCATTAACGTGGATAAAGGTGATGCCACTAACCTGACCTAGTGTGGCCTGCAAGAACCCCACCATGGCTGAAAATGCAGAAATCAACCGTGATGAGTCCTAGGCTACAACGGCCTGTCAATAACGTCTTTACTGTCATTCACATGCATAATTCGTAACATGGTTACAATTCGAATTCTGATTCGACGTGACCTACCATGTCTTAACCATTTTATTATAAACAGGACAAATTCGTCGAGCCGCGCTGTTTATTGGAGCACAATTCTGAAGAAAACAAACTGCCAATTTAACCATTCTATGGACATATTGGCAAAGGTGCATATATTGATCTCATATAGTCATGGTGACCATGTTATCGGCAATAGAGCAAATGTAAGGCATGCTCCGGCTTCTACGTGAAGAGAGCCTTCTGACGGTGTTGTGCATTTTTATCTTAGCTCACGCGTATCTTGGAGTTTGATGGAGGGGGCTTTTCAACAGCCCCTTCCCACCCGGCGAATGTAGATCTGGCGGGCCGGCCAGTGAAAGTTAGCCATTGCCTTCCCACTAACATATGTTTTTAAATGACTGCAAGGCCTCCAGCAAATGGTTCCGCAGTCGTCACGTCACCGCCTCACGATACAATGGCTGGTGAAAGTGGCTCCCTAAATACGTGAAGATTGGATGAATTACCTCTGCACTGGCTGACAAACTGCATTAGTTGGCAAGGACTTCTTCACCGAATGACCACCGGTCTTTGGTTGATTGAACGGGACTGCACCACTAACGGAAAGTTGCATCATCTGGAAGGCTGCTCATTTGACTGGCGAAGCCGACATGGCTTTCTCATTGGGCTGGCGAAACCGACGTTATTCTCATTGGATTGGCGAGGCCGACATGATTTTATCTTTTGACTGGCAAAGCCGACATGTTATGGTCATTGGACTGGCGAGGCCCGACATGTCAGGCGACCTTCATGTCATGTCACCGAATGCGTGTCCGGTGAGTACCGGCTGTAAGGCCCCGCAATTGCCAATCACCGGCTATGTCCCGGACCAAAGCCGCCGCTACACAGACCGTGTGGTGTGGACTGCCGCCGCTACACAGACCGTGTGGTGCGGGCTGCCGCCGCTACACAGACCATGTGGCGCGGGCTGCCGCCGCTACACAGACCATGTGGCGCGGGCTGCCGCCGCTACACAGACCATGTGGCGTGGGCTGCCGCCGCTACACAGACCGTGTGGTGCGGGCTGCCGCCGCTACACAGACCGTGTGGCGCGGGCTGCCGCCGCTACACAGACCGTGTGGTGTGGGCTGCCGCCGCTACACAGACCGTGTGGCGCGGGCTGCCGCCGCTACACAGACCGTGTGGCGCGGGCTGCCGCCGCTACACAGACCGTGTGGCGTGGGCTGCCGCCGCTACACAGACCGTGTGGCGCGGGCTGCCGCCGCTACACAGACCGTGTGGTGTGGCTGCCGCCGCTACACAGACCGTGTGGCGCGGGCTGCCGCCGCTACACAGACCGTGTGGTGTGGGCTGCCGCCGCTACACAGACCGTGTGGCGCGGGCTGCCGCCGCTACACAGACCGTGTGGCGCGGGCTGCCGCCGCTACACAGACCGTGTGGTGCGGGCTGCCGCCGCTACACAGACCGTGTGGTGCGGGCTGCCGCCGCTACACAGACCGTGTGGTGTGGGCTGCCGCCGCTACACAGACCGTGTGGCGCGGGCTGCCGCCGCTACACAGACCGTGTGGCGCGGGCTGCCGCCGCTACACAGACCGTGTGGTGTGGACTGCCGCCGCTACACAGACCGTGTGGCGCGGGCTGCCGCCGCTACACAGACCGTGTGGTGCGGGCTGCCGCCGCTACACAGACCGTGTGGCGTGGGCTGCCGCCGCTACACAGACCGTGTGGCGCGGGCTGCCGCCGCTACACAGACCGTGTGGTGCGGGCTGCCGCCGCTACACAGACCGTGTGGCGCGGGCTGCCGCCGCTACACAGACCGTGTGGCGTGGGCTGCCGCCGCTACACAGACCGTGTGGCGTGGGCTGCCGCCGACGGTCGGCCGGTGTTTCCGGGCGGCGGCCGGGCCAGGGGCAGCACTTCTGAACACACTCGACCCCGATCACCGCTGATTCACGTGTTTTCTTTGCCGCTTCAGATTGAAGGCGGCGGTGCTGTGTAGTTCGGCCCCGCTCCTGCCACTTGTTGAGCAGACTGTCTGCGAGTGACAATGACGTCACAAAGATGGCCTCTTGGCAAGTGTGTTGGTGTATGTGTTATTTTGGTGTGTCATGCCCCCTAGTAATGCGTCCGGGGCCCGCTACAGCAGTCCCCCCCCCCCCCATTACTTACTGGTGTCCAGCGAACTACCTGGTGGGATTGTGCCCGCCGACATATGTAGGGCCCATCGCGAGCTCAGATCACGTTCTCAGACCAACCTTTCGGACTGCATCCACCTGCATCCCGAAGATGCGCACGCAATGGAGTTGGCGGTGCCGGCCGGCAGGAATTGCCGCTGCTCCTGGTTTGTTGGAGTTGCCGTTGCTCCGGGCTGCTGCCGCCGGTGCCAGTCGGTTGGAACAGCCGCTACTCCTGGCTGGTTGGAACTGCCGCTACTCCTGGCTGTTTGGAGTTGCCGCTGCTCATGGCTGGTTGGAGTTGCCGCTGCTCCTGGCTGGTTGGAACAGCTGTTACTCCTGGCTGGCTGGAGTTGCCGCTGCTCCTGGCTGGTTGGAACTGCCGCTACTCCTGGCTGTTTGGAGTTGCCGCTACTCCTGGCTGATTGGAGTTGCCGCTGCTCTTGGCTGGTTGGAACAGCTGCTACTCCTGGCTGGCTGGAGTTGCCGCTACTCCTGACTGGTTGGAACTGCCGCTGCTCCTGGCTGGTTGGAACAGCCGCTACTCCTGGCTGGTTGGAGTTGCCGCTGCTCCTGGCTGGTTGGAACAGCTGCTACTCCTGGCTGGTTGGAACTGCCGCTACTCCTGGCTGGTTGGAGTTGCCGCTGCTCCTGGCTGGTTGGAACAGCTGTTACTCCTGGCTGGCTGGAGTTGCCGCTGCTCTTGGCTGGTTGGAACTGCCGCTACTCCTGGCTGGTTGGAGTTGCCGCTGCTTCGGCCGCTGGTGTCGGTGCCGATCAGCAGGTCAACATGAACTTGGCTCATGGGTACCGTCGCAGGGGCACACATGGAGAGCATTCACCAGCCTTAACCCGAGGGACATAAATGTTGTCTATTGTCTACCGTTGAAATTCATTGTGTTCGGTGGTAGTTCAGTCACACGATTTTAACTAGGTGGGATTTCTCGACTAATCAGTACAATATGGAGTCACAGGCGGATCTAGCCCACCGGTTGGAGGAGGGGGTAACTTTCGGCACTGACTCCAACCTTATCCCCCCAGTGGCGTGTCTACGGTTTGCGTCATGGGGGGACAATCGGATTTGGAGTGCGCCAAACCTACCACTGTCTTTGTAGGACACCGGATTTTGACCACTATTTTTCAAAGGAGCCCTTTTGATTTTTATAAAGCAATTGGTAATCGATTTACTTTTCCTGTGGAGGGGTCCAATCTATCACCACCGTCTCTCAATCACCGGATATCAACCTTAAATCCCTCTTCCTGTCCAGATGTCTTTTTTCTTGGAATCCCTTGATGTCACCCCAGACTGCCGAAAGTACACCTGCACAAATCACCTGAAAATGAAAGCTTTTCCAATTTCAATAATTCCAGTTCATAACGCCGGGTGACCACCAAGCCAACGTTCATGCAGGTGTACACCCACCTAAGTCGGCGCATTCGCCACAATTCGTGAGATGCTATGATTTCTGCCAGGTCTCCTGGAAGAAACCGTGCAGGCAAGTTGTGCTAATCGCTACCACAAAACAGTATCGCGCCATGTCTGACGTGACTGAATGCTTCGGAATGTTTGCTTGTGGTTGGCTGGAATCATAGATTTATTCAGTTCGATGATTAGTTTTTTCCTAAATTTTCCGGTAGCTAAGAAATCCTAGCTAAGAAATGGGTGGAGGGATGTTGTACCCAGGTCGCCGTCAGGGTGGATGGCTGTTGTACTCAAGTCATCGGTGGGGATGCTAGGCTGTTGTACCCAGGTCACCATTGGGTGGAGGGCTGTTGTACCCAGGTCACCGGAATGGGTAGCGTGCTGTGGTGGTGGCGGCGTACCCAGCCCAGGAGGGCGGGCCAGCCGGGATGTGCCGCGGCCGTTCTAGGCCACGCGGCCGTGTTCGACACGCTCCGGCTCGGCTTACTGGGGCACGCACGTGCTGGCTGCATTTAGCTGATGCATGCAGCGGGCGCACGCGGCCGGCGCGTGTAGTACGTCTGGCCGATCGCTCTGTATTCCGAGGCGGCGCTGGAAAGTGAAGCCGGCGCGTCGCCGTGTAGGGCGGGCTGACCGCCGCTGTGATCGGCTGATGGACGAGCTGCCGGCCGAGCTGGTGCTCCTGGGTCGGACCGGAGCTCCTGGCGCGGAGTCCCAGCAGGAGGTGGGTCTGTCTGCCCGCCGGGTAGTCCGCCAATGTGAGCGTCACGCAGCGGGGTATCAAGAGTGTGTATGGTACACCGGCACACGTCAGGCACGGTGTCTTGAAATGGCGCTTTTGGCGGAAGATGTACCTGGCCAGGATTACAACCGTTCAATGGTTCAAGGCGAGTTCAGGGGTAGGTAGCATTTTTATGAACATTGAAGCGTACTTAGGAGGCGCACATCGCGCTTGAAGATTATGAGTTTAAAGGTTGCTCTCCTTTCGTCAAGAGTGTTAAGCTCGCCCCTGTTCATCCTCCTTGATGGTGGGCAGCACAGCGGTACGAGAATAAATATCGGCTGGGAATGATGACTCCAACCACTCAGAGCTCTCTAATACACATTGGCTCGTGAGGATGGATCTAACCATTTAGTGTTGTCTTGCCTATACATTGAAGTACATTATCTGAAAACAACGTACCGCTAATAATGTTGACATTGTTCTGACCACAAACAATCAGGGTATTGGCTAGGGTTTGACGCAACTAATGAATCAATGTCGCAACATTGCATCGCCCGGTTGGTGGACATTCAGAAGCGGTCAGTCATCTCGATGATGGCAGGTCTCAGGATGTCGCGAGAGAGGCTAAGTGGGACGGTATGAGCACGCCGTCGGTCATGTCCTTGTGATCCGTCGGGCGGAATATGCTGCTCCGAACAATCCATTGTTTCAGCTCCGCCTGATGGCTACAGCATGTGGCTCCGATCAGTCCATTGTTTCAGCACCGTCCTCAGCGTTAAGATTAGCATCTTCTTCATCTTCATCTTGCGTTTGGGAAGTTAAGGCGGCACTGTCGCATGCATGTTACCTTCAGACCATGCCAAGAGCGTGACATTACATAAACGATCACATGAAACCGAACGTACAGGAGAAATCATCAGCATAGCATCATCGATCAAATGATAGCTTCCAGTTTTCACGTCACCGAATCAATTCAAGCTACCCTGGTATATTTCTGAGATTCTCAGCAACAGGATAATAGCTACCAGAAGATTTCATGGTAGCGATTGTAAATTCTTTCACATCGTTCCAAATATGGTATTGCCTGCATGTACGGCACCAGTAGCTACTTCCTGAGGCTAGATATCGCATTAAAATTATTTGCTTTTCAGCTGAGATAGACAGCTACAGAAAACAGAGATGTCAATTTAGTGATACCATAAATTATTATCATAGCCTAACTTGTTCTATTCTTAAATATATCCAATATGGCTGGTCCCATATGCTATGTCTTGTCCCTTGCTCATTTAAATGAGCAAGGGACGAGAGAGAGACAGGGGTGGTGACTACAGAAAACGTGTGATATCCTTATGTTATTTGGAACTTTTTCGGGGAACAATCTGTAGGCAGGTTGTTCATTAGCTTAGTGAATTAGAGAAGTGAAGGTGATGTCTGACTGAGGCGACAAACATGCGAAGATGTGCTATTCGAATTCAGAGCATGATTTCAAGGTATGTTTTCTGTCATGAACGGATGTGCACGAAATATTCTTACTCTTGAAAATGATCGAAGATGGAAACGTTTGGGACCTTAATATAAATAAATTACATGCAAAACGCAGTATTCGTTCTAATGTGGGCCAAAGCGTTCTATCTCATTTTATTTTCAATCACGGTACGGAAGGAAATCGTGCATTTCTTCCAACAATAAAAAATGTGAAAATGAATTAAAGACTTCCAACTGATCTGGCACAGTCGGGTCATCGAATTATGTTTCAGGAAACTTCGGCAACACAGAAAGAGCTGGAAAGGCTGACAAGAGCTCGCTTGCAAAGGATGTAAAGAAGCGGGAGATGAGGTTCATAATGCTAATCAAGCATTCTCTTGTCCTAAAATAAGGATTGAGTTACCAGCGTATATACTTCCCTAGATCACGCATTCATTCGGGAACCCAAATGTTCGGCGTACATTATGTGTATATATCAGTTTTTATGGCATACATTATGCACTGTGTGGCAAGCGCTATGTTCGAAATTATCTGCAGCTCAAGAATGTGTTTATAGCGGATACCATGCGACCTACTTTACATTCAGAGGCTTTTAGTTTCATACTGCTTCAGCACGGAATGCAACCGGCCCAACTGTCATTCTTAGTGTGAAATCTCTTTCAATTATTTGAAAACGGAGCGGCATTGTATTCCATATTTCACACGTTGGATTGGATTAGTGACAGCGTGAATAACGCCCCATGGAGCCAGTGGGAAATACCTTTTTGTTTTTCACTATTTAGGCATTCACTGACACTGTCCAGTGGACGGCCTGCGCTTTTTCGCACCAGAAATTACTAAAATATGCACTGCCTACACTGTCACATACCTACTGGTCCATGTACGAGCTGTTGCAGACAGCTGTGCTATCATACCTGAATTATGTCAGGCCTTGACTTCCAATACCCGCGCTGTCTGTTACCGGCAGTATATCAGACTCGCTCGTCTCCGAGCCTGCACTCCTCACACGAGCGTCGTGTCGGACCTCCGCTGAACTGGAGAGCAGACGAGGCGCAGCCGCCGATCTCCAGAATGACGTGCACGTTAGACGCTGTTGCAGCAACCCACGTGTATACCGCAGCGCCAGTGCGGCCATCATTAGTGCCTCTTCACTGACACAAATGCAGCATCAGTGCGTAGATACGCCACTGCGGCGCAACATACACACATTTCTCTTCCGATGACCTTCGTACGAAAGAGAGAATAAGGACACAATGAGTAGGAATGCTCACATGACACCAGAATGTCAACACGTGATCGATTCGTTGAACTCATCTTTCCCAGCGATTGCGTTTTAGCATTACAGTTATAGAAATGGAATACAATTCAGCAGACCTGGAGCAGCAGAAGAGAACGTCAAAATACCAGAGAAGTTTCTGTCACTCTGAGTTGTGCGAGATTCCACATACCGAATATGTAGGGAGCACTATGAGTCGATTACTTTTCATGTAGACTTCAAAACATTGGCTGGCAACGGTGACCAACCATATCTGGAACATCGCTGTCACGGTAGCAACCGTTGCCAATGATTAGCCATATCAGGAACATCGCTGTCACCGCAACACCGTCAGCTGCCTCTGGAAGGCGTGATCTATATCGGTGGGGTGGGACAATGGAGTTCGCGTGCTGATGTGCTGGATTATTTCATCGCGGCGGAAGGCACATCGATGGTCTCGGCGCTGGTCTGGTGTGAAGCAGGCGTGCTTCCTCATTACCAGATATTGGCTAGGCCTCACATTCCGTGAGTCAAACCACAGCGTGGCCAGAAAGAAGCTGCGACAGTTCTGGACGTTGTCGCTGTTGCCAGACTGTGTCCAGGTTAAAGCCCTGACGTCACGTGGATTCGGCTCGCTGTTCCGTTTGACCTGTCTGCCGACTTCCTTTTATGCACATGCCAGCAATGCTATTGGTAACGCCAATTTGGTTCCATCGTGTTAACGCTGCCATTTGTCTCCTTTGTTTCTTCCATCATGTTTTCCCAGGGTTGTGCTAACCTATGTAATCCATGCGCTTTTGAAGAGAACGTCTCAATACCGTTTTTATGGATAGCTGTCTGCTATTTACACGCATGGACATTAGCCCGTTTCACGACGTCCGATGAGCACCGGGATGCAATGTTGATGACTTCGTCTAGTATGAAGGGCATATTATTTAAATATATGTACTTTTTTTGTATATATGACATCTGTCGGAAGTTTTACATATCAAATAATAAGTGAAATATAAAACTGAACCAAATTATTCAAATAGCGGCACTAATTTGAAAATAAGCACTTCACTGACAGAACCGACTAGCCCACCTGGCAGCATCTGGCACCATGACGCGCGATTTGAGAGTTGTCGGATGTAATATAACTTTGCCATTGCATTACCAGCAAACATACAATATTGTGGAGGAAGTTGTAGTTCCTATCATGCTGATAAATATTTTAAATCTTACGTTTTATTTCATGGATGTGAATTAACAGTAGTACTATGGATAAATTGGATATATTATGGATAAATTGGAGCTTATATCATTTCCGGATAGTGCCATCTTGACGGTCCCGAAAATATTATATTCCCTCCATTTTACAAGCGGACTGTTGACAGCTCAAATGCCGTCTACCGCAAATCACCATACGGGGCTCCGTTCTTAGATATCGTTTTAGCTTAGTACATAAATACCTACCTGAATAAGATCCAATGAGTCTGGGATTCGGTAACGGTGGACGTGTGCGTTTCAGATGAGGGTAGCGAGACTCTTTTGAGTGGATTCCTTTCAGTCAACGCCTTAATGCTCATGTAAAATGACTATTTAAGGGCGGTGTTGCATCCTGGCTCCCCATCCCTTACGGCATATCTACAAAATTACGTGCATCCCACCCCAAGCTAATGTCAGAAGGGTTTTAATGCAACTCACCAGGTACCTCACGAGTGGGGAGGGGCAGCGGTGGCCTCGAGCCTTCCTGGAACCCATCGGTAGAGCTAGTTTAATCCGCGCCGTCTGGGGGTGTCGTTGATGACACCCTCTAAGGTTTTCCGCGGACAGTGGAAGAATGGCGTTCGGCAGCGCACCGAAATTTGGCATACATTTTCCCACATCAATTTGGCATGCTGTGTCAGAATTTTGAAGTCAGGTCATCTGTGGTCAACGAGTTGGTCAAGGTCAAATGAGGTCACCTCCAAAAAAGTTAAACCTGTCACGCTTTAACGGATAAATATATTTGAATGAAACATTCAGCGTTTTCTTATCTTTATGGATGCAGGAAAACGCACCAGATTAATTTTGCATTTTTTCCTTTTTGATTACATATTAGTCTCGTACATTTATCCATTAGAGGCAAAATCGAAGATTCTGGCTATCGTAAGCATTTTGTTTTTCTGGGATCAAGTTGACTTCGAACATTTGTCAGTCCGGTCTACCCATTAGAAAAGGAAAATGAAGGACATCTTTAACTCAAAAATTTTGAAATTTCATAAACAAAATGTATTTTTCTGTAGCCAAACATTTCATGGTCCTGGTCGATTTCGCTCTCCATTTCTGATTCCAAATTATTCCTTCTGCAAATCTCCACAAAAATGAACTCCCCAGAGCCACAAACATGTCAGTTGTGAATACCTTTTCGGGGTGGTGTTTGACCCTACTCGTCGAGCGCTTTCCGATGGCACCTATTTTGTTTTCGTGCATCGCTTAGTTTGGATATTAGGGTGTGGGGGTCCCTAACGCCCCCTCCCCTCCCAGGCGGGGTGTGAGAATCTGATAGGAGAAACTGGACGGGTTAAACAGTTTTCAGATAGCATCCATTGAACGTGCACCCCCCTTCCTCCACTCCTTCCTGGCTGGTCATTGCCCCCCCCGCGAGTAAGTTTTGGCCATGGATATATTTAAGTGGGGGGGGGGTAGGTGTGCGGAGGTAGGTGGGTGAGGGGGGCAAGAGTACCCACGAGTGCCATCACATTTTTTTTCGGCCGGGACCTCGTTGATTGCACACAAGCCCAGGGTGGTCGGCGGTGCCTTGCAGCGGGCCAGGTCAAGCGGCAGCGCCACCAGCCTGGCTGACCAGCCCACCAGGTCGAGCGCAGTCGACGCCCCCGCTGACCAGCCTGCGAGGCCAAGCGCCGCCGGAAACGGTCCAGTGAGTGTTGGCCTTCGAGGGGAGCGTCGTAGGCACCGACGTCTGCGTCCCGACGACATCGGTAGCCGGATCCTGGGCATTCTGGATCGCATGGACACCAGGGGAGAGGAAGCATTGGCCCTAGAAAGGCAGAAAGTTGACCTGCTGCGGCAGCAAGTGGAGAAGGATCAGCACCACCTCGCTACCATGGAGCGTCTAGAGGGCCAGATTAAAGCTGTTTTTTTCGCGCCATGACAAGATAATCTGGACTGATAATCCTTGTTATTCTTGCTACTCCTTGCTGAGTTTCGCAACCGTGTTTTCCTCCTCATGTCATCTGTTTCACCCATCCCGCATTCACGGCATACACGGGAAGTCAATATATGTGTACATTTTTACATTCAGTTATCAAACGACAATTGGCCGCCCGGTGTGGGCGGACAGCGGGACGTCATACCATGGCGGTGGTGATGGACAGCATTAATTACTCGACAAGCTCGCGATTACGTGTTCTCGGTTCGCTAAAACGAGTTAGAAAAAACAAATAGACCTGAACTAGTGGGAAATTGCATGACTACTACTCGCTATTCGGGCTGGATTACAGAGTACACCTACGACCAATCAATGTGAGAGATTGGAAACGCCATATGGACTAGCAGTAGAATGAGTCATAAAAGAACTCACGGTTGTTCTTCGTTGGGCAGGTTATATCATCGATTCAGCTATACATACGCACGCACGAATGAATTAAGCGAATAAAAACGAACCAATGAATCAAACATAAACAACCACATTGATCTCAAACGAGTGAGTCCAAAAGACACAACTTCACAAACTGTCCTTGATATGATCGCGTATGCCCGCGGCAGCCATACTGTCTTCGGCTGCACGACACCTTGCTGTAGGTGGCTGTTCGCTGGTAGATAGTAGCTCGGCTGCGCGCAATGCACCTGCTGGTAAGTCGTCGTGGTATGACTATCACGTTGTGTAGGATAGCGGTGGCGAATGCTGTCCGCGGAACAAAACTGAAGATTCGGACGGCTTCAAGATTCGTCGCCACCAACACTTCAGCCGCCCAAACGAGAGCTCCACGACCACCCTAATCACACCAAGCTTGGCGTTGAACGCGTGCCTTGCTGCACGGTCGGGCTGGTCCTCTCGGCAACTTGGGTACGCCTTCAGGAGCCAGGGCGTGAGCGGGTACGCTGCGTCGCCAGTCGGCATGAGCGGCAGCTGCCCGCCGTTAACCTCCACAGTGCCCTACCAAGAGAATTTCGCATTAACAACAATCATGTGGCATTGATGTAGGAGTTGTACTCGTGCATCCTGTATGGGAATGTTTTCAGTCAGCGTGGTGCTGAATGAAAAGTATGGTGAGGGGCTTGTCTGCCCCCGCCCAACCCCACCCCATCCCCATACACACATTAACTACGCCCATGCCAGATTGTGTTTCGGCTCTCCCGGAACATCACTCACTCAAGTAACATGTGGAAGAATTAAAAAACATGCATAAATATAACCAATAAATAATTGTAGGGAAATAAAAAAGATGTTGGCAGACTTTGGACACCACCACATGTTCCCTACCACCTCCACAGTCAAATGGATTTAATATGCCTTGAGCAAATTATGATTAACATTTGTTTTCTTCAGGACAAATAATGGCATAAGTTTCTCAGAAATCAAGAGGAAAGAGGTGGCAATAGCAAGAGACTGATGTGTAAGAGGGTAATTAATAATACATGCACACAAGGCAGCACTGCCTTATTCCTCGTTACTTATACTTTACTTATTCCTCTTTATACAAATGTATTAGTACAAATGATCATTAGTAAAACTGCATGAAAAATAGACACCCTTTGACTCGTTTTGGCATACCTTAAGTTAGGGGTAGAGAGGGGGTATCTGAACATTTTATGTTTTCCGAACACCTACTTTTGGGTGTCACCTACATCATGTCCAGTGCATAAATAACAAAAAGACGGTGGTATTTATAAATGGTGCAACTGTCTACCAAAACATGAAGCCCTGATCACATAGTTTTACAGATTCTTTGTGTACGGCGCTAGCAAAGTGCATAGGCACCATTTAGGCTTCCAAGAGCAGTTGGCTTAAGGAAACCATAAGGAAGTCTCAATATTTGTTTCCAATTACACCAACATTTTTAGTGGCTACTAATAGCTTATACCACAACAGCTATAGCTACAGCAGGTAATCCTGCAAACATTTGTGTTCTGAACACAGCGCACCACTACAAAATAATTGTTTTAAAGTTGCTCTTTGCAAGTGGTTAGAGGATTTGCATTGAAAGGAATTGCTTGAATATGGATAGCCTGTTGATTTTTGTGTTCAGTAAATACAGTGCAATGACTGGTTCAGCCACACAGATGCAGCAGTAGAGCTATTTCAATTTCTTGCATGCCTTAAATGTCCAGGTTGGTTGGTTATTGAGGGTCAAGGGTGCTTTGACTGTTTTTTGGTCATGCAGCACCTATCCCCTGCCTTAAGTGTCCAGAAACCCCCATATTCCCCTATGCAGACACACCATAAAAGCACAAGTCTGTAAAACTTAATTAGTTTGTACATTGTTCGAAAGAAACAAAATATTGTTTTTGTTCAATATTTCATCACTCTAGATATCATCTAATACTCATATAACTTGCATGCATCCAGCACAAGCATTTCTTTAATTGCACATAAGAACAGAAGCCAGTCGCAAAATACCTGCCATATCATGGTTGTAATCATACCCACTTGCTGCTCATAATAGCCATCATACACTTTCCTAAAACTAGTGCATTCCCTTTGACATATCCAGTTCAGTTGTTAAATCGACTTATCAATCATTATACATGGCAGCAAAACAATTGAATTCTTGTTTAAAGGGAGCTGTTACAATTCAGAAAACCCAGTTCAATACCAGTTTAAATAATGCAAATACCAAAAGAAAACGAAAGAGTGGAATGATACTCAGCACCAACTTAAACACTAAACCATAATATTTTTGTTCAAATACTGATACAAAAGGTACCTTTGTGCATTTGGGTATTATGGTGCACTATTTTTCCCCATATTCCCTAACTTGTGGGTTACCAATTGAACCCTGCCATTGAACATCATACTCAAAATAAAGAACAAATATTTAACTGTTCACCACAGCACCCCAAAGACCGAAAAACGTCTAAAATATGCGCCTCTGAGACTAACATATCTGTTAGCTTACTTACCATATTTCAGCCATAAATGATGCAATCGGAGCACAAACGCTGACGTCATTTTTTTAAACCTGGATAATGATTCGTCATAGCAATTATACAGAGCCAATCACTTACCGCAGTTGGAGATGGTTGGCGATATAGATCAGAGCGGTCAACTGACCGGAAAACTTGGCATTTGAAGACCGCTGGATTCGGCAGTCAGCTTTTGTCATCGAGTTTACTTCGAAGTCAGGCTCGCTCGGTCTGACTTCCAGATTTCCGACTAGATGACTTCCCAGGAGCGGAGGTAGGTATATTTTCAGGGTTTGTGTATCAACAAGCTATTGCTAGTCCAAAAACTTGTGATATCAGGTAACTGGAGAGCCTCTGGCTGTTTATTAATATATTAACGTGGTCCAATCTTCAGTTAGGAGTTCTCAGATCAACGTAATTAATATAGTCTGACATCGCCATTGGGATGTCATGACGATTACTTCCCGCTAGTGCACGCGTGAAACCGCTTATTGATGACAAAACTCTCGATGTGATGGCATTCAGCAGCATGTAGCAGGTATACTGCAGGAGTATATATATTACAACGGTCTGCCAATGTCCAGCAGAACCAGCAAAAATATATACGTGGTAAATGCTGCGAGATCGGAATTTTTACTTGTAAAGTTGTCCATGCTGTAATGTACAATGCTGGGCATCGGCAAATATACAAATATAGTGCTCCGGGTCGACTTAGTTCTGACCGCTATCTCGTGCCAACCAATGGTGGGATCGACACGAAGCTAATACCATTGTGTTGCTACGACAAATTTCAACCTCACCAAGGATACCGTTTCCGGGTTACAAGCCAAGTGCACACGAGAGAAGTGTGAAAAACGAAGGCGGCGTTTTGCTACGTTTTTCACGATTGGATTGGACGCTTGAAAACGGAATAAAATGACACCTCCGCTATTTGCATTGCCTGGCTCCATGTGCCGGCTACACTTTTCCTATTGATCATCACCAGCTGCAGTGTCTCTGGGCTTCGCATTCCACCCCCTTAACACTACTGTCGGGTGGAAATTTTTGTCTAAGCGTGGTATGCGTGCATAGCACCAGTCTTCGTCATGCTCACAATACCTTTATATTTTTTATAATACTTTAGTGAATATGGTGAAGTCCGTGAACTACCACCAATTATCGTGTTTTGCCATCTCATGCTGCCCCAATATGTACCGGTCGATCGCCGAGGTCAACGACATTTCCTCAGCAGTTATGACTCACGGTAAATATGACTCACGATTTACAAGCGATGCAAGGCAACGTGTCTGACCTGTAGCGTCCCAGACAGCGGTGGTTGACACACCGAGCTGAGTAACATGGAGCGGTGGTTGACACACCCAGCCGAGTTGCATGGAGCGGTGGTGGACACACCCAGCAGAGTCACATGTGGTGGTTGTTGGGTTTTACGACACGTCGACCGTTGAGTCATGTAGCGTCGCCAATCTCTCACGCCGATTGGCCGCGGGAGAAGAATATCGACAGGTGAGACTCGAACCCACACTATTTCGATTGTGAGACGGGCAACTTACCCCTAGATTACTCGTCCCCCAGCAGAGTCACATGGAGCGGTGGTGGACACACCCAGCAGAGTCACATGGAGCGGTGGTGGACACACCCACCAGTCACATGGAGCGGTAGTGGACACACCCACCAGTCACATGGAGCGGTGGTGGACACACCCAGCCGAATCACATGGATCGGTGGTGGACACACCCAGCAGAGTCACATGTGGTGGTTGTTGGTGTTTACGACACGTCGACCGTTGAGTCATGTAGCGTCGCCAATCTCTCACGCCGATTGGCCGCGGGAAAAGAATAGCGACAGGTGAGACTCGAACCCACACTCTTTCGATTGTGAGACGGGCAACTTACCCCTAGACTACTCGTCCCCCAGCAGAGTCACATGGAGCGGTGGTGGACACACTCAGCAGAGTCACATGGAGCGGTGGTGGACACACCCACCAGTCACATGGAGCGGTGGCGGACACACCCACCAGTCACATGGAGCGGTGGTGGACACACCCAGCCGAGTCACATGGAGCGGTGGTGGACACACCCAGCAGAGTCACATGGAGCGGTGGTGGACACACCCAGCAGAGTCACATGGAGCGGTGGTGGACACACCCAGCCGAGTCACATGGAGCGGTGGTGGACACACCCAGCAGAGTCACATGGAGCGGTGGTGGACACACCCAGCAGAGTCACATGGAGCGGTGGTGGACACACCCAGCAGAGCCACATGGAGCGGTGGTGGACACACCCAGCAGAGCCACATGGAGCGGTGGTGGACACACCCAGCAGAGCCACATGGAGCGGTGGTGGACACACCCAGCAGAGTCACATTGAGCGGTGGTGGACACACTGACCCGAGCCACATAGAACGGTGGTGGACACACCTAGCCGAGTCACATGGAACGGTGGTGGACACGCCCAATGTGGCGGTCCGGTGGAGGCGCGGGATCGGCAACACCAGCCGGAGTATTCACCCGGACCGACACACAGACGTCTTGGCTCGCCGGCGCCAGCAGCCTCTCCAGGGCGGGCGATGGCCGTGCGTGTTCCGCTCGAGAACATGGCAAATCCTTTTAGCGTTTCAACCGTTCATCTCAGCATTGACAGCGACCACCCAAGCGCGCAGCGGTACTGAGATTCAGACCGAGACTGCACAACTGCAGAAGGCAACCCCTTTTACTGACGTCACATCCACAGACCAGTACAGCCACTGCGCCACGGTCATTGACCAGCACAACCACTGACTAGCACATCTACTGACCAGCACAACTACTGACCAGTACAACTACTGACCAGAACAGCTACTGACAAGCACAGCTCCTGAACAGCACAGCCACTGACCAGCACAACTACTGACCAGCACAGCTACTGGCCAGCACAGCTCCTGACCAGCACAGCTACTGACCAGCACAACTACTGACCAGCACAGCTACTGACCAGCACAGCTACTGACCAGCACAGCCACTGACCAGCGCAGCTACTGACCAGCACAGCTACTGACCAGCACAACTACTGACCAGCACAGCTACTGACCAGTACAACTACTGACCAGAATAGCTACTGACAAGCACAACTACTGACCAACACAACCACTGACCAGCACAACTACTGACCAGCAAAACTACTGATCAACACTAGTGACCAGCACAGCTACTGACCAGTACAACTACTGACCAGAACAGCTACTGACCAGCACAACTACTGGTCAACACTAGTGACCAGCACAGCTACTGACCAGTACAACTACTGACCAGCACAACTACTGACCAGCACAGCTACTGACCAGTACAACTACTGACCAGAACAGCTACTGACCAGCACAACTACTGGTCAACACTAGTGACCAGCACAGCTACTGACCAGCACAGCTACTGACCAGTACAACTACTGACCAGAACAGCTACTGACCAGCACAACTACTGACCAGCACAGCTACTGACCAGCACAGATGCTGACCAGCACAGATAATGGCAAGCACAAATACTGACCAGCACACATGAAAAGGCCTCTTCCACCGGCAAAATGCGTCCTTCCCAGGAGATTCGAATGCACCTGCCCTCTCCTCCCCCAACCCAATGAATCAGTTCTTTCGGCCAAAGACACCATTCTGAGAGGGAATAGCGCCCAATGTGGACTATGGGAAGTTCGAATGCACCCCCACTACGCTAAAATAATTTGTCGGCCGAATGCGCTCCTCCGAAATTTCTTACAGTGGTACCTCTCCGAGAAAGTGAGCCCACCCAGATGAGTGCCTCACCCTCCGCCCTGATGAAAACTACTGAATCCGCACCTGCGCCAAAGCATATACTGATCAACGCAGGTACTGACCATCACATATACTGACCAACTCACATGCTGATCAACACATACACTGGTCAACACATATTCTGGTCAACACAGTTACCGAACAACACAACTATCAGCCAACAGATATAGTGACCAACACATACACTGACCAATACATGTACTGGAAGACACATATACTGGCCAGCACATATAGTGACCAGCGTAAACACCGACCAACACATGTACATGTACAGCTCATGTTGCACCTGAGATGAGAGTGGGCGCAGAGCAACCGCGGGACACGACACGTCGCCATCGTGGGGCCAGGCAAGATCTGCCTAGGAGACAAGCTCGGCCTCACTAGAGCCGAGGGAGTCGCCCCGGTCAGCCTGAGGACGGGCCTCAGGCTATGTCTGGAGCCCACAATGGGCCAATTACCTCTCAAATGGAGGGAGCAATTACCCCTTTGTCGTCTTTCGGTACACAATGAATGGGGTACTGGTAGCAACTGTCCATGTTCTGGTAATCTTTGTTCAAATTTGGTTCTTCTCGGACTTAGAATGTTATCAAACATTAGCCGAGAGACGAGACAAAGTTGTGTGCCAGGTTACAGCACGCATTCTGATAGACTGCACAAAAAACCAACATGAACAAAAGTGAGCAGCATTCATCATTTTGCCAGCTTCCACAGCGCAGGGTGGTTTGGTGGTTGACACCACCCACCATCAATACCAAACTGGCAGCGCTGGAGACACGAGACAAACACCAGCGTGCAGTGCGAAGGTTTACAGAGCATTGTGCAAAACCACACAAATAACTTTGATTAGGGAGCGACTGGCCATGACAAGGCACTTAGCCGTACTGTGGCACTGTGCTCACGCCCTCCCGCAGCAACCATGTGCCCAGATTACATTACGCCTATGGGTGCGCGCTGGGAAAAAATCGGATCAGAAGGGGCCTGTGCCCCTGAAGATTTCGGCTGGCGACGCGGTCGGAAAGTCCGAAAACTCTACCCGCTTCGGCTGCAGCGCGCCTCAAAAGCATTGGATCCCCGATATACGTAATATAATCTTAGTGAATACGCATCATGTATGACCGCATGAAAATGTTAAGGCGCTATGTGGTTGGTTTCATGTTTCCTGGCCGCTGTCAACGTATATTTTTTCTACACCGACCTCTAGCTTCACTCAAGGACAAAACAAGCTTAAACATTTGAATTTTTTAGCGATTCACACCCTTTAAGTACGTTTCAATTTTGATCCAAATGACATGTGAATGTACCGCTTCAATAAGAGTGCATAGCATTTAACTGCAATCTTGGAATCTCGAGGAATGTGACGGCAAAACTGTGGAATCTGGTAAACTTCAGCCTGACTTCAGTGCAAGTACTGACTGCACATCTGTTCCGCTCACACTGCGTAGCATGCAGGAGAAGGATGGCAGTAAACACGATAATTGTTGTGCTTCACAAGACTTGAGACAGGACAAGCTACGTGCGTGCCTTAGACGATGTGCGTGTCCACAGTATTACACATGCGCCTCGGGCATGTGCCACTACCACCACAGTGAAAACAGTGGCGTGCGTGGACGCAATGGAAAACACAGAGCATCGATAACAACCGCGACAATGAGCTGCTTATAAACAGGCTACAAAAACGACACTGATGTGGACACGAACGACGGACGTCGGCTGTGACTCAGGCTCTAACTCAGACAATGACTCAGGCTCTAACTCTGGCTATTACTCAGGCTGTGACTCAGGCTATGACTCAGGCTATGACTCAGGTTATGACTCAGGCTCTAACTCTGGTTGTGACTCGGGCTTTAACTCCGGCTGTGACTCAGGCTCTAACTCTGGCTGTGACTCGGGCTCTGACCCCGTCTGTGACTTAAGCTCCAGTTCCTGTTATGACTCTGGCTATAACTCCCGCTGTGACTCATACTCTAATTCTGGTTGTGGCTCACGCTCTCACGTCCTCTGTGACCCAGCAACCATGTGCCAAGCAACCATCCGCTTGTGATTCGAACTGCCACTCAGGTTGTGACTCGAACTGCCACTTCGGTTGTGACTCGAACTGCCACTCCGGTTGTGACTCGAACTGCCAATCAGGTTGTGACTCGAGCTGTAACTCTGGCAGTGGATAGGGCTGTAGCACTGGCCACGTCTGAGGCTGCGACACGTGATCCGCACTGTGACTCGAACAGTGATCCGTACTGTGACCCGGACAGTGATCCGTACTGGGACTCGGACAGTGATCCGTACTGGGACTCGGACAGTGATCCGTACTGTTACTCGGACAGTGATCCGTACTGGGACTCGGGCTTTGATCCATGCTGTGACTCGGCCCGTGATCCATCCTGTGACTCGGGCTGTGATCTATGCTGTGACTCGGGCTGTCAACTGTGCCGTGACTCGGGCTGGGATTTGTGCCTCGGGCTGGGATTTGTGCCGTGACTCGGGCTGGGATTTGTGCCGTGACTCGGGCTGGGATTTGTGCCGTGACTCGGGCTGGGATTTGTGCCGTGACTCGGGCTGGGATTTGTGCCGTGACTCGGGCTGGGATTTGTGCTGTTCCTCGGGCTGTGATCCGTGCTGTGACCTGGGCTGTAGTCTTGTGCTGTGACCCGGGCTGCGACCCGGGCTGTGACATGGGCTGCATATGACTCTGGCTATGAATTGAGCTGCGACCCAGATTGTGACTCGAGTTGTGACTGAGTGTGACTCCACCGTGACTCGGGTGACCCATACACCGGATCAGGCATATGACAAGGTGTCGTACCAGTACAGGATGCCATGTGACAAGATGTACCAGTGCAAGGTGTCATGTGACAAGGTGTCGTACCAGTACAGGATGTCATATGACAAGGTGTCGTACCAGTACAGGGTGTCATATGACAATGTGTTGTACCAGTGCATGGTGCCATATGACAAGGTGTCGTACCAGTGCAGGATGTCATATGACAAGGTGTCGTACCAGTGCAGGGTGCCATATGACAAGATGTACCAGTGCAGGATGCCATATGACAAGGTGTCGTACCAGTGCAGGGTGCCATGTGACAAGGTGTCGTACCAGTGCAGGGTATCATGACAAGGTGTCGTTCCAGTGCAGGGTGCCATGTGACAAGATGTACCAGTGCAGGATGCCATATGACAAGGTGTCGTACCAGTGCAGGGAGCCATGAGATCTCTGGGCAACAGGCGGAGTTCTGTATCACTTTGCTACCGTTATAGGACTGGCCATCTTGCTATAGTCAGCAGATAGCGGTGGCGACATGACCGTGGTTATTATAGGTGGCGCGACGGTGTGCGCAGCGCCATCTATATTGGTTCGGGCAGAAAGTGCCCAAGGGCGCAGCCAGGGCTTTCTTAAGGGGAATCCGAAAGGGAGGAAATTATCAACTGAATGAAAACACTCTGAGCGCTTCGCGCGCCCAAGATTTCTGGTTTGACGTAGTGTTAGTGCCAGGATGCTGTGCTACATCTAGTGCATCGTTTGTTTCCAAGGGAGGGCCTCGGGTCCAGCCCCGCCTTTGTCTGCGCTTCTGGAAGTTCCTCATGAAGCAACTTTAAAAAACGTGACCACTTCTGGGGGAATATGGGAAAGAACACTGGAATGAGTCAAAATATTTAGAGCCGGGTCTAATTCTGAGTGAGGAGGCAAGTCTTCAAATGTTGCAACGAGAGGTCATTGTCGTTTCCGAAGAGCCACGTTTGGGCGGGTGCCGAACAAATCGTGTGACCGTGCGTCGTATTTACACGACAATGTTCTTTCGGGCTTCGGTATTGCTGGAGGTCAAATTTTTCGTATATGCACCAGGGTAGTGCGTACATGTAAATCGTACACTCACTTCGGCGTTTCCGTTATTCATAATGAGCTTGTTCGTACACGCGTGAGGGTAAACCCGCCCTCGTTCGCAGTGGCAGAGGTCACACACAGGGCCAGACGTTAGAGGTCGGCGAGCTGCATGCTGGAGAAGACATTGCAGGATCGGCACGGGCTCCAGATCACCATCCTGGGCCAGGACTGATGCATCATGTCAGGCCCAGGGCGCCACACCAGAGCCAAGGCACCGCAGCAGAGCCGAGGCAACACTCTGGGGCCAGGAGCAGATCACCAGCCCAAAATCAGACCACCAACCCAGTTCCAAGACACCACCCCAGAACTCCACCCCGTGGCTCTGCATGCTGGGACACCGGCTGGTGCCCAGCCGACCATTTCCGACGTCGGCGGCCAGGGGATGCGTGGCACTCCGGCCGTTACAAGGAGCGGAAGTGAAGGTCCCTGGCTACCAGATGACCACCGCTCCTTCCGTACACTGTCTGCCATTTAGTTGAAGGGAGATTGATACTGCATATGCCATTCGCCGAGAAGTATTCATTACCGACAGCCAATCAGCTAAGAATGCCCGACTTTCTCAAGCCGCGGTGGATCTGGTTTTCGCAAGCAGTCACGCTGCAAGGTGCTGCCGCTCGAAGACAACCAATTTCCCAATGGCCACATCAGACGGGATGGACGTGCAGCATTCCGCCCGTCCGTCACCCGTCGGCAGCTGCCGAACGGGAAGTGGAGAGCTCAGCCGGCTAGACTGGCTGGCTTGCTGCAGCTGCGACTGGTGGTCATCTGCCGCTGTGATTAATGACCAGCTGCAGCTGTGATTAATGGCCAGCTGCAGCAGTGATTAATGGCCAGCTCCAGTCATAACTATCGGTTAGCTGCGGCGTTGATTAGAGTCAGCTGCAGCTCTAACTTGTGTTCAACTGCAGCTGTAATTAATGGCGAGCTCCAGCCGTGATTAATGGTTAGCTACAGTGATGATCAGTGGTCACCTGGAGCTGTGATTGATGGCCAGCTGCAGTAGTGATTGGAGTCAGCTGCAGCTCTAATTAGTGGTCAGCTGCAGTGGTGATTAATGGTCAGCTGCAGTGGTGCTGGAGTCAGCTGTAGCTCGAATTAATGGTCAGCTGCAGCTGTCATGAATGGTCAGCTGCTACTGGGAATTTCAGCACTACATAGAATGAAGACGCGCCAAGGATAGAGGAAGGTTTGTATCCCGCTCGAAAGCTCATTTGAAAGGCTCAAGTCGTTTTCACGCTGATTTGACCGCTGGCTCAATGTATTAGTTCCTTTCAAAGTTAAATTTAGAACGTCTTAAATTTCAATTAAACATACTAAATACATTTTTCAAGACAGGCATTGCCCATGTTTTCGCGGTGGTCACTATTTTTACCGCACTTGCCTGCATTAAAGAAACCAAGCAGAAGTATCAGCGTATACCTTACATGAGTGAATATCGTACACGCGCAGGGTGCGTGCTTTTAGGCCATGGAAGTCCGAAGTATTTACGAAATAGTTCTTTTTTATAAGGAAATCTTTAGAGCAATGTCTTAGCCTCCCAAAATGTGTGCAAAAATAATTATTCAAAGGACAAGGACATGAGCCAATGAATAACCAGTGAAGTAACTCAATTGAGTTCGGATATAATATTGAAGATGTGTTGCAATGGCAAATAAGAAGCTCCTGCTGCTCTGCAGCTTCAGAAATGCGGTGAATGATTCATCGGATGATTGATCCGACCATTCATCGTGAAGTGTTTCGGCACGATGTTATCGTATGCATGTCCAGTGGCACAATTCACGGTATTCACATCAATATTTGTGGTGATTCATTGCTTTGTATTGAATGCGACTCGGCCAACGGCGCGGACCATTCGTTACGTGACGGGGCACCTGACGAAGTAGGCAGGTGTGATAGTGGAAGCGAATAATTTCGTTGATGTGAGATGACTAAGTGGACCGATTACAAGTCCCATGTACATTCTGGACGTGAATATTCATACGCGAAAGTGCACTGCGGAATACTGGTAGTCGTATTTGTTTATTTAACGGTAATTAGCGGTACTCGTGATTTGTTTACTTAGTGGTGAAAGGTGGAAAAATCGTTCTTAATGAACCTAGCGCAGAAAACTCCCGCACAGAGATTAATTGATTTATTCAACTAAGAAGAATGTGGTACATGGGAAGCCAAATACAACGGGAACACATGGCCTATCACTGTGAAGGTGTTTGAACATGGGCAGTCTGGCATTACGTCGCATCCAGGATCAAAGGCCACTTTTTCGGCTGACCCATACAGCGATTTTTTTTCGTTGCGAAATCCTGAGTACTTCCCAATACGCTCAGACATCAATACCATGGCGCCAATGGTGGTTATGTTGCTATGAAGTATCCGAAGAAAGTTATCCCGACCGAGAGGATTTGGCTTGGCAAAGATTACTGAATTAACTTCATGTGTCAAAACGTAAGAAACGTAGCGAAGTTTCATAAACACCAAAGTAGAGGACAACACCAAAATCCCCATTGATACATTTTATCGTCGTGCGACTTTAAATACATGTATTTCTTGCGAACGAATGGCCAACACTTTTAGAGGAAAGGAATACGAACCGCGTCTCGGTGGAGAAGTGGATCGAACGTAGCGTGTTGATTTGTCAGCTGACCGGTGTCCTTGGACACTGTAAGCTGCCCACTCCCTTTCTTCCCAAGACTCAAGTTAGCTAGGCCAACTCTAGGAGCGAAACTCCCAAGACCCAAACTACCTAAAACGGAAAGGCTGCCGGTACTAGCACTGCAAGTTAACCACCAAACCATGAGTACTGAAAGAAAAGGCCGTCTTCATACTCCGTGAAATACTTCGGCACATGTCTGAACTTAAGAAAAATGCTAATGATCAACATTCTGAGGCGAGCTATGCTAAGCGAAATCAAAACCATATAAGTGAACGTTTAAAAAGTCCGTGGGTCACTGAAATTATTCGTTGGCAATTTATACCTATGCAATTAATTACGTAGCATTATTTGGGCCATTAGAAGGCAACGAAGCAATATATATGAAGCCATCGATAAATGTGACATGTAACTTTTAAATGCATAAATTCAGGAAATTAGGTGTGATTGCAGGATGATCATGATAGAGCGTACAAAACAGAGACGACGGGAGTGTTGCATGCCTGGGATCTTCGGTTCTCTACGCCTCGTAAACCCGCTTTGAGGACCGGCTGAACAGGATTACAAGGATCGTGATGGATTTAGCACGAAGTCCGCTGTAAGAGTAAGCATTTTTTAGATGATTAAAACTACTACTGAATCAACACAAGCTGCAAATAGGCTTCAAGGACAGTCAAAACAGGATAGTTCCCATGCACAAGTGTGGTTCGAAAATATTAAGAAATATGAATGAAGCACAAGGCTAGGAATGCTTTCAATGAGCAACAAGGACTATGGTTGGAATGTTTCTTTTCTGACACATACGACTTACATTGCCAATGCAGGTGTCGCTTTTGTCATATGCTTTTGAAATACCACGCATTCGCTGAAAGACAACGTACATCTCTGGTCGAGGAAGAATATTTTGCACCTAATTATGAAATATTGAATGACAAATTGGGGGTCACGCAAAACGACAAGTTCACCGGCAAGGTAGGAAAGCAATGCAATGGAAATATATTGAACATCTAGAGCACTAGACAGCAGTTCAACAGAGAATGAAAAGGGGTGTGAAAGCGAGACTCGAACACGAAAGAGAAAGAGAAAGAGAAAGAGAAAGTGAAAGAGAAAGAGAAAGAGAAAGATAAAGAGAAAGAGAAAGAGAAAGAGAAAGAGAAAGAGAAAAAAGAAGGAGATGAGAAAAAGAAAGGAAACAAAAAGATAAAGGGAATGCGTTCAATGGCGTGTCAAGAGTTCAGCTACACCGTGCGCGTACCACCGTTCACAGACAAGTTTGAAGACGCTTGTGTAGATGGCACACCGGCTCACAGGACTTGGTAGTTGGCATTCGGCAGATTGGGGGCGATGCCACCTGTGCGGTTCTCATCGCCCGCAGCCCAAGTTTGGTGTCTGTTCAATCTCGAGCGGAGAAACTTCCAACTCAAACAAGCTCGTTCAAGTGTTGTTGACATCATCTGCAGTAGAGTCGATAGTCTGGGGCGTCTGGTGACGGGACGGCGCGCAAGATGGACCCCACGGTGGCGGGATAGCACAAGATGGACCCCACGGTGGCGGGACAGCGCACAAGATGGACCCCACGGTGGCGGGACAGCGCGCAAGATGGACCCCACGGTGGCGGGACGGCGCCAAGATGGACCCCACGGTGGCGGGACAGCGCCAAGATGGACCCCACGGTGGCGGGACAGCACACAAGATGGACCCCACGGTGGCGGGACAGCGCACAAGATGGACCCCACGGTGGTGGGACGTCCAGACCGCTCCCTCACGCGGACGGAGTCGTGGCCACTGCCTGCTCAGATGGCACTGTTGTAACCACCACAGCGACACGACAATTGCCTGCTCAGATGGCGCTGTTGTAACCACCACAGCGACACGACCATTGCCTGCTCAGATGGCGCTGTTGTAACCACCACAGCGACACGACCATTGCCTGCTCAGATGGCGCTGTTGTAACCACCACAGCGACACGACCACTGCCAGCTCAAATGTCACTGTTGTAACCACCACAGCGACACGACCACTGCCAGCCCAGATAATACTGTCGTAACCACCACAGCGACACGACCACTACCAGCCCAGATAACACTGTCGTAACCACCACAGCGACACGACCACTGTCAGCCCGGATGACACTGTCGTAACCTCCACGGCGCATTGCACACGGACACATGCAACACGTATGTAGCAGCGGATCTGTTGTCATCTGTGTAGGTTCTGCCGAAAGTAGAATGACTTTTTAGCAATATCTTGAACGAGATTGCAAGTGATTCATGGTCTTTCATCATGATGCTTAATTCTTACAAAGACGTGATAGTTAATGTTTGAGGAATGCAACGAAGCTTCCTAAAATAGGTGTTTCGCTGGGCTGTGCTGGGATACAAGTTCTCTATTTGCAATCATACAAGTTGTTCGTTGATTTTTGGACATGTTCGAAGCTCACCCATTACCAATTGTTCAAGCAAATTACAGTGGCTTGGGCTACGCATACCGCGGCTCGATTATTTGGAAGGCATACACACTTTCACTCTCCTTCTCACTAACAAGTTTATTCCCTTAGCTAGTCTACTACCATATCCTGTCTCTCTGTCTCTCTGTCTCTCCTTATTGTATTTCCTTCTGGATTGTAGTTTGAGCAGTGCAGACGGTGTTACACAGCCTATGGTATGTACTAGTGGATTCAGGGAAAAATGTCACCGTGTTCCTCTTTGTCATTAAAAGGAGAGCCAAGTACCCATTTCGCCCTCCACGAGATGGGATAAATATCCTCACGGAATACAGCTATGGCTTCCTTTGCTCCTCCAGCTGACAGAAAACACTGTGTACTTCTGCGAACACTGAGCACCTCCCACCATGCCCCCTTACTAACTTTTTCGAACAGCTTGATTTGATTTGGTTTGGTAGCTTGTTTTGGTTGGTTAGGTTAGGTTAGGTTAGGTTAGGTTAGGTTAGGTTAGGTTAGGTTAGGTTAGGTTAGGTTAGGTTAGGTTAGGTTAGGTTAGGTTAGGTTAGGTTAGGTTAGGTTAGGTTAGGTTAGGTTAGGTTAGGTTAGGTTAGGTTAGGTTAGGTTAGGTTAGGTTAGGTTTGGCAGCTTGTTGAAGTTTGCCAAATACTGACTGGCTCTCGGTGTTTGCTTTGCCCTTCCATTGACCGTTCGCTGGATCCGCCAGTGTCCGAGGGACTGATGTTGTTAGTTAGAGTATGTACATGTACTTTAGGACACAAACCAATGCTGTCATTCCACCTGACACCCCTACACAGGGCACTATTGAAGCTTAGGTCCATCACAGGACACCTTCATAGTACGGTCGGTGGGCACTGAGAGGTTCAACACAGGTGGAAGCTTTTACCGGAAGGTCTCTCATTTCGTGGGTCTCTCAAGAATATCCTTGCTGCGCCTCTATGACCAATGCTTGATTGCACAAAGCTGAATTCCGGCCGTTTCGGCTGCACGGGTTCCTTGCGGAATGGCTAGCAAGGCGGCGAGTCGTCTCCCCGACGATTGGTCGCCAGATCGGCCGATCGCCGCCGCCGACAGCCGCCCTCGATCACGCGCCCGCCCGTGTTTATGTTTTTGCACTGTTCGAGTTGAGGTTCCAGTCTATTTGTCAATGACATTAGGGTAAAATCGATCATGGGACTCTGAAATTGATGCATAAAGAAAACTGAGTGGGATGCTTTTAAAAATCGAAATTAGATGCAGTATTTTGCTGATATGGTAGTATGGAAATCTTCGAAAACAAACTGGTGGATTTATCTCGGTGTTGGATTTGATCACCTCGCAGGTGTTTTAACATCTCGAAACTTTTCCCGTGATTACAGTAGTTAAAAATGATCAGTTCGTGACGTCGTATGTTACATCACCATGCAAGACGAACTGATGATCAGGTAGACGTAAAAGTTCAAGAAGCATACACGAGACAAGTCACGTGGACTAAATATCAGCAAAATATGAGGTGACCATTCAGTGGTGCCCTCTTAGCATAAATAAATTTATATTGGTACTGGTTGAGTAAGCATGTAATGACCGAACGGTGAGTAGCAACTGTCATATGATCGTAGATTAGAATGTGAAAACAAAATATGTATCAAGCTAGATAAGCTCACCAGTCACAAAGTTAGTGCAGGCCAAAACCGAGCACTATAAAGAGGCATAAAATATGGGGCGGATTCCTACCCAACCTGGAATGTCATGGGTCGCCTACCCAGTCTCGCCCATCCCACGGTGGCGCTGTGCCCCTGTCTAACTCAGTGTGTAGCTGGAATGACAGCAATACCCTCAACACGTGGGCTTTACTAAAGGGGATGCGTCAATAGATTCATAGTGTTTAAACGGTGCATTATGCATGCATGATCATGCATGGAAGTAGGACTTTAAGGTGGCTAACGGATAATTTCGCCTTTAGTTGCTGTGTAACGAAAATGGTCTAAAATCATAATTCATACCTGTCACAACCATGTCGTGCTGTGTTGGTGCCCGTGTCACAACCATGTCGTGCTGTGGTGGAGCCCCTGCCACAACCATGTCGTGCTGTGGTGGAGCCCCTGCCACAACCATGTCGTGCTGTGGTGGAGCTCCTGTCACAACCATGTCGTGCTGTGGTGGTGCCCGTGTCACAACCATGTCGTGCTGTGGTGGAGCCCCTGCCACAACCATGTCGTGCTGTGGTGGAGCCCCTGCCACAACCATGTCGTGCTGTGGTGGAGCCCCTGCCACAACCATGTCGTGCTGTGGTGGAGCCCCTGCCACAACCATGTCGTGCTGTGGTGGTGCCCCTGCCACAACCATGTCGTCCCGTGTTGGAGCTCCTCCCACAACCATGTGCTGTGGTGGAGCCCCTGCCACAACCATGTGCTGTGGTGGGGCCGTAGTCGTGCATAGGTGTACTCGGTCCGGGTTCGGTGTCATCCGGGAATTTCAGCATAGCCCGAAAGCAGAGACCATAAAGACCACTGCCCTCGGCGAGATCCAAGGACCAGCTTGTTTGGGTGAGTCAGATGCTCGAAAACCGGATCTCTCAACATGGGACGATTTTTCTTGAAATTTCTGTGCGGAGGTAGTTCATCAGATAGTCAAGAAAATGATTTGTTATTGTGAATGTGTTTGGAAATTGGAGTTCACGAGAATGACCTTGTGTGCAAATTTATCTACTGTTTTGTTATATTTGAAGTAGAGAGAGAGAGAGAGAAGTAACAACCTAGCACGAGTGCTTATTCTGTCACGTGATTGTTGAGTCCTGAAGCCAGTTTGCAGCCCGGACTGTTTACCTATATTTAACGTTGGTACGCTGAATCTGCATGTAACTGAACATATGTGTTAGTATTCGCACGCATCTGAACTTTCTTTTCACTATAATCAGTGTGCAAGGGGTGTAACGAGCCACGGAGGAACTTCATTATCCAATTGTCGCTTGTGTTCCAAGGCAACACACAAATTCATAACTAAACATAAACGAAAGGAGGTGTTCACTTTTCATCATGACTTTTAAAAAAACTAACAATCATGCCGAAAATCCATTTTATTTATTTATTTATTTATTTCACAATACATGCCCTCCACGTGCAGTGGCTATTACGGACAGTCTGGGTCACATATATTTACAAAGAAAGGATAGATTTGTGGTCAGTAGTGGGAGCAGATGCGCAACAACATTCGTACACCAACATAATACAATACCCATATCACTCTCTGCACTACAAACACCGTACTTGCAACACTAGCTATAAACGAGTGGGTTGTAGAAGTGATAGGAAAGTGATCTGCCAACCCTGGCGCCGCGCCTGCCCCGGCGTGTGTTCTTGGTGGGCGTTGTCACGGCGACGGCGACGCTCCCCTCGTCTGGTTTCTCGCTTGGGAGGGGTGTCGACTGGCGGGGGCGTCCAAGGTCGAGGCTTTGATGACGTCACAGTGATGCGGGCGCTCGACGTCGCAGCACTGTTCGGCTGCGTGCACGTTGATTATGGGGGGACGTGATCGTATTTGGCCAAGGCGATGGTTAGCAGATCCGTATGTATGGTAGAGCTGAAGATGGAAACCTGGTAGACCTGAAGCTAGACGATATGAGGTAGACGATCACTGTTGTTGAAGACACAGGGATTCCGAGCGGCACCAAGCCGTCAGTGAGATAATTTCCTTCTCAGCCGCAGTGCAGGAAAGAAGACGGGCAGTAGCTGATGCTTGATGGAAGGGAAGTCACTATGGAGAAAAAGGCGCTGTCGCTTCTGTACTCACTCAGTTTTTCCGGCGTCCAGTCACTGCTCTGTAAAATAGTGGAGGAATAACCAGCAGAAAAGTCCACTGAGTTCAGTCACTTCGCACACGTGTAGCGTATAAGTACGCCGGTTTTGTTGAATAGTTCACTTTTTCTTCCTTTTTTTTTTGCTCGTGCACTGTTCACTTGTTCTGTTCACTTCACTCACACCTTGCAGTTTCACACACCTTGCATACAGAGGCAACAAAGAGGGAGAGGGAAAAGGTTGGGCGAGCGGCCGAGACGCGTCTGCTCGCGGCGCCGCGCTCAGACCAACTGTTGTCACGGCGACCAAGGGGGAATTACACGTGTGCGAAGTGACTGAACTCAGTGGACTTTTCTGCTGGTTATTCCTCCACTATTTTACAGAGCAGTGACTGGACGCCGGAAAAACTGAGTGAGTACAGAAGCGACATTTTTTTACCCTCTACCATGCTCTATGACTCCATAAAAAACGCATGAATATGTCATCCCATGTTGATAAATAGATTGGGTTTCAATGGCCTTCGAGCTATTCACTAACTTGAATCAGCAGTTGTGGGACTCCAATTATTAGAGGACCACATAGCAATGGCTTCGCACATGTCTCCATATTCGATAACGCACAACTTTACCTAATATATATGCACGCCTTTGCTACAGGATGTTCAAAGCCGCAGAGAACAACGGTCATGTCAACCTCTGCAAAGGCGATTTCTCAATGCATATCACGGCAGTTAATGCAAAATAACAGCTAAATAGAAATGTGTGCGTGATGGCAAACTTCAATATCAGCGGTGTCGGTGCGCTGTTCGGCTCACTTGTGGATATTCCATACCATTTTCGTCCAGGAATAGCTGACGTACCCAACGAGAATAGACGTAATAATTGATGCAAGTAATTAGACACAAGCACAGATCATAAAGTTAGGAGCCCCAGTCTGCCAGCCATGCAGGTATGCTTCGACCTCACGTCTCCAGAAGACACACCAACCGCTTCAGGCAACCAGTATCCGTCGGCATTCGGTATTCGGTCCGGTGCCGACGATACTTAACTTCAGGCGCCAGGCGCACTCAGGTGTACGCCTGCACTTCAGTGGCGGTAGCGCAGGTGAGCTGTGAGCCAGATGGCCGATGTGCCATTGTGCCAGCCACACGAGCTGCTCCGTCGCTGCTGCTGCTGGGTCATGTTGGCCTGGCAACCTTTCAATGGCGCACTATCCATCTATCAGGCTTAACTGCCAATATCTCGCTATGGCCGGCTTAGCTGGCACTAATGCCCACCCAGTAAGTGAAATTCATCAAAAACGCTCCGCTTTCTGTCGCGTTAGCCAGCGTCTACGTGACGCCCATGGAAGTTGGCGGATAAGACCGCTTCGTTCGTCCCTGCCGTGCCAGGGTCACGTACTGGGCGCGCTGTTGCCTGGCGACGCCAGGTACTGGGCTTGCTGCCGTCTATGTGTAGTCAGGATCAGTGGTGTTGCCGCCTCGCTGCCAGTGCCAGAACGCTGGCCACGCTGCTATCCCACTGCAATCATGCTGAACATGGTTCGTCTGCGACTGCCTCCCGGGACATTCAGAAGCTGGCGTTTTCCGCACATCGATGGCTGCGTCAACATGGTGCTAATGCATGGTGTCGTTTGCTGCATTATCGTAGTATTGTACATTATTGGTGCACATAAGAGCAGTAAGCAGCATTACATTAGGGGCACGCACTATTGGATTTTGCCACTCCCTGATGACTTATTCTATCTGCATAATTATATAGTTGGTGGATTAACCCGTCCCGTCTCGGGGGGGGGTCTTCAACCATCCTCCCCTCAGGTTTTTTCGCGGATAGCGGACGAACGGCGCCCGGCAGCGCACCCAAATTTGGCATACCTTTTCCAACATCAATTTGACATGCTGATTCAAAATGTTTAGGTCAGGTCATCTAGGATCAACGGGTTAGTCAAGGTCAAGTTAGGTCACCTCCAAAAAAAATTAAACCAGTCATCACGCTTTAACGGATACAGATATTTTAATGAAACTTTCAGCGTTTGCATATCTTTACGGATGCAACAAAACGTACGAGTTGAATTTTTCATTTTTTTTTGTCGTTTTTGACTATAAATTTTGCGTATTTGCCATATTGCAGTTCAAATACAGGATTCCGGCTAAAGTAAGCATTTTTTATTAGGGCAAGTTGACTTCCAACAACGTTTCTCGGTCTGCTCTACCCAATGAAAAAGGACAATTAAAGAAAACTTGAATTGAAAATTTTGAAATTTCGAAAAAAACATTTGTATTTTGGGGGGGCCAAAAAAAATTATAGCCCTGGTCGATTTCGCTGTCCTTTTCTCATTCCAAATTAAAAAAAAATCATATATACCCCAAAACGAACTTCCCAGAGTAAAAAACAATGTAAGTCGTGAAAAGTCGTGAAAATATATCCACCCTGGTGACGTCACTTTTGGGAGAATTCTTTTGGGTGGTGGACCCGGACCCGCTCAGTTGGTTAGAGCGCTGGCCTGCACTGGTCTCCCCTGTACTGGCAACACAGGGTTCGAGTCGCTTCGCGCGCTCGCATTTGGCCCCCGGCCGGGAGTGTCGGTTGGCAGCTGACCCGATAAGGCCGGGGACCAGCTACCGGGAGGCCGTGCCGGTGCATTGGCGGCACGTTAAACTTTCGGTCTAAATTCTGCCGTTGAACTGGAGTTCATGGATCGGGTGGTGGGGCCAGGGTTCACGCAACAAGCTCTGCTTAGCAATAAAACCCTGGTTCCTCAAGCCACCCCAGCAACAATTCGGATATAATTTTTTTTTTAACATACAAAAATACTTCCCGGCTCTACTCAGGTGAGGCACTGACTTAGTGTCTTACAAGGGCCGCCCGCCCCTGGAAACGGCAGACGAAAAAGTGTCTTAAGCGTTTCTTCTTGGCCGCGCACGAAACCCTGAATGTTGATATTTTCACTCTCCGATTGTTCATTCATAGACAATATAGCATGAAAGACGTTAAGCATGTCTATTCGCGATTTTCTTGCCATAGACGAGCGTTCATGTATTCTGTGCAATGTTTCAAATAAATATGATGGCTTAAAAATATACTGTTGTTATGCGCCGAAGCAGTACGTAATGTCCCTTTTCTCACCGACATTGCCTCTGCCCAAGGCCTATCAAGTCAGGTTGGACAATAAGCGTCATCTGACTGCCCTTCAGAGCGGCCCAAAGCGCACACAAGAACAACCTTGAATAACTTCCATTGCCTTTGCATAGAATACATTAGGTGCAGTGCTACAAAACTAATAGAACTAAAACAAAAGATGCTAGAGACTGGGAGCTACTGGATTGTTGTTCAAACGTGTTTTCTTGATATTGTCGTGAAAGAAATGCATGCATTTAGCTCTTATTTTACTTCAATCAGACTGTAAGACACAACATTTGTTTTAATTGTGACCTAACATCACGCTAAATGTATTTGTGATATTTCATCATGCTCTCCGCAGCCGCACTGAAACACAAAAGTTTTAGCTTACACCAACCTTAATAAAATAGGTGACGTCTAGGCGCTGAACTACCTGATTAAAAACAAACAGGTAGGAGCCTACCTATTCATGATAAATGACTTAAACGCAGCTCACCTCACAGCTAGCTCCCATGCATTGGCGGTCCTAGGATTTTTGGAAACCGGAAAAAAAACTACAAGATGCTGTGCCAGACTGGTGGCTGCATTCTGACAAAAATAAAATCTCATTTCAGAGAGGAGAAAATATCCGTACACAACATGTAAGCACCCGGGTACCTCGCAGAGTCCCGATAACATTCCTTCCACAACACAACCTATCTAGAAGAGCCACGAGCGAACCCAGCGTAACGTACACGACGCGCCCATACACAAAGCGTTCGACATAGACTATTCTTGCTCTTTTGACAAGAATATTGCACTGTGATTGGTCAATCTGGCGCTCGTAGATGTAAGGAAATGATATCGATCAAAATCGCCTTAATCGTCACATATATACGCTTAAATGACACTCCAGCAGCTGATTGCTATTGTCCAGGGCTGGCCACTGCCATGGAATATTTTATTGACCGGGATGGGTGGCAGGCGGGTAGTCAGAATTTCCTTAGCCGTACTGCATGCGGCACCGCACCACAACTGTTGTTGGCGTTTGTTTTCGTGTGTTTCGTAATGTCAAACCAGGTTGCAGCGCATGTTTTGTAACAATCAAAACCGCTTGAGGATTAATATTGTTGCTGTTGGTGGTGATAACAAAGACTCACGGATTTCAATTTGAGCAGCAGCACTGGTGTATTCCGCTTGCCTGTCATGGTAAGAGAGTGAACACAGAAACAAAACAAGCCAAGGTCACATTCGGTCTGGCCGCCACAGAGCTGCCAATTATATGGCAGCACAATCTACGTCACAACGCGGTTCTCCCACAATTGCCAACGTCGTATAATTTGTCACACGGGTGGGGTCATGGGGTGAGGGGACGTTCTGTGTCCCTCGTATCTGTGTCACCACCGGCAGGTTCCGCTCATGCACACTATAATTGAAAGTTCGGTCAGATTTATTGAGGGTAAAATATATTGTCGGCCTATATATCACTGATAATCATACAAGGTTGCCAAAATGCCAGTGCTCGACCGTCAGGATTGGAGCAAAAACGGTCTGAGATTTTCAAATCCAGTCTAATCCATATCCGTATGAGCCAATTTAATCCGCATTTATATTCGTACCAGACACAGATATCCATCCTCATTACTCACATCAGTACTGGTTCTGAAACCTATGTGACTCGCGTTTAGTTTATGGTTCAGATCTTGCTTAAACTCATATTTCCAATTGAGTTCATGGGAGGCGGAAAGGATCGCGGCAAGGGGAGGGGGCTTTACTCGCACCTACATCTATTTTTTCGGTACTGATGGTAGCTGGCGTTGGTGACAATGTGTTGTTACTCGAGCGAATAATTTGTTCGTCGACGCACTGTCAGCTAGGATTTTGGGAATTAGAATTACTGCCCTGGTGGCAGGGCGACGCTGCAATGCTGGACTTCGAAAAATCGGAATTGTTTATGTGTTCAGGTTATATACACATAGTGACCAACAGTATACACAAATTTTCCTTAAAAAAAGCTCCAACTAAGCGAAATCCTAAAAAAAGCAAACAATCACCATAGTGGGAGGAAAGGCAACCGGACGAATGCACGTATGGCAGATGTACGTACTTAAATGTACATAAGCAAATGTGCGTAAGCGCAGATATACGTATGGTAATTGTACGTAAGCACTGATGTACGTATGGCTAATGTACGTAAACGCATATGTACGCGTGGAAAATGTATGCGTAAAAGTACGTAGGCGTATGCGTAAAAGTACGTAGGCGCAAATGTACGTAAGCGCAAATATGCGTAAGCGCAAATGTGCCTAAGGACAAATGTACGCATGTGCAAAAGTACGTATGCGCAAATGTACCTATGGCAATTGCACGTAAGTGCAGATGTACGTATGCCAAATTTACTTAAACGAAAATTTACGTATGGCATATGCACCGAACAAAATGTGTTTAAACGCATGGGCACGTATGCCTAAATGTACGTACAATTAGGCATACGTGGCTCATACGTGCATTTGCTCTTGCATTCTTTTAAGGTTACGTACTGTTGTGCTTAGGTATATTTGCCCTTACGTACTTTTGCACTTACGTACACTTGCGCTTACCCACATTTCCACATACGTGCTTTTGCGCTTACGTACATTTGCGTTTATGTACATTTGCGCATACGTACACTTGTCATATGCATATTTTCGCTTACGTACAATTGCACATGCGTACATTTGCGCATAAGTAATTTAGCGCTTGGGTAGATTTGCACTTACGTACATTTGCACATGCGTACATTTGGGCATACGTACATTTGCCGAAAGTGTATTTGTGCTTACGTACATTAGCCATCCGTACATCTGCGCTTTCGTACAATTTCCAAACGTACATCTGCGCTTACGTGCATTTGCTTGCGTACATCTGCCATACGTGCATTTTGTCCTTACGTGCATTTGTTCTAAAATCACAGAAGCCGTTGCTGGATCCCTCCGTTACGAACCACGTTGACCTCCTGGCATCCTGAGGACATCCGTGACACCTCATCCACAGGCATCCTGAGAATGTCTGCGACACTGGGGCCACTGATATCCTGCGAATATCTGCGACACTGGAGCCACTGGTATCCTGAAAATATCGATGACACCTGACCTGTGATGTCACTTGGGCGCTTTTCCTCCCTATTCTAGTACAAATGTAGGTACGGACAATTGCACTTACGGCAGTTGTATGTACGCAAATGTACGTAAGCAAACGTACGTAAGCGCAAAAGTACGCATGCGCAAATGTACGTATGCGCAAATGCATGTAAGCACAAATGTACGTATGCGCAAAAATACGTAAGCGCAAAAATCGTATGCGTAAATGTACGTAAGCGCAAATGTATATAAATACAAATGTACGCATGCGTAAAAATGCGTATGCGCAACTGTACGCAACCGCAAATATACGTATGCGCAAATGTACGTATGACAATTGTACGTAAGTGCATATGTACGTACGCCAAATTGACTTAAGCGCAAATTTACGTATGACAAATGTGCGTAAGAGCACTTGCGTACATGAATTTGCGCTTAAGTAAATTTGGCATACGTACATATGCACTTACGTATGCGCAAAGTACGTATGCGCAAATGTACGTGAGCGTGAAAATACGTTTGCGCACAAATGTTTATGCACAAATATATGAAAACGCAAAATTGCACATGCACAAATGTACGAAAGCGCAAACGTACGTATGGTTAAATATACGTAAGCGAAAATGTACGTATGCGCGAATGTACGTATTCCCATATGTATGTATGTGCAAATGTATGTATGCACAAAGGTACGTAATTTCAAATGTAGGTATACGCAAGTGTACCTAAACTCAACAATACGTAGACGTAGAATAATTTAGGAAAGATGTACTTATGAGCCAATGTAACATTTATGCATACGTACATTTGGTTAGGTGCATATGTACGCATGGCATATGCACCTAACAAAATGTGCTTAAGCGCAAAGCCACGTATGCCTAAATGTTACATTGGCTCATACGTGCATTTGTTCTTGAATTATTTTACGTTTACGAACTGTTGCGCTTAGGTACACCTGCGTATACCCGCATTTACAATTACGTGCATGTGTGCTGACGTACATTTGATTATACAAATGTTTGCGCATGCATACATTTGCGCAAATACACATATTCCCATACGTACATTTACGCTTGCGTACATATAATCATGCATACTTTTGCGATTTCGTACATTTGTACTTGTGTACTTTTGCGTTTTCGTACATTTGTGCATAAACATTTACGCGCATACGTATTTTTGAGCTCGCGTACATTTGCGTATACGTTCTTTTGCATATACGTACATTTGCTCTTATGTACATTGGCCATATATACATCTGCGCTTGCGTGCATTTACTTACGTACATTTGCTTACGTGCATCTGCCATGCGTACGTATACGTATACGTATATGTCCTTAGGTACATTTGTCCTTATGTACATTTGTCCTTATGTACATTTGTCCTTATGTACATTTGTCCTTATGTACATTTGTCCTTATGTACATTTGTAATTGGGTACATGTGTCCTAGAATCGTATGACGGCGTACGGCAGATAGTTGACCTGGAGGTCAGGGTGGTTCGGAGCGGAGGTGACGCAGCAGCGGCTTCTGTATGACGGTGTACGGCAGGCAGTTGACCATCACATGCGATATGCTGTCGTCGGCCGGCGCGGCGCCCGTCTGGTCGGCCACACCGCCGGCGGCGCAGCTCGGCTCCAGCTGCGGCGTGAGGTGCGCGTACTGTCCGCCGGCCGGCTCCGAGCGCGCCATGTGCTGCAGACGGTCGTAGGACACAGAGCCGCGGCCGCTGCCGGCGGACGGCCGTGTCGGCTCGACGGCCTCCTCCTCCTCCAGCAGTGAGTCGCGCGCCGGCCCGTCGGCGCAGCACTCGACGTGCTCCACACTGCGGCCCAGCTGGCGCCAGGCCTGCTGGCGCTCCTCCGGCTCAGCGTAGAGCAGCTGGTCGCCGGTCGTGTTGGCGTACAGCGGCTGGCCGGCGGCCGCGGCCGGGCTGGTCGGCCGGCCGGCCGCCGTCGTCGTGCCGAACTCGTTGGCGTACAGCGGCTCCGTGTAGGAGCAGCTCTGCACCAGCAGTCGCTGTTTGTCGGACAGCGGGACCACGTTGGGCAGCGTGGTGGTCACACCTATCCTAGCGCCGGCAGCGGCCCGGTCACTACTGCCGGCGGACGAGGCGGCAGCAGCAGCGGCAGCAGCGGCGGCAGCAGCGGCAGCGGCAGCGGCGACCACCCTGCCATGCCTCGGGGGCTTGGCGATCTTGGCCACCTTGCCGGTCTGCTCGCGGCCGAGTGTCTGCGTTTGGAGTGGCGGCGGCGGGGGTGGCGGCGGCGACGGCGGCGGGGGCGGCGAGAGCGGCGCCGCCGAAGGCTGGGCCGGCGCACCGTCCGGTCGACCACTGCGAGGCCGGCTCACCTCCAGACTGTCCATGGCCGCCAGCAGCCGCGCCTGCACCTCGGCTGCCGAGCGAGTGCGGAACCGGAACGAGCCGGCACCGGTCTCGCTGCTGCGGCCTGCCTCTAGCACGAAACTGTCGTCGGAGGTGCCGTAGCGGCGGATATGCTGGAAGAGCCAGGTGTAGCGCAGGCGTCGGTCGGCCGCTCTGAGCACCACGCCGCTGGCGGTCACCTCCAGCTGGTGCGGCCCGCTCAGCCGCAGCTGACGCGTCAGCTGGCTCTCCTCCACATTCACCGGGAACACGGAGCCTGTTGGAGCAGTCACACCAAACCGGCATTGTAAAGCGGGCACATCGCCAGTCGGCCACCAGCGTAATGGTGTTCGCGCACCGTAAACATGGTAAAATACTACCACCGAATAGCCGGTGAAGATTGCAATGTTGGTGCCGCTAGAAAAAGAAAAAACTTGAGATGTTGCACATCGTACATGCTGCAAAGCGACGTAGATAATGTTGGTTTGCAGATGGCTCACATTGCAGCTACATGTGTTGAAGTTGCAAAAGCAAAACTTGCTGAAACACATCTTCATCCGTGATCACAATACGTCACCTATCCAAATACCACTGCACGTGCAATGTGTACCCGTGTCTCCGCATCACCCGGATGATACCCAGCTAGAAAGTAGTAATATAAAGTAAATATACCGCATCAGAGCAAAGTTTCTCATTGCTGCATGCCGCAAACGCTGGCGCCGCGATTGATTTCAGGCGGAATGGGTGGGGGGTGATGCGAGAACGACAGGGCTTTCCGGTCGATTTTTTACATGCAACGCCATAGACACGGCGTTAAATTCGCCGCCGTGTGGAAATGTGCGCGCCTGTGGTGGACGGCCGTCACTACTCACGCTGATCGACGGAATCGTACAGGGTATTGTCGTCGTAGACATCGTGCTGGACGTGCCGAGTGTCAGACAAACGCTGCGAACAGCCCGATACGGCCAGCTCACCGAAGGCAATCCTCTGGACGGCGTCTACCCACGCCCGCAGCTCCTGTATGCTGGCAGCCTCGAACAGGTGAGGTCCGTCGCGAGTCACCACCTGGTGGCAGACACTACAACTAAAGTTTCCGTCCACCTATATTGCAGGGTGATTATTTGTGACACAACTGTGGGGCATCGCGGTGTGGGGAATACGCAATATGCTAGAGAGGCATCGTTAGTACCTGGAGGGGAGAAGGTGAGGAAACATGGCCTTTGGAATAGAGGGGCAAGGTGGAGACATAGACGTAGGAACAGAAAGGCAAGGTGGAGACAGACGTAGAAACAAAGGGCATGAGTTGAGACATAGACGTAGGAGCAGAAGGGACAGGGTGGAGACAGACATAGGAACAGAAAGGCAAGGTGGAG
This sequence comes from Imbricaverruca yamaguchii, assembly GCA_034440575.1. Lineage (NCBI taxonomy): Eukaryota > Metazoa > Arthropoda > Thecostraca > Neoverrucidae > Imbricaverruca > Imbricaverruca yamaguchii. The sequence goes on from JAOTOL010001659.1 coordinate 1,353,920, forward strand.
ACATGGACGTAGGAACAAGGGGGAGAGTGTGGGGACATAGACGTATGAACAGAGGGTAGGGGTGGACACATCTGCAAAGGAGCAGAGAGGACAGGGTTGCCATCCCCCATCCCACCCTCAACCCAATATTCTCAAATCTCAAATATTAACCGTAATCGTTCGGCGTTCACTGTAAATAATTGGCGTACATGTCAGCCTAGCTCAGCGCTTTTTCTTCCGCTTTGTCCTCCGCTTTAGAACCATCTTGCATCGCTCCTACTTCCATTGGCGGCATAAGTTATCCCTCATAGTGTGCTGAACAAGGTTCCTATATATATATATATATATATATATATATATATATATATATATATATATATATATATAAATATATATATATATATATATATAAAACAAGGGTAGCATTGAAGTTGTAAGGTTAACGGTTCATGACAAGTTCGCAACATTGTGCGGTTACTAGACCGTCCGTAGGTGCCAAGAGTAAGTGAGGACCTGGCAGTCTGATGTGGAGCTGGTGGAAAACAAATGTGAGACTCCAGTGTGGTTTCATGCGTGTTCTATTAGCCGTCCAATGTCCCATTAGCTTCATATACTCATGTAAATTTTTTGGTTCGCATAACTTCGCGAATTCCCAGCCATTTTGGGATATTTAAATATAATGTTAAGCACATCTAGCATGTTTCTTTCATTTCCACCAACTCTACTTTCGGGAAACAAAGTCGTCACCCTAACTGCCATGGGAAGGCATCGCAGTCACCCCAAATTTGCTTCCTGGGCAATCCAGGCTCAAATTCGTCACATGTCCAGGCTGCGAATCGTTTACCCTGATCAGAAGGTTACAGCCCTTGGTTTTACAACCTTAACACCCGCTTCCCATTCATAATGTTTGAAATATCACACGGCGGGCAAGTCAAGCTTACTTAGTTCACATGGTCAGGAGCGTCACTACCGGGATGAGATGGTTCCAGTGTAACAACGGTGCTCCAGTGTAACTGAGGGTATTCAGTTTAACTATGAGTTTCCAGTGTGACTGTGTGGCTCCAGTATAACCGCAGGATTCCAGTGGAGTTTCAGAGCCCCGGTGTAACTACGGAACTCCAGTGTAACTGACTGCAGGGCCCTAGTGTAACATCAGGGCTCAAATGTAACTCTTGAGCTCCAGTGTAACTGCAGGGCCCCGGTGTAACTCTGGGGCCACAGTGTGACTGTGGACTCCAGTGTAACTGCAGGGCCCCAGTGTAACTCTGGGGCCACAGTGTGACTGTGGACTCCAGGGTAACTGCAGGGCCCTAGTGTAACTCTGGGGCCACAGTGTGACTGTGGACTCCAGTGTAACTGCAGGGCCCCGGTGTAACTCTGGGGCCACAGTGTGACTGTGGACTCCAGTGTAACTGCAGGGCTCCAGTGTAACTCTGGGGCCACAGTGTGACTATGGACTCCAGGGTAACTGCAGGGCCCCGGTGTAACTCTGGGGTCACAGTGTGACTGTGGACTCCAGGGTAACTGCAGGGCCCTAGTGTAACTCTGGGGCCACAGTGTGACTGTGGACTCCAGTGTAACTGCAGGGCCCCAGTGTAACTCTGGGGCCACAGTGTGACTGTGGACTCCAGGGTAACTGCAGGGCCCCAGTGTAACTCTGGGGCCACAGTGTGACTGTGGACTCCAGGGTAACTGCAGGGCCCCGGTGTAACTCTGGGGCCACAGTGTGACTGTGGACTCCAGGGTAACTGCAGGGCCCCAGTGTAACTCTGGGGTCACAGTGTGACTGTGGACTCCAGTGTAACTGCAGGGCCCTAGTGTAACTCTGGGGCCACAGTGTGACTGTGGCCTCCAGGGTAACTGCAGGGCCCCAGTGTAACTCTGGGGTCACAGTGTGACTGTGGACTCCAGTGTAACTGGAGGGCCCCAATGTAACTCTGGGGCCACAGTGTGACTGTGGACTCCAGTGTAACTGCGGGGCTCCAGTGCTACTATTTAAAATGAAAGTAATGATGAATCAAAGTATGTACTTATTAGGGCAAGATATTTATCACGGGTCATAGCCCCAGACGTAGCCTAAACTTGTGCAATATATACATTTAATGCCAGACATTGGCATGCGGCCAACCGTGGGACTATGACGCTATAACCAGTAATCGAGCTACGACACTATAGCTAGCCATGGGGCAATGATATTATGGCCAGCCGTGGGGTTATGACACAATAGCTAGCCATGAGACTATGATACTGTGGCCAGCCATCAGACTATTACACTATGGCCAGCCGTGGGGCCACGGCTTGAATAATGGCTATCAACTATCAACAGCCAGCATGAATCATGTGATGTCAATCCAATCAGAATATCAATTCAGTAACAACGAGCTTTCAACACAGACACATCACAGTCCCTGGCGAGTGGGAGGACAACACGGAGGAGTGACAGTCCCTGGCGAGAGGGAGGCTAACACAGAGGAGTGACAGTCCCTGGCGAGAGGGAGGCTAACACGGAGGAGTGACAGTCCCTGGCGAAAGGGAGGCTAACACGGAGGAGTGACAGTCCCTGGCGAGAGGGAGGCTAACACAGAGGAGTGACAGTCCCTGGCGAGTGGGAGGCTAACACAGAGGAGTGACAGTCCCTGGCGAGTGGGAGGCTAACACGGAGGAGTGACAGTCCCTGGCGGGTGGGAGGCTAACACGGAGGAGTGACAGTCCCTGGCGGGTGGGAGGCTAACACAGAGGAGTGACAGTCCCTGGCGAGTGGGAGGACAACACGGAGGAGTGACAGTCCCTGGCGGGTGGCAGGCTAACACAGAGGAGTGACAGTCCCTGGCGAGTGGGAGGCTAACACAGAGGAGTGACAGTCCCTGGCGAGATGGAGGCTAACACAGAGGAGTGACAGTCCCTGGCGAAAGGGAGGCTAACACGGAGGAGTGACAGTCCCTGGCGAGAGGGAGGCTAACACAGAGGAGTGACAGTCCCTGGCGAGTGGGAGGCTAACACAGAGGAGTGACAGTCCCTGGCGGGTGGCAGGCTAACACGGAGGAGTGACAGTCCCTGGCGGGTGGGAGGACAACACAGAGGAGTGACAGTCCCTGGCGAGTGGGAGGCTTACACAGAGGAGTGACAGTCCCTGGCGGGTGGGAGGACAGCACAGAGGAGTGACAGTCCCTGGCGGGTGGGAGGACAGTATCGGCAGCAGAGCTGTCGGCGCCACCCACCGAGAAGACGAAGTGGTGTTGTTTGTGGCGCTGCTGCTCCACCTTCAGACAGTCGGTGAGCGGGATGATGAGCGCGGCTGGTTCATGTCGCCGCAGCGACGCCGCCAGGTCGAACACCTCGAGCCGCTTCACTCCCTGACCGCTGGCCGGGTACAGCACGCACTGCTTCCTCGTCCACGGCTGCCGGCCATCAGCGGCGTCAGCGGCGTGGCGCACCACCACAGCCCGGCTCAGAGTCAGCGAGCACTGCACCACCACAGCCCGGCTCAGAGTCAGCGAGCACTGCACCACCACAGCCCGGCTCAGAGTCAGCGAACACCGCACCACCACAGCCCGGCTCAGAGTCAGCGAACACTGCAGCACCACAGCCCGGCTCAGAGTCAGCGAACACTGCACCACCACAGCCCGGCTCAGAGTCAGCGAACACTGCACCACCACAGCCCGGCTCAGAGTCAGCGAGCACTGCACCACCACAGCCCGGCTCAGAGTCAGCGAACACTGCAGCACCACAGCCCGGCTCAGAGTCAGCGAACACTGCAGCACCACAGCCCGGCTCAGAGTCAGCGAGCACTGCACCACCACAGCCCGGCTCAGAGTCAGCGAACACCGCACCACCACAGCCCGGCTCAGAGTCAGCGAACACTGCAGCACCACAGCCCGGCTCAGAGTCAGCGAGCACTGCAGCACCACAGCCCGGCTCAGTCAGCGAACACTGCACCACCACAGCCCGGCTCAGAGTCAGCGAACACCGCACCACCACAGCCCGGCTCAGAGTCAGCGAACACCGCACCACCACAGCCCGGTTCAGAGTCAGCGAACACTGCAGCACCACAGCCCGGCTCAGAGTCAGCGAACACTGCAGCACCACAGCCCGGCTCAGAGTCAGCGAGCACTGCAGCACCACAGCCCGGCTCAGAGTCAGCGAACACTGCAGCACCACAGCCCGGCTCAGAGTCAGCGAACACTGCAGCACCACAGCCCGGCTCAGTCAGCGAGCACTGCAGCACCACAGCCCGGCTCAGAGTCAGCGAACACCGCAGCACCACAGCCCGGCTCAGAGTCAGCGAGCACTGCAGCACCACAGCCCGGCTCAGTCAGCGAGCACTGCAGCACCACAGCCCGGCTCAGAGTCAGCGAACACTGCAGCTCCACAGCCCGGCTCAGTCAGCGAGCACTGCAGCACCACAGCCCGGCTCAGAGTCAGCGAGCACTGCACCACCACAGCCCGGCTCAGAGTCAGCGAACACCGCACCACCACAGCCCGGCTCAGAGTCAGCGAGCACTGCAGCACCACAGCCCGGCTCAGAGTCAGCGAGCACTGCACCACCACAGCCCGGCTCAGAGTCAGCGAACACTGCACCACCACAGCCCGGCTCAGAGTCAGCGAACACTGCAGCACCACAGCCCGGCTCTGTCAGCGAGCACTGCAGCACCACAGCCCGGCTCAGAGTCAGCGAGCACTGCACCACCACAGCCCGGCTCAGAGTCAGCGAACACCGCACCACCACAGCCCGGCTCAGAGTCAGCGAGCACTGCAGCACCACAGCCCGGCTCAGAGTCAGCGAGCACTGCACCACCACAGCCCGGCTCAGAGTCAGCGAACACTGCACCACCACAGCCCGGCTCAGAGTCAGCGAACACTGCACCACCACAGCCCGGCTCAGAGTCAGCGAACACTGCACCACCACAGCCCGGCTCAGAGACAGCGAACACTGCAGCACCACAGCCCGGCTCAGAGTCAGCGAGCACTGCAGCACCACAGCCCGGCTCAGAGTCAGCGAGCACTGCACCACCACAGCCCGGCTCAGAGTCAGCGAACACTGCAGCACCACAGCCCGGCTCAGAGTCAGCGAGCACTGCACCACCACAGCCCGGCTCAGAGTCAGCGAGCACTGCAGCACCACAGCCCGGCTCAGAGTCAGCCAGTACGTGCAGGAGACTGGGGGGGGGGGACACAGTCTGGCCGGTAGCCACATGGTCGAGTCGGAGTCAGGCAGTACATGCAGTAGACTGGGAGGGGACACAGTCTGGCCGGTGGTCACATAGTCCGGTCAGAGTCAGGCAGCACGTGCAGTAGACTGGGAGGGGACACAGTCTGACCGGTGGCTACATGGTCCGGTCAGAGTCAGGCAGCACGTGCAGGAGACTGGGAGGGGACACAGTCTGGCCGGTGGCTACATGGTCGGGTCAGAGTCAGGCAGCACGTGCAGGAGACTGGGAGGGGACACAGTCTGACCGGTGGCTACATGGTCTGGTCAGAGTCAGGCAGCACGTGCAGGAGACTGGGAGGGGACACAGTCTGGCCGGTGGTCACATGGTCCGGTCAGAGTCAGGCAGCACGTGCAGGAGACTGGGAGGGGACACAGTCTGGCCGGTGGTCACATGGTCCGGTCAGAGTCAGGCAGCACGTGCAGGAGACTGGGAGGGGACACAGTCTGGCCGGTGGTCACATAGTCGGGTCAGAGTCAGGCAGCACGTGCAGTAGACTGGGAGGGGACACAGTCTGGCCGGTGGTCACATAGTCGGGTCAGAGTCAGGCAGCACGTGCAGTAGACTGGGAGGGGACACAGTCTGGCCGGTGGTCACATAGTCGGGTCAGAGTCAGGCAGCACGTGCAGGAGACTGGGAGGGGACACAGTCTGGCCGGTGGTCACATAGTCGGGTCAGAGTCAGGCAGCACGTGCAGGAGACTGGGAGGGGACACAGTCTGGCCGGTGGTCACATAGTCGGGTCAGAGTCAGGCAGCACGTGCAGGAGACTGGGAGGGGACACAGTCTGGCCTGTGGTCACATAGTCGGGTCAGAGTCAGGCAGCACGTGGAGAAGACTGGGAGACACAGTCTGGCCGGTGGTCACAAGTCGGGTCAGAGTCAGGCAGCACGTGCAGGAGACTGGGAGGGGACACAGTCTGGCCGGTGGTCACATAGTCGGGTCAGAGTCAGGCAGCACGTGCAGGAGACTGGGAGGGGACACAGTCTGGCCTGTGGCTACATGGTCCGGTCAGAGTCAGGCAGCACGTGCAGTAGAGTGGGAGGGGGTACAGCGTGGCAAGTGGCCAAAAGGTCGGAATAGTGCCCATCGTTGGCATGCCTGTGCAAAATAGACCTGCGCTTGACCCACCGCAATAATTTTAAAGTTGGCGGGTAGCTTTTTGACATGCCGACCTTTAGAAGTCTAGAATAGTGGCTCCAATCTAATCATAAGATTTGCACAGTTATAATGCCTTGCGTTTGGTGACATTAACATCAAACTGACAGCAAATGATTCCGATAATTTATTAATGATATTTGCTTCAGTTGATATCGTTAGCGATGAAGTTAAGCTGAGTTGGGTCCTGGATGCTGCTCCACCTCGATTAGACCGGAATATCAAAAGGAATGAACGGCTCTGGAATCACCGGGTAACTGGCTGGCTCGTATCCCTAGATTAAACAAAAATATGAAACGAGTTGAAAGAACTGGGGTTGTGGCAGTGAGAGAATAAGCAGAATGGCGTTCTGCGTTCTCGTGTTGCTGTTACTGGCTTTCAGCAAAGCGTTCCTTTGCCAGTCAATGAACTACGCATTAAGACAAACATCACACAATGGTTACGGAAACCTCAATCATAAAGTAAAAAAGTGAGGTAGAGGTCCAATGTATCGCCGATGTTGTCATAAAGACATAACATAAAATGTCAGTGCAACTATGGGCCACAAGGGCCCTTTTTGGTTGCACTCTGTACACCCAACCAGCTGCCCACCAAGTCTGTCAATCAGCCCTCCCTGTAATACTGAAAAGCAAGCCCTCTATTCATATCATGATTGTCTATGTTGTTTTTAAAGATGTTCAATGTGTTGCTACTGACAGTGGTATCTGGCAGCTGGTTCCAGTGATCTATTACCCTGTTGGTGAAGAAAGACTGCCTTAACCTTGTCCGGTGTTGGTTAGCATGCATTTTTAATTGATGACCTCTAATTGCATCATTTCTGTTAAATTAAAACATTTCCCTGGGATATCCTTTCTCAAGACCATGGACGAATTTAAAGACCTGAATGAGATCTCCTCTCAGCATTCTGTATCTAAGTAAAAACATATTCAATTTCTTCAATCATATGCACACCAAGTATTTTCTGGGTAGGTGGGGTGAATGACGACCGCACTATATTTGTGTTGTTGCCTAAAGGAATTTCTTTTTAGGGAAGTCTTAGGTTCTAGGAAGCCCTAACCCTGAAAATCATGAGCCCAAAAAAATTGCCAGCATGCAAATCAAATGTTAGAGATATGGCAACATAGATCCCTCATGCATTTCGATGAACTGCTTACTGGTTTTAACACCTGTGTTTTGTCAGCAAAAGCTTCAACAAGATATTCAATTACATTATCTCTGATGAAGGATTGCACGATAGTAGCCCGAAGATCGCAGGTATGGTAGCCACGGTCAGTAACAACTCCGCACACGATGTTAATTAAGTCATAAAAAGAAAAAAGGAAAAGGAAAAGCACGCAACTAACATGTAAAAATTTAAATGCCTGTGAAATGTGGGAAAAGTTCAAATCTTACTCGAAGGAAATTCAGACTAGACATGTCCCCCAAAAGCAAGGACGCAAAAGAAGGGTAGGAAAGCCAGCATGGCTTACACCAGACTTGATAAAAGCAATTAAGGCTAAGAAAACTGCATTGAGAGTCTTTAAAGAAGCCTCAAATGTCGTCAATCTAAAGGCATACCGAAAAGCTAGAGACACTGTGAAGCAAAAAACCAGAGCAGCAAAGCGAGCAAAAGAACTGGATTTAGCTAGAAACTGTAATTGGGACAGTAAAAAGTTCTTTAGTTTCTACAAGCTGAGTAAAGCTTCTAGCACAATTGGTCCACTGGAAGCAAACGGGACTACATTGGGTGAGGATAGTGAGATGGTTGAGGAGCTGAGCAAGCAGTTCAAATCAGTGTTTACATTGGAAGACCAATCTGCCGACCGTACACCATAGTTCAGTGACCTGATGAAATTTATGCTAGGGTGTTACGGGAAACTAAAAAGGAACTGGCATTTCCACTTAGTATAATATTTTGTAGATCAGTTTCACAAAATGAAATTCCAACCGATTGGAAAAGAGCAAATGTGTTCCTATTTTCAAGAAAGGAGAAAGAGGGAAAGTTGAAAACTATAGGCCAGTAAGTCTCACATCCCTAGTCTGCAAGGTACTCGAATCAATTATCAAGGATAGAATAGTTAGTTATCTGGAAGGTAGCAGATTGATTCAAGATACTCAACATGGGTTTAGAAAAGGACGATCGTGTCTCACAAACCTCTTGGACTTTTTGAACTTCGCCACAGAACAATTTGATCAGGGAAATCAGGTTGATGTAGCATATCTCGACTTTAGTAAGGCCTTTGACAAGGTACCCCATAAACGGTTAATGATACAGCTTCAGTCCCATGGTATTGCAGGTAGCATCTTAAAATGGATAGAGTTGTGTCTTTCAGATAGACAGCAAAGAGTGATGCTAAATGGTACAAAGTCATTATGGCAAAATGTTCTTAGTGGAGTCCCCCAGAGGTCAGTACTGGGGCTACTACTGTTCATTATATTTGTAAAGAACATTGAAAGTGGCCTAAGCAGTAAAGTTTTGAAATTTGCGGATGATTTGAAGGTCTTTAGGGCAATAACAGGTCAAGATGAGTATATCTCGCTGCAAAAAGACTTAGACGAACTTGTGAAATGGTCCGAAGAATGGCAAATGAAATTTAACTTTGATAAGTGCAAAATCATGCATGTAGGTAAGCAGCATATGGAGGTTCCATACTTGATGGGTGGCCAAATGCTATCAGTGACCCAACAGGAGAAGGATTTAGGTGTTATTCTAAACACAAAACTGGGGGCATCAGAACAGACCAAGGAAGCCAGGAAGAAGGCACTGAGAATACTCGGGGCAATAGATAGGAATGTATCATACAGAAGTGAGGAAGTGATCAGGAAGCTTTACTGTGCATACGTCAGGCCACATTTGGAATACTGCATACAAGCTTGGTCTCCTAGCTATGAAAAAGATTGTTGGCTTTTAGAGAGAGTACAAAAGAGGGCTACAAAAATGGTGAATGGCATAAGCAACCTGGCATAAGAGGAAAGATTGAAGAAATTGAATATGTTTTCACTTAGATATAGAAGGCTGAGAGGAGATCTCATCGAGGTCTTTAAATTTGTCCATGGTCTGGAGAGGGAATACCTTGGGGGAAATGTTTGAATGGAACAGAAATGATGCAATTAGAGGTCATAAATTCAAAATTAAAGTTAACCACAGCAGAACAAGGTTAAGGCAAACTTTCTTCACCAACAGGGTAGTGGAACACTGGAACCAGCTGTCAGAAAACATTATCAGTAGCAGCACATTGAACATCTTTAAAAGCAGCATAGACAATCATTATAAGAATAGAGGGCTTGCTTTTCAGTATTACAGGAAGGGCTGATTGACAGATTTGGTGGGCAACTGGTTCAGTGTACAGAGTGCAACCAAGAAGGGCCCTTGTGGTTCATAGTTGCACTAATCTTTTATGTCTTTATGTCTTTATTGAATCCAACAGCCAGTTTTCCGTGCTTTGTTTTGTTTTCCGAAGGCTACAGCACAATTAACGCTGCCGCGGGTGGTATAGATAAGACCGAAAATACATTCCTCGTTATGAAAATGACGATTTTATATCTCCATGTGAAATGATGTGCTAATGCCTTAGGCATGCATTGGTATCCCTAATACTGACTGACAGGTAGTTGGATTCTACGGTGCTACGAGCCCAAATTGGTCCGATGAACAATGCTTCGGCGGAACGATTTTGGCGACATGATTCAAGCTCGTTCCAAGACAGAATGTGATGATCACGCTTAAAGCTTACGTCCATTTCCCTTACTAGATGTTATCGGTTTCTTTCACGTCTCTGGGTCGGTTCTAGATCGGAATCTCGCTCTGTGACGGTTTCGGTCCAACACGTAACTGTACCTTCTTGAGGAGAGTCTGAAGCCAGAAGGCGGGCGGCACGTTCAGGAAGCCCGACTTGATCTCCATAGCTGGGTGTCGAGTGGTGGCGCTGACCCGGCGGCCGCTCCCCGACATCGTCACTGGTGCCGTCGCCACGGACGGGATGTGCACCAGCCGCTATCTGGGCCGGACGTGACGACGCCGGCAGCTCGCAGGCCGTCACGTCACGCCCCACAGCGAGCACCAGGCGCCGGCCGACTCACCCGGGGGCGACTGTTGACCGCCCTTGGCTGGGCTAACCTCACTGGATCGACGGAGCGGCCCCCGGATAGTTGGAATGGCCCAGGTTGACGGAGAGGGCCCAGAGCCTATGTGGAGAACCGTCGGGCTGCCAAGGGAGTCCAAGCCGGAAAAATGCCCTAGCCTGGTGGACAGGGCCCAAGCGTTTGAAAAGAGGCCTCCCGCTTACTGAGAAAAGCTTTGGGTTGTCAAAGGAGGACCCTGAGACGACAGAGGGGGACTTAGATGCAGGAGACGACCTCGGACCTCACCCTGACCCTGACCATGACCCTGACACTCTCCATCTCCCTCTCCCTATCCCTCTCCCTCTCCCTCACCCTCACCCTCTCCCTCTCCCTCTCCCTCTCCCTCCCTCTCCCTCCCTCCCCTCTCCCTCTCCCTCTCCCTCTCCCTCTCCCTCTCCCTCTCCCTCTCCCTCTCCCTCTCCCTCTCCCTCTCCCTCTCCCTCTCCCTCTCCCTCTCCCTCTCCCTCTCACTCTGCATCTCCCTCACCTCTCTCCGCTCAACAGTTCTCTCTTTCTCTTGCTCTTGCATCGTGCTCTTGCTTTTGCTCTTGCAACATGATCTTGCTTGTGTTCCTACTCGTTGTCCTGCACATTTGTCCCTGTCCTCTAATCTCATTCACTGAAGTTCATGTATATAGCCATCCATACGACCATTCAACCAGCCATTCAACCATCCATACAACCATTCACCAGCGCACATCATTCATATCAGAGAAGGAAGGTTCGGTTTAGGTACAGTTTGGGTGAGTGGTTGCAGCAGAGGTAGTGGTACATGTCACGACAAATACATGCGATGTTGCAGATTAATCCGTTGGAAGAAATAAATCACATTAATTTAGCATACAGCTTAGCAAAAGGAAACAATCGTCGCAGACGACCAGCGTATGTCAAAGGCATACCTGCACATGATTGGCATACAATTGACTTTCCTATGCTAGGAATAGAATAGCCAACGAACAATGCATGGGATGAAAATAGTAAGATGCAGCCAATAGAACAGTTGGTAATGTCGGCTGAAGCTCTCGCCAGAGGGGCCTCCTACCTTCACAGGGTCTGATGTCATCGGGCACCCAGACGGCGTCGACGCAGCGGAACGTGCTTATTACGCCGCTGCTGCAGGTGTAGATGGCGCTGCGTACGCCGTCCGTGTACGGCCCCGAGTCGACCAGTGTGGCGTTGGCCGTGGTGTTGCGGGCCGGACACGCGTCTGCACCGGGCACAACATTCAGCAGCTCAGTGTCCGCCCACCACATACACACACCACACGGCACCCAAACCAGGCGCCCGGCACAACATTCAGCGGCTCAGCGTCCGCCCACCACATACACACACCACACGGCACCCAAACCAGGCGCCCGGCCACAGCAACTGCTGAGCTGAGAGAAACACATTGCCGCCGCTCCTGGGTCAACCTTCAGTTTCGCCATCGCTGAGAATCCATGTTCGTTTTCGCGTATCCACCTGATGTTTTTCGCGGTAGGGATCACTGAAATAAATCTGAGCATTGCCCAATGGTTGGCCCATCTGACTACTCGAATGATGTTTGCATCATATAGCATACCAGTCGTTTTATGATTTCTGGGCAACTTTTCGTGATGCTGACGTTCAAGATCAGGGATGGTGGTCCGAATTCTGGGAAACAGAACAGTCTTCATCGTGTTTTTTGCTGTGTTTCTGGGCACATTGATCCGCACTCAATGAGTAGTTTTTTTTCAAGGTGGAATATGTTATGCAGCGGTTAAAATACTATCAGATTTGTCCACGGAAAGTCGAATCAAGAACCGTGGGTGTTTCAAGGATGCCTGCAGCTGCGTAGGTAATGCAGCTTGGCCACTCTTTCACCCTTAATGACAGAGGGTAGTACGAAGTCTCCAGGGTGTAGTGAGATTTCCAGATATATTTTAGGAAAAATAATCGATTCAACTCGCGACTCATCCAAAAACGATTGATTCCCGAGTCGATTCTTGATTCAACTCGAGTCATCCACATGTCTGCTTAGGATTCGAGAAAGGTGGGCTATCCACTACGATATCCTTTTCCACAATCAAGTCAAGGTTATCCAAAATACCCTTGTTGTGCTCTGGCTTTGACTGAGCTGTGATGGCATGGCCTCTTCACCGTGTTGACCATAGCTAGAGAGATTTCCACCCTCCCGCCTACCCTGCATATTGTATTGAGAGGCAAAATTTATGAGACATCAGCGTAGATGTTGTGACCGATACCCCAATGACTGAATGATATCAACAACATTGAGATTTCACCGGTCGCTAAGCCGTGGAACAGCCTTGTTTGAGAAAAACAACCAAGAAACAATCAATAGCACACCCAAAAATGGTCATCAATTGAGTGATGCTCGCTAAATACGCGTGTGTGCATTACAGATTCCCTTGCTCTAGACATGCGTCCAAAGATGCATTCATGTTACCGAGTGGTCTGGCCTGTTGGTCGGCAGTCCAGGCGCCGCACCTGACTCTCAGGCTAGACGCTGGCCAGTGAGAGCTTACTCTGACGGTTTGCGCAGGGCATGACGTTCTCGGGCTTCCAGCCGCCGTCGCGCCACTGCAGGGTGTCGGTGTAGCCGCCGCAGTCGTAGGTGCAGTTGCGCTCCTGCTGGCCGTCCACCGTGTCCACTGGACCCGTGTCCACTGTGGTCGCCCAAAGCGGTGCCTGCGGTGGAGCGGCCGAGATACCTGCCACACAAGCCAGGGCATTGCCACCCAGATCACACCTGCCCAGGTCGCTGCCGCCCAGATACCTGCCACACAAGCCAGGGCATTGCCACCCAGATCACACCTGCCCAGGTCGCTGCCACCCAGACACCTGCCACACAAGCCAAGGCATTGCCACCCAGATCACACCTGCCCAGGTCGCTGCCACCCAGATACCTGCACACAAGCCAGGCATTGCCACCCAGATCACAACCTGCGCAGGTCGCTGCCACCCAGATACCTGCCACACAAGCCAGGGCATTGCCACCCAGATCACACCTGCCCAGGTCGCTGCCACCCAGACACCTGCCACACAAGCCAAGGCATTGCCACCCAGATCACAACCTGCGCAGGTCGCTGCCACCCAGATACCTGCCACACAAGCCAAGGCATTGCCACCCAGATCACACCTGCCCAGGTCGCTGCCACCCAGATACCTGCCACACAAGCCAAGGCATTGCCACCCAGATCACACCTGCCCAGGTCGCTGCCACCCAGATACCTGCCACACAAGCCAAGGCATTGCCACCCAGATCACACCTGCCCAGGTCGCTGCCACCCAGATACCTGCCACACAAGCCAGGGCATTGCCACCCAGATCACACCTGCCCAGGTCGCTGCCACCAGACACCTGCCACACAAGCCAAGGCATTGCCACCCAGATCACACCTGCCCAGGTCGCTGCCACCCAGATACCTGCCACACAAGCCAAGGCATTGCCACCCAGATCACAACCTGCGCAGGTCGCTGCCACCCAGATACCTGCCACACAAGCCAGGGCATTGCCACCCAGATCACACCTGCCCAGGTCGCTGCCACCCAGACACCTGCCACACAAGCCAAGGCATTGCCACCCAGATCACAACCTGCGCAGGTCGCTGCCACCCAGATACCTGCCACAAGCCAAGGCATTGCCACCCAGATCACACCTGCCCAGGTCGCTGCACCCAGACACCTGCCACACAAGCCAAGGCATTGCCACCCAGATCACAACCTGCGCAGGTCGCTGCCACCCAGATACCTGCCACACAAGCCAAGGCATTGCCACCCAGATCACACCTGCGCAGGTCGCTGCCACCCAGATACCTGCCACACAAGCCAGGGCATTGCCACCCAGATCACACCTGCGCAGGTCGCTGCCACCCAGATACCTGCCACACAAGCCAGGGCATTGCCACCCAGATCACACCTGCCCAGGTCGCTGCCACCCAGATACCTGCCACACAAGCCAAGGCATTGCCACCCAGATCACAACCTGCCCAGGTCGCTGCCGCCCAGATACCTGCCACACAAGCCAGGGCATTCCCACCCAGATCACACCTGCGCAGGTCGCTGCCACCCAGATACCTGCCACACAAGCCAGGGCATTGCCACCCAGATCACACCTGCCCAGGTCGCTGCCACCCAGATACCTGCCACACAAGCCAGGGCATTGCCACCCAGATCACACCTGCGCAGGTCGCTGCCACCCAGATACCTGCCACACAAGCCAGGGCATTGCCACCCAGATCACACCTGCCCAGGTCGCTGCCACCCAGACACCTGCCACACAAGCCAAGGCATTGCCACCCAGATCACACCTGCCCAGGTCGCTGCCACCCAGACACCTGCCACACAAGCCAAGGCATTGCCACCCAGATCACACCTGCCCAGGTCGCTGCCACCCAGATACCTGCCACACAAGCCAGGGCATTGCCACCCAGATCACACCTGCCCAGGTCGCTGCCACCCAGACACCTGCCACACAAGCCAAGGCATTGCCACCCAGATCACACCTGCCCAGGTCGCTGCCACCCAGACACCTGCCACACAAGCCAAGGCATTGCCACCCAGATCACACCTGCCCAGGTCGCTGCCACCCAGACACCTGCCACACAAGCCAAGGCATTGCCACCCAGATCACAACCTGCGCAGGTCGCTGCCACCCAGATACCTGCCACACAAGCCAAGGCATTGCCACCCAGATCACACCTGCCCAGGTCGCTGCCACCCAGATACCTGCCACACAAGCCAAGGCATTGCCACCCAGATCACAACTGCTCAGGTCGCTGCCACCCAGATACCTGCCACACAAGCCAAGGCATTGCCACCCAGATCACAACCTGCGCAGGTCACTGCCAACCCAGACACCGGTGGTTACTGGTTTTCCAGTGCTTCGACTGTTTGGGTGATATCGTGTCGCAGGTCTATCATGCCCATTGGCCGTGGGTGAAGAATAGCGACAGGTGCGACCCACACAGGGGCGTTTACTTTTTTAATTATTGAAGTGGGGAAGCAATGCGTGGAGGCAATGGGCGGGCCCAAATGGATTCGGGTCCAACCCCATAGGGTACTATGCTAAAAGTTGAGCATATTTTGGAGGCTAAGCCAACATGGGGAGGCCCCCTCAAAAGCAACCCAATCGATACACACGCACCCAAATACCGATTGACGATCTGCGCGACCCAAGATGTACTGCATCATGCATCTAAAGCGCATATTTACTCGGCGCTTCGTGCGCTAGTGGTCATGAGCATACGATGTGCGTGTTAATGATATGCTCGTTAAGGTTGTACCTGAGTGAATCTCTGAGTGAATGCATGGGTACGTGAGATAACTTGCAAGGGAAGTGGGTATGCGTTCACCGGAGTTGTATCTTAGTGGATGTGCGAGTACAATAATGAGCCTGCGTGAGAGGTGGGTATGTGCGTATGAAAACGTGTGGTATAGTCTACTGTCTAATATCATACAGAGTTGGAGCACGTAGGTGTTGTTTCTTGTGGTAAAATCCGTCAAACAAACGTCGTGCTTGTTTATTTCTTTCTCCCGACCAAAAGCAGGCTTTATGGCGCCATTCATACGACAAGCCTCTGCTTGTTCCATTTGTCCGCTAGACGCCATTGTTAAGGAGTCTGAAAAGGAAGGTGACCAGGCGCTTCACTATCCTTCCTGGCATGACCAAGGTAAGGGTAGGTGACCAGGTACTACACTATACTTCCTGGTCTGGCCAATGCAAGGGTAGGTGACAAGGCGTTTCACTGTTTTTCCTGGTATGAGCAATGTAAGGGTAGGTGACCAGGTACTACACTATACTTCCTGGTATGACCAATGTAAGGGTAGGTGACCAGGTACTACACTATACTTCCTGGTATGACCAATGCAAGGGTAGGTGACAAGACGTTTCACTGTTTGTCCTGGTATGAGCAATGCAAACACGCCAAGGATGGACAGGACTGCTGCTTTCGGCTCACACGTGATCCAACAACGCATTCCCACGCATACAGCATAAGTAAAGCGCATCTACCATTGGAATTTACGCCATTGCTTCCAGGTCCAATCTTCTAATTCACGAGATTCTTCTCCTGTATCAGAATGAGCAGTGTATTTGGCGCTTCAGATGCTGGATTAACAGATATCCAGCTGTCTAACACGGGTCTGGGGCGCGACGCACTCGAATCTCGTGTCGCGAATCTAACCGCCTGAATGGAAACGAAACTTCGGCGCCCTTATTCGGCTTAGTCCGCGCAATAATGCCTAACCTATACCTTGTTCACTACACTGTATTCACCATACCGTCTTCACTATACCGTATTCATTATACCGTGCTTACTATACCGTGTTCACTATACTGTATTCACTACACTGCATTCACTATCCTATATTCACTGTACCGTATTCACTACACCGTATTCACTATACCGTATTCACTATGCATACCGTAATATCTTGGTGTCGAATCACCACTTCTACAATTATTTTGTTTTCTGGAACAATTATTTTGTTTCCTCAATCGATTAATTTTTGACAGAAAGCTAAACAACTTTTCTTCGCGTACTGCGAATTTCGGAATATTCAATTAGGATGGAAATATTCAACTCCTGGTGTGAACGTTTCGGTTTGGTCAACCGGACGTTTGAAGTCGCTCAGTGCCAGTTTACATGAATCTTCTTGGATTAATTTAACTCCGACTTTCCGCTCTGCATGCATGGGTCTTGTTTATGAGCACATGTACTTATAAACTTACTTATCGTATACATACTTATACATCGGCTAATATGCGAGGTAAGTGACAAAAAACGTCCGAATAAGAACGACGAACACTAGCGAACATTATTACCATGCGAGATTCACATCGTATGTTTGTACGCTCGACCCTGAGATTCATACCAGACGTCAAAGAGAAACGTAATCCATGCAGTTCATTTAGAACTTACTGCACATCCTCAGCATGCGAGGCTAACGTTCGCCATCCGCCGCCACACCTGGCATCCACCGTCATACCTGGCGTCCACCGCCATACCTGGCATCCGCCGTCACACCTAGCATCCACCGTCATACCCGTCATCCGCCGTCATACCTAGCATCCGCCGTCATTCCTGGCATCAGCCGTTACACTTGGTGTCAGCCAACATACCTGGCATCTGCCGTCATACCTGGCATCTGCCGACATACCTGGCGCCAGCCGGCATACCTGGTATTCGCCGTCATACCCGGCATCCGCCGTCATACCTACCATCCGCCATTATACCTACCATCCGCCGTTATGCCTGGCGTCCACCGACATACATGGCTTCCGCCGTCATACCTGGCATTCTCCGTCATACCTGGCATTCTCCGTCATACCTGGCATTCGCCGTCATACCTGGGATCCGCTGTCATACCTGGAAGCTGCTGTCATACCTGGCGTCCACTGTCATACCTGGCATCTGCTGCCATACCTAGCGTCCGCCGTCATGCCTAGCATCCGCCGTCATTCCTGGCATAAGCCGTTATACTTGGCGTCAGTCAACATACCTGGCATTTGCCGTCATACTTGTCGTCAGCCGACATGCCTGATATCCGCCGTCATACCTGTCGTCAGCCGACATACTGGCGTCAGCCGACATACCTGGTATCCGCCGTCATACCTGGCGTCAGCCGTCATTCCTGGCGTCAGCCGACATACCTGGCTCGCAGAGTTTGATGTTGGCCGTCCAGTTGCCGCTCTGGCAGATCAGCACATTGGTCACTCCGTTCTTGCAAGTGTAGGTGGCGTTCCTCTGGTGGATCACAAACACTCCAGAATCCACCAGGGTAGCGTTCGTTGGAGCTGCCGGGGGGTCTGGACAGGCAGCGTCTGGGAGGGGAGATATGCTTTAGTGACACACACATTCATGGCGCATGGAATGCGATTCATCTCCCCTCTCTCTCTCTCTCTCTCTCTTCCTTTGTCTTCCTCTTTTTTTATCTTACTTGTGTTTACGTCGTGCGTCGTGCATCTGCTACTGGTGGTGGGTGTTGCCGGTATTCACGTTCGAATTTCATGTTCTGAATATGTTTGCTCTGATCTGAATAGCATTGCCCTCATGATATTGATGACATCTCGCTCTATACTGCCATTATGACAACACTGCCTGTTGCCTGTTGACAACATCGTGTTCTCTACCTGTTGATGATGCCGACTGATCATGTTCTCTACCTGTTCGTGGTGCCGACTGATCATGTTCTTTACCTGTTGATGATGCCGACTGATCATGCTCTCTACCTGTTGATGGTGCCGACTGATCGTGTTCTCTACCTGTTCGTGGTGCCGACTGATCGTGTTCTCTACCTGCTGGTTGTGCCGACTGATCGTGTTCTCTACCTGCTGGTGGTGCCGACTGATCGTGTTCTCTACCTGCTGGTTGTGCCGACTGATCGTGTTCTCTACCTGCTGGTGGTGCCGACTGACCTCCACTTGTTGGTGGTGCCGACTGATCTCTACCTGCTGGTGGTGCCGACTGACCTCTACCTGCTGGTGGTGCCGACTGACCTCTACCTGCTGGTGGTGCCGACTGATCTCTACCTGCTGGTGGTGCCGACTGACCTCTACCTGCTGGTGGTGCCGACTGATCGTGTTACCCACTTGCTGGAACGGCGCAGGGTTCCGTGATGGCCGGTGTCCAGGAGCCGTTGCTGCAGAAGAGATTGGTGACGAGCCCGTTCTGACAGGTGTAGGTGACGTTACGATGCGCTCCAGTGTCTTCGCCCGTGTCAGAGAGCACCGTATTGTTCTGGGAGGACGTGGGTGGCCTCGGGCAGCAGCCTGAAGGTACGGTGGCAGTGGTGAGACAGTTGTTAGTCAGCATGTCTGCAGAACCATGAGTGATGCGCCCATTGAACCCCCCTCCGGTACGCCGCAATCTGCTCGAGGCCATCATCCCGCTTTGCATTTGGCGATATTGACGACAGAATAGATTCGTCAGACCATGCGCTTTCGTTAGATCCTGTGGACGTTCAGCACCGAAAGCGGATCTCTCCCGCTTCGATCCTGTCGTCGCTGCCTGGGTGGATGAGTTCAGCATCGGCACCAACTCACGTGGCAGATTGTGGCGCCTTCAACCGGTTTGAACTCACGTGGCAGAATGTTGCAGGGATCTGCCGTGTCGGTCCAGCCGTTGGAGCCACATTCAACCACGGGTGTTTGCTTGCACATGCAGTTGTAGACAGCAACGGCTCCCAGCTCCCGCGAGCCGTTCCAGTCCCGTGATATGGCTCTCCCTATCGACGGTGGATCTCCGGCGCACTCTGTTAGAGATCAGAAGTCGCTGATGGACGGCGAGGTCAGACGATACAGATCAGAGGTTGCTGATGGCCGGCAAGGTCAGACGATACAGATCAGAGGATTTGCTCAGACGCTGTGGGTCAGATAGACGCCACAGACCAGAGGACTAGCTCAGATGTAAAGATCGAGATGGCACCAGGATGGCTAACTATGAGTTACACATCACAGGTCAGAGGCAACAGATCAGAGGTCTCGCTCGTACGTCAAGGTCAAGATGGTCACAGGACGATCAGCCACGAGCCAGGGTACACAGGTACACAGTGGTACGGTAGCACTGTCGGAGCGTCACACACTGGTGTAGAGGTCACACACTGGTGTAGAGGTCACACACTGGTGTAGAGGTCACACACTGGTGCAGCGATCACACACTGGTGCAGAGGTTGCACACTGGTGTAGAGGTCACAGACTACCGGAGCGTCATACACTGGTGTAGATGTCACACACTACCGGAACGTCACACACTGGTGCAGAGGTCACACACACTTGTGTAGAGGTCACACACTGCCGGAACGTCACACACTAGTGTAGAGGTCACACACTGGTGCAGAGATCACACACTGGTGCAGAGGTTGCACACTGGTCACAGACTACCAGAGCGTCATACACTGGTGTAGAGGTCACACACTGGTGTAGAGGTCACACACTACCGGAACGTCACACACTGGTGTAGAGGTCACACACTGCCGGAACGTCACACACTAGTGTAGAGGTCACACACTGGTACAGAGGTCACACACTGGTGCAGTTTCCGGTGACAGTCCAGCCGGCAAGGTCGCAAGTCTCGGTGAATGTGTCGCTCTCGTCGTCGGTTAGCAGGCCGTCGGCGCAGCGAAGCACCAGCTGATGACTGGCGGCTAGGCCCGCCGACGTGTTCTCTGGTACCGCGTGCACCCAGCTGCCGGGATCAGGAGCCACACACACTGTGGAAGATCCAGCAGTTACTGGTGGGGCTGAGCTCGTGCACCATGGGGGAAGTCCACCAACCACTAACGGAGAGCCGGGCCCACACACCATGGGGAGGTCCACCAACCACTAACGGAGAGACGGGCCCACACACCATGGGGAGGTCCACCAACCACTAACGGAGAGCCGGGCCCACACACCATGGGGAGGTCCACCAACCACTAACGGAGAGCCGGGCCCACACACCATGGGGAGGTCCACCAACCACTAACGGAGAGCCGGGCCCACACACCATGGGGAGGTCTACCAACTGCTTATGGGGGCGGGCCCACACACAATGGGGAGGTCTACCAACTGCTTATGGGGGCGGGCCCACACACAATGGGGAGGTCTACCAACTACTAACGGAGAGACGGGCCCACACACCATGGGGAGGTCTACCAACCACTAACGGAGAGACGGGCCCACACACCATGGGGAGGTCCACCGACTGCTCATGGGGGCGGGCCCACACACCATGGGGAGGTCTACCAACTGCTTATGGGGGCGGGCCCACACACAATGGGGAGGTCTACCAACTGCTTATGGGGGCGGGCCCACACACAATGGGGAGGTCTACCAACTGCTTATGGGGGCGGGCCCACACACAATGGGGAGGTCTACCAACTGCTTATGGGGGCGGGCCCACACACCATGGGGAGGTCCACCAACTACTAACGGAGAGCCGGGCCCACACACCATGGGGAGGTCCACCAACTGCTTATGGGGGCGGGCCCACACACCATGGGGAGGTCCACCAACTGCTTATGGGGCCGGTTCCACACATGGGGAGGTCCACCAACTGCTTATGGGGGCGGGCCCACACACCATGGGGAGGTCCACCAACTACTAACGGAGAGCCGGGCCCACACACCATGGGGAGGTCCACCAACTGCTTATGGGGGCGGGCCCACACACCATGGGGAGGTCCACCAACTGCTTATGGGGCCGGTTCCACACATGGGGAGGTCCACCAACTGCTTATCGGGCCGGGCCCACGCACCATGGGGGAAGTCCACCAACTACGAACGATACCTCGGCTGAAAAGTGCACTAAGTGTGGCCAGGGTGTACCAGGTGTTAGTAGGATATACCAAGTGTGGTCAGGGTGTACACTGTGTGGTCAGGGTATACCAGGTGTGGTTAGGGTATACCAGGTGTGGTCAAGATGTACTAGGTGTTGTCAAGGTGTATCATGCGTAGTCAGAGTACACTAGATGTGGACAGCATGCACTAGGTGTTATCAAGGTGTACTATGTGTGGTCATTGTATACTATGTGTGGTCAGGGTATACCAGATGTAGTCAGAATGTACCGTGTGTTGTCATGGTATACCAGGTGTGGCCAGGATGTACCAGTTATGACCAGGATGTGCGGTGTGTGGTCGGTGTGCAGCAGATGTGGTCAGGGATCCTTGCATGTGTTCGGCTGCACCAGGCTGTGTCAGGGTGGACTAGCTGTGGTCGGGTAGACTCACGGTCGCACGGCAGCGGCTGCTCGTTGTTCCAGCCAGCAGTGGTGCAGAGGAACTGCTGGGTGCTGTTGAGCTGGGCGTGCAGCCTGCCGACTGGACAGGTGTACAGCAGCACCTGGCCCAGCTCGATACCCGTCCAGCTGACGTTGAAGCCGTCCACCGTCTCGTTCGGCTGGATACATTCTGTGAATGTTACACTACCGAGTCAGACGGTCTGACCAGATAATAGCGCTATGCCAGCAGGTCAGACTAGGCAGTGACGGTCATACCAGCAGGTCACACTAGGTAGTGATGGTTATGCTAGCAGGTCAGACTAGACAGTGACTGTCATACCAACAGGATAGACTAGGCAGTGATGGTCACGCGAGCAGGTCAGACTAGGACGGTCAGACAGCGGCAGTCAGACAGACAGTGACGGTCATGCTAACAGGTCAGACTAGCTAGTGACGGTCATGCTAACAGGTCAGACTAGGCAGTGACGGTCACACGAGCAGGTCAGACCATGCAGTGACGGTCTTGCCAGCAGGTCAAACTACGTAGTGACGGTCACGTGAGCAGGCTAGACGAGACAGTGATTGTTACACCAGTAGACGAGCAGTCATACAAGCAGGCCAAACAGTGATGGACATATCATTAGTGCAGACAGTGACATACCAGCAGGTCAATAACTGACACACAAGCAGGTCAGTGGCTGGCGACTGATACACTAGCAGGTCAGTGACTGGCAGATCAGCAGATCAGTGACTGGCAGATCAGCAGATCAGTGATTGGCACACCAGCAGGCCAGTGACTGCCACACCACCAGGTCAGTGACCGCCACACCACCAAGTCAGTGACCGCCACACCAGCAGGTTCCAGACGGAATGAGGGCTGACGTAGAGTGAACACAGCCGTGCAGGTACCCACTATTGCAGGGCCGCAGGTCATCCGGCCAGCCGACGGCTTGACACGCGAGGCCCTGGTCAGTGTTGTTGCCGTCCAGGGTCAGTGGATCCGAGCACGTGTAGTCTGCAGTCTGGTCAGAAGTGTTCCAATATCGTTCCATGTTGTCCAACGCCGCCGGGGGCTCCTCCACACACACTGATCCGACACGTGCCAATGAAGGTCAGTAGAGATCACGGACAAAATGTAATGGTACGAAAACGTCATGCACTATCTAAATAGATGTCAATATCGGTCAATGCAGTGACAACGCAACACAGACAGTCGCCCTCATATGGCATGGCATTTGCATGAAGGATGATTTGATTTCAACACATCCTGAGGCGAATCCTGACGGAATGATCACCATGGAAGGTCTCTTCGCTGTCTAGTGATGTTGAATGCATTGGTGAACTTTGTTAAGGTAATGCATATTAGTGTAAGTAAGCTTCTGCTCATATTACATCGAGAAAGTCAACACTATTCAAAATGCACGCCCTTGAACACAAGGAAAAGACATCACAGGCGTGTTTTTATAATTGCTTAGGCTTTCCAGAATTAAGATGAGCAAAATGCAATTTGCATTAATATCTGGTTCCTCACTGTTACTCAAACACAATCAACCAGGACGTCTGAGGGGACATAACGTCTGATATCTGTGCATGTCATACACACACACACATACACACACACACAGTCATGTCTACCGTCCCATGGTGCTACATGTTAATCTTCTGCCTCGAGGTGCCCCACGCCACGAGTATTGTCTCGGAGTCCACTGCCTCCGGGTGCCACAGGTCGCGTCTGCTGTCTATGGATGTTGCACGTCACGTCTACTATCCGGGGGTGTTGCACGTCACGTCTACTATCCAGGGGTGTTGCACGTCACGTCTGCTATCCGGGGGTGTTGCACGTCACGGCTTCTGTCTCGAGTTGTCACACGATTGCCAGCGGTTGCCACTTACGCGGACATTCGAGCAGCTCATCACAATACTTCCAGCCTCCTGGCACGCAGATGGCACTGGTGATGTTATCGCCGAACGAGAAGGCCTTGCCGGACGGGCAGCTATAAATCATGACATCGCCAAACCTCCTGTCCCCAGGCTGAGTCACCTCGATGCGGCTTTCGTTGCGCACTTCCGGCGGATTGAGGCACACTGACGGATACAGCAATCAGTGGTCTTGTTGTTGTCGCTTTGCGATGTACTAACAACTGAGGCCATATGGCGTCCAGTTGCTCTCACCCTGTCAGGGGGCGTGGCGGTTATCGCGGGAAATCGAGCCCCGTACCTCTGGTACCCCAGACACTCAGCTTAACCACTGACACAGACATTCATCTTAGCTCAGCTACCAACGCATCCATCAGTCAGACGGAGGCACTGAATGACACAGTGGTCAGTATGTGGCACTGAAGGACACAGTAGTCATTAGGTAGCACTGAAGGACACAGTAGTCACTAGGTACCACTGAAGGACACAGTAGTCAGTAGGTGGCACTGAAGGACACAGTAGTCAGTATGTGACACTGAAGGACACAGTAGTCAGTGGGTAGCACTGGATGACACAGTGGTCAGTAGGTAGCACTGAAGGACACAGTAGTCACTAGGTAGCACTGAAGGACACAGTAGTCAGTAGGTAGCACTGAA
The DNA here is from genome assembly GCA_034440575.1 of Imbricaverruca yamaguchii. Classification (NCBI taxonomy): domain Eukaryota; kingdom Metazoa; phylum Arthropoda; class Thecostraca; family Neoverrucidae; genus Imbricaverruca; species Imbricaverruca yamaguchii. The sequence continues at coordinate 1,378,614 of JAOTOL010001659.1, forward strand.
GGATGCAGTAGTCAGTATGTGACATTGAAGGACATAGTAGTTAGTGGGTAGCACTGGATGACACAGTGGTCAGTAGGTAGCACTGAAGGACACAGTAGTCAGTAGGTAGCACTGAAGGACACAGTAGTAAGTGGGTAGCACTGCAGGACACAGTAGTCAGTAGGTAATACTGAAGGACACAGTAGTCAGTGGGTAGCATTGGATGACACAGTGGTCAGTGGATAACACTGGAGGACATAGTAGTCAGTTGGTGACACTGGAGGACACAGTACTCAGTAGGTAGCGCTAAGTGACACAGTAGTCAGTGGGTAGCGCTGATGGACACAGTAGTCCGTGGATAACACTGGAGGACACAGTAGTCAGTATGTGGCACTGGATGACAAAGTACTCAGTAGGTAGCGCTAAGTGGCACAGTAGTCAATGGGTAGCACTGAAGGACACAGTAGTCAGTGTATAACACTGGAGGACACAGTAGTCAGCATGTGGCACTGGAGGACACAGTAGTCGGCTGGTAGCACTGAGGAACAGGTAACCGGACAAATGTATGTAAAGCAAACGTACGCAACTTCAGGCCAATGAACAGGACCCCGAGTTACTGAGACGATCAGGACCGAAGCGAAGGATTTCTGGTGCTACGCAATGGGCCTCGCTAGTTAGTCTAGCTTAAGGGCGCTTCGACCAAAGCGGGATCACTTAGCGCCCGAAGCAAAGGGCCTCTGGGCCCATGAGGGCCCTCGGGCCGTTGAAAAGCAATGGCGTTTAGAGTGGTGAAGGGACACCAGCCTCTTGGCATGTCCGGTGGGGCCCTCCAGGTGGCCGCCCTGAGGAGCAGAGATGTAACTGAGGAAATATCAAGACGCATTTTACAGTGTGTGTGGAAAGGGCCCATAAGACCTGAAGACGTCCATGCTGAGGCCTGGCAAGGACCGTGAAAACAAAAGAAGGCACGCTCGACAGCTGGATTTCTCAGGCCAGCTGAAAGGTCAGTTTAGCTGGATTTCTCACACCAGCTGAAAGGTCAGTCTTAGCTGGAATGGGCCTTCTACAGGTGAGGAATAAACTGGGCGCATTTTAGACAGAAAGGGCTGGGATGCTCTTGGGGTTTTAAATGGTCCCTGTGGGATGAATGGGACCCCTAAGATCTGAAGAGGACGATTAAGGTTCTATCTCAGATGTGGAAATGCTTCGAGATGAGAGCTAGACAAGCTATTGAGGACTTGTGGTGGGCTCCTGAAAGCAATGAGAGCGCACTGCGGGATAAGGGAGATCTCTGAAATTCAGAGTGGACTGGACTTTTCTGAAGTTGATTATGGCTCCTAATAGACGAACAAGGTCCCATGGCCCCATAGCAACATAGCTCCATGAGAGCTAACGAGAGACTAAATAGAGACCAGCAATGATGGTGAGGAAACTGAGGTCCCGCATCAGAGCTAGAAAGCTGGTAATTGAATAGACACCAATTTCATGGAAGCATCGAAATCGTATTTGTTGATGTGTGCCTATGAAGTCATCATGACTCGTTTCTAAGAGTACTTCGCTTATATTATTCGCCTAAGCATTATGCTTACCCTCACCATTACCGATGCTTATCCTCACCATTGCAGATTAATTGCATAAACACCTCGTAACACAATTCCAGATAAATAGATTTCATGTGATGTGTTATGTTAAGCAATGCAATCTGCTGATATCATGGCATTGCAATCGTTATCGTTAACCCGCGCCGTCTCGGTCGGGGGAGGTTGATAGCCTCCCCCTAGGGATTTCAGTAGATAAGGAAAGAACGGCGTGCAGCAGGGCGCCGAAATTTGACATGCCTTTTCCCATATCAATTTGACATGTCGTGTCAAAATTTTCCATTTACGATATCTAGGGTCAACGAGTTAGTCAAGGTCAAGTGAGGTCACCTCAAGAAAAGTTCAACCAGTCGCTACGCTTTAACTGGTAACGATATTTTAATGAAACTTTAAGCGTTTACTGATTTCTAGAAACGAAACAAAACGAATCGTTAAGTTTTAAATGTTATATTTTTCTGTTTTGGGTCACTTTTTTGTTTTGCATATTTGCCATGAGAGCTAAAATCGGTGATTGTGTATAAAGTCAGCATTTTGCATGAGAGCATGTTGACTTCGAGCAACGTTCGAGGTCCTGTCAACCCATTAGAAAAAGAGAAATTAAAGAAAAGTGAAAACTCAATATTTTGAAAGCTTTAAAAAAATTATTTTTGGTTGGGAAAATATTGTATGGCTATGGTCGACTTCGCCTTCCTTTTCTGATTCTAAATATTTTTTCTTCAAATCTCCCCAAAATGAACTTCCCAGATCCAAAAACATGATGTCCCCATAGTGACGGCACCTTTGGGGAGAAAATGTTTTGGGGGTGGTGTCTGGCACTACTCGTCGAGCGCTTTCCGATGACTCTTTCGTTCTCGTGCGACGCTTATTTTGGAGATTAGAGGGGGTTTGTGTCAACCTCCCCAGAAATGGGGTGTGAGGATATGACCGGGAAGACATGGAGGGTCAACCTAGACATTCCTATATCAGGTGTATCGCAAATTGAACAAAAACATATACTTTTAAGTACACTATTGGCTCAAAATTGAGCTAGGAGGATTGAAGTGATATTTCAATTGTCATGTTTAATAACACATTTTTTACTTCTTACTGTGCTTGTTTCGACACCTTACGGAAAATCAATATTTTGACATTGCCCTGACAGCTGGAGAGGGCCGCAGACGCGTGAACATGGCAATTGGGCGCTAGAGAGGACAACTGGGATGCTCAGGAGGGTTGGAATCGGTGCATATGAGAAGAGCAGGACGCTTAGAGTCCCTAAGGGCTAAAGGCGCCTCGAGTGCCTGAGGAATCAAAAGAGAGTCGCTAAGGGCTAGCGATAGTTCTGAAGAATACTGAGAGCCAGTGTCAGATCTAGACTGTCCTGCATAGCCGGGAGTGCTGTAGAGAGCCCCTGAGAGTCAGTGTCAGAGCTAGCCTGTCCTTGATAGCCTGAAGTGCTGTAGAGGGCCCCTGAGAGCCAGGGTCAGAGCTAGACTGTCCTTGGCGGTCCGGAGTGCTGTCCAGGGCCATTGAGAGCCAGGGTTAGAGCTAGACTGTCCTTGACAGCCCGGAGTGGTGTCGAGGACTGGAGAGGGCCCCTGAGAGCTAGAGCAGTCCAGTCTGTGATGCTCCGGAGGTCTGATAGGAGCACTGAGCACGGACAGAGCCACCTAAGAGCTAAGAAGAATCCCAGGAGCTGGCGATGTTTGCTGGAAGTTGTTAGGTCCGTCTCGGAGCTGCAGGATCCCCTGAAAGCTTGACAGGTTTGGTGAGGAATATAAATGTCATATGTTAGCTGGAGAGGGCTTCTAGCTGGTGAATATACGACAACATTCATATACTTCACCAGATGTCCTTAAAACACGAAACCCTCCAACATACTGGCCAGCACTATTATTTATATATATATATATATGGTATACACATATACATTTCCTTAATAACACAGTATATCTTGCCTTGATAAGCTTCTTCGTACATCTTTCCAGCTCCCAGATTGTTCGTCTCTGCTCTTCATTAAGGTCGTAAAGTATTCATCCGATGTCATTAATATATTCTGAACGTTTCGGCGTAATTTCACCATTTTCAAAACAATATTTTGGCACCTATCTAGCTATCACAGTTCGCATCAATATGCGACAAAAAGAAAAATGGTCAGACGTAAATAATTTTAGAGCTAAAGATCACACTTATTGTTATAACAAGCGCTTCTGGAAAGAAATGCTAATCTAGGTTGACATTTCGAAAGCATACACCACGCACATAGCACACACTGTACAACTGTCCATCGGATTTAATTATTTACCAATTCAAGCGTTATGCATGATCGTGTGTGGACGTTCAGGACCGGTTCTTGTTCCCGGATTGAAATTTCCTCGAGAACTCTAAGACGTCGCTTGTTCGATGTTGCTCTAAGGATGTTTTTGAAATGTAAACCTGGATTAGCGTTTCTTTCCAGAAGGCTTGTTATACCAATAAGTGTGATCTTTAAGAAAGCATGCCAACGTGAAAGTATACTGACAAAATACTCCAATATATAAATAAATAAATATATATATATATATATATATATATATATATATATATATATATATATATATACTGTGGTACTGACCGTCGCATGACTGCAGCCGGGCCGGCTGCCAGCCGGACAGTCCACACGCCACAGTCTGATTGGTGCCGTTAGTCGTCGACATGTTGGCTGGACATGTCACCACAAACGAGGAGTTGATGGTCCGCACCAGTACATCTGCCACGATGTCGACCAGGTCGTCAGGAGTTGCCGGCCTTCCACTGCATTCTGCCGGCATGGTGATAACAACGCTGTGAGGTACACGACCGCTCCATCAGTCTCCACGTCTGCTCTGGTTCCCTATCAATCTCCATCTCCATCTCCATCTCCGTCTGCATCTCCATCTCCGTCTTCGCCTCCATCTCCGATCCGTCTCCGTCTCCGTCTCCGTCTCCGTCTCCGTCTCCGTCTGTCTCCGTCTCCGTCTCCGTCTCCGTCTGTCTCTGTCTCTGTCTCTGTCTCTGTCTCTGTCTCTGTCTCTGTCTCTGTCTCTGTCTCTGTCTCTGTCTCTGTCTCTGTCTCTGTCTCTGTCTCGGTCTCGGTCTCGGTCTCGGTCTCTGTCATTGACTCTCTCTCTGTCACTGTCACTGTCACTGTCACTGTCACTGTCACTGTCACTGTCACTGTCGCTGTCGCTGTCGCTGCCGCTGCCGCTGTCACTGTCACTGTCACTGTCACTGTCACTGTCACTGTCACTGTCACTGTCTCTTTCTCTGTCTCCGTCTCCGTCTCCGTCTCCGTCTCCGTCTCCGTCTCCGTCTCCGTCTCCGTCTCCGTCTCTGTCTCTGTCTCCGTCTCCGTCTCCGTCTCCGTCTAGATATATTCAGTTGTTTACGGGTAAGAATGCCACAAAGCATAACATTCTACACATCTGGAATACTTTGCATGTCGCATGCACATTGCCCAGTCTCCAGCTTCCAGTCACACTATTTTCTAAGCATACTAAGTATCCGGGATTTTATATCCGTGATGTTACCCAATCACCACCAGCTCACTTGTACCCATCTTATCACACACGTATATGGTAAGTTATTGGTTACATGTGGGTGAACTTAAACACTGATACTGATGCTGATGGCCCTATCTCAATTATCGATTGATTATTGGTTTTCATGATTTGTCGAATGGTTTGGTCCTAATGTTTCGTCAATCTATCGCTTACGCTGACCTATCGCGGGCGAAGAACAACAACGGGTGAGGCGGAAATTCACAATCGTTGGGTGGGTGGCGAGCATCTCGCTCCCTTGCTAGTCCCCCACCGCCCCTGCCTCTTCCTCAGTTGTCACCATACCGTTGCATGGTAAGGGCTGCGCAGGCTCGTAGGCACCAGAAGTGGTACACACGATGGTGCTCTCCTGAGTGCCCTGGTCAGTCTGCAGCCCGGCATGACAGAGGTACGTGTAGTCGAGCCGTGCGTCGGCCACCGGCGTCGCCAGAATCGCGGTGGTCGTGGAAGGCGGCGGTGGTCCGCACACTGTTCGGCACGGCGGACCGTCACACACACCCACTACCCGTCACACGCCGTTACGCTGGTCACGGTGGCCCGTCACACGCACCCGCCACCCGTCATACACACCCACTACCCGTTACACGCAACCACTACCCGTCACACACACGCACCACCCATCAAACGTACCCACCACCCGTCACACTAGCCACCCGTCACACGTACACACCACCCGTCACACTACCTACCCGTCACACGCACCCACATCCCGTGTCACGTACCCATCACCCGCCAGCAACATCGTCACACTGGTGAGGAAAGCGCCAGCAATCTTACCCTCATATCACACATGGCTCAATGGCTCAGTAATCCTACCCGACCGTAATGATGTATGGCTCAATACATTTCGAAATCGCAACTCCAATTAGTCTCCAAATCATACACAATATAACATCACAAATACCAACACTACACATTTGCAATAACATAGCCCGCTATAGTACAGATACACACAAGCGCTACTCAAATATCACTATAAAACACAACTCATGGCCTCACAATTCTGTAGTTGGAGATATTACAAGTGTGTAGATTTCATAAGTACATTAGACAACATTAATACTATCCTAACATACTTTATATTTATTTTTGTGGTGCATAGTTTGTTTGGTGTTTAAGTTTAAGATAGAGTTTAATTGGTAATAAGTTGGTGGTATTCATAAGTGCTGTGTGGCTGTTCATTTTTCTTTCTAGCCAAAAGTGATATCGAAAGGGATATTCATATAGTTGTCTACTTGTCTAGAAGACAATTAGATTATACATTATATTTATTTATTAAAAAACAACAAAAAAACAATTGTTTAATAGTTTCTGCTTAGTATTCTGGTATTCTTGAGGTACTCAGATAATTAACTGACAGTATAGGATGTAGCGATTTATAGTGAATGATAGTTGGCTTTTTTGTCGGTTGTTTAGCGAGTTAAATTGAATCTAAATCTAGCCATAAGCTGCAGCCTGTAGGATGGTTTCGACCAGGATGCAGGCACTAGAGGAAGAGATAAGGACCCTTAAGGCAGAGCTTTCCAAGCTCAAAACTGCCCTTGTTGCACATGGTAGGGAAGAAAAAGCAACAAGGGGTCACTCTATAGCAGGGACATCATATGCCCAGGTGGTCGCAGGTCACCAAGTAGCTGAGGCTTCCCCTACTGTGAAGGTGGCTGGGATTTCTCGAGAGGGGAGTGTTAATAGTGAACAGAGGAGGGATAGTTCTTGTAGGTCACAGGAGGGGAAGTGGCATGAGGTCAGGGGGTGGAGGATTTGGAGACGCGAACTTATGGAAAGGGTCAGTGAGTGGCAGGTGGCAGGTGGTAGGAGCGGGAGGAAGCCTAGCCGAACGGCCCAGCTGCAGGCATATTAACATCGAATAGGTTCCAGGTATTGGATGACTGCCTCCAGGATAGCAGTAATAAGGAGTCAGTGCTGGTCGTAGGAGACTCTCGTGTGCGATATTTAGAGCGGGTATTTTGTAAAGGTAGGAGGGACAGGAGGTGCATCGCCAGGCCTGGTGCCAAGGTGAAAGACCTGGTACCTGTGGTGGTCACCAGTGTCACCAGTGATCACCAGTTTAGTACAGTTATAGTGCACGTAGGGGTAAATAACATAAGTCCTGCTAGGAGTGAGGAGCTTCTGCGGGAGTACAGGGCCCTTCTGACCACCCTGAAGGGTAGCAATAGTCATTGTAACAGCAATTTTACTTAGCGCTAGAGCCTCCCCTGAGTGGAGCTCTAGGGCACTGGCAGCTAACGCCAGGGTAGGTAAGCTCTGTCATGAGCTAGGTTTCACCTTTGTAGACGAGTGGTGCAGGTTTTATGCATCGTGGGACCTCTATCAGAGGGATGGCCTGCACTTCTCTGAGAAGGGGGTCCATGTGTTAGGCAAAGTGTATGAGCATGTCCTTCAGGGAAACTAGGAAGTCGGGTGGGGAGGGATGAAATTGCATTGCCAACTCAGGAATATTCCAATAGTGTCAGCCAAGACAATAGAACCTCAAAGTAAGCAAATAGGGACAGCAGCAGTTCAAGAAGACAGAGTGATAGTTCATCTAGTGATAAAAGAACTCCTCAGTATGAAAAAGCCAAAGGTGGTTATGGAGCATTTGTTAAGTGTATGATGTTAAATGCTCAGAGTGTCCGGTCTAAATTTGATGAGTTAAAGTGTTATGTTGCTGAGGAGGAACCAGGTTTTGTTTGCATTACGGAGGCATGGGTCAGTGAAGGGTATTTTGGAGATAACTTACAGGACTATGAGATCCAGGGATACAATATGTTTTCGTGCAATAGGGGTCCAGCAATGAAAGGTGGTGGTGTAATGCTCTATATGAATAGCTTATTCAGTTATCAAAAAGTAGCAGGTGGGGATAAATATGTGTCTGTGGAGTCCATTTGGCTTGATGTCACTGTGGGAAAAGGCAACAGTAATACTCTGAGGATAGGAGCTTTCTACCGATCATGAACCCTGCCACATTCTCAGCAACTGGAGCTTGACAAGGTGATTTGGGAGGAAGTCAGTAGAAACTTTAAGAGGAAGTGCCTTATTCTTGGTGACTTTAATCTAAAAGGTTATGAAAATACTGGTGTTGGCTCCCCATCATGCAAAATGTTTAGGAAATGCCTTGAAGAGGATCTGTTCTTACACGAGTTTGTATCAGAACCTACCAGGCATGGCTCATTCCTGGACCTTGTATTCTCGGATTTAAGTGACTTGGTTCAAGACTTGACTGTAGGAGAAACTCTGGGAAGAAGTGACCATAACATAGTTAGATTCAAGGCACATGTAGGGGAAATTATGAAGGATAATTTGGTAAAGGTTCCCAATTTCAACAGAGCAGACTTTGACTGCATGAGAGCGGCATCAAGTGCCATCAGATGGGAAGAAGAATTCTCCAATTTAAATGCCTGTGAAATGTGGGAAAAGTTCAAATCTTACTTGAAGGAAATTCAGATTAGACATGTCCCCCAAAAGCCAAGACGCAAAAGAAGGGTAGGAAAGCCAGCATGGCTTACACCAGACTTGATAAAAGCAATTAAGGCTAAGAAAACTGCATTTAGAGTCTTTAAAGAAGCCTCAAATGTCGTTAATCTAAAGGCGTATCGAAAAACTAGACACCGTGAAGCAAAAAACCAGAGCACCAGAGCGAGCAAAAGAACTGGATATAGCTAGAGATTGTAATGGGGACAGTAAAAAGTTCTTTAGTTTCTACAAAACTATAGGCCAGTAAGTCTCACATCCATAGTCTGCAAGGTACTCGAATCAATTATCAAGGATAGAATAGTTAGTTATCTGGAAGGAAGCAGATTGATTCAAGATACTCAACATGGGTTTAGAAAAGGACGATAGTGTCTCACAAATCTCTTGGACTTTTTGAACTTCGCCACAGAACAATTTGATCAGGGAAATCAGGTTGATGTAGCATATCTTGACTTTAGTAAGGCCTTTGACAAGGTACCCCATAAACGGTTAATGATACAGCTTCAGTCCCATGGTATTGCAGGTAGCATCTTAAAATGGATAGAGTTGTGGCTTTCAGATAGACAGCAAAGAGTGATGCTAAATGGTACAAAGTCATCATGGAAAAATGTTCTTAGTGGAGTCCCCCAGGGGTCAGTACTGGGGCCACTACTGTTCATTATATTTGTAAATAACATTGAAAGTGGCCTAAGCAGTAAAGTTTTGAAAAAGACTTAGACGAACTTGTGAAGTGGTCCGAAGAATGGCAAATGAAATATAATTTTGATAAGTGCAAAATCATGCATGTAGGTAAGCAGCATATGAAGGCTCCATACTTGATGGGTGGCCAAGTGCTATCAGTGGCTCAACAGGAGAAAGATTTTGGTGTTATTCTAAACACAAAACTGGGGGCATCAGAACAGACTAAGGAAGCCAGGAAGAAGGCACTGAGAATGCTCGGGACAATAAATAGGAATGTATCATACAGAAGTGAGGAAGTGATCAGGAAGCTTCACTGTGCATATGTCAGGCCACATTTGGAATACTGCATCCAAGCTTGGTCTCCTAGCTATGAAAAAGATTGTTGGCTTTTAGAGAGAGAACAAAACAGGGCTACAAAAATGGTTAATGGCATAAGCAACCTGGCATATGAGGAAAGATTGAAGAAATTGAACGTTTTCACTTAGATTTAGAAGGCTGAGAGGAGATGTCATCGAGGTCTTTAAATTTGTCCATGGTCTGGAGAGGGGATATCTTGGGGAAATGTTTCAATTGAACAGAAATGATGCAATTAGAGGTCATAAATTCAAAATTAAAGTTAACCACAGCAGAACAATGTTAAGGCAGACTTTCTTCACCAACAGGGTAGTAGAACACTGGAACCAGCTGCCAGAAAACATTGTCAGTAGCAGCACATTGAACATCTTTAAAAACAGCATAGACAATCATTATAATAATAGAGGGCTTGCTTTTCAGTATTACAGGGAGGGCTGATTGACAGATTTGGTGGGCAACTGGTTCAGTGTACAGAGTGCACCAAGAAGGGCCCTTGTGGCTCATAGTTGCGCTAATCTTTTATGTCTTTATGCCTTTATGTCTTTAATTCATCAATTCACTTAAACAATCACACCACGCTCCTCCAACATATTGTGTAGCTGTACACAATGCACACAACAGCCAGCTACACAGCACAGCCGGATACAATACACACAGCGTACAACATCCAGCTACACAGCACAGCCGGACACAATACACACAGCGTACATCATCCAGCTACACAGCACAGCCGGACACAATACACACAGCGTACAACATCCAGCTACACAGCACAGCCGGACACAATACACACAGCGTACAACAGCCAGCTACACAGCACAGCCAGACACAATATACACAGCGTACAACAGCCAGCTACACAGCACAGCCGGACACAATACACAGCGTACAACATCCAGCTACACAGCACATCTGGACACAATACACAGCGTACAACATCCGCCCGGACACTACACGTACACAGCCAGCTACACAGCACACCCGGACACAATATACACAGCGTACAACAGCCAGCTACACAGCACAGCCGGACACAATACACAGCGTACAACAACGCATAACTATACACACAACGCACAAATACGCGTACACACAGTATATTAAGTAGTGAAATCCCCAACGCACAACACGCACAACGCACCACAGCATCGGACTCAAGATTCCTCAAAGCCTCACACCGTGTACACAATAACGACAACAGAACCGCCCAATGATCTCCCAAACCCTCAATTATCTCACAAAGCACCCAATTATCTCACGAAACGCCCAATGATCTCACAACACGCCCAATAATCTCACAAATTTTCAACATACACTGTCACTTCCATGCACAACATTTACTTCCACCATATACCCAGCAATTCAAGCATGACAGAAACTGAACGCACTGGCACACAAATCAACAGAGCCACACTACCTTGTATGACACTATATTACACTACCAGGAGTCGAATATTCTAGGACAAATGTATTTGAGGACAAGTGTACGCATGGCAGATGTACGTAAGCAAATGTGCATAATCAAACGTACGTAAACGCAGATGTACATATGGCAATTGTACGTAAGCGCAGATGTACGTATGGCTAATGTACATAGAGCAAATGTACGTAAGGAAAATGTACGTATGTGCAAATGTACGTAAGCGCAAATATACGTATGCGCAAAAGTAGGTACGCACAAAAGTACGTAAGTGCAAAAGTATGTAAGCGCAAATGTGCATATGCGTAAAAGTAAGTAGGCACAAATGCACGTAAGCGCAAAGGTACGTATGCACAAAAGAACGGAAGGGAAATTGTGCGTGAGGGCAAATGTACGGAAGCGCAAATGTACGGATGCGCTGAAGATTGTAAGTTCAAACGTACGTATGCGCAAAAGTGCGTAAACGTAAATGTACGTATAGCAAAAGTACGTAAGCGCAAATATACGTAAGCGCGAAAGTACGATGCGCAAATATAAGCGTGCGTAAATGTACGTAAGTGTAATTGTATGTATGCAAAAATATCCATACATTTGCGCATGCGTACCTTTGCGCATGCGTACCTTTGCTTTACGTACATTTGGTTAGGTATGTATATCATACGTGCATTTGCGGTAACTGGACAGATGTGTGTACACAAATGTACGTCAGCGTGGATGTAAGTATGACAATTGTACGTAAGCGCAGAAGTACGTGTAACAAATTACGAAAGAGCAAATGTACGTGAGGACAAAAATACGAAAGCCCAAATGTACGTAAGCCTAAATGTACGTAAGCGCAACAGTACGTAAACGTAAAAGAATGCAAAAGTAAATGTACGTATCGGCCAATGTACGTATATTTACGCATACGTGCCTTTACGTGCAAGCACATTTGGTTAGGTGCATATATCATCCGTACATTCGCTGCTATGTACATTTGCGCTTACCTACATTTGCGTATACGTACATTTGCCATCCGTAAGTTTACGTTTAAGTAAATTTGGCATACGTACATTTGCGCATACGTACATTTGCGTTTACGCACTTTTGCGCATGCATACATTTGGGCTTACGCGCATTTGTGCATACGTACATGTGCGTTTACGTACTTTTGCGCTTACGTACTTTTGCGCGTACGTCCATTTGCGCCTACGTACAGTTGCGCATACGTACATTTGCACTCACGTACATTAGCCATACGTACCTCTGCGCTGACGTACAACTGTCATACGTACATCTGTGATTACGTACATCTGCTTACGTACATTTACGTACGTACATCTACTATACGTACATCTGCTTTTCGTACATTTGTCCGGTTACCGGAGTCAAACGGTGCACAGTATTAGGCAGCCCACGTCCCTCACATTCAACAGGCACTCAACTTGCAAATACAAATAACGTGGAATTCAACATGAACAGCATTTTACAGTACACATTCAAAGTACCGACACTGGCACACCACTAACCGACACACACGAAACGAATAAATCATGGCACACTTGCGCATAGAACACACATGCAACTCCTCACATGATGCAAAAACAACCACAATCACATAGCACTGCATGCAGAGACGCAGCCAAGCCCCTACACACCTAACCAAAATCCACTAGGTGAAACAATAACTTTTGAAATTTGTACCATTCGAAACCAGACATTTTCAGCTCGCTTCACGCTCCGAAAGCGCTTACCATACCTTTTTGATTTCGTCGGACCCATCTTTAACCTACACCGGGCGGGGAGCTCTCGAAATCCCCCCTCAGGTTTTTACGTGATAGCGACCGAATGAGAAGACACAGAGTCATATCATATCCAATACATTCTTCGACATGTTCTACTTCTTTTGTAAAAATTGCAGGTCCAAGTCGCCAAAGTTCATTAACCTGGGACGTAATCATGTTCGAAAATTTTCAAGTGCAGCCATTCATATTAGTTGCAACATATGAGCACGACACATGGATTATGCTGTCGTTTCATCAGAACAAACAATATTTCATCTACACATTGTAATTAAAGTTAAGTTTTCCGAACTGCGGTCAGGTGAACTCACCTGTTTTTTTTAAACAGTATTTGGTGGAGAAAACAAAATTCGGTGGGAATTTGTCGCACCGAAAATGATACAGAAGAAGCAATAAACATTATAGGTTAAATGATGTGGCAAAGATAAATGACATCTGGTCAGATTTCTTATTATGCGTATTTTATACAATGCTATCTTATACAGAATGTTACCATTCCTACCTAGGGGGCATCCAAATTTTGTTTCAGCTGCGCATAAATCGTGCAAAATGGCATTAGGTGGCTAGCAAATGCCCGGAGATGACCTGACCTCGTGCAATCTGCTCTTCTGTAACATGATTTGATCTTCCTTTGATTTGCTTTCCAATCAGTGTACATTTGGGCAAAGGCTAAATAGATCGTTTGTCAATATATGCGTTATCCCAGGGTCAAAAACTGCATAATTTATAATGGTGTTTCAGTATCATATCAGCTATTCTTCGAAGAATCATTTATACTTCAAAAAAGATGTTACGGAGATATTCACAAACATTTTGTTAATCGCTTGAAAGGAACATAAGAAGAAAAACTGATGGCAGAAGTTTTTAAAAAAACTAAAATTACAAAAACGACAAAAAGCGTCGTGCCATCTCTTTTCAAACGACAGAAAGGAAACGATGAAAAACAGCGTTGGACATTGCTGTGGTCTATGGTATTTGGAATGTTCAGGGAAAACAAACGACGATGACGCTACTCCCTCCTCCACCCAACCACATGCTACTGCACTGCCCAGATTGCACCACCCCATGCTACTGCACTGCCCAGATTGCACCACCCCATGCTACTGCACTGCGAAGCTGCACCACTCCAAGCTACTGCACTGCCCAGATTGCACCACCCCATGCTACTGCACTGCCCAGATTGCACCACCCCATGCTACTGCACTGCCAAGACTGCACCACCCCATGCTACTACACTGCCTGGGTTGCATCACTCCATCTCCACAAATCTCACTTGAAGTACTCTTCTTCCTGTCAGTCCGCTCTTTAAGTATTCCCCAACACTTGATCACTTCAAGTTCTGCCTTTCTCGTCACACGTCACGGACCTACACGGCCACCATCTCCATATATAATACATCTCCAGACTACAGCATAGGCACAAACTCAACGCACACCACACACCCAGCAACAGCTGACGTCTACTTGCGACCGGCTGGCAAACATGCATCCAGTCCAACACGTCAGCCAGCGGTATACCCTATACATATCCTCGGTGTGCAAAGACTGACCGGATATGCAGTCGCCCGCATCAGCTGGTACCCAGCGGCCTAGAGCGCCATGGCATTGATGGGTGATGACGGTGCTGTTGTTGGAGCGGAACATAAGCAGGCTGGGGCAAAACAAAGTCACTTCATCGTGCAGGGCCGTTTCCACCATTTCTCCGCTGATATTATTCCAGCAGCCTGCGGCAATCACACGTCAGTCATATGTCTGCCTTAAGTCTGCCACACATCTCCCGTATGTCAGTCACATATTGGCCAAACATCTGGCATACGTCGGTCACCTACTGGCCACACGTCTCCCATACGTCAGTCACACATTGGCCAAACATCTGGCATACGTCGGTCACCTACTGGCCACACGTCTCCCATACGTCAGTCACACATTGGCCAAACATCTGGCATACGTCAGTCACATAATAGCCAAACATCTGACGTACGTCAGTCACCCACTGGCCAAACGTCTCCCATACGTCAGTCACATATTGGTCAAACATCTGGCATACGTCAGTCACCCATTAGCCACACGTCTCCCATACGTCAGTCACACATTGGCCAAACATCTGGCATACGTCGGTCCTACTGGCCACACGTCTCCCATACGTCAGTCACATATTGGTCAAACATCTGGCATACGTCGTCACCCATTAGCCACACGTCTCCCTCGTGTCCACATTGGCCAAACATCTGGCATACGTCGGTCACCTACTGGCCCACGTCTCCCATACGTCAGTCACATATTGGTCAAACATCTGGCATACGTCAGTCACCCATTAGCCACGTCTCCCATACGTCAGTACATATTGGTCAAACATCTGGCATACGTCAGTCACCCATTAGCCCACGTCTCCCATACGTCAGTACACATTGGCCAAACATCTGGCATCGTCGGTCCCTACTGGCCACGTCTCCCATACGTCGTCACATATTGGTCAAACATCTGACATACGTCGGTCACCTACTGGCCACACGTCTCTCATACGTCAGTCACACATTGGCCAAACATCTGGCATACGTCGGTCACATAATAGCCAAACATCTCACGTAAGTCAGTCACCTACTGGCCACACGTCTCCCATACGTCAGTCACCTACTGGCTACACGTCTCCCATACGTCAGTCACATATTGGCCAACCATCTGACATACGTCGGTCACCTACTGGCCACACGTCTCCCATACGTCAGTCACATATTGGTCAAACATATGGCATACGTCGGTCACCTAATGGCCACACGTCTCCCATACGTCAGTCACATATTGGCCAAACATATGGCATACGTCAGTCACCCATTAGCCAAACGTCTCTCATACGTCAGTCACACATTGGCCAAACATCTGGCATACGTCGGTCACATAATAGCCAAACATCTGACGTACGTCAGTCACCTACTGGCCATACGTCTCCCATACGTCAGTCACACATTGGCCAAACATCTGGCATACGTCGGTCACCTACTGGCCACACGTCTCCCATACGTCAGTCACATATTGGTCAAACATATGGCATACGTCAGTCACCCATTACCCACACGTCTCCCATACGTCAGTCACACATTGGCCAAACATCTGATGTACGTCGGTCACACATTGATCACACATCTGCCACACGCCACCCACATATATAGCACACTTCAGCCACATATCTGTCATGTATCTGCAGCATTAGCCACACGCCACCCACATGTCTGCCATGCAATCTGTCTCACAGACAAATTTGGTTGTACTCTCACTCTGTTTACTCCCATGAGCCTGAGTAGTACAAGCCCGGTCTGAGTAGCGCCACTGCCGGCGCCTTGAACATGAACAAACCTCTGTCGAACCCTGCCGATGAGGGATTCTCTAGAGTACGAGCAGCGTCGGCTAACTGGTCGCTGCCCAACAACAGGTGACCGGTGGTGCATTCTCTAGAGTACGCGATGACAACTGACTGGTCATTACCCAACACCACGTGACTATTATCTGTCCAAAAAGCACATCCTCTCCAACTCAGCACGGTTTCCGTTCTTGCTGCTCCATGGAAACCGCCATGATCTCCATACCTGACCAGATTATATTCGCATGTGACCATGGAGAGGTGTCCCTTCTCTGCCTGCTGGATTTAAGCAAATGTTTTGATGTGATGGACCACTCAAAGCTCCTGTCAAAATTAAGTCTCCACAGTAACGATACGTCCTGATTTACGGCTTATCTTCGGAACCACACCCAGAGTGTCAGCCTCAGTGACAGCCTGGGTGTCGTCCATAAATCTGCCCCGTTGCCCAACAGCATCGGCGTTTTTCAGGGATCATCCCTCGGACCTCTCCTCTACTGCGTCTTCGCCAACGACCACAGCGTGTTCGCCGAAAGCGCAGTGGTTATCCAATATGCAGACGACACCAAAGTTTTGGTCAGTAGTAAGAAAGCTGAAATTCAAAACATCGTTGCTCACATGGAAACAGTTTTGGCTTCCCTCAGCATCTGGTTTAGAGCAAATGGACTGAAAGTTATCGTTGCCAAAACACAGCTGGTGCTTTTGGGAAGCCCACAAAATCTGCATGCATTGCCGGATATCACAGTGAAATTCCGCGATCACTATCTACTCACCATTTCGAATTGCAAAAATATCGGGTTTATTTTCGATCGCTCGCTCAGCTGGGACTCGCACGTCTCACAAATGATTCGGCGTTGTTTGGGAGTTCTGAGTGGTTTATCGCATCTGAAGGGCACCTTCCACCTGTTGTTATCTCCGCGCTTGTCATGTCCGCGCTGCTCATGCCCTGGTTTTCTCGCAGATCCGCTACTGTATTTCTGTGTATGGTAACGGAACCAAAAAAAGAGTCTGTCTCGCTTTTTTTAAGAACTGCTCTGCAAAAGTAATTTTCGGCCGCAAAAACAATTGACCATGTTTCGGATCTGCTGAGGGGACTGGGCTGGTTCTGTGCGGGGAACTTAGCCAGATACCACGCCTTGTGACTCATTCACAAGGTGCGCCGCTATGGTGAGCCAGAGTCACTGGCTCATGACCTCACCACCGTGGCGGAGGTTCGTGACCGAACCACCCGTCAGGACTATCACTTGTATGTCTCCCGGTCCCGCACCCAGATGGGGAAGAGGCGTTTTAGCTCCGAGCACTACTCATGTTCAACTCTTTGCCACCCGAGCTGATGCTGCTTCCCGTACCGATCTTCGGTCGCCACCAACGGCGGCAGTTGATGCGCCCCTAAGCCCGAACAATAAATCAACCAACCTGCGGCGGCACTTGTCCAATGTGTCGCCTGTGCCGCACTGATTTGCTGCTCGCGCCGATGTTGAAAAATTGTTTTATGACATACATAACCACCGGCTTAGTTGTTCCGTGATTTTGACCATTTATGCTCTGCTGTATTTGTTTAATTGACGCGTGGTAATAATAACAACATGTCCATTGTGGATTACCTCAATGAAAAGTATGTGTCTGTGTTTGACCGGTGGTGCATTCTCTTGAGTACGCTACGACAGCTGACTGTGCCCTGTACCCAACACTATATTCCCGGTGATGAATTATCGGTCAGAACCTATCACCAGATGACCGGTGGTGCATTCTCTAGAGCACGCGCAGCGTCGGCTGACGGTGGCCAGAACCCATCACTAGGTGACCGGTGGTGCATTCTCTAGAGTACGCGCAGCGTCGGCTGACGGTGGCCAGAACCCATCACCAGGTGACTGGTGGTGCATTCTCTAGAGCACGCACAGCGTCGGCTGACGCTAGCCGGTAGCTAGCCAAGCCGATATATAATATATAATAGCCAAGCCGACCAGTGAGCGGGTCTTTTTTTTAAACCACCTTAAAACATTACTTTAATAAATTATTAATCTTCATTTCCGTGAGACCAAATGCACAATTTCCCAGGTGCTAATGGTCATGACGGGTCACGAGTCACTCTGTTAAAAGTAAGCAAAATATAATATATAATAGAACCAATAATCTGTGACAATCAGCGGTCACAAATCTGAGTTTCTAAATGTACGAGTCATTGCAGTTTTGATGCTTTGTAATGGAAGCATGAACAATCAAAGACCAGAGACCCTTGCGGAGTAACATTTCAGACGTGCCAAGATTACAACTCATAAGCAGTTGCAACGATGGAGCTAGAACTGTTGTAGGTGGATTCGGAGCGGTAGACAGTCCGAGATCAGTAATGTACTATTCGGTCGCGTGCCCACGTGTGACCGATGTATTCCTCTATGCATTGTGATCGCAATGTCAAGTCGACGGAATGGTTGACCTATTGTTGTCACACGTACCAGAAACCTTCATTTACCGTGAGCATAACATGCCATACATTTGCCGTATCCATAGCGTGCGATACATTTATCGTGTGCATATCATGCCATACGTTTGCCATGTGCATAACATGCCATATGTTTGTCGTATAAAATATCAAAGCGCTACAACTTATGAAATATTTTCGCTGATGACAGGACCTTCCTCCCACGTAGTTCTCCACGTGCTTCTCTTCACCGGCGTAAGGTTAAATAGAAGAGCAAGATACGCTCCCCTTCTCCAGACTATTGTACGGTCCATGTGCAGTTCTTAGGTAACAATTTTTTTCTGTGAAGAATATGTGGTTCCTCTCAGATGCCCCAGGAGCTATCAAGACATTACGAAAATATCGTGCGCTTGTCTAATCGGTGGTCGCTGCTCGTCAATATCTACCACTGGTTGGCCAATTTCGGGGTACATGCCATCCCCAGTACTTCCCAATCCCGGGTACATGCCTGTGCGTCCTGGAGACATGCCTGTCCATCCTGGAGACATGCCTGTCCATCCTGGAGACATGCCTGTCCATCCTGGAGACATGCCTGTTCATTCTGGAGACATGCCTGTTCATTCTGGAGACATGCCTGTCCATCCTGGAGACACGACCAGCCTTCTCGAAGACATACCCGTTCGATGTACGCATCGGCACCAGGAGTCCACCAATCAGCACCAGGTACCCTTCAGTGATATGCTCACATGTCAGACTGGGGTATCCTTCAGTGCCATACTCACCTGTCTGACTACGGTACCCTCCAGTACTACACACACCTGTCAGTCTGGGGTACATATCAATACTGGCTGCTCACAGTTAGTCAGGTGCCCATCAGAGCCGGTGTACACCTGTCGGCACCAGGTACTCACCTGTCATCGCCAGGTACCCATCAGCATCGGGTACTCAACTGTCAGTTTGGGGTACACATCAGAATCGGGTGCTCACCCGCCAGTGCCAAGTGCCCATCAGTACCGGACACTCACATGTCAGTCCCGGGTACCCAGCAGCATCAGATACTCACCTGTCAGTCTATGGTGCCTTTCAGTAACAAGTAGTCAACCTTCAGCACCAGGTGCCCATTAGCGCCAGCTACTCACCCGTCCGCCTGGGATAGACGCACGCAACCATGGGGACGTTAGTTGTCTGAGTGCAATTGATCGCGGTCAGCTGTTTAGTTTGTACGTCGGGTTCCACCAGCAGACAATCGGCGCCGGGCTTCGACGGCAGGTCCACCTGGACCTCGCCGCCATCCACGTCCTTCCAGGTCACGCCGTCACCGCTGCTCGCAGAGGTCACCGTCAGGTTACACGGTCACGGCTGCCAGCAAATGTTGCATTCAGGTCACACGGTCATGGCTGCTCGCAGCTATCACTGTAAGACCTGACGGTCGCCGCTGTTCGCATATATCGCAGTCAGGTCATGGTCGCCCGCATAGAGGTCACAGTCAGGTCACACCATCACCGGTGCTGGCAGAGATCACAGTCAAGTCACACGGTCACCGCTGCTAGCATTTGTCACAGCCAGGTCACACGGTCACCGCTGCTCACATAGAGATCACCGTCAGGTCACACCATCACCGGTGCTGGCAGAGATCACAGTCAAGTCACACGGTCACCGCTGCTGGCATTTGTCACAGCCAGGTCACACGGTCACCGCTGCACATAGGGTCAGTGGTCACACCATACGGTGTGGCAGAGATCACAGCAAGTCACACGGTCACCGCTGCTGGCATTTGTCACATCACCGTCAGGTCTTACCGACACCTCTCCCGGCACAGAGACTACCCATGAGCACCAAACGTGCTCGGGTGCACGCCAGCATGCCAGGCACATGGCAGCATACCGTTTGTTGATACCGGTGATGACGGGGCCGGGGAAGATGGTGGTCACAGTGATGTCCTGTACTGGAAGTGAGGAGCCCTCCTTCAAGCACAACTCATTGGCGTGCTCCGGGGAGATAGCGAGAGCTGGCTGTGGTATCCACCGGGTACAGCCCCAGGCAGAGGGATTATGAAATCCCGTAGGACACGTGCCTGTGAAAGAGTCGCCGTCCTCCATTAGTTACTGGGTACTATTCATTACTATTGCTCGTTTATTTCTTTATTGGGTGGTTCACGACGCACTATATTCCCATTCACGGCTATTGGCGCCGCCCACACTGTTTCTCGGGTGGACCGTGGGACTGAAGAATGTCCCAAGTGGTGCGAGTGTTGAACACGGGACCTTTGGCATCCGGAGTTCAACACTTTAATCACAAGATTTATCGGCCTTACTCGTTGGTTTTTGGACCGGACTGCATCAGTGCAGATTTTTGGAACTGTACCAGGCTGTTAGGTATGTGTGGAGCTGTACGTTGGCTGGTGTGAGAGCTGTACCAGGCTGTTGGGTGATGTGGGAGCTGTATGTTGGGTGGTGTGGAGCTGTATGTTGGCTGGTGTGGGAGCTGTATGTTGGGTGGTGTGGGAGCTGTATGTTGGCTGGTGTGGGAGCTGTATGTTGGCTGGTGTGGGAGCTGTATGTTGGGTGGTGTAGGAGCTGTATGTTGGCTGGTGTGGGAGCTGTATGTTGGCTGGTGTGGGAGCTGCATGTTGGCTGGTTTCGGAGCTGTATGTTGGCTGGTGTGGGAGCTGCATGTTGGGTGGTGTGGAGCTGTATTTTGGCTGGTGTGGGAGCTGTATGTTGGCTGGTGTGGGAGCTGTATGTTGGTTGGTGTGGGAGCTGTATGTTGGCTGGTGTGGGAGCTGTATGTTGGTTGGTGTGGGAGCTGTATGTTGGCTGGTGTGGAGCTGTATGTTGGGTGGGGTGGGAGCTGTACCAGACTGTTGGCGGTATGGGAGCTGTATGTTGGGTGGTGTGGGAGCTGTATGTTGGCTGGTGTGGGAGCTGTATGTTGGCTGGTGTGGGAGCTGTATGTTGGGTGGTGTGGGAGCTGTATGTTGGCTGGTGTGGGAGCTGTATGTTGGCTGGTGTGGGAGCTGTATGTTGCCTGGTGTGGAGCTGTATGTTGGCTCGTGTGGGAGCTGTACCAGGCTGTTGGGCGGTGTGGGAGCTGTATGTTGGGTGGTGTGGGAGCTGTATGTTGCCTGGTGTGGGAGCTGTATGTTGCCTGGTGTGGGAGCTGTACTAGGCTGTTGGGCGGTGTGGGAGCTGTATGTTGGCTGGTGTGGGAGCTGTATGTTGGCTGGTGTGGAGCTATATGTTGGGTGGGGTGGGAGCTGTATGTTGGCTGGTATGGAGCTGTATGTTGGCTGGTGTGGAGCTGTATGTTGGGTGGCGTGGGAGCTGTACCAGACTGTTGGCGGTATGGGAGCTGTATCAGGCCGTGGGGCGGTGTTGGCCCTATACCAGGTTGTAGGATAATTCGTAAAATTGTATGTACACCATCTGGTTCACATGTCAATAATTCGCCAAGTATAAGGAAGACCTGCTAAGTTTGTGTGTGCAAACATTTGGAAGCAATTTCAACTATGTTTTTTTTCTTGCGATCAGCTGACACAGTTTGAAAATGCGGCAAAAGCTTCTGCGGCTCTCTTGGCAAAGAAAGCAAGTGCGTACGTTTGTTTTAACGTACGTTCTTTTCTCTCGATTATGCAAAAGTCCAGAGCTACCCAAAGTCCAGACAGTAGCCAAAGGCCGCTGTCGGCGACGGAGCGCACCAGATACTTTTAGATTCCTTTCATCCAAATTGTATATGTATATCGGCTACACGGTACATGATGGAATGGTGGAATTGCCACTCTGCGTGGTATAATTATCCACGGCAGGTGGCGGGCAGCCGGCCGCGCCGGCGCTGACTGAGCCTAAGCATCCCGCGCCACGCTGGTCGGTGGTGAGACGTGGTGTAACTGTCCATGTACTGCAACTGCAGGGCTAAACAAAAACCTTTCGGTGATCGCCGACGAGAAATCATTTTGGGGTATTGGTCGCCGGTCTGATACGGATCCAACGGGGAT
This sequence comes from Imbricaverruca yamaguchii, assembly GCA_034440575.1. Classification (NCBI taxonomy): domain Eukaryota; kingdom Metazoa; phylum Arthropoda; class Thecostraca; family Neoverrucidae; genus Imbricaverruca; species Imbricaverruca yamaguchii. Next base: position 1,401,216 of record JAOTOL010001659.1, read on the forward strand.
GGGGGGGGGGATAAGGGCTCACTCCCCATTTGGGATGAATGACAAAAAAGATTTCCATTTAATTAAATGCATAATTTTGAGATAGAATCACCGTTAATTATGCTTCAAAACATGTTTGAAATACTTTTCCTGAAATGCAATACCTATACCTATGGTATGATGGAAAAAGAAACTGACGAGGCACGTTCTGCCAGGCCAGGCTCTTCATTTCATATTTTGCGTTATTCCTTATTACAAAGGCCCTTCTTGGGATTACATATGTGCCCACTAACTTAAGAATACTCATGAACACCAGAATTGGCAGCCACATTGCCTCAACTAGGTATGTTGAAAACCATGTAACTAGGGTAAAACATGGTAGGTATGTTTAAAAACATGTAACTATTTGATTGAACACAGAAATCATCTCTGGGTGAGTGACGCTCGAGTATTTGGGGAGCCAACCAGGTGAGAGAACCAGGTGAAAGGGGAAGTTTGGGGTTCCAAATAATTAAGATAGCATGCAACAAATAGCTCTGCTGCGGCTCCTGTATGGTCAAACCAGTAATTGTACTGTGTTTACTGAGCACAAAAATGAACAGGCTATCCATATTCAAACAGTTTCTTTCAATGAAAATTATCTAACCACTTTCAAAGTGTAACTTTAAAACACAATTAATTTGTACTGGTACATCATATTTCAAATATGAAAACTTGGTTGTGCAGGATTAGTTCACTGTGGCTGTTGTAGAAGTTATTAATAGCTGCTAAGAAATACTGGTGTAACTGGGAAACAAAATATCACAAGCCACTTCCCCAGTTTTCTTAAGCCAACTACTCATGGAAGCAAAAAATGGTGTACGCAGACTTTGCTAGCTCCATGCACAAATCACACTTGGAACTATGCAATCAGACTTTGGTATTTTCGCACAGGGAGGTTCATATTTTATTAATTCCATCATCATTTTTATTATTTACAAGCTGAATGTGACATGGGAGACATCCAAAGGTAGGTGTTCAAGAAAATGGAATGTGCAAGATCCATCATCATTTTTGTTATTTACAAGCTGAATGTGACATGGGAAACATCCGAAAGTAGTCGTTCGGAAAATGGAATGTGTTCGGGTAGGTACCTACCCTCTCTTCCCCTACCAAGGTAGGTAGGGGCCTACAATTAAAAAAAAATGCTATATCAATCAACATGCCTGAACATCAACATACCTTTCTGGACATAAAAGATTAGTGCAACTATGAGCCACAAGGGCCCTTCTTGGTTGCACTCTGTACACGGAACCAGTTGCCCACCAAATCTGTCAATCAGCCCTCCCTGTAATACTGAAAAGGAAGCCCTCTATTCTTATAATGATTGTCTATGCTGTTTTTAAAGATGTTCAATGTGCTGCTACTGACAATGTTTTCTGGCAGCTGGTTCCAGTGTTCTACTACCCTGTTGGTGAAGAAAGTTTGCCTTAACCTTGTTCTGTTGTGGTTAACTTTAATTTTGAATTTATGACATCTAATTGCATCATTTCTGTTCAATTGAAACATTTCCCCAAGATATCCCCTCTCCAGACCATGGACAAATTTAAAGACCTCGATGACATCTCCTCTCAGCCTTCTATATCTAAGTGAAAACATATTCAATTTCTTCAATCTTTCCTCATATGCTAGGTTGCTTATGCCATTAACCATTTTTGTAGCCCTCTTTTGTACTCTCTCTAAAAGCCAACAATCTTTTTCATAGCTAGGAGACCAAGCTTGGATGCAGTATTCCAAATGTGGCCTGACGTATGCACAGTAAAGCTTCCTGATCACTTCCTCACTTCTGTATGATACATTCCTATTTATTGACCCGAGCATTCTCAGTGCCTTCTTCCTGACTTCCTTGGTCTGTTCTGATGCCCCCAGTTTTGTGTTTAGAATAACACCTAAATCCTTATCCTGTTGAGTCACTGATAGCACTTGGCCACCCATCAAGTATGGTGCCTTCATATGCTGCTTACCTACATGCATGATTTTGCACTTATCAAAATTAAATTTCATTTGCCATTCTTCGGACCACTTCACAAGTTCGTCTAAGTCTTTTTGTAGCCAGATATGCTCATCTTGACCTGTTATTGCCCTAAAGACCTTCAAATCATCCGCAAATTTCAAAACTTTACTGCTTAGGCCACTTTCAATGTTATTTACAAATATAATGAACAGTAGTGGCCCCAGTACTGACCCCTGGGGGACTCCACTAAGAAGATTTTGCCATGATGACTTTGTACCGTTTAGCATCACTCTTTGCTGTCTATCTGAAAGCCACAACTCTATCCATTTTAAGATGCTACTTGCAATACCATGGGACTGAAGCTGTATCATTAACCGTTTATGGGGTACCTTGTCAAAGGCCTTACTAAAGTCAAGATATGCTACATCAACCTGATTTCCCTGATCAAATTGTTCTGTGGCGAAGTTCAAAAAGTCCAAGAGGTTCAAAAAGTCCAAGAGGTTTGTAGTATCCAGCTTGACCATCGACCTCCAGAAGCAAACTGGCTTTCTGGAAATAGTTTGATAGGCTCATGGCCCTCATGTTTGCTCTTGGTATGTCTGTAGATGCTCTGCTCAGTACCGGACCACGAACATCCCCTGTGGCCACAATGGCACTTTCGTCTTACTCTTTTCTTGCTGCCTGCAATCTTATCTCGCTCAGCTAATCTTTGGTTGGTTTTCATTTTCTACACCAATACCACGAGGAACAAAGTCAACCCAAGTCAACGTGAATCCAGGCAGTTTCGCAATCACTCAAAACCGACGAAACAATCCACCGGTATCATGAACCACGCACATGTGCGCGTCCTCAACGAACCACCACGAGCTGCCTGATTTCAATTGCCTGATTTACTACTATATTTCTGGACGACAACCACGACAACCATTGGTCTCCGTCCCGACGGCGCTTACGGAGACCACGGTTTGCCATTGGTTTAACATTGTGGTCGCCAGAAAAGCGCCGTCCTGTGCCGACCGGAGCGCCGTCGGCAAGACGGCGCTTTTTTTAGCCCTGGCCAGCTGTCTGTGTACTGCCAACTGTCCGTGTACTGCCAACTGTCCGTGTACTGCCAACTGTCCGTGCACTGCCAACTGTCCGTGTACTGCCAACTGTCCGTGTACTGCCAACTGTCGTGCGCTGCCAACTGTCCGTGTACTGCCAACTGTCCGTGTACGCCAACTGTCCGTAACTGCCGTGACGCCAACGTGCACGCCAACTGTCCGTGACACCACTTACTATTAGCCTCACGTTGTTTTCGTGCTGCACGTGACTCACTGCCGTGAGCCAACTGTCCGTGCGTGACTCCGTCTGCCACGCCGGATTCGTGACTGCCAACTTAAGACACTCTGAGACAGACCCCCGACTTGCCACTGTGACGCAACTTGACTGCCAACTGTCCGTGACGCCAACTGTCCGTGACTGCCAACTGCCGTGTACTGCCAACTGCGTGTACTGCCAACTGTCCGTGCACGCCAACTGTCCGTGTACTGCCAACTGTCCGTGTACTGCCAACTGTCCGTGACTGCCAACTGTCGTGACTGCCAACTGTCCGTGACGCCAACTGTCGTGACTGCCAACTGTCCGTGTACTGCCAACTGTCCGTGACTGCCAACTGCCGTGACTGCCACGCCGTGACTGCCAACTGTCCGTCGCCACCCGACGCCAACTGTCCTACGCCAACGCCGTGCACGCCAACGTCCGTGCACGCCAACGCCGTGCCCACGCCGTGCCCACGCCTGAGCCAACGCCGGCGCCACGCCTGCGCCCGCCCGACGCCAACTCGTGACTGCCAACTGTCCGTGACTGCCAACTGTCCGTGCACTGCCAACTGTCCGTGACTGCCACTGTCCGTGATGCCAACTGTCCGTGTACTGCCAACTGTCCGTGTACTGCCAACTGTCCGTGACTGCCAACTGCCGTGACTGCCAACTGTCCGTGCACTGCCAACTGTCCGTGTACTGCCACTGTCGTGCACTGCCAACTGTCCGTGTACTGCCAACTGTCCGTACTGCCAACTGTCCGACTGAACTGTCCGTGTACTGCCAACTGTCCGTGACTGCCAACTGTCCGGACTGCCAACTGTCCGTGACTGCCAACTGTCCGTGCTGCCAACTGTCCGTGACTGCCAAGTGTGCGCCACGTCGTGACTGCCAACTGTCCTACTGCCAACTGTCCGTGTACGCACTGTCGTGCGCCAACTGTCGTGACTGCCAACTGTCCGTGACTGCCAACTGTCCGTGACTGCCAACTGTCCGTGACTGCCAACTGTCTGAGCAACTGCCAACTGTCCGTGACTGCCAACTGTCCGTGACTGCCAACTGCCGCGCAACTGTCGGACTGCCAACTGTCCGTGTACTGCCAACTGTCCGTGCACGCCAGCTGTCCGTGTACTGCCAACTGTCCGTGACGCAATGTCCGTGTACGCCAACTGCCGTGCGCCACTGTCCACGGTTGAACTGTCCGTGCACTGCCAACTGTCCGTGACTGCCAACTGTCCGTGACGCCAACTGTCCGTGCACTGCCAACTGTCCGTGACTGCCAACTGTCCACTGCCAACTGTCTCGCCAACTTGTGACTGCCAACTGTCCGTGACTGCCAACTGTCCGTGACGCCAACTGTCCGTGACTGCCAACTGTCCGTGTACTGCCAACTGCGTGACTGCCAACTGTCCGTGACTGCCAACTGTCCGTGACGCCAACTGTCCGTGACTGCCAACTGTCTTGCTGCCAACTGTCGTGCACTGCCAACTGTCCGTGCACTGCCAACTGTCCGGACTGCCAACTGTCCGTGCACTGCCAACTGTCCGTGCACTGCCAACTGTCCGTGTACTGCCAACTGTCCGTGACTGCCAACTTGTGCTGCCAACTGTCCGTGTACTGCCAACTGTCCGTGTACTGCCAACTGTCCGTGCACTGCCAACTGTCCGTGCACTGCCAACTGTCCGTGCACTGCCAACTGTCCGTGCACTGCCAACTGTCCGTGCACTGCCAACTGTCCGTGCACTGCCAACTGTCCGTGCACTGCCAACTGTCCGGACTGCCAACTGTCCGTGCACTGCCAACTGTCCGTGCACTGCCAACTGTCCGTGCACTGCCAACTGTCCGTGCACTGCCAACTGTCCGTGCACTGCCAACTGTCCGTGTACTGCCAACTGTCCGTGTACTGCCAACTGTCCGTGTACTGCCAACTGTCCGTGTACTGCCAACTGTCCGTGCACTGCCAACTGTCCGTGTACTGCCAACTGTCCGTGTACTGCCAACTGTCCATGGACTGCCAACTTGCTGGCCCAGCAGCCCGAATGATTCTGGTGAAATAACACAATGCACTTGTAAGCTATTATAATAGGTCATGAAGCTAGTCCGGCACGGAGTCGATGCCCAGCCTGATTCCACCTGAGATCCGCATCCCAGTCACACGTGAGCCGGTAAAGCCGACACGGTGGACGAACTCCTCGGGTGGCATGCGGTGCCCAGTGTTGGCAGTTTTACCTGTTTTTAAGCCTGTTCTTACTTGCTTTGCAAATCGTAAAAACTGGTTGTATGAGCAAAAACCAGTGTTCCGATTAAAAAAATCCTAACCGTGGTGGAGACCTGACGTGACAGATGGCAAATCTCGTGTGACACCCAGCAAACCTGAAATGACCTGGAGCAGACCTGACGTGACCTGGGACAGACCTGACGTGACATGTAACACATCTAGCGTGACGCCCAGTAGATCTGACATGACGCACGACATACCTGGCGTAGTGTGTGGAGATCTGACATGACGTGGAACAAATCTAGCGTCACGTCAAGTAGACCTGACATGACGCACGACATACCTGACGTAGTGTGTGGAGATCTGACATGATGTGGGACAAATCTAGCGTCACGCCAAGTAGATCTGACATGACGTAGGACATATTTGACGTAGTGTGTGGAGATCTGACGTGACGTGAGACAAATCTAGCGTCACGCCAAGTAGATCTGACATGATGCACGACATACCTGACGTAGTGTGTGGAGATCTGACGTGACGTGAGACAGATCTAGCGTCACGCCAAGTAGATCTGACATGACGTAGGACATATTTGACGTAGTGTGTGGAAATCTGACGTGACGTGAGACAAATCTAGCGTCACGCCCAGTAGATCTGACATGACGCACGACATACCTGACCTAGTGTGTGGAGATCTGACGTGATGTGAGACAACCTAACGTGGTGGGTGGCAGACCTGACGTGACGTGCGGCAGCCTCATGTAACATGTGACATACCTGACGTGGCGTGTGACAGACCTGACGTGAATGCAGCAGGCCTGACGTAGATCAGATCTGACGTACCGTGTGACAGACCTGATGTAACATGCCGCAGCCTCATGTTACATGGAACAGACCTGATGTGGCGTGCAACAAACCTGCCGTAACGTGTGACATACCTGGCGTGGCGTGTGATAGACCTAACGTCACGTGAGACAGACCTGAAGTGACTGCAACATACCTGACGTGGATTAGACCTGACATACCGCGTAACAGATCTGACGTGGCGTGCAGCAGACCTGATGCAACATGGGACAGACCTGACGTAGCGTGTGACAGACCTGATGTAACATGGGACAGGACTGACGTAGTGTGTGACAGACCTGATGTAACATGGGACAGACCTGACGTAGCGTGTGACAGACCTGATGTAATATGGGACAGACCTGACGTAGCGTGTTGATGATGATGAATTGGTGTTTATGGGCGCGTCGACTGCCATGGTCATTTTGCGCCCATAACTGTGTTTACAGGCAGTCTAATATGCTCCTACAGTAGGCAGTCTAATGTGGCGTGTGACAGACCTGATGCAACATGGGACAGACCTGATGTAAGATGGAACAGACCTGATACAACATGGGACAGACCTGAGGCGACGTGTGACAGACACGCACGACGTGACTGCAACAGACCTGACGTTGATCAGACCTGACGCGACGTGTGACAGGTCTGTCATGACGTGTGACAGGTCTGTCATGACGTGTGACAGGTCTGCCATGACGTGTGACAGGTCTGCCATGACGTGTGACAGGTCTGCCACGACGTGTGACAGGTCTGCCATGACGTGTGACAGGTCTGCCATGGCGTGTGACAGGTCTGCTACGACGTGTGACAAGTCTACCATGACGTGTGACAGGTCTGCCATGGCGTGTGACAGGTCTGCCATGACGTGTGACAGGTCTGCCGTGACGTGTGACAGGTCTGCCGTGACGTGTGACAGGTCTGCCATGACGTGTGACAGGTCTGCCATGACGTGTGACAGGTCTGCCATGACGTGTGACAGGTCTGCCATGACGTGTGACAGGTCTGCCATGGCGTGTGACAGGTCTGCCGTGACGTGAGACAGGTCTGTCATGACGTGTGACAGGTTTGCTACGACGTGTGACAAGTCTGCCATGACGTGTGACAGGTATGCCATGACGTGTGACAGGTCTGCCATGACGTGTGACAGGTCTACCATGACGTGTTACAGGTCTGCCATGACGTGTGACAGGTCTGCCATGACGTGTGACAGGTCTGCCGTGACGTGTGACAGGTCTGCCGTGACGTGTGACAGGTCTGCCGTGACGTGTGACAGGTCTGCCATGACGTGTGACAGGTCTGCTACGACGTGTGACAAGTCTACCATGACGTGTGACAGGTCTGCCATGGCGTGTGACAGGTCTGCCATGACGTGTGACAGGTCTGCCATGACGTGTGACAGGTCTGCCACGACGTGTGACAGGTCTGCCATGACGTGTGACAGGTCTGCCATGACGTGTGACAGGTCTGCCATGACGTGTGACAGGTCTGCCATGACGTGTGACAGGTCTGCCGTGACGTGTGACAGGTCTGCCGTGACGTGTGCCAGACAAGTCGTGAGCACTCACGTGGCTTCTGGCAGACGACGCCGTGCCTCTTGACGGCCGTAGGCGGAAAGCATGGCTGGGCGGTGATGTTGCCGCCTTCAATCACCACACAGTTGAAGGTGCCCAGGTCCATGCCAGGCGGTAGCAGGGTGAGATTGACCTGGTCCGGGCTTATCACGTGGGACGAGCTGAGGGCAGAGCCGACAGACAGCTGGGCAATGGCCGCTGGCTGAACAGTGCAGTGGCGGTGACAGGCATGTGTTCGCTCAGCCGATCAGCTGGGTTTCGGCCGTGCGTCCCCGCTGCGACCGTCACCATGCTGGGTTTCGGCTGGGCGAACGCTCAATGTACTCCAGCATGCTCAATGTACTCAATGTACCGGCTGGGCCATCACGGAGGCCAGAACACAGGCAAGTGTTGGCTGGGCAACGGCAACCTGATCTCGGGTTTATGAGGAATGACATACCGTTATGTCGAATATTGCATCGCAGGGCATTAGGCACAGTGGTACAATGCACCGAACTTCGAGGAAAAGTGACTTCCCCCTTTAGCGACACACTTCACCACGGGGTGTCCGCACGAAGATCTTAGCACAATATTACTTTTCAACAGGCACAAACCTGTCCACCTTGATTGCGAGCCAGGATGCAAAAATCCTGGTTGCGCCACTGTTCTAGGTCAATCACAGATGTTGATGTCAGATGACCTTTGTGGGGCTATGAGTATGGTTAAAGTTAAGGGAATGCTATGACTGAGAAGTGTCTAATTTTTTCCCTCGGCGCCTCAGAATATTGTATTAAGTGCACTATTCCTGGAATAATTGAAATGAGGTCAGCCGATTTACCTTATGGGTCAGCCCTTTTGTGAGGCCAGCCGATTAACCTAACTTATAAGTCGAAACAAAGCAAACCATAGACGATTATAATCCTAGGACATTCAGAAACACTGATGAGCGTGACCCACGTGTACCTGCTACTGCTGCTATACGCGTCATGAGAGAAAATAAACATTGATATTTTTGTAGAAGAAAATAGTGATCATGGAGATCACCCGCTTATCAAAGAAGTGGAAACAATGTATTGCTCGCGTGCTGGTGACGTGCAAAAGCCTGGCTGTTGTCTCATATTGCTAGTTTTCTCCATTTGCAAATGCTCTAGGGGAGCTATCCTGTACCGTCATCATTGCAAAATGTTCTTAGTGGAGTCCCCCAGGGGTCAGTACTGGGGCCACTACTGTTCATTATATTTGTAAATAACATTGAAAGTGGCCTAAGCAGTAAAGTTTCGAAATTTTCGGATGATTTGGAGGTCTTTAGGACAATAACAGGTCAAGATGAGCATATCTCGCTGCAAAAAGACTTAGACAAACTTGTGAAGTGGTCCGAAGAATGGCAAATTTAATTTAATTTTGATAAGTGCAAAAGCATGCATGTAGGTAAACAGCATCTGAAGGCTCCATACTTGATGGGTGGCCAAGTGCTATCAGTGACTCAACAGGAGAAGGATTTAGGTGTTATTCTAAACACAAAACTGGGGGCATCAGAACAGACCAAGGAAGTCAGGAAGAAGGCACTGAGAATGCTCGGGTCAATAAATAGGAATGTATCATACAGAAGTGAGGAAGTGATCAGGAAGCTTTACTGTGCATACGTCAGGCCACATTTGGAATACTGCATCCAAGCTTGGTCTCCTAGCTATGAAAAAGATTGTTGGCTTTTAGAGAGAGTGCAAAAGAGGGCTACAAAATGGTTAATGGCATAAGCAACCTGGCATATTAGGAAAGATTGAAGAAATTGAATATGTGTTCTCTCAGATATAGAAGGCTGAGAGGAGATCTCATCGAGGTCTTTAAATTTGTCCATGGTCTGGGAGGGGATATCTTGGGGAAATGTTTGAAGTGAACAGAAATGATGCAATTAGAGTCATAAATTGAAAATTAAAGTTAACCGGAGCAGAACAATGTTAAGGCAGACTTTCTTCACCAACAGGGTAGTAGAACACTGGAACCAGCTGCCAGAAAACATTGCCAGTAGCAGCACATTGAACATCTTTAAAAACAGCATAGACAATAATTATAAGAATAGAGGGCTTGCTTTTTAGTATTACAGGGAGGGCTGATTGACAGATTTGGTGGGCGACTGGTTCAGTGTACAGATTGCAACCAAGAAGGGCCCTTGTGGCTCATAGTTGCACTAATCTTTTATGTTTGTATGTCTTTATGTCTTTACTGGGAATGATGGCGAAATGTCGTTCACGTGCGATGATTGACCAGCGGAGAGAAGACCAACATTGTACCACCTTCGGTGGTAAAATGTTGGTCTGCTCACATGGAATCCTCCCTTCCCTAAGAACATCGGCATCGTGCTTATTGATGTGCACTTATAAAATCTTTATGTTTCGCTTTTAAGCGTATCTCATTGATGAATGTCATGCTCGGAGTGCAGCTTTGATTTGGGGCCAAAAATGGTCAAGACTCGCCCTAAAGTGAGTGTGGGTGCTGATTTCAGATGCAGCGTTCATATTAATTCTACCTGGCCACAGGTTGTTTTTGGGTCTCTAAAAGCAATGCCTTACATAGGCCCTGCATGAAGCTATCTAACCTGCACAAGGGCGCATGGATACTGTATAATCAAGTAACCCCTCGGACTTCAAGTTGAATGTGTGACACTGTGCGGTGTATTTAATTATGTGCACAATGGCCGTCTATTTGTGTCCGAACATCAAATGTGCGAATCTTGGAACATTCGCCAGAACATGTCCAGGAAAAATATTTTCAGGCCAGTGACCCGACCTGATGAAACAACAGATGTGCCACGAAATGATATGCAATGAATGTCCGCAGGTATGTCCAGAGTTTCATTGCATTGTACACGGTAATGTCTGCAATACTTGGTGAAGAGGCGAATTTATCCGGCACCGCACTCACCATGAAGCACGGAGAACATCAGCGTGTACGCGCAAGCTTTTCTTCATTCATGTTGCGATAACACAGAGTGGTAGGTTGCAACAACCCCGGTACCGCGTTGGTTAATGCTGACATGGAGAAAATCATGCGTGCTGTAACCAACACACATGATTGTGTGCTGAGATCCACAATTTCGATAACTTCGGTAACCGCAGGACAGTGGGATGTACATAACTTGACCCAGCAAAGCTTTTTATCCATTTTCCCATTATAGGTTCATATTGACGCTATTCTGACTCACCGTAGGTCCGTACCGACGCTATTCTGACTCACCGTAGGTCGACACCGGTTATGACATGGTGACCGCCGACCACTTTCTCGAATGCCGCCAGAGTGCTCGAGTCGCTGAATGGATTGGCGACTGAGGCGTTCTGCTGCGCGCAGAAGTCGGTAGCCTGGCGCAAGTCGGACGCCTCGGAACTCGTCTTGAAGAACTTGAGACACTTGGTGCGCGCCGGGTCCAGGATGGAAGAGTATCCAGGGTCGCATTTGCCTGCAGTGATACACACGGTCCTCACTATGTCACACGGTCCTCACTATGTCACACGGTCCTCATGATGTTACATGGTCCTCACGATGTTACATGGTCCTCACTATGTCACACGGTCATTACTATGTCACATGGTCCTCACTATGTCACATGGTCCTCCTCACTGTGTCACACGGTCCTCACTATGTCACATGGTCCTCACTATGTCACATGGTCCTCACTATTTCGCACGGTCCTCACTAAGTCACACGGTCCTCACTATGTCACACGGTCCTCACTATGTCACACGGTCCTCCTCACCATGACACATGACCCTCGCTAACAGGGATTTCACTCGGGAATCATATTCACTTGCAATATATCGCATGGTCCTCGCTAATTGTGCTAACGGTAATATTCACTCTGTAGATTGCATCCACCTGTAAATTGGCTCATGGTCTACACTAACTGGGTATTTACTGCAGAGTCGCGTTTCCCTGTAGTATGTCACATGGTCTCCAATAACTGGGGTCCATCCACACAAACTTCTCGGTGTTGCGTAGCACATCTTAGTTTGCAGTGAAGTGGTGTGTCATCAGTTCAGCTGTAAAACCAGCTCTAAGATACACGCATTGCGGTGTTCCGGAACAAGTTCTTGAAGCGCAGGTATGCATGGAATAGGCCTATATTGATATAAAAAGCTAATAATTTAGTTCGCGTCAAACATACATATAGTGCAATCTGTGTCCAGATAGGAGTTTTCAAGCAACCAAGGCTCGCAATTTAGTGCCCAGACATAGCAGCGACCCCATAGTAGAATGTTGGTGATGTTTCGGTATCCAGATATTATTCATCAAAGAATCCTGTCAACTGATAACTAACGCTAAGTGGAAGAAGTAAAAACTAAACTAAACCTGCACATTTTTGGTGTTTCGTTCGTTCACTCTATTCGGAGAAATCGTTATTTTGATGTTCGACATATCTTCTACCTGACGCAAATTCATGGTAATAATCTCCAAGTGCACAGAGGCATGATAAAACAGAATTTTCCAAGATGTTTCCGATTTCAGCCTTTTGAGGCTGCCCTGGCCATCTCTATACATCTGCACATCATCCACGCCACGATCTGGAGCGCAGGCCTATTTCATGGAGCGCAGGCTCATCACCCCACGAGTAATTCCGATCACCGAGTTGTCTGTTACCAGGAAACCTCTGAAGAGAAAGAAACTTCGAATAGTTCCGTATATTTCCAACGAGCTATTTTGGCCGTCTCTATTCATGTTCAGCCCCGAATCAACACTGCATACAGTGTTAATGACTCGGCAGGTGTGTGCAGGGTGTGGTGTATTGTCAAGGACTCGGCAGGTGTGCAAGGTGTGGTGCAGTGTTAAGGACTCGGCAGGTGTGTGCAAGGTGTGGTGCAGTGTTAAGGACTCGGTAGGTGTGTGCAGGGTGTGGTGTATTGTCAAGGACTCGGCAGGTGTGTGCAGGGTGTGGTGCAGTGTTAATGACTCGGTAGGTGTGTGCAGGGTGTGGTGTATTGTCAAGGACTCGGCAGGTGTGTGCAGGGTGTGGTGCAGTGTTAATGACTCGGCAGGTGTGTGCAAGGTGTGGTGCAGTGTTAAGGACTCGGTAGATGTATGCAAGGTGTGGTGCAGTGTTAAGGACTCGGTAGGTGTGTGCAGGGTGTGGTGTATTGTCAAGGACTCGGTAGGTGTGTGCAGGGTGTGGTGCAGTGTTAATGACTCGGTAGATGTATGCAAGGTGTGGTGCAGTGTTAAGGACTCGGTAGGTGTGTGCAGGGTGTGGTGTATTGTCAAGGACTCGGCAGGTGTGTGCAGGGTGTGGTGCAGTGTTAAGGACTCGGCAGGTGTGTGCAGGATGTGGTGCAGTGTTAATGACTCGGTAGATGTATGCAAGGTGTGGTGCAGTGTTAAGGACTCGGTAGGTGTGTGCAGGGTGTGGTGTATTGTCAAGGACTCGGCAGGTGTGCAAGGTGTGGTGCAGTGTTAAGGACTCGGCAGGTGTGTGCAGGGTGTGGTGCAGTGTTAAGGACTCGGTAGGTGTGTGCAAGGTGTGGTGCAGTGTTAAGGACTCGGTAGGTGTGTGCAGGGTGTGGTGTAGTGTCAAGGACTCGGCAGGTGTGTGCAGGATGTGGTGCAGTGTTAATGACTCGGTAGGTGTGTGCAAGGTGTGGTGCAGTGTTAAGGACTCGGTAGGTGTGTGCAGGGTGTGGTGTATTGTCAAGGACTCGGCAGGTGTGTGCAGGGTGTGGTGTATTGTCAAGGACTCGGCAGGTGTGCAAGGTGTGGTGCAGTGTTAAGGACTCGGCAGGTGTGTGCAGGGTGTGGTGTAGTGTCAAGGACTCGGCAGGTGTGTGCAGGGTGTGGTGTAGTGTCAAGGACTCGGTAGGTGTGTGCAGGGTGTGGTGTAGTGTCAAGGACTCGGTAGGTGTGTGCAGGGTGTGGTGTAGTGTCAAGGACTCGGCAGGTGTGTGCAGGGTGTGGTGTAGTGTCAAGGACTCGGTAGGTGTGTGCAAGGTGTGGTGCAGTGTTAAGGACTCGCCAGGTGTGTGCAGGGTGTGGTGCAGTGTTAAGGACTCGGTAGGTGTGTGCAGGGTGTGGTGTAGTGTCAAGGACTCGGCAGGTGTGTGCTAAGGCCGTGTGCATGGTGTGGTGCAAATGTGCAGGCGCCGGCACTCACTGATGCAGATGGGGCCATCTTCCCACAGCTCGTCGGAGGGACTCCAGCTGTAGACGCCTGCCTGTGTGACGGTGCAGGTGAACGTTTGGCTCGACACCTCCTGGTCCATGGACTCGCCGGAGGACATCTGCAGGGCAACAGGTCGCGCACTGTTAGCACCCCACACAGACTGTGTTTTCAACAAGGGCAGCTAATGCAAACCACACTCATTGCCACCTATTTGTACAAAGCAAATATCCGGACCATTCGTGAGCTTCGTGCAGCAGTATGGGCTGAGGTCGTCAGATGTTATTTCGTTCGCATTGACGGGGAGCCGCAGCGGTCCTGGTGTGGTCTGATCGTCACACGGTAGCAGGTCATGCACGGCTGCCCTGGCTATGGCGGCTGCTGAACTTGTGCACATAATATCCCACACGTCGATGCCCTGTTTACATGTACGCCTTTTGGAGATGTCATCCACTCGCCGCAATCCCTACAAAGGCACTTGCATTCACACTCCACCTGAGGTCACCGGAAATTCTCAAACCACTCGTTTGAATGTCCTCTCGGCTGTGCGAATATTCCTTCGGCCGGCATTTTTGTGCGTGCCTCCCTCTCTGCGCCATGATCACCTCTTTGCCATCGGATGCTGTGGTCATGACCCAAGAAATCCGGTAGAGCGGAAGATTGCTGCCCAGGTTGTGACATTGGAAGTGGTAAATTTCCTCGAGTTGTGCATCCCCATGTATTTTTTGAGGAATGGGAAGTACGGATCCCAGGGGCTGAAGGGTCGGTCATCGTATCGTAGCTTCCAAGGAGGGTCACAATCTTCCCCCTTCTTCGACTCCCCGGTGCCGTATTCTGGCCACACCCCTCCACATGCTGCCCCTCCGGAGTTCCCTCTCATCAGATACATTTCTGGAGCTGTGGAGGGGAAAACTTGGGTGTATCTGCATAAGCGCATAGCTATGTGTAATCTTGGGGTTTCACATCTTACATCACCCAAATTAGAAAATACCTGCAACGAATAACCATGTTCAATAATTTACGGGCTAGAAAAACGCCCTAGTCCAAATGTATGCATTGAACCGCCTGTGTAACAGATCCCGCTCAACAACCGTTTTGGACAAGCTCTTTCGGCCCACGTTCTGTCGCACTCCCCCGCCCTGCTCCGATAAATGTCTGGGGAAGCCCAAGGTGGCGCCCTTTCTATCCACATTTTCCCAACCCTTTCGAATGACGTCAAACGTTCCATTCCAACAAGTTTTGGACAAACTCGATGTGCCGCCACGTCAACTAGTCTGCCGCCTCTTCTACACCTCGACTATGTAGTTCGCCTCTCTCAAGAAAATACTTGAACCCGAGCCCGTCACATGCTACCCTTCCAGAAATGCCTACCCCTTTGGAAGTTCCCATTCCGCCTGTATGTAGAGAAGCTGGTTGTGGGAGCACTTTGAATTCATAAATATACCCCTACCCTCCACAATCATGTCGTGACAGGAACTCGTACCGAGCCAGGCCTCGACCGGCCAACCTGTAACTGCTTACGTCGGCACTGCCACCCGCCGTCGCCGAGGCCAACGGCTATTGTTCCCCTCCCCTTCCGATCGATGTGCAAAGATACCCAACACCCTGTTACCGCCGCCGTCTGATGACGTAACCTCGATGTAGGTCACTGTCGCCGTCTGAGATGATGAGATGTCAGTGGGTGACGTTGGATGTGATTTATCGCAAGTGATATATGTCAGGGTTCCATTACGGGATCAGTCGGGTAGGTACATATGTGTGTGTACATGATGGAGAGATGACAGGTAAGCACATGAATGGTATGGCAGTGGTCAATATATCCATCACATGACTGTGATATGACAGACCCAGGCCACTGTGGTGACATAAGTCGATACTGTCTCGAGTGCAGTGTGTATGTGCGGGGTGACAGGTATGGAAGATGTCATACCTCGTGGCCAATGTTAGGTGAGTCTGTGATGTTAGGTGTGTCCGTAATGTGAGGTGTGAATCTATGATTGCAGGTGTACCTTGGATGTGTGTCTATGATCATGCATGTAATGGTGACATATAATAATGAGTGACTGCTGGATGAATGTTACTACTGTGTCTGAAATGTCAGATGGCAGATGGGCTGAAACGCCCCAGCATGACAGCTGCCTGTGTGCACGCTGAAGTCAGCAGTGTGACGACTTTGCCGCGTCAGTCGGAAGTGACGCGGCCCGGCGCTGAGACGACAGGCTACAGCGCGGCGCCGCGGAATTGTGCCGACATCCCGGCCGAGGTTCGAATTGCTGTCGGAGATGACTCTGGACTGATGGAATGTCTCTGATGTCAGAGACCGCGCGACCAGCCGGAGCAGTAAAGTCCACCATACACAGGCTTTGTTCTTGATGGTTCAGATCCGAGCGGTCCATGCTCTCGCGTGATGTGTCGTGAACTAGGCGACGTGAATATTAGCCAATGGCGTTTCCTTAGACAGCCGGGGCGGTGGCCGTCACGTTTAGCTGGCGCGGAGCCGAGAGCCCGCTCGTTCACTTGTGACTGAGACACGCGGCTGGGGAGTCGTGAGACTGAGCTTGGCGGGACAGGGCGGCCGATGGCTGGCCGCCCTTGCACCGCATTTCGGCACTGAGGTAAGTGGGACTTTGACTGAGAGTCGCTGTCTGACTGGTATGGCTGTCGAGATGTAGTCGTTTGAGATGACAGTCGTAGAGCAAATGAAGATCGAGCGAAATGTAAGCTGGAGAGCGTACGTGAACACTGTTCCCTCTTTGAATGTCGGAACTTTGGAGACTGAGATGATGTGCCGTGATGTAATGACGTTTAACAAGATATGTCTGATGACATGTATGATGACTATCAATATGTGGGATGGCCTGGAGAATTGTCTGTCAAACGGTTGAAGCTGTCTGTGCAAAAAAGGCTCTTATAATAATTTGCCTGTCACGCTGCACTATTGAAACCGGAATTATTGTTGTCATTTAACAGCTTATTAATGTCACAAATATAAGTGAGTGATATGAGTTGTCTGTCAAGAGATGTTTGGAACGAAGGTCTGAAATTGAGACAAAGAGCCATCGAATTTATACCCGGAGTTTATCGCCAACGTCGAGATCCGTAGAACTATCACCGTACCAAAGAAGTTTGCCCAAGACATGCGCGAAATGCGCAGATGAACCCAGGGCAACGAACTTCCCTATATGTATCTCAACAAAATACAGAACGTGACGTGAAAATATGACATCATACCATAAACTGATCCTATTAAACTCTCATATCACTAGAATGCAAAATATTTATCAGATTTGAAGCCGGTCATGGGGTGACAGCATACAAAACTTTCGCATAAAAAACCAGAGTATTTTTCAAGATTTTCCGAACTAGTTTTAGCCATTATGTTGAATAAAATTTATTTTCGTGAAAAGACCCCATAGACATTAATTTTCGCATTCTATGCTCAATTTTGCCTTGGAATCATTCCTCAATAGAGTGGGACCATATGCAAATATGGTCCCACTCAGACCATATGCAAGTTGAACAGTATGCAAATATGGGCAGGCTCGGTGAGCGCAGCGGGCGCGGCGGTCGGACGGAGGAGCCCGGACTATTGGACGGTCCACTTCGGAGAGACGGTCCGCCGGCGTCAGCTCAGCTGCTTACCTTTCCGCAAAGGATCCGCAGCGGCCGGACGGTCTGAGTTCAGCTTTGTACATTCAAACATTGGGCACTTAAACCCGTTTGATCCACTTTAACTTTATGAAATCAAATTATGCAATATGAATACTTTATCACGTTCATTTTCCAACTGGGAAGGTATCTCCGTGAACCACAAAGCATGGCAACACCTTGGATGATGTGCCCGAGGTTTCGTAGACCGCTACACTTGTCGAGTTTCTCGACCTAAACGAGTGATAGCTCCTGCCCTCCATCGTTCTGGCAGACGACGAGAAGTGTTCCGTGAAAGTGGCGGCTGGTCGATTCGTATATTTTTGTTTGATGTAAATAAGCACGATTCCTGGCGAGAAAATTAACCAGCCAATTCTAGTTCATAATTGCAAGCAGGTTTCTGAAAGAGAAATGGCAGATGAATAAAACAAATTATCGGTTCCTATGAACTTTTAGATCAATTAGAGGGGGTTCCAATCAACTCCCCCACCCCGACCCCCATCCCGAGACGTTTAGCCCGCCCCGTCTCTCCGGTCAGATCCTCACACCCCGTCTCGAGGGGTTGATAGGAACACCCCCCCCCCCCCACACACCCTGCCTCTAGAATCCAAACTAAGCGTCGCACGAAGACGAGAGAGGTGTCATCGGAAAGTGCTCGACGAGTAGGGTCCGACCCCCACCCTCCAAAAAAAAAACACCAAAAATGACGTCACGGGGGCATATCTTTTTAATACTTATGTCATGTTTTGGCTCTGGGGAGGCCATTTTGCGGGCTATTTGAAAAAGCGCAAATTATTTGGAATCAGACAAGGACGGCGAAAACGACCAGGACCATAAAACAATTTTGAGCACCCAAAAATAAATATTTCATTTTCTTTATTTCAATATTTTGAGTTTTCAAGTTTTCTTTAATTTTCCTTTTAGAATGGGTAGACCGGACCGGAAAACGTTGTTCGAAGTCACCTTCCTCTTATACAAAATGCTTCTTCAGCCAGAATCTTCAATTTGAACTCTAATAGGAAAATATACAAAACTAAAGGTAATCAAACACTGAAAAAAATGAAGAATTCCTCTCATGTGCTTTGTTGCATCCCTAAAGAAACACTGAAAGTGCCATTAAAATATTTATATCCGTTAAAGCGTGACGACTGGTTGAACTTTTCTGGAGGTGACCTCACTTGACCTTGACTAACTCGTTGACCCTAGATTACCTTACTGCAAAAGTTTCACACAATATGCCAAATCGATGTGAGAAAAGGTATGATAAATTTCGACGCGCCGCCCGCGCCGTTCTTTCACTACCCGCGAAAAAAAAACCTGGGGGGGCGGTTGAACCCTCCCCCCGTATAAAAGTCGAAAACAGTTCAAACATAACCTATGAAGTTAAAATTTGGTGCGAAACGGGCCGCCGCAGGCTGGTGTGTGCACCCAGTCGCTTCACTGTGTCGCTAATCCCGCCACAGTCCTTTGCCGCGACAGGCTGCGAAGAAGTGCCGCTCGTAAGTCAAGTTGAATTTTTTTGTCATGAGAGCAGGTGTTTCTTTTGTTTTGTTTTGTATTTAACGGAACATTCGTTTCTGAAATAGGGTACCTTTTTAATAAAGTTTCGGAACTTAACACGCTTCACCTCGGTCTGAAAGATGTGCATGCACCCAGTCTGCTGAATGTTGCGTGTCGTCGCTAATACCACAGCAACTTTCGGTAGTAGCTGCTTCATCTACAGCTGGGGTATTAGCGACAAATGGTTGAATAGCCGCCTGCGCGTTCTCCCAGTGGTAGCACCGCACGGCATCTTGAACCACAAATTAATAGTTTTTTTTAATTCCTCAGGCTCATTATCGCCTGCACAGCATCTTCAACCACAAACTAATAGTTCTGAGAAAATCCATCAGGCTCATTATCCCTCAGGTTCAAAAGATTACCGCCTCACCAGGTGGCAGTCCGGAATTCAGGCTCTTGAGGTAGCTGTTCCCTGCTTGCACTATGCTGTGGTGCCTTGTCGGATTGACAATGACCTTATTTGTACAATCAATATATCCATCACCGTTCTTTTGCATGAACACCATTGTGGTTTGGACCTCTGCGGTGTCCCAGGTAACCAAAGCCCATGGAAGGGGCGACAGACCGCTTCTCTGACGTCATCGGGGCGCCGCTGATGCGCCGCACCCACCCGCCCGCCAGTATTTGCGCATTTTTGCACTGTTCTAGTTGAGGTCCCGCTCTATGTATCAATGACTCCAGAGTGAGTTCGAGTATGTAATTCGAAACTTAATGTTGGAACCAAATAGAGATGTGGATACTTCGCACAGATTGAAACTGCATGCAGACTTTGTCTTACAAGTATTTTAGCATTAAAAAATCATATGTTTGCGATACAATACTTTATCACAGTCATCCGCAGCAATTCCCGGATGTCAGAAATATTTCCCCAAACCAGAGATACATTGATTTAAAACGATCAGCTAATCATGCGAGGTCATATATTTACGCCACCGTGTACGACGAACTGCTGATCGGACATTCAGCTCTCATCACAATCGTGTTCAAAGACTGAGATAACCCCGTAGACAGAGCTTAAACAAAATCTTATGGGTTGGGGTGTTGTCGTCCGGTTGAGGTGGCGCGGCAACCATGTCGAATAGTGTGGGTAGTGCGTGATTGGTTCAGTACGCAGTACCGTATTTACACACTGCGGTCCGATACCAAATGAAAAGTCGGCCACTTAAGGTTCATAATATGGCGATGCGTGATTTATTTCCTTGCAACAGTGTTCCGCCGTCCCTCTGCTGTGCCTGAACTGTTCGCGGATGTGTGTGTGTGTGTGTGTGTGTGTGTGTGTGTGTGTGTGTGTGTGTGTGTGTGTGTGTGTGTGTGTGTGTGTGTGTGTGTGTGTGTGTGTGTGTGTGTGTGTGTGTGTGTGTGTGTGTGTGTGTGTGTGTGTGTGTGTGTGTGTGTGTGTGTGTGTGTGTGTAGGTATGTATGTGTGTGTGTCTGTGTGTGTGTATGTGTGTGTGTATGTGTGTGTGTCTGTGTGTGTATGTGTGTGTGTGTGTGTGCGTGTGGGATTGTGTGTGCGTGTGCGTGTGTGTGTGTCTCTGTGTATACGCGTGTGTGTTTTGCAGCTAATTTTCCGGTTTCAAAAAATGGCGAACATGTCGGAAAGTGACTGCAATATAGAAAAAACTTAACGTTATACTTTGCAAATGCTGCTATATCTGTCATTTGACTAACTTCATCCTGTTACGGCTGCTCTACCCAGACTCACGGCATCCCGCTGCTGTCACTGCTGCCAGAATCACGGCATCCCGCTGCTGTCACTGCTGTCAGACTCACGGCATCCCGCTGCTGTCACTGCTGTCAGACTCACGGCATCCCGCTGCTGTCACTGCTGGCAGACTCACGGCATCCCGCTGCTGTCACTGCTGTCAGACTCACGGTATCCCGCTGCTGTCATTGCTGCCAGACTCACGGCATCCCGCTGCTGTCACTGCTGTCAGACTCACGGCATCCCGCTGCTGTCACTGCTGTCAGAACTACGGCATCCCGCTGCTGTCACTGCTGTCAGACTCACGGCATCCCGCTGCTGTCACTGATGTCAGGCTCACGGCATCCCGCTGCTGTCACTGCTGGCAGACTCACGGCATCCCGCTGCTGTCACTGCTGGCAGAATCACGGCATCCCGCTGCTGTCACTGCTGGCAGAATCACGGCATCCCGCTGCTGTCACTGCTGGCAGACTCACGGCATCCCGCTGCTGTCACTGCTGTCAGACTCACGGTATCCCGCTGCTGTCATTGCTGCCAGACTCACGGCATTCCGCTGCTGTCACTGCTGTCAGACTCACGGTATCCCGCTGCTGTCATTGCTGCCAGACTCACGGCATTCCGCTGCTGTCATTGCTGCCAGACTCACGGCATCCCGCTGCTGTCACTGCTGGCAGACTCACGGCATCCCGCTGCTGTCACTGCTGCCAGATTCACGGCATCCCGTTGCTGTCACTGCTGGCAGAATCACGGCATCCCGCTGCTGTTACTGCTGTCAGACTCACGGCATCCCGCTGCTGCTGGTTCCAGATGAGCAGGTGGTCTGGGTTGAGACAGGTGACCTTGATGGCGCTGCCGTCGGTCCGCCAATGGGGGCCTGTGTAGGTCACTCGCAGCCCATTGTAGGTGCTTGCGGGAAATGGGTAGAATGGCGGGCAGGCGTGTTCTGGAAACAGTTAACGTTTCAGGAAGCTTTCAGCTGTTAGTTTCGACTCGATCACAGTGCAGATATTTGCGTTTTCCTCTCATGAAGCTGATAGCATGCTTTATGCAGCTGAGAGAAGCTGTCAAGTCCAAAGTGATGCTTCCATTTTCAGTAAGTTGCATTTGGGGCACTCAAAGCACCCAGGGTGGTCGACGTGTCGTCTTAGCAGGGCACGACTACGCGTTTGATGTACATTTTTCGGGCCTGGGAAAAAAACGTGAACCGTGATGTTCTTTGCGTTCAAGCAGCACCCTTGAGCCGTTTTCTGTGTAGCCCTGTGCTTTCAACGATGTGCAAAAAACCGCTAGCAAGGGCATGGGCCTATAATAAAATTCAAAATAACTGAAATAGTATTTTTTCGTAGGTGAAAGAAATTGCTTTTCAAGAGTTCGATTCGTTGCACCAGATGCTTGGTGTTAGCAGCGCTTTCTTTTGCTCACCACTGCATTCTCCATTTTGACAGGCAATGGACAGCAGTTGCATACCTGTGAATCCTAATTAAAAACTGCATGCAAATGTCTCTCTCACCTCTCTTACCACAGATGTCTTCACATATTCCAAACAAGGTGAACCGTGTTTAACTCACGTGTACTTAACGTCGAGCAAAGCATACGGCTTTTGGAATTTTTGCGGATCAGGTTTCTGGACGGAACAACCGCAGAGTAGATGAAATTTTCCAGACGAGCTCATGTGCATTGTGTGCTAAGAAGATGATGGCTGCTTTTCATTTTCCCTCTTGGAGTAAGCAATATTTGAATAGCTAAGGTACTAAAAAGGTACTACGTATGAATAAAGTTCTACGATGAAGGGCTCGATTTGTTTTAATTTCGCAGCTTGAATTTAGCCGGTGAAGACCGCTTCAGCAGAATTGTTATCAAGGACTAATTCTAGGTGGCCTGGACAATATATTGAGTATATTGTAAGTCCACGTATTGGAGTCAATTCGCAACATGTATGCCCGAGTGCTTAAATGGCCCGACCGGCCTCCGGGTGGAGGCGGTGTCGGAGCCACAACATTCGATCCTCGAGTCTCGTGACAGTTTTTGACAGATACGCAATGAGGACTCGGAAGAACATTCCTCGTGCGGTGATTTTCCTAATGGCCAGTCCTACGCCTGCGGCCGGGTCAGATGCAACGCTTTTCTGTCTGCTGTTTCAGCTTCAAATATGTCGCCGGTTCCGAGGTGCTTATGGGGAAAGAACTAAAAACCACACATCTTGAACATACGCAATGCCTAAGAGCTACAACCGAATTTGTATTCACAATTTGCGACTAAAAACTCGTGCTGTACAATCCTATATCATAAATACTTAGAGCTTTCCTCCTTTAACTGAACCACAAACAATTCTTCAGGAATTGCACGAGGGTTGAATTTCAACTTTGTAATCCTTGACGTGAAGATAAAAAGTTTAGTGCTTTAATAAGGCGATATTTTTTTCAAACCTGTTGCTTCAGTATTCGCCGGTTTGCATTTTTCAGTGAATTTTGAGTACTTCATCACAGAGAGATAACAACAGCACCATCCAACGTCCAAATGGGGAAAAATATGTGGATAACTTTCCGGAGAGAATAATGCTTTGGATGCCAACAGTCCAGGAAAAGGGTCTTTGCCCAACCCGGAATGAGACAGGAAATGTTCACATACAACAGTTCCTCTGTATGTACTGATGTTTCAGTGGTTCACCATGCTGGGATGGTAGTTACCGAGGTTTATAAAAAGGTGGTGAATTTGTGTTTCACTACTAAACTCAGAATATGTTACGGAGACTAGGACTTCCTTCAAACGGAAATTGAGGCTTATCTTCAGACCTTGGCATACCTCCAGGCCAGGAGCCAGACCTTACCTTCAGACCAATTACCTTGGCTTACCTTCAGGCCAGGACCCAGACTTTGCTTTCGGACAGATTACCGTGGCTTACCTTCAGTCCCATGACCGGACTTTACCTTGAGACCAATTACCGTGGCTTACGTCCAGGTCAGTGGTCGTGCATCACCTTCAGGCGAGTGACTGGGCCTAGCCTAACACGAGGAGAGGGCTCACCTCCAGACCAGTGGCCGGCCCTCACCTGCAACTGGGGACTGGAGCTTACCTTCAGTTCAGTGATCGGCGTCTCATCTTCGACTGAGAGTGGTTACCTTCAGACCGGCGGTCAGGAATTACCCGGGGACTAGATACCTTTGTCGTAAGAGGTGGGACGGATGCTCAGTTCCACCCGCTGGTATTGTTTAGGAACAACCTGTCAGCAAAACGAAACAGAGTCACGTCTCTCAGCTCTTTGCCTCTCACTCCCCCTCCCCTCCTCCTCTCCCTCTCCATCTCCTTTCCCTCTCCCTCTCCCCTCTCCTCTCCCTCTCCTCCTCCTCTCACTCTCACTCTCACTCTCACTCTCACTCTCCTCCCTCACTCTCACTCTCCTCTCACTCTCCTCTCCATCTCCATCTCCTCTCCCTCTTCCTCTCCCTCTCCCTCTCCCTCTCCCTCTCCCCTCCCTCTCCTCTCCCTCTCCCTCTCCCTCTCCATCTCCATCTCCCTCCCTCTCCCTCTCCTTCTCCCTCTCCCTCTCCCTCTCCCTCTCCCTCTCCCTCTCCCTCCCTCTCCTCCCCCTCTCCCTCTCCCTCTCCCTCTCCATCTCCATCTCCATCTCCCTCTCCATCTCCATCTCCCTCTTCCTCTCCCTCTCCTTCTCCATCTCTCTCCGTCCCTCTCTCTCTCTCCCTCCCTTTCTCTCATGAAGTTTGCGGTGCTGTGCTCCTGGTGTCACGTGGTGTTTGTGGTGAAATAAGCTAAGGAGCGCTCGACATCCGATGAGATCCAGATCTGGGTCTTGTCACCCTCCCTGACCAGTACTTGACCCTCGAACCCATCAACTCCCTTTGCCGGAATCTGAATCTCGTCAATGGCAAATCCAACGTGGAAGTTACACATTCTTGAGATATTCAGGACTTCGAAATTCAGCGCACAGACTGAACTAATGGACAACAAAAATACGTCAATCTGTTTGACACTCATCCTCGTAATATCAAAACCTTGGATGCAGATCATGGCAGGGAGAACGGCAGCAGCGGTGGCAGAGTCAGATGTGAAAATATGTGACAGACAGACAGACAGACAGACTTTATTGACGTCATCCACAATTGACTTGTGGCTATTACGACATCGCGTCAAATAGATAAAACAACACAGCACAAAAGGTAAAAAAGAGGGTCAAAATCACAGACTACAAGTTAAACTATAAAAAAAAAATATATATATATATAAAATAACAGCAAGTCGAGAGTCTATCAGTCCGGCCGGGGAAAATCCTAGGGGGAAAAAGGAACGATGGCAGTAACGGACACCTGCGACAGTGACAGTAACGGACACCTGCGACAGTGACAGTAACGGACACTTGTGACAGTGACAGTAACGGACACCTGCGAAGTGACAGAACGGACACCTCGACACTGGCAGTAACGGACACCTGCGACAGTGACAGTAACGGACACTTGTGACAGTGGCAGTAACGGACACCTGCGACAGTGACAGTAACGGACACTTGTGACAGTGACAGTAACGGACACCTGCGACAGTGACAGTAACGGACTGACAGTGACAGTAACGGACACTTGTGACAGTGAAGTAACGCTGACAGTGGCAGTAACGGACACTTGTGACAGTGACAGTAACGGACACCTGCGACAGTGACAGTAACGGAAACCTGCGACAGTGACAGTAACGGACACTTGTGACAGTGACAGTAACGGACACCTGCGACAGTGACAGTAACGGACACCTGCGACAGTGACAGCAACGGACACTTGTGACAGTGACAGTAACGGACACCTGCGACAGTGACAGTAACGGACACCTGCGACAGTGACAGTAACGGACACTTGTGACAGTGACAGTGACGGACACCTGCGACAGCGGCGGTTGCGATGACAGAGGCAATGACAGACTGGTCACCTGGCAGTTTTCGGAGGACCACCAGTAGCCGGCGCAGGCTGACCCCAGCAGCGAAGTCGGATAGGGTGTCGGGATGCCTGCCAACAAGACACTGCCCGAATGACAGGCAAAACAGTGCGAGACAGTTAGCTTCAATGACCCCCGGCCCAGTGCCAGACCCAAGGACCCCCGGACCAGTGCCAGACCTTATATCGATACCTGCGAGACCAATGTCGCTCCGATTCGACTACAAATCGCATGGGGACCTGCAAAATCGAGTCGGAAGCCCAAATATTCACACTAGGAAACCCAAATATGCACACCACCCAAATATGCCAAACATGCCGGGGTTCCGTAACAGGAAAAGTAAACTCCCGGGGTTCCGTAACAGGAAAAGTAAACTCCCATTAATTAGCTTCGTTCAAAATGCCCCCTTTGGAAAAACAGACACCGATCGAAATACGATGATGTAAAACTTTGGGGCTCGTTACATACTTTCCGAGTTGGTTGGTCCCTCCCTCCTCCTCCACGACTACTTCATGTAAATCTAGGTACTGCACTTTCCCACACTCAACCATCCAGTCTTCATCCACGAAATAGTAACCACTGCCGTGTCAAAGGACCCATTTTGGAGGCCCTCGGGTACCGAAATTTTACAGTTTTTGCCCTATAGGAGCTACTGGAGGCCACTGGGGGCCTCTGGGGGCCACTGCTGATCTTTGGGGGTCATGGGGCCTCTGAGGGCCAATGGAGGCCAACGAGGGTCCTAGGCGTGATTTTCTCTAATGTGTGCTAGGGGCCCCTCAAGTGTGTTGGAGGTCCTAAAGCATCTTGGCGACCCTAAGGCATGTTGGAGTCCCGAATGTCGTGTTGGGACCAAGCTAGAGCATGTTGAAAACATGCTGAGTCTCCTGAAGCACCAAGGGACACTAAAAGCACAATGTTAGCTCCTAATGCATATGTTCTGTCCCTAATGGTTCCCATGACGCCTCTCAGCCGTGCTGAAGGCTCTTAAAGAGGGCTGTAGACCCCATAATGGGCTGGAGGCCGCGAGGTTCACTCTCGCAGGTGATTTATCACGCTTGCATGGCTTCAGCGTGCTTCTAAGCGACTCCCAGCAGGTTTTACGGTCTTCAGCAGGACCCATGGCTTCGCACATAGGAGCCCTAGTGCACTACAAAGACGAGAATCACACCCTTAGTGATGATTCTCGGTGCGTATCTAGGATCTGCATTAGGGTGCCAAACTTATTTTTTACAGGGGCCCATCAAATTTGTGTTTTCACAGGGGCCCATCGCTTCATTAAAATAAATTATGACAAACTAATTTATCTGTAAAGGAGGTCGGACATCCCGCCATCGTTTTTAGTCGGTGGATTTTAACTCCATCTTCACTCTTTTTCAAAATTGCTTTCCCAAACGTATATATTTCTGAGACCCGGCTATATTTTTCGAGGACCCGTTCCGGTATTATTATGCACCGGCGCGAATTTCGGGTCCAGAATGATTTTTATGAGGAAAGCACGTTTATTTCGAGATCCTATGCGATTTGATGCTTATTGTGCGATTCGTAGCGCTTCGGGGCGATTTTCCGGGACCGATTCATTTTAGGTGATCTTTGATTTTGTCTACGTTCGGCGTGATGTTACTGGCTCCGTCGCGATTTTACAACCTCGCCGAAATTTGCCAGCCCTAGCGCGACCTGTCGGGGTTCCCCTATATTATTTGGAGCGCACGACGCGATTTTTCTAAGTCCCGACATCAATTTCTTCCACCAAACAGTGCGAATTTTGGAAGTCCTGCGCCCTGCAACAGGCGTCCCTGATTCCATTCCCGGCTATATGTAAAGTGTTCTTGTCCAAAACTTTAAATCATGTTTGCATGCCTTAATCAGCTCGGAAGATGCAGTGTTAGCATCCATGTTTTGGTTTTAAAAGAGTGCAACTCCAATACCTAACAATCATTTAAGATATATTTGCTTGTTGATAATCAAATACTGTTCTATTTCCTTTTAAACTACATTTTCCATCAAGAGTTCAAGTCATAATAACCAAAGTCACGTCAAGGTTCTGTGGGTAGTTCAGACCTGTGGCCAGGTCAGCTGCCTCAGCAAAACTGCGCCCACCACTCAAGAGGTTCAATGAGGCAGGATGTCAGTTCCCTCAGCAAAACTGCGCCCACCACTCAAGAGGTTCAATGAGGCAGGATGCACGCGGGAGACGACGTGACGCGTGTGAAGGGGTTTAAAGACACCAGTAAGCGACATTTTGTGCTTTTTGTATCTTGTGCATTATATATATGATTATAAACATTTTTGGTTTTCGATGTTTTGTGTGTTCGGTATTTTCAGATTCGGTATTTTCCATGTTTGATAATTTGCACATTCCATATTTTCCGATTCGAAATTTCGCGTTCGCAATATTCGGTATTTGCACATTGAATATATTACTTCCGACATCCATTCACTCGTTACATTGTGTTTCACTGCTCTCACCTGAAGTCATCCCCGATAGCAATAAGCAGAAAATGAAAAATGATCGCATAAACACGAGGATATAGTACCATCTCAAATGCAAAGAAAATGGCACACATTGACATAAAAACCCCAAATTGGTGCATCAGCTTATCAATGTCACAATGTTTTATTGACCTGTCATTGCAATTTTTAATCGGCTGGAACTGATGGCACGCCCATGAAACTCTTACGCTTGTTGTCCATTGTTCCCTTCACCCCTCACGTACTTCATCTAGTATATATATATATATATATATATATATATATATATATATATATATATATATATATATATATACATGAATATATATCTCACAGTTCCCTACGATCAGATGACAAATGACCGCTGTTTTTCATTCGAACGCATCATTCTAGTCGCTCGAAGTAAAGTCAGGCCCCTCCCTGCCCCCTTCTCGAAGAGCGAAAGTGATAGAAGTTTCGTTAGCGTGAGGATAGAACCATGGATGGCACTACAAGCTTGCCGTGTCACCATTTGCTTCCAAGCGGCACCTTGAAAGTGATAATGTGATGCAAATAAGCATTTGGGAAACAAATGACATGATGCCGAAGGAGAAATCAGATGTCGGAATTAGTTCAAATGTCATATGCCAGTCGCGAACGATGAATTGACCTCTAAATATCCGCACAGTAAGTGTTCGTGTATACATCAGGTATACACTGCCACCACGGTATTAGTGCATTAGGAACAAAACGCCTACAGAATTTCAGCATCATATCCACTGTCGCTTTCTTATTTGGTTTATTTCCCGTCCACGTCATTTCGGTGTTGTTTCCAATTTGTATTATTACTGGCAAGTAGCAGTGACAAGAGGTTGGCTTTCCGAGCACTACTTGTGTAAAGACGACATCGTATCCTCACCGATGTTGCCGTCCACGTAGTCGATCGTCTCCGAGAGCATGTTCTCTGGCGTGATCTTGAACTCTCTGAACAGGCCCACCCTCCAGGCACTGCCTTCTGTCTCGTTCTCACGGGCCCGCACCACCAGAGTCATGTCCAGGTCCCTGGTCAGCTGATTCACACGGCTTAGACCTGTTCAATCAGCACGCAGACGTGGTCAGTAGCGCATGTCATCGAAGTACTCTTCCTTCTAAAAACAACTGCCGATGCGATGTAGTGTGCGATGCGACTGTACCATAGAAAGCACCGCATAGCGGTGTTTTCTATGGCAATCAGCGGTCTGGTGTGCTGTCGGACACAGCGGTCTGGTGGGCTGTCGGACACAGCGGTCTGGTGGGCTGTCGGGACACAGCGGTCTGGTGGACTGTCGGGACACAGCGGTCTGGTGGACTGTCGGGACACAGCGGTCTGGTGGGCTGTCGGACACAGCGGTCTGGTGGGGTGTCGGACACAGCGGTCTGGTGGGCTGTCGGGACACAGCGGTCTGGTGGGCTGTCGGACACAGCGGTCTGGTGGGCTGTCGGACACAGCGGCCTGGTGGGCTGTCGGGACACAGCGGTCTGGTGGGGTGTCGGACACAGCGGTCTGGTGGTGTGCTGTCGGGACACAGCGGTCTGGTGGCTGTCGGGACAAAAGTGGTCTGGTGGGTGTCGGACACAGCGGTCTGGTGGGACTGTCGGGACACAGCGGTCTGGTGGGACTGTCGGGACACAGCGGTCTGGTGGACTGTCTGGTGGACTGTCGGACACAGCGGTCTGGTGGTTCGGGACACAGCGGCTGGTGGCTGTCGGGACACAGCGGTCTGGTGGGCTGTCGGACACAGCGGTCTGGTGGGCTGTCGGACACAGCGGTCTGGTGGGCTGTCGGACACAGCGGTCTGGTGGACTGTCGGACACAGCGGCCTGGTGTTGGACACAGCGGTCTGGTGGGCTGTCGGGACACAGCGGTCTGGTGGGCTGTCGGACACAGCGGTCTGGTGGGCTGTCGGACACAGCGGCCTGGTGGGCTGTCGGACACAGCGGTCTGGTGGGCTGTCGGGACACAGCGGTCTGGTGGGCTGTTGGACACAGCGGTCTGGTGGGGACAGGTTGTGGGCTGTCGGGACACAGCGGTCTGGTGGGCTGTCGGGACACAGCGGTCTGGTGGGCTGTCGGGACACAGCGGTCTGGTGGGCTGTTGGACACAGCGGCCTGGTGGGCTGTCGGACACAGCGGTCTGGTGGGCTGTCGGGACACAGCGGTCTGGTGGGCTGTCGGGACACAGCGGTCTGGTGGGCTGTCGGACACAGCGGTCTGGTGGGCTGTCGGACACAGCGGTCTGGTGGGCTTCGGGACACAGCGGTCTGGTGGGCTGTCGGGACACAGCGGTCTGGTGGGCTGTCGGGACACAGCGGTCTGGTGGGCTGTCGGGACACAGCGGTCTGGTGGGCTGTTGGACACAGCGGTCTGGTGGGCTGTCGGGACACAGCGGTCTGGTGGGCTGTCGGACACAGCGGTCTGGTGGGGTGTTGGACACAGCGGTCCGGTGGGCTGTCGGACACAGCTACAATGTCGTCGTTGACTGGGGGTATGATGCTATGGCTGCGGATTCACACGCCATTCAGTCCCTCCCTCACCCCCCACCCACACACACACATACACACACACACAAACGCTTCAGCCGCTAAAGCGAAGATATTGCTTGATATTCTTGACCCCTCCCCTTCCCCATAGTGAGGCTTCAGCCCTCCCGAAAGCCTCTTTCCCTGGGTCGGCAATTTCCCCTGAACAACAGTGGTATCGACCACCACCGCTATAAGTGCTAACCCATGTGTCCTTTGGCGTGCACCCTACCCACACTTTAGCACGCGTTGGGCAATCCAATCAACATTTACACCAGCATGTGCACAACCAGCTTTGATGAGTTGGAAAAATGTTGCATTGGAACAGGATCTGCGTGGTACCGTGAACAGCTTTAGGGCTGTAATAGCTGCAACGCGTCGCAGCTTGGCATTGGGCGTGCGTCTGAGCATGACGCGACGTACTAGATCGATGTGATCGATGCAAGATCTGGCGGAAAGGAGTGCCATGAGGGCGAATGAGGCCAGCCGGCGAGCCAATCTCCGTCAGTCAGGAGAGCCGGCTCTGTATTTTGACGTTAGGAGAGACAGTATATTCGCAAAGCAACCGATGTCGTCCTCTCAGAAAGAGCACTTTGCCGGTCTTCTGAGCCACGAACTGATTATGTCTCTCACTACATCCCTCAAGCCTGGGAAGGCCATTGACCAATTGACCACCCACACGAAGCAATGTCCATTTGGAACAGGTGCGGTGGCAACGTTGTCGTCTTTGTTGTCGAGATCAGTGCAACACTGATTTAGTATGTTCACGTTTAGCGGCGTGAGCGGCGGATTTGCAGCCTTGCAGCCTGGTCGTGGCGGCAGTAGGTCCTGGCTAAAGGAAGAAAGGTTGGACGGTACGTACGGCGTCCAAGGTGCTCATTTGCACCCTGCTTTATTTGGTACAAAATATGAGTGTAGCTGTTTCATTCTCCCAACATGGTTAGCTTGTTGTCAACGGTTTCATTCTGGATACTGCTCCATTTTCTTCTATGAAGGATGAAGTGGGGTCTCTTACATTTGGCTAGGAAGATGCAATTGGAGGGTTTTGCTTTGTGATAGACTTTCTGTCCAATTATTTGGCGTTGCACTCACGCTGTTCTATTCGCTGGCTATATTTTTCCCACTGGTTTCCTAGTTGTTGCTTAGGCGCCTGTAGTCACTTTCTAAAAGTTGGAGGTGTCCGGGCCTTCTGGATGTATTCTTTCCATGTGACATCCATTGGTGTAGTGTTGAGCGTACGAAATGTTTGGGGACTTGTTCTCCTTGTCTGCCCCCCCCCCCCCTTTCATGACTGACCCTCCACTGGTGTTGGAGTGTATAGTCCGGTTGATTCTTGATTTCGGTTCAAAAGTCGGAGATCACGCCGCATGAAGTTATTTGCAATTTCAACGAATACGCCTTCCTAGACAATCGCAAAGCACTTATATCGACGTATGGGTCAAAACACTTATCTTACCTAGTCGTGGATGGGTTAAACACCACAACATAGTAGACATCGGCACTACGGAGCCAGATCTGCGCATTGGTGAGTAACTGTCAGGACAAATTTACATCCTCACCCCTGAGATAGTGGCCATTATGGCCGCCATCCCTCTTCTAAAGAGGCGCACAACAACCAACGTAGAAATTTGTTCCGACGCCAATTCTGTTTTCCATTCAAATAGCAGCACACGCTACTAGCCCGTCCAGTCATTGACCGAATTTTACAAACCTCGCTTCGCACATAAATAATAATCAATTCCTCTGGGTTCCTGTCCGCGTAAATATTCGAGGAAATGAACGGGCAGATTGGCTTGCAAGGTACGCATTGGCATCGATCACCTACTCCAAAATGGAATATCTGGAAGACGACTGCAAAGCCAGCATACAACACCACATTCGCAAGCATCACCGGAACGCATGAGTACAGAACAACTGCATAGCTCACCACTCCAACCACACCAGCCAACCAACCAACCAATAGCGTGGATGATACCAACACTGGGTACATGTAGCACGTCAGGTCAATCGCATAGCCAAAAAGAAGTCATCCTCACTTGACACTGGGCGCACGAAACTAGCACAGCCTAAGCTACAGGACGATCAGTTTACAACTCACTACGACACATGCACACCATGTCAAGCAAAGGTCATCTCATGCTGGACTGTAATAGCTTCGATACTCAAATACGACCAACTAAGGCCCTTGCCAAAAATAACGCACCATCCACTCGGTTGCCTCGCTGTTGGACGACAAGCGCCCAACCTCCTGCATTTACTGTTCGGGTGTCTACACGCCATTAATACTAGCAGTCATTCCAGACACCACGCAACGGGTGCGCGTGCAGCCTCTCGTAGCGGTGACGTAAACGGCTATTCACGGATGGCGTCGGACGTGGGTGAGCCGAGCTGTTCTGCCACTTGAAATAAATGGCTGCGTGGCGGTGCGTGCCGCCTGACGTGCACCAGTCGATGTGTAATAATTTAGCATTAACATAAACGGTGAACTAGTCGCGCTATCGGATGTAGATAAGTCGATTAGCGAGTATCACCGTACTAAACCTTAGAAACGTTCTGGATGATTATATACTCCCGCCCTCCACACACACGTAAAATGTACGCTACTAGCACTCAACAGTCGGGGGTGAGAGGCGGTATGTGCGGTTACCTCATTACCCCAACGGCAATATTATTTAGAGGAGTAGGCGAAGTGCCGGCACCATGTCTAAATCAACGACATTGGCCCATCCCCTATCCACAAATGCAGACTAGCTCGCCGAGGAGTAGAGTAAGCTAAATTGTATCAAGATCGTCTAGCAATCTGAGGAATCACAAGCTGGGATAACAACGGCCTCCACTCTAATGCCTTCAGTGCCTTAACCCGCGCCGTCTTTCCGGTCAAATCCTCACACCCCGTCTCGGGGGGAGGGGGGCTGAAGACCCCCCTCTAAAATCCAAACGAAGCATCGCACAAAATCGAACGAGGTGTCATCGGAAAGCGCTCGACGGGTAGGGTCCGGATCCACCCCCGAATAAAAATTCCACAAAAAGTGACGTCACTAGGGGGCTTTCACGACTTTTTACGACTTACATAATGTGTTTTACTCTGGGGAATTCATTTTGTAGGATATATGAAACAAAAATTATTTGGAATGAGAAAAGGACAGCGAAATCGACCAGGCCTACAATTTTTTTTTGGCTTCCAAAAAATAATTAAAATTTTTTTTGGGGGGAAGTTCACAATTTCGAGTTTTCAAGTGTTCTTTAATTTTCCTTTTCCAGTGGGTGGAGCAGACCGGAAAACGTTGTTGGAAGTCAACTTGCCCTAATAAAAAATGCTTACTTTAGCCAGAATCTTGTATTTGAACTGCAATATGGCAAATACGCAAAATTTATATGTAGTGAAAAACGAAAAAAATGAAAAATTAAACTCATGCGTTTTGTTGCATCCGTAAAGATAAGCAAACGCTGAAAGTTTCATTAAAATATCTGTATACCTTAATAATAGAAGAAAATAAATATTTTCTCTCCTCGTTCCTGTTGTGATTTCAATCCAGGTTGGTTTTCTTAAGTACGTTCCGTCGTGATCCCTCTGCTTACCTCGCCGATCCCCGATTCCTCTGGAAGCGCTATTAACATGCAGATTCCGAGACCACAGCCTCCCGTTTATCGCTATGTGTCATTGTGGTTGGACCGAGGTCAGGATTCCACCATAGCTACCAATCCAATATATCCACCAACGACATAACAGCCGCTCAAGCAATCATCTGGCATAGTCTTCCCAAATACAATGCAACAAATATACGCGTACCGTACCTATTAAACTACTTGCTATATCTGGCTATGCCTGGCCGTCACAGTCAGAACGTAGACACGACTTCATGAAGTCATTGACAATCGACACCTAGCGGATCGGCCCTTGATATCGATTGATCAATCTCGGTGATTTGCACTCACTCATCACCAAAGTATGCAGTTCCTGGTGGTTAAAACAGTTGTCATCATAGTTTGCATCGCATTGTCAACCGCAAAGAACTATCGATGCAGGTTTCCAAACAGTCTCCCACTTTATCCATCAGCGGCACGGGACATATGGAGAAGTTCTTGGCTGGACTGAAATATTGCTTCGGGGAAGGTAGCAAATGGTAGCATGAAACGGATAATAATCCGAGTGGAATAATTCTGATTGGTGTGACACAGGACTCCGTTCTAGATCCCCTTCTATTTATAATATTCGCGATGAAAAAAATATTAAGGTTATGCTGAGGAATAGGCTGAGGCCGGCCGGCCCACCGGGGACGCTTCCTCTGTGCGCTTATCGGTCGGGTGTGGGTTATCAGCGATAGATAACACGCATGCCAAATTGGACACGCCGGGGTGTGCGATGGAGAAAGCAGGCTTCAGCGTGGGAAGGGGTAGACGGAAATATAATGTGCATCTCACGCCACGTTTGGTCACTCCAACGCACTATTCCCTGGCTCCCTCTGAAGCCATGTTTGGAGGTTGTGACCGTTGGAAGTTATGAAACTTGGACATTGTGACCGCACTCTATCCGAGACATTTTGGACTTTTTGGACTTTACTTCGCATTTTGGACGTTATGGTCTTTAGACTATGTGAGCTTCAGACGCTATGAACTCTGGTACCAAATGAACCTTGCATGTTATGACATAGACCCTCCTCCCTTTGCAGCACGCCAGCACTATATTCAACCTTTTGCTCTCGCTCTCTCAGCACTTTCAATGAGATCTTATGCATTTCATGAAATTTATATATTTCATATATATATATATATATATATATATATATATATATATATATATATACCCTTCATGAAATTTATATTTCATATATATATATATATATATACCCTTCATGAAATTTATATATTTCATGTCCACGAGCCGCAAGCGTGTGATCTCCGAGGTAGCTCAGTCCCCGGCACTTTTTGGAACTTTGATTTCATTTGTACTGCATTCAATACCAATATGTCTTCCAACGTACATGCAATCATTGTGCAACGAAATAGTTCAATGGCAGCTGTACCAGCGTTCATGCAGCGCGCTCCACCATGCTGCCTGTATGTCTGCTATTTATGGTCCCTTAATTCGCCAAGATAGGTAGTTGCGGTCCGTCTACTAGTCATTTCTGCCAAAAACGGCATGACACATGATCTGATGGGCACTGATGAGGGACCCATATATATATATATATATATATATATATATATATATATATATATATATATATATATATATATATATATATATATATATATATATATATATATATATATATATATATATATATATACATATATATATATATATATATATATATATATATATATATATATATATATATATATATATATATATATATGTATATATGTATATGTATATATATATATATATATATCTCCCCCTCCCCCCACACACACAAACACACGTAGATATGTATATATAATATATACATATATGTATATACCTTATACAATAAGTGACACAGTGAGAAAAACTATATTTGCACCACAAAACACATCACCAACGTTTCGACCACAGGCATTCTTCAGGGTGACACAATTTAAAAAAATTAAAAACTTCAAGCACACAACCATGCACTCGAATTATTGTGTTTAAACGTGACACGTATCGCAACCTCTCACTGGGCTGACGAACGATATATTGTGAAATACTGCGTCAATGGCGAAAGGCAACAAAACAGAATACACAGCTTCAACAAAACACCATGGCTGGCTTTCAAGAATGTCACATCCAATATCATTCACATCGTCATGTGAGTGTGTGTGTGTGTGTGTGTGTGTGTGTGTGTGTGTGTGTGTGTGTGTGTGTGTGTGTGTGTGTGTGTGTGTGTGTGTGTGTGTGTGTGCGTTTGTGTATGTGTGGGACAAACTATCTACTCCGGGTCAGACTCCCGCTGCACCACCACCACGTCGTCCCGCACCAGGTAGGCTATCATGTTAGCAAGCTTGACAAATCCAGGTGAACTGTTGACGGAATCCTCGGTATCGATAAATGCGACCTGTAAAGCTTTCCTACTAAATTTGGCCTTTAATTGGGTTATTTCATAGTTGCCATCTCACCACGGAAGGTGCCCCTCCTTCTCCCCTTGAACAGCCAGTGCGCTCGACATCCTGTGGTACGTAAGATCAGCCCTGTGTTCCTGGATACGTTGTTGAAGAGAGCACCCAGTCTCACCAATATAGGCCTTCCTACACCCACTGCATGCAGTGGCGTCGCCACGAAATTCTTCCAGGGGGGGCAAGATCGAAAGGGGGCTTCCTGCTCCCCGAAAAGGGGCCTCCATTGCGTTAGGGCCTCCTATTGTTTTTAGACCCTTAGAATGGTTCGGGAATGGGAAACATGATTTCATATTAATGTACTGTTTGTTCTTGGCATGGTGCATTATTTACTCAACACCCAAAAACAATTTTTTTCGCTGAAAACTGGGACATACCAAGGTATAAATAAGGAGCATGTGGATAAATACCTACGTGTCAAAACCAACCAACGTCTCAATGCTTTTTCGAAGAGAAGAATCTTCCCGCTGGCCTCTAGATTGCAGCGAGGCTGATGCTAAGCATATCTTTCAGACATCTCCCATTGATCAACCCACCGTTATGTACTCCAAGAATAACTGAATATAGCTAGATTCATCACAACTGTTATTTATTCCCACCAGCTTGATGCCCTAAGCAAAGCTTAAGCGATCATTTCTCAGTCCTAGGATGATAATTTCGCGAAGGTGGCAATAAGAAGTGGGTTACATTGGTTTTCTGATCGCAATCTTACGAATTTGCAAATTTTTGTAACATTTGGTGTTGGTTGCAAGGCACCTGCCAAACAAGTTAAAATAACAAATTATGCGCGAATCAATTCACGCGCGTGGGATTTCGACCGCAATTTTGTCAAAGGAGACCTAGTCGAAATGAAATGATTAGTGATCAACTAAAATATCCTGTGGAGGGGCCTAATCTACCACTATCTTTCCTGATTCGTCGGATTTCAACCCTAACTCCCGCACCCAATTCCACGGTTTTATTTTGGTATCCCTTGATAAATCAACTTACACTGCTGAAATTACACCCATACCACAACAACCGGATCGGTTTCCGAAAATGTCATGCTGGAGCCCTAAAAAAAGGAGGGATTCCCAAAAAATCAATGTCAGAGTCGATAAAATGGCTCTGGAGCACAGAACACATTACCAGATACCTTCACAAATGGTGTACGCCGCTAAAAAATATCGAATCTCGAAAAATCGAGATCGGATACAAATGCATAGCGCCAGGGCCTCAAACTGTCGGGCCGGAATTCGGACTTTTGAGAGAGAAAAAAATAAGAAAAGATCCACAAAAATAGCATTAAGCCCAGAAAACTGGCGTTGGGTAACCGGAACCACGCGCCTGGGAGCGATAAGTCAGGCTGGGACACATAAAAATCGCACCGAAACCCTCCAAAAGCGAACGCCCACAAATGTGCGCTAGAAGCCCCAAATAAACACAGGAGGACCCCAAGAGCATACCGGGAGCTGAAAATACAACTGACGCTGTGAAGCACACAATCTCCCAAAAAGCGGCAGGCCTGAAAACATGCGTTGCAGCCTTAAATAAACATACATGGAGCTCCAAAAAAATACACTGGGAGCTCTCAAGGCACGCAGGGACCATGCCAAAGCACAAGGGTCTGAAAAAGTGGCTGGAACCACAAAAGGCAAAATGGTTCCAGATCGAACAAAATGGCAAAATCGACCAGGGGCTAAATAAGCACATCGGGATTTTCGAAAACGCCCTGACACGTATAAATATCCACGGTGCATGAAAAACAACAAAACCCTAAAACGAGGAGTTTAGAAACTGTATTAAACCCCTAACTGGAATTTAAAATATATTACCCATCACGTTGAAATGTAAAATTTACCAATTTCAGGCATTCCAATTCATATCATCCGGTCGCCACAACGTCAACGTCCGTGCACGTGCGCGCATTCGGCGCATTCGCAACACTTCATGCGATGCTACGGTTTCTGCTAGGCCTTCTGCCTTTTGCTAACTATTGTCACATGATAAACTTGCGCCATATTTGACATGCTGCATTGCTTAGTATGGGCGCTTGCTGCGAAAAGTCGAGTAATTAAATCCAATCATTAATTCCCTACCTCCCACATTTTCTGGTAGTTATGAAATGCACATTCCGTTCAGCTTTGACGCACCTGATATCTCTGCTCTGCTCTCAGAATGGCTGTCGAACCGAGGCCCTTCCTCAGTGTTCTTTGTTGGACCAGCGGCGTCTTTCTGCGCAGCGGCCTAATGCATTTTCGAAACCTCGGCATTTTCGGCTCCGGTGCGTCCTTATGACCTCTGTGTGCCATAAGAGCTTATTGTGCATTTTTTTAGGTCCAGGTGTGTTAAGGCCCTGTCGCTTTTTGGGAGACTGTACGTTTTGGAGGGCCAGTTGTATTGTCGGCCCCCGTTATGTTCTTAGGTTCCTGTTGTGTTTTTGGGGGCTTCTGACGCACAGTTGTGGTGCTCCAGTACGATGTTGTGGCTTCGGTGCGGTGCTTATTAGTTCCAGTGCGATTTATCGCGCCCAGGCTCGTGGTTCCGGGCACCCAACGCCAGTTTTCTGGGCTCAACAAGATTTTTGTGGATTTCTTTTTGTAGTTGGAAATTCCCAATCCCGGCCTGACTTTTCGAGTTCCTGGCGCCACGTTTTTGCATCTCACCTCGATTTTTTAGATACGGTATGTTTTTCAGTGTCGTACGCAATTTGTGAAGGCATCTGGTTGCATGTTCGGCGCTCCAGAGACATGTTCTTGAACAGGACATTTATTTTGTTAAATACATTCTTATTTTGGAAGGCTTCAGCTTGATTTTTTTTCGGATACCGATTTCGTTTTTGTGGTCACACTGTGGACCTAAACGCCAATTTTGCGGAGCTTTGACCGATGGGAATTGTGGGTCCCGAGCGCGATATTTTGGAGGAAAGATTTGAGTTTGTGGGAAGCGTTGTACTTAGTTGTTGCCCGAATGCGACTTTGGCGGTTCCTATTGCAAGTTTTGAGCCTCGGAACGAGTTTTCGGGGGCCCCAAGTACTTATTTGGAGACCCCTGCGCGAATTCTGGTGGACCGACGCAAATTTTGGTGGCCCCGGCGCGAGTTTTGGAGCCCCGGCACGATCATCGGGAGCTTATACCTCTCAGGATAGAGTGGGCATTTGCCCCTTTGATATGCCACTGCGGTCACTGAAGGAGTATATTTTTGTCCCAGTGTGACATTCTGGTTATGAATTGTTTTTGGAGTAGCTGCAACTTTTGGGGCCCGGTGCGCCCTTCTGTGCCTCCAGGGTGATTTTAAAGGGCTGCGACGCGATTTTTTATATATAGTCCAATGTGATCTTTTGGGCCCCGGCGTCATTTGCTTGGATCCCTAGCGCGAGCTTTAGCTGCCTCGACACTTTTTTGGGTCTAAAACGTTTTAGGTTTTTTTGGCGCCATTGTTGGGCCCCAGAGTTGGAGTGTTTTCTGTGAGTGTTTTTCAGAGTTGGACCCATGTCCGGAGTGCTTTTGTTGCTCTGGCTTCATTTGTTTTGGTCCCAATGAGACTGTTGTGGATTGGTACGACCCGCCGTACCACTATATATATATATATATATATATATATATATATATATATATATATATATATATATATATATATATATATATATATATATATATATATATATATATATATATATATATATATATATATATATATATGTATATATACATTTTTGGTACACCCGGGCTCAGCATGATTTTCAAGGTCCCCGGCCGGATTTTTTTGGTCCATGTCGTAAATTTGAAACACCCCTGCACGACTTTTACCATCTCTTAGGGGTTTCTTGCAAATTATAGGCCTCATCTTGCGTCATAAGTATCTCGTCCCATTTCCTGGAGCCTCTTTACCGGTTTTCAACGTCTTATGTCCTACCCACCTCCATTTTCATTGCCCTCCTCTCTCGTCTTGAAAGGCCTTCTCATACATCCTGGGGCCCTTTACCATGGCATGGGGCTTCCTCTCATGTCCCAGGGGCATTATCTGCCAAATTAGGGGCCTCATGCCACGCTTCGTGGGCTTCCTCCTTTATCCTGGAAAAGCCTTACCAGTCTTGAGGGAATCTTCAATTTTGGAAACCTCACACCCCTTCATACCTGTTACCACTCCCATCTTAAGGACCTCCTCGCATTTTCTTGGAAATCTTTCTGGTCTTCGGGGCCTCATTCAGTCCTGTAGACCTACTCCTTTTTGGGAGACTCCTCTCGAATCCGGCAGGGCCCTCATTTCTTTTCTAGAGTCCTTTTTCAAATTAGTGGCCTCTCACGTCTTGGGGACCTCATGCTCTGCGTTTTAATTCGAACTTCGCCCATCTTAAGGGTGGTGTCCTATCTCCTGGTGGACTCCTCTTCTCTCCCAGGTTCCTCCTCTATCAAATTATTCACAACCTTTCTTATCTCAGTGGCCTTGTTATTTCCCGGGGACCTTTTCGGACATCTGCGAGCCTTTTCCGCCTGGGAGCTATCCTTCTTATCCAATGGCCTTTCTCTCCAATTGTACGGCCTCCTCGTTCATCTTATTTCCAACCTTGTGTCGTACTCTTCCGAATTAGGTGCCTCCTGCCATGTCTCTGGATCATCCTTTTCTATCTTGGTGGAACCTTACTCGTTTTGGTGCCTATTGTTGCGTCTCCGAAACCTCATCTCATATCCACAGGCTTTCTTTTCCGTCTTAGGGCCTCCTCTCACTTTCTGGAGCCTCCCTTTCCGTATTGGGGCCTCCTTTGCAATTCTGGGGGCCTCCGTGCCAATTTTTGGCACTCTCTTGATTTCTGGGTCCTCATACACTCTCCTAGATGACTCCTTTTTAAAATTATGGGACTCCTTTCACGTCTTGGAGGCCTCCCCATCTGTGTTTGGAGCCTCATTATTATCTTAGCAGGTTACTTTTGCATCCTAGTCTTAAATTTTATCTTCTAGGGTTCTCGTCTTCTACAATGTGGGCCTCATCTGGCTGGTCTCAGTGGCCTTTTCTCCTTCTTAGGGAGACCTTCTTACCCATCTTGGGCCCCCTCCTGCGTCCGGATAAACATCTCTTGTCATTATTTTCTATTGTAGGGTCCTTCCCTTCCATCTTTGGGGCCTCGTTTTCCAAATTAAGAATATCTTGCCACCCATCGGAAGCCTTCTCGTGTAACCCTGTGTGGCTTCTTGTCTGTTTCGGTGGCATCCTTTTCATCCTGGAGGTCTCTTTTTCGTCCTTGGGGGTCTCCTTTTCATCCTGGGGGCCTCCTCACAATATCTGTTCTATGTGTCTTATAGGTACCTGATTATATTTCCTGGGGGCCTCGTTATCAATCTTGGATCCACCTTGACATCATCATTTTCTGTCCCGTTGGTCTCCTTGCAAACCTTTTTGTTTATGCCTTTCCGGATAGTGGTCTCCTCATATTACAGGGGGCGGCCCCACCCCGAAGTCTCAAGGGGTGGAGACGATTGCCCCCGCTGCCCCCACCCCGGTAGCGACGTCCCTGCTCGGAAACCTAATCTCATATGCACTGGCTTTCTTTTCCGGCTTAGGGTCTCCTTTCATTTTATTGGGCCTCCCTTCCCGTATTGGGACTCCTTTGCAATGTTGGGGGCCTCCGTGCCAATTTTTTTTTCTTCTCTTTTTCGTCTTGGATCCTTTTCGTCTTGGGGCCTTCGTTTCGTCCTGGGGTCTCCTTTTCGTCCTGGGGCATCCTTTTCGTCCTGGGGGCCTCCTTGTCGTCCTGGAGAGCTTACCTTTCATCCTGGGGCCTCCTTTTCGTCCTGGGGCCTCCTTTTCTTCATGGGGCCTCCTTTTCGTCATGGGATCCTTCTCTTCCTCCTGGGGGCCTCTTTTCGTCCTGGATGGCCTCCTTTTCGTCCTGCGGGTCTACTTTTCGTTCTGGGGGTATTCTTTTCGTCCTGGGGGCCTCCTCTTCGTCCTGGAGGGCCGCCTTTTCGTCCTGGAGGGCCTCCCTTCCATCCTGGAGGGCCTCCTTTTCGTCCTGGGGGCCGCCTTTCCATCCTAGGGGCCTCCTTTTCGTCCTGGGGCCTCCTTTCCATCCTGGGGGCCTCCTTTTCGTCCTGGAGGCCTCCTTTTCGTCCTGGTGGGCGTCCTTTTCGTCCTGGAGGGCCTTCTTTTCGTCCTGGAGGGCCTCCTTTTCGTTATGGCGGCCTCCTTTTCGTCCTGGGGGCCTCTTTTCGTACTGGGGGCCTCCTCAAATTTCAGGGGGCAGCGACCCCCCAGTCTCACGGCAGGGGGGGCAATTGCCCCCTCTGCCCCCCGGTGGCGACGCCCCTGACTGCATGGGATCCTGAATACCACAGAACGATGTCTGCTCTCTTTAGGTTTAGGTATCGGTGCCTTGGCTATTAAGTCCCTGATTCTACGTCCTAACGATTTAACTAACCTTATCCTCCCCT
Source organism: Imbricaverruca yamaguchii (assembly GCA_034440575.1). Lineage (NCBI taxonomy): Eukaryota > Metazoa > Arthropoda > Thecostraca > Neoverrucidae > Imbricaverruca > Imbricaverruca yamaguchii. The sequence goes on from JAOTOL010001659.1 coordinate 1,444,576, forward strand.
CTCCCCATAAACTTGGACATTCCTGCCGCGGTGTGGGAAGGAGGGACCACAACAAACTGATTGTTCCCCAATTCCCGCGCCCTGCTATCCCTCCTGTGGGTCTTCAGAGCCTTCTCCTTCAGTCCCACAAGTATATCAAGAGGGTATTTCAGTTTTTTAGACGTAACCATCAGAAAATTGATCTCCCCGTTGAGGCGATCGGGGGAGCAAGTCCTGTAGGCTCGTAGGAAGAAGCCTATGACTACCTTTGACTTCATGGAATTATCTGAATAGAAGTGTACGATATCGTTCCTCTTTGTTGGCTTACGGTAGACACTAAAAAGAAGTTCATCAGTCCTATCTAACAGTATGTCCAAAAATGGGAGTTTTCCGTTTTGTTCCATCTCATTGGTGAATTGTATGTGTTGATTGACGTTGTTTAGTGTGTTCACCAGCGCATCTAGATCAACATGCTGTGGTAACATTACGAAACAATCATCGACATACCGGACCCATAAACACTCGCGACAAACCATTGGGTGGAAGTAGTCAAGCTCTAACACCACCATGAAAATGTTGGCTAATACCGCACTCAGTGTTGAACCAATCGCCAAACCCTCTATCTGCCTAAACTCTGCATCATCGAACTCAAGAGTACTGAATCTAACACAATGCTCAACTAGCTTGAATGAAATCTCTTCTCAGCAATGGCAACAAGTCACCATCAGTCAAGTCCAGCACCCGTTTAAGTGCGTCCGTTGCACGGGCAATCGGAACATTTGCAAACAACGATTTCACGTCCAAGCTGGCCATCTTCTTCCTCCCGAACAGATATCTGCTTCACTCTGTACAAGAAATCCCCTGAATTATTTTACATGACTCACTGACTGCTCCTAAAGAGGCCGATAAAGGTTTTGCCAGCACCTCCGCAGGACGATGCGGGGCGCTGCCTATCTCCGATGTGATCGGACGCATAAGGACCCATGGCTTATGCGTCTTAGTCAGACCTTGCATCTTGGATGACCTTGGATTCTCCTGGAAGAGATACAGTAAACTCCTACCCTTTGATGACCTCCTCAGAACCAGTCTGACCATTTTATTAAATTTGTCCGACTCCTTTTTCACAGACCCAACACTCAACTTCTGGTAGGTATTCGCGTCCGAGGGAAGACTTTGCATTTTGGTAGGGCAGTCCACCGAATTCATCACGACAACGCCGCCACCTTTGTCGATGCTCGTGATCACAATATCATTGTTCCGCTTCAGCTCGATCAGAGCGGTCACATATCTTCTGGCCGCTCTAAAGTCAGAAGATATGATAGCTTGCGATACGTGAGGTTGTGATACGTATAACGTTTTGAAGACAAGAATTCGAGTGCATGATTGTGTGCTAAAAGTTGTAAAATTTTATAACTGTGTCAGCCTGAAGAAGGCCTGTGGCCGAAACGTTGGTGATGTGTTTTGTGGTGGAAATATAGTTTCTCTCACTTTGCCACTTTTTGCATAATTTGTCCAAATGATGTTCAATATGTATATATATATATATATATATATATATATATATATATATATATATATATATATATATATATATATATATATATACATATATCTACAGATATATATTAGCAATACTCACCGAGCCAATGGCTGTGGCGACGATTTCCGAAGCCGTCTTTAACGATCTCGTCATCCCACGTTCCTTTGTCGTTCAAGCTGGTGTCATTTTGGCGAAGTATGACTGTCCAGCCTCCTCCCTCTGATGTGCTCTTGTTGTTGTAGCAAAAGACCTAATGACAATGTGGAGCTATAATAGCGGCACATTTATCACAGCCTATATAGCAGTGTAATAGAGGCACCTTCCTCCCCCCCCGTGCATGTGCTTTGTCTGGGATGCCTCCATGTTTGGAATTGCACATGCTGCAGCTATAAAATTTAGCGGGAGAATAGCTTGGCATTAGAGCTAGCCAAATGTAGTGGACGAAATTTAGAAGAAAATTCGAGAGGGTGGAAAAGGAAGTGGTTGGCCACCGGCACCGGATATTGTAGCTACGTGATAACGCGTAGGTGATGCTTTTGGTTAGGTTAGGTAGTGACGGGAAAGTGTGTGTCTTCTATTAGTTAGGTGCATAGCATTTGCAACGGCGCATGCTGAAACTATTCAACTTGGAAGATGGGAAGAGCTCTGACACACACGTCTATCCACGCAGTCCACTTTCCATTGAGTTATTGGACCGTGTCAGTTTCTAGCAAACTTACCATTATGGAACTGTCCGCGCTTCCCACCACGTATTTATTGTTGTCGACCACCGAGATGTTATAGAGACTCGAGCAATCAGGAAACGAGAATCCGCATTCGTTCACTGAAACAAGACCGACACTGATATAGTGAACAAGTGTACTAAAACAAGGCTGACACGGATGTGGTGATGAAGTCTACTGAAATAAGGCCGACACTGATGTGGTGGTCAATTCTACTGAAACAAGGCCGACACTGATGTGGTGGTCAAGTATATTGAAACAAGGCCGACACTGATGTGGTGGTCAAGTATATTGAAACAAGGCCGACACTGATGTGGTGGTCGGCCGATGCGTCAGCCGTCAATGCCGTACAACTCAAACTGGGGCAAGCGTCAACGTCGTTAGACACATTCGACCATCCGTCAATGTCGTCAGACACAATCGGCCAGCCGTCAATGTCGTCAGACATATTCGGCCAGCCGTCAATGTCGTCAGACATAACCAGCCAGCCGTCAATGTCATCATACACAATCGGCCAGCCGTCAACGTCGTCAGACATAATCGGTCAGCCGTCAACGTCGTCAGACACAATCGCCCATCCGTCAATGTCGTCAGACACAATCGGCCAGCCGTCAACGTCGTCAGACATAATCGGCCAGCCGTCAACGTCGTCAGACACAATCGGCCAGCCGTCAACGTCGTCAGACACAATCGGCCAGCCGTCAACGTCGTATCGAGCAAAATGGGTCGATCCTCAATGTCTATGTATGCATTTATGCCAGGTAGCCACCAGATATAGGTGACATTTTACAAGGGAATAATTGCTCAAAGAAACAGGAAATATTAATTTAAAATGCGTTATTTTGCTTGGGAAAGCATTGATCGAAAAAAGGGATATCTTACTTTTTGATGGCGTTATTTTGTTTAGGAAAACCTCGACCTTGAAACCTCAAAACTGGGGAAGGGGAGTGCCACCTCCCACTATTTCTTTTGAAACGGAGGCATGGTGTTCCCGAATAATTTCAACACGACTTCAAATCTTGAGAAGTGGCCAGAGGGCTTTAAGTATTAGTTACTCCATAAGATGTGATAGCATTGAAGAAGTAAACTGTTCACTAGGTGAAGGCACTAAAGTCATGATTGGGGAGCACCTGCTACACCTCACATGCATAGTCACATCAACACATGCAGCTGAGGTTATGTATGCCTCATCATATCAGGTGAAGGCCATACAAACTGAACTTATGCTTTTGTGTTCATGAAGCAGAACACATTCTGGTATCGGAGGGGAATCAGATGATTTACCGACGTGTTGTATATGCAACGAACATCACTATCACCCACGAAAGATAATGATCGTAACGTACTTCAGCAGCACAAAGACATAAAGACATAAAAGATAAGTGCAACTATGAGCCACAAGGGCCCTTCTTGGTTGCACTCTAGACACCCAACCAGTTGCCCACCAAATCCGTCGATCCGGCACCCTGGAATACTGAAAACCGAGCCCCCTATTCTTATAATGATTGTCTATGATGCTTTTAAAGATGTCCAATGTGCTGCTACTGACAATGGTTTCTGGCAGCTGGTTCCAGTGTTCTATTACCCTGTTGGTGGAAATGTCTATCTAAACCTTGTCCTGTTATCGTTAACTATAATTTTGAGTTGATGACCTCAAATTACATCATTTCTACTAAATTCAAACATTTCCCGGAGATATCCCTTCTCCAGACCATGGATAAAGACCTAAATGAGATCTCCTCTCAGCCTTCTATATCTACGTGAAAACATATTGAATTTCTTCAATCTTTCCTCATATGCCAGGTTGCTTATACCATTAACCACTTTTGTAGCCCTCTTTTGTACTCTCTCTCTAAAAGCCAACCATCTTTTTAATAACTAGGAGACCAAGCTTCGACGCAGTATTCCAAATGTGGTCTGACATATGCACAGTAAAGCTTCATGATGATCTCCTTCCTCATTTCTGTATAATACATTCCTATTTATTACCCCAAGCATTCTCAGTGTCTTCTTCCTGGCTTCCTTGGTCTGTTCTGATGCCCCCAATATTTTTCGTTCAGAACAACATCTAAGCCCGTCTCCTGCTGGGTCACCTAAAGTACTTGGCCACCCATCAAGTATGGAGCCTTCATATGCTGCCTAGCTACATGCATGATTTTTCACTTATCAAAATTGCATTTCATTTGCCATTCTTCGGAACACTTCACAAGTTCGTCTAAGTCTTTCTGCAGCGAAATATGCTCAGTGTGACCTGTTATTACCCTAAAGACCTTCAAATCATCCGTAAATTTCAAAACATTGTTTAGGCCACTTTCAATGCTATTTACAAATATAATGAACAGTAGTGGCCCCAGTACTGACCCCTGGGGGACGCCACTAAGAACATTTTGCCATGATGACTTTGTACCATTTAGCATCACTCTTCGCTGTCTATCTGAAAGCCACAATATGGAAAAACTGCTGTTTTCTACCTTTTGCATATGCAATATGCAATCGTATGCAATGTGGCTCATAGTTGCACTAATATTTTATGTCTTTATGTCTTTATGCAATGCAGCACACGAGATTGAGCTTAAATTGTAATCATTATTATTATGATCTTTTTATTATTATTATTATTATGCTTATTATTATTATTATACCACTTTTTTATTATTATTGTTATTATTAATATAATTAGTAGTAGTAGTAGCAGCAAAGGCAACCAAAGTTTGTGTTCACTATGGCTGGGAGTTGTACACCCATGTCAGTTATGCTTATGTGCATGTTGTTCATATGTGCATGCATAATGTTCGGAAACCAAACGTGCACCCCTTTCAAGAGGGTGTGGCGGGCAAAGTGGGATTTTTCCAATAATTATTGAAAGAGCCAGCGATGATCAACCTGATAAATTAATACATATTACAGGGCATCACCTACAGCATCCCATCTTCAAATCGTTAAGCATTTGGGTTCTTCGACCGAACAATGGAGCATCAACCCCATCTTTATCCCGATCCCACACACCCAGGATTAGATTGGCACCGTGACATTGGTGTTCCAAAGAATGTCTGGAGCCAGACATGGGTCTAAGTACCAACCACGGACAAAGAGGGAACATTCCCCCACACTCTCCCTTGATCTCACAAGCCATGACATCATAATAATGGTGTTTGGCTGAGATTTTGACGTTCCATAAGCCCCCGATAGCTGAATAGGGCCGGATATGGTAACAAGGCGATCGGAAGAGGGCGTTTGGCAAGGCAGGGCCCTGCACCACCAATCAATGCCGCTCCCGGTCGCAGGCTTCAACGTGCAAGGTCAGGCGTGACGTCGATTGAATAAGGTTTGGGTAAATTGGCCATTATGATACCGGAGTCCAGTGATAATGTCGCACAGAAGCTCACGGAAACTTTCACCACCCAGTTTTGTCAAACATTGAGGGCAGTAACTAAAATCATGCACAAACCATGCGGTCAGAGGAGTCGCACCTCCTCCACTATGGACCAATAACAGAATCAGAAGACGAATGCATTAGTTCAGACACCCCAAGAACCACTCCTCAGACTACCCAAGCACCGACAACACGAGCAAGCAACAAAACAAGCACTGCATCCACCAACAAATCAAACACAATAACCATGAAAACCAGAAGACGTAACAAATCCACTCGGCGATAGACAGCATCCGAACCAAGACATCCGAACAACTCCTCAATCCAATCTCTCCCAACTCTGCCCATGACATGTACAAAAAAGTGAAACAGGATGGTGCCAGGTCGACACCAGAACCTGAAATAAACGTAAAAAGAAATGATACGGAAAAAAACAAGTTATAAAGAAAAGGTAAAGAAAACACCAACAGTGTATGATATATACTTCTTGGAATGTTCACACGAAAGGCGATGACCCCCACCCCCAACTACTACCAGGCACCGTCGGGACCACCACCTCCAACCGACCTAAACCGACGTAAGCAGCTGATATCACCTATCGGTGACAGGCTGCTATAATTCAGTCATCATCATCATCATTCTTTGATGATTGTCACCTGACACTGCTAGACCTATATCTATACCACAAAAACCGGATCGGTATCCGGAAATATCAAGCTGAAGCCCTACAAAATAAAGAGGGATTCCATAAAAATATATATCCTGGTGAGGAAAATGGCTCTGAAGCACCGAACGTGTTACCGTATGCCTTCACAAATTGCGTATGGCTCCGAAAACATACCGGATCTCGAAAAATCGAGGTGGGATCGAGTTTGCGGCTTCGGTGCGATGCTTTTGGGTTCCAGCGCGACTTATCGCGCCAAGGCGCGTGGTTCCGGCAACCCAGCGCCAATTTTCTGGGCTCAACGGGATTTTTGTGGATCTTTTGTGACTTTTTAAAAGTCCGAATCCCAGCCTGATTTTTCGAGCCCCTGGAGCCGCGTTTTTATATCTCACCTCGACGTTTCCAGATACGTTGTTTTTCGGTATCGTACGCAATTTGTGAAGGCATCTGATGATATGTTAGGTGGTTGAGAGCTATTTTCCTGACCTGGACATTTATTTTGTAGAGTCCATCCTTACTTTGAAGGGCTTCAGCTTTATTTTTCATCGAATACCGATTCAGTTTCTGCGGTCACATTGTGCGTACGTGTGGCCCTAGACATCAATTTTTTAGCCTGGACAGGACTACTGATGGGAGTTGTGGGTCCCGAGCGCGATGTTTTGGGGATCGGTTCAAGTTTGTGGGACGCGTTGTACATAGCTGTTTCCCCAATGCGATTTTCTGGTTCCTGTTGCACGTTTTCGGGCCTTGGAGCGGGCTTTCCGGAGCCCGCCGCATTGATTTGAAGACCCCTACGCGAATTCAGGTGGACCGACGCGAATTTTGATGGCCCAAGCGCGACTTTTGGAACTCCGGGACGATTCTTAGAGAGCTATTCCCTCTCAGGATGGAGGGGCATTTGTCTCTTTGATATGCCAGTGTGGCCACTAAAGAAGTTCTTTGTTGTCTTAAGAATTTATTTTTGGAGCAGCTGCAACATTTGGGGCCCGGCGCGATCTTTCGGTCTCCAGTGTGAATTTCCAGGGCTGCGACGCTACCTGTTTTAGCCCAATGTCATCTTTTGGACCTAACGTCCTTTGCTTGGATCCCTAGCCCGATCTTTAGCGGCTTCGACATTTTTTGCGTCCAATACATTTTGGGGGCTTCTGGCGTCATTGTTGGGGCTCCAGAGTGATTATCCATGTCTGGATTGTTTTTCGTTGCTCCGGCTTCATTTGCTTTGGTCCCAATGGACTGTTGTGGAACGGTGTAACCCGTTGAGCCCCTGGAGTGATTTTCATAATCCGGCCGTGAATTTTTGGTACCCCTAGGCTCAGCGTGGTTTTCAAGAGCCCAAGTCGGATCTTTTGGGTCCCATATAATTATTTTCAAGTATCCCGACACAACTTCTACTACTTCTTTGGGGCTTCTTCTTGCAAATTATAGGCCTCATTTCCCGTCTTAAGGATCTTGTCTCATTTCCTGGAGTCTCTTTACCAGTTTTCAATGATTCCTTGTGTGCCCTACCCTCCTCCATATTCAATGGTCCTCCTCTCTCGTCTTGGAGGGCCTCCTCTGGCATCCTGGGGCCCGTTTAACATGGCATGGGGCGTCCTCTCATGTTCTAGGAGCATTATCTGCCAAATTAGGGACCTCGCGCCACGCCTCGTGGGCCTCCTGCTTTATCCTGGAAAAGCCTTACCCGTCTTGAGGGATCTTCAGTTGTGGAAACATCACATCCTTCAATGCCTGCTACTACTCCCATCTTAAGGGCCTCCTCTCACTTCCTTGGAACTCTTTCCGGTCTTTCGGGTCTCATTCAGTCCTGGAGACATACTCCTTCTTGAGGGACTCCTCTCGAGTCCGGCAGGGGCCTCATTTCTCTTATAGAGTCCTTTTTTTTTTTAAATTAGGGTCCTCCTCTCACCTCTTGGGGCATCCTGCTCTGGATTTTGATTCGAACTTTGCCCATCTTAAGGGTGGTCTCTTATCTCCTGGTGGATTCCTCTTCTCTCCCAGGCGCTTCCTTTTCAAAATTGCAGGCAATCTTTCCTATATCAGTTTATATCTTTCCTATATCTTTCCTATAAGCGAGCAAAAGAACTGGATTTAGCTAGAAGCTGTAATGGGGACAGGAAAAAGTTGTTTAGTTTCTACAAGCTGAGTAAAGTTTCTAGCACAATTGGTCCACTGGAAGTAAACGGGACTACATTGGGTGAGGATAGTAAGATGGTTGAGGAGCTGAGCAAGCAGTTTAAATCAGTGTTTACATTGGAAGATATGACCAATCTGCCGACCGTACACCATAGTTCAGTGACATGGGATCTAACAAATGATGTTGATTTCATTGATAGTGATGTTGTTTACAATCATATCAGGAAAATAAAGCCAAACAAGCCAGCAGGACCTGATGAAATTTATGCTAGGGTGTTGCGGGAAACTGAAAAGGAACTGGCATTTCTACTTAGTATAATATTTTGTAGATCAGTTTCACAAAATGAAATTCCAACCGATTGGAAAAGGGCAAATGTAGTTCCTATTTTCAAGAAAGGAGAAAGAGGGAAAGTTGAAAACTATATGCCAGTAAGTCTCACATCCCTAGTCTGCATTGTACTTGAATCAATTATCAAGGTTGGAATAGTTAGTTATCTGGAAGGTACCAGATTGATTCAAGATACTCAACATGGGTTTAGAAAAGGACGATCGTGTCTCACAAACCTCTTGGACTTTTTGAACTTCGCCACAGAACAATTTGATCAGGGAAATCAGGTTGATGTAGCATATCTCGACTTTAGTAAGGCCTTTGACAAAGTACCCCATAAACGGTTAATGATACAGCTTCAGTCCCATGGTATTGCAGGTAGCATCTTAAAATGGATAGAGTTGTGGCTTTCAGATAGACAGCAAAGAGTAATGCTAAATGGCACAAAGTCATCATGGCAAAATGTTCTTAGTGGAGTCCCCCGGGGGTCAGTACTGGGGCCACTACTGTTCATTATATTTGTAAATAACATTGAAAGTGGCCTAAGCAGTAAAGTGTTGAAATTTGCGGATGATTTGAAGGTCTTTAGGGCAATAACAGGTCAAGATGAGCATATCTCGCTGCAAAAAGACTTAGACGAACTTGTGAAGTGGTCTGAAGAATGGCAAATGAAATTTAATTTTGATGAGTGCAAAATCATGCATGTAGGTAAGCAGCATATGAAGGCTCCATACTTGATGGGTGGCCAAGTGCTATCAGTGACTCAACAGGAGAAGGATTTAGGTGTTATTCTAAACACAAAACTGGGGGCATCAGAACAGACCAAAGAAGCCAGGAAGAAGGCACTGAGAATGCTCGTGGTAATAAATAGGAATGTATCATACAGAAGTGAGGAAGTGATCAGGAAGCTTTACTGTGCATACGTCAGGCCACATTTGGAATACTGCATCCAAGCTTGGTCTCCTAGCTATGAAAAAGATTGTTGGCTTTTAGAGAGAGTACAAAAGAGGGCTACAAAAATGGTTAATGGCATAAGCAACCTGGCATATGAGGAAAGATTGAAGAAATTGAATATGTTTTCACTTAGATATAGAAGGCTGAGAGGAGATCTCATCGAGGTCTTTAAATTTGTCCATGGTCTGGGGAGGGGATACCGTGGGGAAATGTTTGAATTGAACAGAAATGATGCAATTAGGGGTCATAAATTCAAAATTAAAGTTAACCACAGCAGAACAAGGTTAAGGCAAACTTTCTTCACCAACAGGGTAGTAGAACACTGGAACCAGCTGCCAGAAAACATTGTCAGTAGCAGCACATTGAACATCTTTAAAAGCAGCATAGACAATCATTATAAGAATAAAGGGCTTGCTTTTCAGTATTACAGGGAGGGCTGATTTACAGATTTCGTGGGCAACTGGTTCAGTGTACAGAGTGCAACCAAGAAGGGCCCTTGTGGCTCATAGCTGCACTAATCTTTTATGTCTTTATGTCTTTATGTCTTCCAAAATGTGGGCCTCATCTGGCTGGTCTCAGCGGTCTTCTCTCGTTCCTACGGAGACCTTTTTATGCATCTTGTGGCTCGCTCTTGTGTTCGGAGAAATCTCTATCATGTTTTTATTTTCTATTGTAGAGGCCTTCTCTTCCATCTTGGAGGCCTCATTTTCTGAATGAAGAATATCTTGCCACCCATCTGAAGCCTCCTCATCTAATCTGAGTGACTACTTGCCCAGCTCGGTGGCATCCTTTTCGTCCTGGGGCCCTTTTTCGTCATGGAGCCTCCTTTTCGTCCGGGAACCACTTTTTCGTTCCGGGGCCTCCATTTCGTCCTGGGGGCCTCCTTTTCGTCATGGGCCTCCTTTTTGTTCTGGAGGCCTCCTTTTCGTCCTGGGGTCCTCATTTTCGTCCCGTGGAGCCTCTTTTCGTCCTGGGGGCCTCCTTTTTGTCCTGGGAGCCTCCTATTCGTCCTGAGGGCCTCCTTTTCGTCCTTGGCCTCCTTTTCGTCCTGGGGGCCTCCTTTTCTTCCTAGGGGCCTCCTTTACGTCTTGGGGGCCACATTTTCGTCCTGGGGGCTCCTTTTCGTCTTGGGGCCCCCTTTTCGTCCTGGGGGCCTCCTCTCAATCTCTATTCTAAGTCTCTTATAGGGGCCTGATGTTTCCTGGGGACCTCCTTGCTCACCTTTTTCCTGTGCATTTCTGGATAGGGGCCTCCTCAAATTTCAGGAGGGGCGCCCCCTCCTCCCAGCTTCACGGCAGGGGGAGGGCGATTTCCCCGCTGCCCCCCCCCCCCTCCCGATGGCGACGCCCCTGCAGGAAACGCCATTGCTTCGAGTGTACACACAGCACGACATCGCCTACCAAACGGATCTTCCATTTTTATCGCCGAATTACACGCCATTCTGATTGCCTTCGATATATTCATAACCGTTTCCTTTGTCACCCAATGCGCGGCGTCATCGTTTGTTCCGACTCAAAATCTGTTCTTCAATCACTTTCTTCACTTTCGTTTTCGCACTATTGTCATAGTTCCATCTATGACACACTTGAAACATCTTACCTGATTGGGGTGGGGTTGTGATCATGCCATTGTTGGTTTTGCGGACATATTCGCGCGTGGGCCAGCCTGGTAAATGAAGAAGCCGACACATTAGCAAAAGAGTCATTAGAACTTCCAAACATCACAGAATTTCCACCACATTTTAAAGACAATTGTAAATACAACAGAGCGTTCGACATTTTTGGTATCATAACTGGACACAAAGCACAAACCATGCACAATTACCACAAACAAACCTACTGTTGAATCATGGGCATCATCTTTTCAAAGAAGCCGACATGGAAAATGTTCTATCGTGGCTTCGCATAGGCCATACATATCTCAAACATCGATTTATATATAATGCTTCCACTCAGCCTTCATGCCCATCGTGCAACACCCATCATTCAGTCACACATATACCCATGCACTGTGAACAATAGCATGGCCCTCGAAAAACACTTACCAACTACTGCCGGACACTCAACATTCCCCTTTCTTTACCCACACTGCTGGGATATGAACGCGCTTTTCTAATCAAACTTCCCCTCATTTTCTTCGAGAAACCAACATGCTCCAGGAATTATAATTTGACTTTTACAGGATAACATTGTTCATTCTTTTTCCACGGCACGAAATGGCCTAAAGAGGTCGAAGTGCCTATTCTAATAAAACAAACAAACGGGCCACGGCAGCCGCCTGGAGGCCCGCCCGGAGGCCCGCCTGAAGGCCCGCCTGGAGGCCCGCCCGGAGGCCCGCCTGAAGGCCCGCCCGGAGGCCCGCCAGGAGACCCGCCTGAAGGCCCGCCCGGAGGCCCGCCAGGAGGCCCGCCTGGAGGCCCGCCAGGAGGCCCGCCCCAACACCGCCTAGCCACGTGTGGTCCGTACCCCCCGCAAATGCATAAAAACACCGAGCGGGTCCAAATGGATATGGGGGTATACCGCATATGGTCCGATGTTAAAAGTTGGAATTATTGTGGAGGAAAGCCAACATGGAGGAAGTCCCCTTACAAAGGTATACTAGGCTTCACCCCTCGGGTGAGTGTCACTCACCCGAAACTGAGCATCCTAGCCTCCTCCTGGTGTTCCCGAACGTGGCGCTATCCACTTCCTGGAGAGCATGTCCACTCACCCGAAACTGGGCTTTCTCCTGGTGTTCCTGACTGTGGTGCTCTCCGCTCGCTCGAGGGGTTGTTCACTTACCTGAGAAATTTGGAGGGGTGTTCACTCACTTGGCCATGTTGGTGTACTTGTTGTAGCTGATTGTGACGCCGATATCAGTGTAATGACTACCACCAGCTGCAGCATGGTGAGCCGTCTCCGCCGCCGTGACGGGGGCCGTGACGGGCCGTGACGCTGCCGCTGGCCGTCTGCCTGAGCCGAGGCGACGTGGCGCGGCAGTGTTGGGCCGGCTCCGCCTGGCGACCACAAACAGTGGCCCCCATTGGCCGCCTCCCAGTTGTCCACCAGTGGCTGTGCCAACGCGGTGCAACAGTAGCGCGGCATTAGCTGTGTCCAACATACATGGTGCCATAGTCGCCCCATGGCGTCATAGTCACCCATGCTGCTATATTCGCTACATGGTGCCATAGTCTTCCCATGGTGCCATAGTCGCCCCATGGTACCATAGTCGCCACATGGTGCCATAGTCGCACCATGTTGCTCTAGTCGCTCCATGGTGCCATAGTCGCACCATGCTGCTCTAGTCGCTCCATGGTGCCATAGTCGCACCATGCTGCTATAGTCGCCCCATGGTACCATAGTCGCCACATGGTGCCATAGTCGCACCATGGTACCATAGTCGCCACATGGTGCCATAGTCGCACCATGGTGCCATAGTCGCCACATGGTGCCATAGTCGCTCCATGCAGTGTCAGTGACCACCACATGCTGCCATAGCCACCCCATGGTGCCATAGTCGCCCCATGGTACCATAGTCGCCACATGGTGCCATAGTCGCACCATGGTACCATAGTCGCCCCATGGTGCCATAGTCGCCCCATGGTACCATAGTCGCCACATGGTGCCATAGTCGCCACATGGTGCCATAGTCGCTCCATGCAGTGTCAGTGACCACCACATGCTGCCATAGCCACCCCATGGTGCCATAGTCGCCCCATGGTACCATAGTCGCCACATGGTGCCATAGTCGCACCATGGTGCCATAGTCGCCACATGGTGCCATAGTTGCACCATGGTGCCATAGTCGCCACATGGTGCCATAGTCGCTCCATGCAGTGTCAGTGACCACCACATGCTGCCATAGCCACCCCATGGTGCCATAGTCGCCACATGGTGCCATAGTCGCCACATGGTGCCATAGTCGCCCCATGGTACCATAGTCGCCCCATGGTGCCATAGTCGCTCCATGCAGTGTCAGTGACCACCACATGCTGCCATAGCCACCCCATGCTGCCATAGTCGCCCCATGCTGCTATAGTCGCCCCATTGTGCCATAGTCGCCCCATGCTGCCATAGTCGCCCCATGCTGCCATAGTCGCCCCATGCTGCTATAGTCGCCCCATTGTGCCATAGTCGCCACATGCTGCCATAGTCGCCCCATAGTGTCAGTGACTACCACATGTTGCCATACTCACCCTATGCAGTGTCAGTGACCACTATATGTTGCCATAGTCACCCCTTACAGTGGCAGTGACCACCACATGCTGCCATAGTCGCCCCATGCAGTGTCAGTGACCACCACATGCTTCCATAGTCACCCCATGCAGGGCCAGTGACCACCAAATGGTATAAACGGTAATACAAAAAAAAAGTTCAGCAGGTCCCGTGTCAAATGATTTTTGGCACAACAATATGAATGCGAGAGCTGCTTACGATACCAATATCTGCCTAGTTCGTTCATCTATTGATTGGTTTCGGACTTGCGTTATGCTTCCTCCCTGATTTCTACACGCATACGGATTGTTGCATAATTAACTCCATCGTTTCTCCCATGTCATTTTGTCAGACACCATATCAGAAAACGACAGCATCACCAGTATTGGATTAGGATGGCCAGTCAGCTGACAAGCGTCCACAACAGGGCCCGACCTTGTGGACTAAGGAGGTTTTCACTAGTCATTGTGCGCGGGGACGAGTAGCCTAGGGGTAAGTTGCTCGTCTCACAATCGAAATATTGTGGGTTCGAGTCCCACCTGTCGCTACTCTTCGCCCGCGACCAGTCGGCGTGGGAGATTGGCGACGCTACGTGACTCAACGGTCGATGTGTCGTAAAACCAACAACTGGCCACTAGTCATTGCACAGTGAACAGGTGTGAAGCCTATGTCGACGTGCTCTGCTGTGACAATTAGCAAGGAGTGATGCTCAGTTCTGCAGTTCTGCTGCATGATACCGGACACAGTAAACACATAAGGACGCAATGGAGTTGCTTTATTACCACCCAGCGGCAGACGCGACACGCTCGGTGTCGCGCAAAGCAACAAACAAAACACGAATGGCTCAGCCTCAACTCAACTCTCTCAACCACAATGAATAACAACGAACTTACTCATATCATCTACTATGCCCAGGGGCGGATCCAGGAACTTTCATCGGGGGAGGGAACGCATGTACTCTGGGGGCTCCATTGGCTGAGAAACTCGTTGAAATGGGGAGGAGGATGCAGCATGCCATCAGCTACTCGGTAGATCCGCCAGTGACTATAACAAACTGAATAAAGCACTAAGAAAGCATACAAAGTAAGCGAAAGGTGTACGAACAACCATAAGTTGAGGTCAAGGGAGCACATATAACATAGAGCTTCACTGTTAATGATTGCCCTCACTTATAGCATATAACCTGCAACAAAACTTTGGAGGCGACAATGGTGCGCGCAAGGCATTGCAATTTAGGATAAACACGAGATCAGTTAATCACACATTTTGCCTCGCTGGAGCGACACAAAACATTAGGTCAGGTTTTTGTTTGTTTCTTTGTTTGTTCTATTAAATATGTTATGCTACCTGAGGTTTTGTTTTGACATCGGCAAACATTTTATTTGGTTGATAATTTTTTTAGAAACAGGTTTTTTTTTGTTTTTTGGGGGGGGAGGGAGGAAATGGCTCGTCTCCGTTAGACTTTTTAAATGGTGAAATTTTTTAGACGGAAAAATGTGTTGATATTTTTTTCAGAGAAAAAGTGGGAAGAGGTTAGGCTATTTCAGGCTAGGATAGGATAGACTACATTTCTAAACATTGCGTGATTCTTCATGGCACATTACATCACTCAAAGCCTCATTTCTGGAATTATTTTCTTCGTCTCTGAAGAGTTTCTATTTGCAGCGGAACCGCCACCGCCACCGCCACCGCCACCGCCACCGCCATCACCATCGCCATCGTCATCGTCATCGCCATTGCCACTGCTACCACCACCGCCACCGCCACCACCACCGCCTCTGCCACTGCCACCGCTACCACCACCGCCACCGCTACCGCCACCGCCACCGCCACCGCCACCACCACCGCCACCGCCACCGCCTTGCACCTTATGGGCTGCGTTTTAATACTTCATCAGCTTACTGGAGCGGTGCGCTAGTTTTGACCGACGTTCAGGACAGGTGGCGTGTTTGGTTAAGTGTTTAGAATCCGGCCATCCACCTACATATGCCGCTGGTAGCAATTCCACTAAAGCACTGACCGTGGCTTACTGACAATGATCAGCTGCGGAACTCGACGTGTGAGCGCAATTTCTCAGGCGCAGCCAGTGCTTACAACACAACACCGCAAACACGTGATAATTATGGTTCGTGTTGGAGCCAAACGAAACTCATGCAAGCTCAATTTCGCTCAGCGTTCTTCGCGACATCTTTCCAACACTCTCGTTTGGAGACTTGAAAGGATGCTCAGCGATTCGTCTAGGAAAAGCTATATGCCAATATCAAGCCGCGATCAAACCAGTCATTGGGTTCACGTGCTCAGCACGCACTTTGCTATTGTGAGCGTGGGCCTCAGTTAGTCGCGGCATGTGACGCAAGCAGTGTTGACGACCCGACTCTCGGCTGACGACCCGCCCCTCGGCTGACGACCCGCCCCTCGGCTGACGACCCGCCCCTCGGCTGACGACCCGCCCCTCGGCTGACGACCCGCCCCTCGGCTGACGACCCGACCCTCGGCTGACGACCCGACCCTCGGCTGACGACCCGCCCCTCGGCTGACGACCCGCCCCTCGGCTGACGACCCGACCCTCGGCTGACGACCCGACCCTCGGCTGACGACCCGACCCTCGGCTGACGACCCGCCCCTCGGCTGACGACCCGCCCCTCGGCTGACGACCCGCCCCTCGGCTGACGACCCGCTCCTCGGCTGACGACCCGCCCCACGGCTGACGACCCGACCCTCGGCTGACGATCCGACCCTCGGCTGACGATCCGACCCTCGGCTGACGACCCGCCCTCGGCTGACGACCCGACCCTCGGCTGACGACCCGCCCTCGGCTGACGACCCGCCCCACGGCTGACGACCCGACCCTCGGCTGACGATCCGACCCTCGGCTGACGACCCGACCCTCGGCTGACGACCCGCCCCTCGGCTGACGACCCGCCCCTCGGCTGACGACCCGCCCCTCGGCTGACGACCCGCCCCTCGGCTGACGACCCGCCCCACGGCTGACGACCCGACCCTCGGCTGACGATCCGACCCTCGGCTGACGATCCGACCCTCGGCTGACGACCCGCCCCTCGGCTGACGATCCGACCCTCGGCTGACGATCCGACCCTCGGCTGACGACCCGCCCCTCGGCTGACGACCCGACCCTCGGTTGACGACCCGCCCCTCGGCTGACGACCCGACCCTCGGCTGACGACCCGCCCCTCGGCTGACGACCCGCCCCACGGCTGACGACCGATTTATTAATTGATAATTTGGGTTTAGGGGCGCATCAACTGCTACTGGTTATGTAGCGCCATTATATCCCTTTTCGTGACATTCAGACTGGCGGCATGGGTATATTTTCTGACGGGACATATTGCGTCCGATGTCGATATAGATCACCTGTCTGGACGATGTTCCAACTGTCGCCTAGAACATCGCAGCATGGCATTTCATGGAAATTGGAAGCGAAGTGACATATACGTTCCATCATGAAGTTGGGACAAGAAAACAGTCTGCGTCGAACCGTCAAATGTGAACGACATTGGAAACAGCGCGGCCTGGCCTCCCTTCTCAAAAGGTTGCCGTGCATTGCATACATGTGCCCTGTTTACAGGCGTGCCATAATCATCTTTTCTGACCTAAACCTTTTCAGTGATGACGTCCTCGGTGCCAGAACTGGTTTTGCCGATCGAAGTTTGTTTAAAACCTGGTATGGAGGAAAGCACAATCTTTTTTAGTTGTAATATCCGGCGGGGAGGGAAAAAGCTTGAGTCCTACGTGACTGAGCGGCACGCTTGGCAGCTCATTTCCGGTGATACCGGTATGGCTCGGTACACAGCAGAGGATAATCGCCTTACCCACTTTGCCCATTACCGTCAAACGCGCCAAGTATTTTGAGCAAACTGATTTGGTGAGTGAAAATTCTGAAGAGCCCTCAAGCTACCCAATGAGTCCGTTACAGGAAGATGTAGAATTTCACCTCCAACCTCAATAAAACCTTAATATTCGCAGCCAACTCAGCAGTATACGCAGAGGTGTGTGGTGGTAAAGTAAAAGATTTCGTTGCCGACCGACATACAAATTGCACCACAAGTTCCATTGATTGTTTTGGAGCCGTCAAAGTATGCATGAGAGTAGGAGCGATAAAATTCGAGTAGCTCTGAGGCTTCTGCTCCGAAAAGCTCTTGGGCAGTATGGTCTTCTTTGGCAGTCGCGAGGAGGATATGAATTTCGGGTGAGATTTTCCCATGGTGGAACTTGCGTGTGTTTTATCCTCACCTCACCTTGTAGTGGGATTTCAGCCTCTTGAAGTAGCAAGCGGATTCTGACGCAAAATAGTTGTAATATTTCACCGCTTTGCCCACGGAACTTCGAAAGCATGTGGTGTGAAAAAGGATTCATATGTAGGTATATGTAAGATGCGCTGGAAGGTTCCTCAGGTTTATTGCGTGATGGAGGCCCAGCTTCTCGCGTCTGTTTGCCAACGATTATTCATGGGCCTCCCTGCCAAAATACTCGCAGCTGGCGACATCCGAAATGCCCCTATGGCGATCCGCAATGCTGTGTGGCGTATTGTGTAAAGCTTCTATTTCAGGGAGCTACTGACACCGTTATAACACATAAAAGAGGCATAATCGAGCTTCGGGCGGATGAGAAGTCGATATGACACTAAAAGCGCCGCTCTATCAGCTCCGTAATCAGTTGGCGAGACACATTTCATAATATTCATTGCTCGGAAGCGCCTATATCACAATGTGTTGGGATGGTCGCCGTAGGATAGCCGGGCGTCCAGAATGACGCCGAGAAATCGAGTCGCGGCTTCACATGTATTTGCTGGTCGTACAACTTAACTGCCATCTCTGGACAGTGGCGACGGCGTCGGCAAATGTTGACAGCTGCCGTCTTGGAAGTGGAGAATCGAACGACGTTTAAAATTGTTCACTTTTGTGGGCAAGCTACGGCCATCAGTAGCTGTTTTTCCATGGATGGTGATAGTGCCACACATCACCAAATAGCCAAGTCATCAACAAAAAGTGGCCTTCCAATACTTTCGGCTGACGACCCACCCTTCGGCTGACGACTCACCCCTTGGCGGACGACCCATCCCTCAGACGACCACCCACCCCTCAGCTGATCACCCAACCATCAGCCAACCCCTCGACTGACCACCCACCTCTCAGCCGCCCATAGGCTGATGACCCACCCCTCGACTGACCACCCACCTCTCAGCCGCCAATAGGCTGATGACCCACCCCTCGACTGACCACCCACCTCTCAGCCGCCCATAGGCTGATGACCCACCCCTCGGCTGACCACCCACCTCTCAGACAACCCCTCGGCTGACGACCGACCCCTCGGCTGATGACCCATCCCTAAGCTGACGACCCGCCCCTAAGCTGACGACCCGCCCCTTGGCTGACGACCCGTCCCAAGGCTGACGACCCGTCCCTCGGGTGACCTCCCACCTCTTAACCAACCCCTGGGCTGACGACCTGCCCCTCGGCTGATGACCCACCCCTAAGCTGACGAGCCGCCCCTCGGCTGACGACCCGCCCCTCGGCTGGCAGTCTCGTCGTGTGGTTGGTGGTGCTTTCCGAGCGCAGCCGGCAGCACCACCACACTGATTAGAGTATATTTACAACCCGTATTGTTATAATCCAGGTGCCAGCATCCAGTCCCCTATAGGTACTTTTAAGAGTGACATTTGAGTCACAAAAAGTGCATCGGGGTACCATTATTACCGTGTTACAGTGACTCCCAAAACGTCTGAGAGAGCTTATTTGCAGATTACAGATTTGCATGAAACAAATCAATTCAGAGGACACGATTTCATCGGCGCTTTCGAATATCTAAGCTTGAAACAATGTCTAACAATCTAAAGTATGCAGGTGAACATAGACCCGACTGCACCTGAAAATTGCAGCAGAAACCATGCCCAGAGATGGTTGAACCGATTTGCATGCCACCTTCACCAATCGAATCACTTCGTACGATTTCATCAGCGCTTTTGAACATCTGAGTCCCGAACAATGTCTAGCAATCGTTCATCGACCAAACTTTAGACATTCCTGGCTCAATGACCTGACATGACCCTGATTGCCCACCAGCGGTCTTGTTTGGTTGTTCGGTCACTTTGGAGCATTTTGTGGGCGGTGCTGAATTCAACGTCCACACCAACCGCTGAACGCTAAGTTTCAAATTTGGAGCATTTTGCAATACACAGAAAATGTTATCACCATGTTGGCCGGACTTGGCCAGTGAAAAGTACATGAAAATGCATCGTGTCAATCGCCTCACAATGGATGTGAGAATACGCCTTGTGAAGGCTTGGCCAGATATAGGGTTGTTATCAGCCCCAGGAATACACAATGTCCGATCTCATCGGAAATTGGATCTTTGACAAGAGCTGGAGGGCCACCAGCTCACCAAGGCCTTCGAAATATAATTATATTGGAAGTAACTCGTCAACGACGGGAACGTTCCTCTTCTGCCAGTATCCCTAGGTCGTCCAGTTCGTGAATTCGCATGGGAGGTCAATTTGGTCCTCGCCATGTCCTTGCCATGTGGCCCTGCATGATTTTATGAGGGTACCTGCTCTCCCACACCCCAATGTTGGCTTTGCCCTCACAATACTTAAACCTGAAGACCCTATGTGGGATGCCTCCTCTCCCCCGAATCCATTTCGGCATGCCGTGGCTTTCATGTATTGTGCCCTCCCAATAGTTTTCAGAAACCTACACCTATGCACATCACCCTACTTTGTGACATCCACCCAACATTAAAGCAGCAGCATTAAAGAAGCATCAGGATGGTAGTCCTTTTCAGCCACTATCGGTCAGCTAAGACTTGCATAGCGGCCTTCTTGTCATGTTTCCTCTAAAATGACCAAAATTGTGCACCATCCACTGAGCACAAAAGCAAGACTTTCAGCCTATTGAAAAAGGAAATACTCACAATGGATCACTACAATCAATGCTAGATATGGGGCGCTGCCAGATTCATAATGGAAGAAATGAATATACCCAAAGTTTCTGAATCTCATGAGGTGTTTTCCAAATGGTGATTCTCTCACTAGTTACCATAAGCCTGCTGCTAATTTTCCGAAATATCGGTTAGGTACAGGTATAAATAGGTGGTATGTGAGTGGAACGTCAGTACCACCTAGTGATAATGAAACATCGCACATGCATAACAAGAGATCATTACAGTGCAGCCAGACTGCTGCACTGGTCTGGTTTCTTCGAATGACGCCCATCCGCTGCGGTCCCCCCGTTGTTACGAACAACATTGATCGACATGGCTGCAAAACAAATTGCACCTTCAACGATTTCCAAGGCGCATTATATTAATGGAAGACCGAGCAGCATTCCTAGGTTGAAAGTTTCAGCAATATTCACGGTGCTCTTCGCTGTCCGGTACGGACGCCGCGCTGAAAAAAAAACATCAATAAGCCGCTGACAATACGGACACCGTGCTGACAAAACATCAACAAGCCGCTGACAAGATAGACTACGTGCTGACAGAACATTAACAAGCCGCTGCGGGCAAGCATTATCCGCCAAGGACAATGTGGTAGTCCATCCTTTGGTACGGGTGGGTCCAGCAATTTTCACATAACAATGAAAGGAAGATTATTTTCTGAAGCGGATTGTGCGGACGCAGGGCTGGCGAGGTGGCTGCCCTGCCAACTTAAATGAACTCATACGCATCGTCAGCATGGAAGATGCATTCACGGTGTTGCGGTGCGGTGCCCATGCGTCTCGTGTGTGTCGTGCCTGCGGAGCACGCGATATCCCATCAAAACTGAGCCAAACCAAGCGAAGAGCACCGAAGCCTCTTTCGCCCCTCGCAACTCGAGAAACCTCGCAACTGGCAACACGTACGGCCAGCCGTAGAAGCGACGCGAAGCCAGCACCACCAAGAAGCTTCGACGCCACTGGCGTAACAGAACGGCTGCTTGCCAACGTGCAAACGTGGCGAACAACAAAAGCCGGGTCGCGTCGAAGGCGTGCCACAAGAGCGTCGCCAACGTCAGCTGTCCCCAGCCTAAAGGGCACCGAAGACACCGACCAGCCTCCCACCAACTTCTACTCTACCCTAGGGACCTCCAACTCTAGCTCTACTCTACACTACCAGGCTGCTCTACATCTGCAAGCTCCAGGTTGGTCCGGCGGTGCCGTCGACCCTCCCCCCCTCCCCCCATTCATACCGCCGATATCAGTAATCAAGTGTACACCTATCTTTCCTAACCCAACGCCAAACCCAAGACTCTCTACAACATCAAACATGAGCACAAACACACTGGTCACACCAACGGATGACTTCCTCCTCTGCCGCCGGGATTATGGGGAGCCCATGGGCTCCCTTGACCCCGAGACGGTGGAGGAAGAAATCACCCGTCGGACACGACAGCCACTCCATGCACACCAGATACGATCAGGGGCACTCCTCATACAATCTTACAATTTCAACGACGCAGACATCCTGACACACATCACTGACATCACCGGCATACCTGTCACCGTAACCACCGGCCATACATCTGAACGGTTCACAAGGCATGATATACGCACGGGAGGTGGCCTGGATGGCGAAGGAGGAACTGGCTATCTGGTTTAGGAGCCATTGAATCTCCTCCGTCTCCAGGCCACCCGCCCCAGCGCACAAGGAAAACCCGAACGCACTCATACTGACCTTCAACACCAGCCACCCACACAGGTTAAAGCCGGCTACATTAGGCACAAGGTCACACCACGAGCACCCCTCCCCGAAGCTGTCAGCGCTGCCAGCGGTACGGACACTCGAGAGGGTGCCACGACACAACACCCACCTGCGCAAATTGCGCCGCACCACACGACACAAGCACGTGCACCTCCAGCACACAACGCTGCGTCGGTTGCGGCGGGAACCACACCTCCCGGGACAGGGCCTGCCCTCAGTGGGCGAGGGAGAAGGAGATTCTCAGTCTCGTCCACCTAGAAGGCTGGACCCTGCCGCGGGCGAGGTCGTGGGTCAACGACCAGTAGCCGACGCAGCCCATACACCATAACGTAACCACACACTCGACACAGACACAAACATCACACACGACCCCAATACCAACCAAATAAACACAGGCAGACCCAGCAATCATAATCAGGCCATAACCCAAAGCACTAAAAAAAGCCTCGACACCACTCACCCACCCACTCTACACAGGAACCACCTCCAGTGCCACAGCGAGGATCACGCAACACATCACCAGTCCCAGGAGCATCAAGACCATCAGAACCACTACTAACACCATACGCAGTACGCAAAAACCTACGCTTCAAATTCGAAACATTCACAGACTCAGACGACAACAGCTCCGAAACCACAGTCACTACCCACGCACCTACAACAAGAACAAACCACAAACCAAACACCACCTCTACAACAACAAAAAACACCCGCGCCAAAACCTCTCGACACTAGTCGACATCTTAAAAACAACTTAATTGACCCAATCTCTCCCTAAGACTACCTATGATGTGTAAAATAACAAAACAAAACAAACAAATAAGCAAAAAACACAAAATAAAACAAAAAATTCGAAGACAATATAGGCCCAAACCAGTGTATATATGCACCTATTGCGTTGTTCACTAAACGGTGATGACCCGACCATACCCCCCCCCCTCCCTCCCCCTCTACAACCCCTATGGCACCGACCGGACCACCTGCTCAACTCATCTCTAACTCACCTAAACAGCCGATATCACCGGAGGGCGACAGGCTAGTCACATTTAACTAACCTTTGTGGGCATCGACCTCTTGGACTTGCTATGCTATTTAAGAACCAGACAAAGGTTAATAAAGGCGAAATAAAGAGCATTCTGAACGCAAACAGTGCTCCCCTAAACAGTGAGCATCTTGAGGAGGTATGAACGGGAAACTCCTGCCAGTAACTCCCGGCACGAGCCTTTTAAACAGGGGCCACACTATAATGGTCTCAGAAAAAGAGTGGGCCTCCTAAAGATGGCACTCAAATATGTTCCTCCTTCACAGGAAAACAAATAACCTGGCTTAGGAAATAACTAGGAGGAGGAATAACTATTAACTAGGAAATAACCTTGAATAATGTGTTGCGTCGCGCTCCAGGCGGTTCTTGTCAACACCAAATGTTTGAACGCAAAACAAACTAATCCTGGTTGCTAGATAGGTGCTTCCGAGTGCACGCGTAGTGTTGGGTACCGTACATATGTGGCGCTCCGATTCAAGACTCCGGGCTGCAGCAGCTTCTGTATTCCCTATACCCTCATGAAGTCGGTCTCGGCCGGTCGCAATCAGGTAGCGCACTACTCGGGCAGTCAAGTTGTTCCGGATCGTGACGTAGCCGAGGCGATATTCGGCAGCACTTTGCGTGCACCTCAAGCGAAAACGGCCAATGTTTGCCATGACTTTACACAAGCAATTTTAAATATATACGGGCAAATCTGACGCCATGCTAATGCCTGATCAATTCTACATACGAATCCGGATCCTGTTTACTTGTATCTTCTCGACAAAGCATGTTTCCTTGCCGGTAAACGAAGACACTACACAAAACTGGCCGGCCGACTCCCGGAGGGCGGGGCTGAAGTCGTTGCCATGACAACCGGCTGGCCCTTAAGGTCAATTGTGCATACAGGCTCGAGAGAAAAGGAAGCTGCTGTTAAATGAAATTGAACGTTATTTCTCATTCTGTGTACCCTCCGTTTCACGGCATCCTTTGCTTTCTCATCTAAGCTGAATATAGGGGAAACTAAAGCACGTCATAGTACCACGTGCTCTTTTCTAAGGAAAAGTATATTTTCGCGGAATACTCAGTGGCGTAGTAAATTTAATTAAACATGTTGATCTCACGAAGGACCATTTGAAAATTCACAATGCTCAAAAATCGCATATAATCTCGTATTTATTAGTTAGATTTAGACATGCTGACTTCGTCAAGGACCATTTGGAACTTCACAAGAAGGCTCCAAAATCCTTCCAAATCTTGGATTCAGAAGTTAGATTTAAATTTTGTAATTTCACCAGGGATCATTTAGAAATTCACAACGCACCGAAATCTCTGAAGTCTCCAAAATCTCTGATAATCCAGAATTTATCAGTTTCATCTCGACATAATTTATGTCATATAAATCATTCAGCGCTCTGGCGAGGAACATATAATGTCATCAAAATCACACGATAGCCTTCTCTCGATGATTGCAAAAATAGTCGAAAGTTACTTAGCTGGTGAATATTCGGGTACAACCCTTCATCAAACAACAAAGAATATGCAATTCCAACCAACGGTCGAATTCTCATTGCCTTATTTTATTATCTATGTCGATGTCGTGCCTTGCTAGGCATATGCTTTTTTAATTCCGGAGACGGCTTCAATACGCACAAGGATAAAAACTTAAGCCTACCAAGGCACGACATTGACATAGATAATATAATGAGACAGCAAGAATTCGACCGTTAGTTGGAATTGCTTTTTGTTGTTGTTTGACGAAGGGTTGTACCCGAACATGCACCATCTAATCATAAATAATCAAATCATACATTTTGTTTGTTTATTCGTTGGTTCACGACACACCTTATGCACATTCACGGCTAATGGCGCCGCCCACACTGTTTCGCCGGTAAGCCTCGGGATTGGGAAATGTCCTGAGTGGCGCTAGAGTCGAACCCGGTACCTTTGGTACCCATAGCCCGACACCTTAACCACTCGGCCATCCCCGCCTCACCAAATCATACATTTAGAAGTTAAATTTATGCACTTTGATTTCACTAAGGATCATTTCGAAATGTATCAGGAGGCTCCAACATCTATAAAATGCACATCCACACAAATATGCGTACGTGAATATTGCAAGTGCAAAAACTTATTGAGAAGCGTCAAAGGTATCTGCGGATGAAAGCTGCACTTCAACATGGACAATTGCCCTTGACAGTACAGTATTAAATATGGGATGCATACATAGCAGCAGGTATGCACGTAATTGGAGTTACTTTTCTTAATCTCACTGAATAAGCACGAAACTAAAATGAAACACAAGTGCACCTAGTTCCAAAGCTGTAAACTTTTCAAACACATCAACTTTTCAAATCAAGGACGTTAAGTTTCTGCCGTGTGTGTGGCACTATATCATCAAGTGCCATGAATATGCTAGGTTTTGAATATTCTACTACACGATTTTATAATCCGCCAGACATGAACCGCATTCCAGTAGAATATCGCATATTCTAGCGTATGACGTCACGAAGGCACGGAGATACTAGATCTGAGAACCTACTAAACTTGGGTGTACCCGTTCTTTAATATGCTCTGGCGCACCGCACCCACCCTCGCGCTCTCGCATCTTAAGTCCGACCCCGCTCCGCTCTGCCAAAGCAACCGAGGTCACCTTCAAATGGCCCCGGGCGCGCCACCCCAGAGGCGCACCCAGTGCAGCAGCACGCGCGCACACCACGTAGTGCCCGCTGCACCGCCAGCCGCACCCACACCACTGCTGCTGCCGCATACCGCCGGGCACGGGCGGAGGTAGGCGCGTCACATCCCTTGCACATAGATTTTCTGTGTGATGGTGGAGTGTGATGGCGGGCCAGTGGCGATTGTCCCAGCGTCGGTGGTCTAGTTTTATTGGTTGAAAATGTGACTGCGACAGGCACCCCGAATCAGGACCAACCTGGTCTTTTGTGCCAATCGCAAAATGGCCCATGTTACATGATTGCTGATGTATAAAATAAATACAACTAAAGGATAATAATAAGCGTTGTGGGACCTTCGTCACCTCTTTCAAAATTGTGGACCACCTGCCAAGCCTCTGGAGCCTCCTGGTCCAACCTGGGTGCCCTTTATGCCAGTTTAGGTGGCATATGCTTCGTCCTGGGGGTCTCCCCTCCCATCTCCATCGTCCGCCTATTAAGAACCAGATCTTTTTTTTTGAGGCTCCTTGTCCGTGACCGACTAACCTGAGTGCCTACCAATCGTCTTGGGGGTTGTGGGGTAGCGGGGGGGGAAGCGGGCAGCCGTCCCCTTCTGGAGGGTCCGAGGGGGCCATCCAGGCGACCGCCTTGGTGGACCCGCAAGGGCCCAAGACATCAGTGCAGGGGGCTCTGGGCTGACGTGAAGGGCCCCTGAACGAACGAAAGTGGTCCCGGGCTGACGGAAAGGGTCCCGGGCCGATGAAGAGGACCCCAAATCAACGGAGAGTGCCCTCGGAAAGATGTTGACGGCCGCCCTTGGCTGTGCTAACGTGAAGGGCTTCTAAATCGACAGATGGGATTCAAGCCGTACAAGGGTTCCCGGCCTGACTGGAGGGCTCCAAGCTGTTGAAAGAGGGCTTCCGGCCTGACAAAGAAGACCCAGGCTCGATAAGGGAGAAGGGAAGACCCTGTATACCCTGTAATAAGGGAAGACCCTGTGTCAAGGGAGAGGACCCTTAGCCGCGGAAGGACCCTGGGCCATCGGAGGGGACCCAGAGCGGGTATGAAGGGCCTCCAGGCCGGTGGAGGGGTCTGAAACCGCACAAGGGGCTCCTTGTGCGGCTGCCCAAGCTTTTGAAAGAGGGGACTTCGACCGAACGGAGTGTTCTGAGCCATGAACGAGGATCCCTGGTCTGACGGAGGGGAATCCCGGGCCGGACGTGCCATTAGGTTGGCTTTTGCTCACGCTGATGGAAAGGGGCTCAAAGCTGACAGGGGATCTAAAGCCGATAAAGAGGCCTCCTAGCTACGGAGACGATCTGGGCGGAAGCGAAGGGTTCCCGGTGCGACGTAAATGGCTTCTGAGCCCATAGAGGGGCCCGGGCTGTTAAAGATCGGTGTCATTCCCATGTGGGAACGGGCACCCGCCGCTTGGTAGGTGTGATGGGGCTGAATGTGACCGCCCTGAGTAGCAAGGTTATAATCGAGGGAAAATTTAACGCATCTTGCAGCTTGTGACGAAACGGCGCTGGAGACCTGAAGACGTCCACTCTGAGGGCTAGCAAGGGCCGTGAAGACAAGAGGGCCCGCCCGAATGCCCATGCCAGCTGGAAAGAGCACCCTTAGCCGGAAAAGGTCCCTGGATGCTGAGGAATGACCAAGGCGCATGAGATCCATAGAGGGACTGGACGCTTTTTGGATTTAAAAGGGCCCTGAAGGATGAAGAGGACCACTGAGCTCAGAGCTGAAATCCCCCTGAGACGGGAGCTAGGCATGGCTATTGAGGACTGTGATGGGCCCCTAAAACCATGAGAGGGCCGCGGGGGATGAAGAGGGAGTATTAGATAAGACTGGACTGGAATTCTCCTAAGGTTGCCAGTGGCCCAAAATGGACGAGCAAGGTCCTTAGGATATTTTTTTTAAATCCTGTTGGCTGGCGATTGTGATGAATATTGAGTGCCCGGGATAGGGCTAAAAACCCTTGAAGCCAGGACTGGAAGGCCTGGAAGGGTCCTGCACAGCTGGAGAGGGGCCCGGACGATTGAAAATGGTCACCGAGCGCTACAGCGGACGGCTCGGATGTCCATGGGTCCTCGAAAAAAGTCCCTATGAGAAGAACAGGGCGCCCTGAAATATAGAGTTTCATAAGGGATGGCGATAGCAGTGAGGAATGATGAGCGTCAGTTTCGGTGCCAGACTGCCCTTGATAGCCCGAAAGGCTGTCGAGGAATGAGGCTGGCCCCCGAATGTTAGAGCAAACCGGACTGTGATGCTGTCGAGGCTTGGGAGGAACACTGGGGGGATAAACAGAGCCTACGAGATAAGGAGAGTTCCGAGATCTGGCGACGGTCGCCAGCAATTTTAAGGTTTGTCTCGGAGTTTGTTTATCGGGTGTTTCACGACGCACTTCCTGCACATTCACGGCTAATGACGCCGCCCACACTGCTTCGCCGGCGGGCCGCGGGATTGGGAAATGTCCGGAGCGGCGCTAGTGTCGAACCCGGGACCTTTGGTACACAGAGCCCAACACTTTAACCACTCGGCCATCCCCGCCCCTTGTCTCGGTTACATGATCTGTCTACCTTCCAGCGAGTTACAGGACCTCGCTGGAAGCTAGACAGGTTTGTCAAGGGCTATGAATATCACATGCATGGGTGTAACCACTGGTGGGGGGGGCACATCCCCCATCAATTTCTGAAAAGTGGCGATTTCTCCCCATCAATTTTTTTTTCAGTGTCCTAAGCCTCAGCTACCTGACCAAGATCGCTGCAAAATTATACTTAATCATATATAAAGTGAAAATATATATGCAAAACAATCACCAAAAATACTAGAAACCGATCAACCCAATGAAAGGGATTCACAGGCTATCTGTCGTCATAACATCTCCGAATAGTAAATCAGCGAACGATATAAATTTATGCTCCCAGGCCATTCTTGAATAACATGAATCTTGGCCATCTTGTGTTTTTGCTTCGATAGAAAATTGTACCTTGCCAAGCAACAAATTTGCATTATCGCAAGGCTTTAGTATAGTCTTAGGTTGCAATCCGCGGCTCGTATATTGATATATCTTGAACAAAAGTGACTTTGGATGTCCTTGGGTATCTTCAAGATCATAGAGGGGCCATAGGCAGCATTAGGCAACTACGTCAAGTTCATTTCATATTCGTATTCAGCGGCGTGTTAGCCAGAGGCGTATTTGTATTGGAATCGGCATTCAGCGACGGGTTTATGATCGTTCGAATCAATTATCATAAATGCTTCTGCTTGCACTGAACACGTTGGAAACAACTACATAGGTCTCACATTACCCCTTAAGGGTCAAGGTCCAATGCAAACCGGGTTTTTCGGTTGCTTCCCATTTTTTTCCGTTCACACACAAGCATGCCAAAATCTGGTAACAAGCAATAGTCTTGAACCATGTGAACCATCGTGTAACATTTCAAACCGGCACATGTCAAGGGCAAAATTATTGGTCAAAGGTTAGTTTGATTTATTAGATGGCGATCCCGACCGAACGCGAGGTTCGGTTGCTATAGCTTCAATTTCCATCAAATGGGCGTCATTCAACGCGGTTTGTTATGCGGTATCAGAAAGCTAAACGATCAAATTATCTTCCAAGGCTAAAGGCTAATCTGATCATCCGGTACGCTTGTTTGCTTTCGTTCTCGTTCAAACCTATCGAAATTTGGCACCAACCAATAACCAGTGGTGAACACTCGAGTAACATTTCAAACCGGGCCATGTCAAGGTCAAAGATTTGATTGAGTTATTCGATGGCCTTGCGTTTCGTCGCTATGGCTTTAATTTGCCGAAAATGGGTGTCACTCGACGTCGCTTGTTGTGCAGTATCAGAAACTTGATAATTCGAGTTGGGTGTTTTGGCGGATTTTCTAACATGCTTCGTTATAAATTCACCCATGGCTCGTCAGTTTCAGACGGAAAAAATCCGTCGAAGATACACCGAATATTGTGCGGCCATCGTACCGTGGTGACGTCGTAGTCGCAACTTGCAACCCACTTGACTCCGGCAAAAGTGCATTTGATAACAACGGACGCATACTAAGGTATGCTAGAACTCTGACTGGTGAGGCGCAAAGATAGCGATGATACAAACACGAAAACATTCAAATGCTGACAAAATACCACTATCGCCGCATTGTCTCCACATACAAATAATACGCATTGCTAGCAAATACATGGGCTCTCAAGTGTATTCCTTCAATGGCAAAACCTCGCTAGTCATTCGAAACGTCATCACATCAGCCCGCCATGTTCCGTGCAATGCAGCCGGGCGAAGCCACACACAGCGGGAGCGGCGGAGCTTGCAGTCGGACCGAACACGGACGTTCCAAAATGCCGATTATGAGAACATATGACGTCACAGATATGACCATAGTTAAACACACACGGTCCCGAGTCAACAGCTGACGGTGGTGGTATGAAGTATGATGGTGGGAGCGATGAGGGGTTTGAGGCTTCAGACCGATATCATTCGGTCCCACACTGATGGAGCACCATCAGCCGTTCCTTTCATCAACCACTACAGCACGTTGAGTCAACTGCTCATAATTATCATAGTACGGGCACTGAAACCGTACCAGCGGGAAACAGCCAACCTTCCACTGGAAAGCTATCACCGGCATCATGCCAACAGGACGCCACGGTGCCTTGTCAGCAGCTCACTGACATCATGTCAACAGGTCGCCGACATCATGTTGACAGGTCACTGACATCATGTCAACAGGTCACCAACATCATGTTGACGGCTCACCGGCATCATGTCAATAGGTCGCCGACATCGTGTCAGCATGTCGCCAGCATCATGTTGGCAGGTCACCGAGATCATATCAATAGGTCGCCGACATCGTGTCAACAGGTCACTAACATCATGTTGACAGCTCACCAACATCATGTCGGCAGATCGCCAACATCATGTTGACAGCTCACCAACATCATGTCAGCAGATCGCCAACATCATGTTGGCAGGTCACCGAGATCGTGTCAACAGGTCGCCGACATCATGTTGACAGGTCACTGACATGTGAACAGGTCATCGACATCATGTTGACAGGTCACCGATAGCATGTGAACAGGTCACCGGTATCATGCTGACAGGTCGCCAACGTCATGTTGGTAGGTCACCGACATCATGTCAACATGTCACCGATATCATGTTGACAGGTCACCGACATCATGTTTACAGGCCACCGACATTATGTGAATACAGCGCTGCTGATGGTGGTCTCGGGCGAGCTAAACAATTGTTCCTCCTTGCCGTAGACGTCCAAAATGTTCTCAGACACGTCCCACAGCACCTCACGCGTACACGGCGAATACAGCGTCTGCAAAGAAATGCGGTGCCACTCATCACCCAGGGTTCGAGAACAGCAAAGTCATCACAGGCCAAAGGTGCGGGAGCCTTACTATCAGTCGGGCGCTGGTGACTACAGCATCACACTATACAGCCGGACACAATACAGAACGTACTCGCGCACCATCAGCCAAGACGGGGACGAGTGGTCTAGGGGTAAGTTGTTCGTCTCACGATCGAAAGGTTGTGGGTTCGAGTCTCACCTGTCGCTACTCTTCGCCCGCGACCAATCGGCGTGAGAGATTGGCGACGCTGCATGACTCAAGGGTCGATGTGTCGCAAAACCAATAACCAACCAACCAACCATCAGTCAAAACGATATAATGTCTTTTTTAATGCTGGAGCTGAAAGTGGAGCTTACGGAGCGTTTCCAAAATTTCCTCGAGATATTCAACGTATTCCGTAGATTGGTTAAAATCAAATGACTGAGGTAACAACAACAATTTTGACAACAATTGCCCAACAATACGCTGACAACAATTTTAATCGGTAAAATGTAGGTTCAAAGTGTCTGGGGCTGCGATTACTCCCCAGACAGACGGACAGACAGACAGACAGACAGACAGACAGACAGACAGACAGACAGACAGACAGACAGACAGACAGACAGACAGACAGACAGACAGACAGACAGACAGACAGACAGACAGACAGACAGACAGACAGACAGACAGACAGACAGACAGACAGACAGACAGACAGACAGACAGACAGACAGACACAGACCGAGGTACCAGTAGTGCCACATCGCCACGTATCCAGACGTACCAGACGTACCAGTGAGAGCACTATTTCCAAGAAGGCAAAAGTACCAGCGCTGTGCACCATTGCAAAGTAACCCGAGACACCAGTACAGTGCGCCATCGTCAAGTAGCCAGAGGTAGCAGCGGAGAGCACCATCGCCAGGTAGCCAGAGGCATCAGCGCAGTGCACCATCGCCAAGAAGTCAGCAGCGCCAGAATCGAATCACATCTTCACCGTCGTGAAGTAGCTAGACGCCAGTACCATGCATCACCCCCGATTAGCCAGAGGTGCTAATGCATTGCGTCATGGCCTGGTAGCCAGAGGTACCAGTACATTGCGTCATGTCCTGGTAGCCAGAGGTGCTGGTACAGTGTGCAATCGCATTTGCATTAGTATTGTGTCGATCGCCGGCTGGCAAAAATCCGACTACAGGCGAAGACAAATCGCAGACCTCCACTGCCATCACGAGCACACATAAACACCGAGTAGTGTCGACGCTACAAAGCTAACGTTATCCCGCACGACAAACAAAGCCTTTGTTTTATGCTTCGGTCCGAGTGGCATACGCCTACTGATTGTGTAAAAAGGACTACACAACATATCAGCCTGAGGAAGCGAGATGAATTAATCACACTCCGGCGTAAGCCCGATAAAGGCGCCGTCACCAATAGTTGTCACACAGCCAAATGGCACACCCAAGACACACGCTGCAATATGTCCTGTTCTTTTCAGTGGCCAGAAGGCATGAAGAGTCCATAGGACGGCTATAGACTTTGTACATTAACCCAACGTCTGCCGCACACAGTAGGTCCGCCGCCTTATTACGAGCGAAGTGACAAATCGCACGCCAACGCTGTGTAGACGACCTGCGGACGGCCTGCATTGACAGCGGCCATCCACCACCAAATGGCCTTGGTAACGCTACCATACACAAACCAACCTGGCCGGACACTGCGCACCATACGCGGGGCCTTTATTGCGCCTGATATTGCTCGTTCACGTATGGATTTTTGCACCATAACCGATGGCCAAGCAGCCAAACACGACCAGAACCTGCACAGCTTCGTATACTCTGACCAACTTACATGCCTACTACCAAAATTTCAGGGTGTCACTCAGCACAAAGGCTTTCAACATTCGTGGACTGGCTAGGCGGAGAGTACGAAACCACCTCACTAATTTATCGTTGTAGTCTCAGCTGGTGTATTCCAATGCCGAGGTACCAAATTACCCCGACAGAGGGTACGACTATTTTCGGAGAGTTTGTGTGATTGCACACCACAACATACCGCACCGCCAGCAGATCTGCCCAACTGAACAGCACACACCGCACCGTCAGCGGACCTGCCCAACTGAACAGCACGTACCGCACCGCCAGCAGACCTGCCCAACTGAACAGCACACACCGCACCGCCAGCAGATCTGCCCAACTGAACAGCACGTACCGCACCGCCAGCAGATCTGCCCAACTGAACAGCACACCGCACGCCACCTCCCAACTGAACAGCACCCCCACACCGCACCGCCAGCAGACCTGCCCAACTGAACAGCACACACCGCACCGCCAGCAGATCTGCCCAACTGAACAGCACGTACCGCACCGCCAGCAGACCTGCCCAACTGAACAGCACGTACCGCACCGCCAGCAGATCTGCCCAACTGAACAGCACGTACCGCACCGCCAGCAGATCTGCCCAACTGAACAGCACACACCGCACCGCCAGCGGACCTGCCCAACTGAACAGCACGTACCGCACCGCCAGCAGACCTGCCCAACTGAACAGCACACACCGCACCGCCAGCGGACCTGCCCAACTGAACAGCACCACCCACCCCAGCACCTGCCCAACTAAGCTGCACCGCCAGCGGACCTGCCCAACGAACAGACGTCCGCCCCCGCGCGACCTGCCCACTGAACAGACACACCGCACCGCCAGCGGACCTGCCCAACTGAACAGCACGTACCGCACCGCCAGCAGACCTGCCCAACTGAACAGCACGTACCGCACCGCCAGCAGACCTGCCCAACTGAACAGCACGTACCGCACCGCCAGCAGACCTGCCCAACTGAACAGCACGTACCGCACCGCCAGCAGACCTGCCCAACTGAACAGCACGTACCGCACCGCCAGCGGACCTGCCCAACTGAACAGCACGTACCGCACCGCCAGCAGACCTGCCCAACTGAACAGCACGTACCGCACCGCCAGCAGATCTCGCCGGCCGAATAGCACGTCCCCAGAAGCATTGCCAGACCAACAGCACACCTACCAGGACGAACAGCACCCCACTAGCAGCATTGCCAGACCAACAGCTGACCTACCAGGACGAACAGCACCCGACTAGCAGCGTTGACAGGCCAACAGCAGACCTACCAGGACGAACAGCACGCCACCAGCAATATTGAAGCAGGTGCTGTCTATTGAGTGCGTTGTCCGGAGCGACAACGAATGCTACGATCAATCGACGTCTAGCGCGAAAACTCGCACAAATAATGCAAAGGTTCCGGGGAAGGTATGCGGTGCAGTGAGCAGATCGATGCACAGAGCCAAAGCCATTACCAGACCCAGCCAGCATGCTGCGCAGTGCACAGCAAATAACACTATCACGTTGAGTGCAAACAGCCATTATAGTCCACGAAGTCAGGTTTTGTGACCGGTGTAAAGATCGTATCGTGCATCGTGATGAGCCTTGACCGCGAAAGTCAACAGGAAACGGAGGGTTTGTGGATGTTGCGGGTTCATGATGTTCTTCAGTTGTGAGCACTTGTGTACTGCACATTCCGAACCGTAATGCACCTTTCCGCATCATACATCTTTCTGGAAGCCGAAACGTTTTCATCACAAGTTTGACACCTTTTCGTAAGAGCTGTATACACTTTCACAAATAAATTCAGAAATACACAAATGTTAGACATAAGTATGAAAACACAAATATATACAGACGCGAATTTGCCGCTCCGGAAGCTCAGTTTGTTAGGACGTTGGCCTGCACTGGTTTCCTCTGTCCTGACAACACAGGGTTCCGGTCGCTTCACGCGCTGGCATTTAGCCCCCGGCTGGAAGGGTCAGTTGGCAGCTGGCTCGATAAGGACGGGGACGAGCTACCGAGCGGCCGTGTCGGTGCATTGACGGCACCTTAAACTTTCGCACGTCTAAATTCTGCACGTCTAAATCATGCAGTTGTTAAACGACGGCACGTCTAAATTCTACAGTGGAACTGGAATTTATGGTCCAGGGTTTACGCAGGGTGGGGCCAGGGTTTACGCGACAAGCTCTGCTTAGCAATAGAGCCCTGGTTGATAAAGCCATCCCAGCAAGAACCCGAATAAATATCACAATGTCACAATATTTGTTTAATATCACAAACGTAAGCCAAACAGAGATGAATACTGGTAGTTCAGTTACCGATTCAACACAATTTCTAAGTTAACAGTGGGGTAATGCGTTGGTGAACTAGCCAAAACACTCTCCAGATCACCGGAACAAGACATCAATTTATAACATTACGAGGTTTCCAGAGACAAGCGACAAAACGTCCTTTTCGACTTCCATGAGCCCGCACTGAGCAGGCTCCTCCTTCACCTACAACTACACTCCGCATTTAGTCATGTACTGCCCACAATTTCGACCAGTGGTGGAAAGACTGGAAGAAAGGACGAAGTACTGGAGTTGTTAAGTTGTTGGTCTCACAATCGAAAGGTTGTGGGTTCGAGTCTCACCCGTCGCTACTCTTCGCCCGCGACCAATCGGCGTAGATTGGCGACGCTACATGACTTAGCGGTCGTTGTGTCGTAAAACAAAAACCAACCAAGGCTTCCTGGTGGTCTGGCCGCCGGATCCTGGAGGCACGCAATATCCCCACCACGTAAAGGTGATGCCTCGTCGGGGGGGGGGGGGCTGGAGATCCTTAACGAAGCCAGGGCTCTAAAACCTTTTTTCAAGACATATTTTCGGATTGAATATGGAAAATGACAACTTAGCATAAGCACGGTACCAAGCCAGGGGTTCAGACCCCCCCCCCCCCAACCAATGCGGTACCTCAAGCCATGACTGATAATGAGATTCACTTCTCGTCTAGGTGTCCTTCATCTGGTCCAGCCACAACAGTGTCTTTACCACAGCGACACGGCAACATCATCGAGGATAATGCACAGGAAGTGGGAGAGACATAAAATCCCAAAATATGGTGTTCAGCGGGGGATGGGGTGCACCCAAGAATTTCCTGAAACATTTCATGAGCGCACAAATAATGTTTGTGAGTTCATGTATGGCTGCACTGAAGAAGCTCAATGCCTTTGTGAAAAGTACCGATTTCAGCAACTCTCAATTGAACCTCAGTTCCTCCGTTGTACGATACTACACGACAGTAACCACAAGTCTCACTTCCTGCTCTTTGAATTACCAGAGCATATCTTATCAGACAACTCACACTTACGACTTATCACAACCAGTAACTCCAATGACTGTGAGGATATTGATGAAGGTAGACAGGTAGGTAACTAATACCCATCAAGGGTAGTATCTACCCCGAAACTGGCCAGCAACAATGATCCCATCCCGACAGCAACCCAGTTCTTCCAAGAAAAAAAAACTCATCAAATGAAGGAAACCACCATAGTCCGCTCGCCAAATGAAAGAAGCCACCATTCACAGTTGGTCGGACGAAGAGGCCCTTCTTGGACTCGATGGACTCGGCGCTCTCCAGCTCCAAGTCGGCCAGCAATTGTTGAACTACTGTCAGTACAGTCTATACATACTGCATCTCTTTTTGTTTCCTTCACAATTGAGTTCCCCTACACCAATTGACATGGGAAGGTATGTGCGTGTGTATATGTGCATGCAACATACACGTGTGGATCTCCACATACCAATAAATGCATGTGCATGTATACGGCTGTGTGTGCATGCATGTGGCGGAGGGGCGAGGGCAGTGACGTACTTGGTACCAGGTCCGGCCGTCCTCCGATGAGCCGGGAACATTGATACCATAGCACTGCAGGCTCAGGTGGAGACAGGCCACGGCCAACAGCTGCGGCTTGGTCTCCAACACAAACTGGTCCATGTACAAGTCCTGGAAAATACAGCGTCAACTGGCGCCGTCTGCCCATCACGATTCGCTTGCACTTACCAAAGTATTGAGAAAACTGTCGAGTTAGTATTCCGTGCCCGTGACCTTGATGATTGAGCTAAATGTCATCGGACGAAAGAGCAAGCGTTAGATGAAGATGCGAAGTACATACATGAATGTCTTCAAATATTACAAGTATGCATAGCACAAACTATGTACGAGTGCCCTTTTATATGATTTGGTTGGCACATCAAGTTCACTAAAGGAAAAATGTGGCTGAATCAAGGTAACTTTGTCTAAAAATTTGCATCGCATTGCTGGACAAAAAATATGCTGAGCGAAATGAGGGAGGGCGGGTGTACTGACCTTATTCAACCCAACTTTGGGTTGCTACAACTTAGCAGGGGGGTGATCTAATTGAACGCTGGATGGTCACATACCCCTACAGAGGGATGCAAAACTATACCCATAAAAGTGTGGATATCCACCCTCTTCCCGAAATTAGCACTCACCAGCTGATGAGGGATGCTGGGCACGATACACAACCAGTCAGTAACACTGAACACGGTGTAGGATCGGCGACTGACCTCAAGCAGTGTCCAAGCAGTTCTCCGGAGCGGGAACTTCATTAGCACGTCACTGCCAAGCCAGTCTTCCAGAGTGACCAAGTAGTGTAGTAAGTACTGACAGAGGAGCCCAGTACATCGGCGTCAGCACAGCACCACCAACATCGCGTCAGCATAGCACCACCGACATCGGCGTCAGCATAGCACCACCGACATCGGCATCAACACAGCACCACCAACATCGGCATCAACACAGCACCACCAACATCGGCGTCAACACAGCACCACCAACATCGGCGTCAACACAGCACCACCAACATCGGCGTCAACACAGCACCACCAACATCGGCGTCAACACAGCACCACCAACATCGGCGCCAACACAACACCACCGACATCGCGTCAATACAGCACCACCAACATCGCGTCAACACAGCACCACCAACATCGCGTCAACACAGCACCACCAACATCGGCGTCAACACAACACCACCAACATCGCGTCAACACAGCACCACCAACATCGGGTCAACACAGCACCACCAACATCGCGTCAACACAGCACCACCAACATCGGCGTCAACACAGCACCACCAACATCGGGTCAGCCAGAAGTAATCCAAGGCTGCTGGCCATGCCGGAGCCACGTGAACGGCACGGTCATACAGTCCTACATAACACAATTACTGCAATTGGAAACCGGCAGCGTTACCACCAATCATGGACACACGTCGCACGTCCGTGGTGCTATCTGGCGGACCAGGTAGCTGCATAATTTCCCGGGTTAGGTGTCAGGCACCACCTCGGCGGCATCAAGCGCCTGCCTCGGGTGCGGGAGACCACTGGTGTCTGACCCTGGGCAGCTTGTTCCACGGTCGGCTCCCTGGGCAGCAGATGGCAGCAACTGTGCAGTGCTCGCCGTGTCAAGAGATTAACACCCACGGTCGAATCTGTCCGCCCGAGGCGCCCCTCCGGGGCAAGAAATGTGACCTACCCCACGCACATTGCAAAGTCCGCACCTGCACCCAGCCAATTACACTCCATTTCACATAAGGTTATATGGACACTGGATGGAAGACAACCCAACTGACCCGTAGATTGGTCAGTTATTTGAGCTTTAGGGCGCATCGACCAGGTTTGGTCATTTCGCGCCCATAACTGCCGGTAGCAAAACTGGCCAACCATTCCAACATATTCACGACACGTTGCTTCCGGCGTGCCGTTCGCCAGTTAGGTTATTTATGGTCTTGTAACGGCTATGGCCGGGTTCCATCCGGGTCCGGCTATTAAAACATAACGGCCTATTGGGCGTATCCCGTACCTGTGATTACTGACTAAAACCATGTGGCTGGAAAGGTTGATGAATGCCGAATGAGAGCTTCCAAATGATGCAAAATTGTCACACACCAATACAGACTGATTCAACATGTTCTGCGGGGCCAAATTTGCAACCTGTAGATATTCATACACCACCATACACCACCAGATATTCATACTCCACCCTGTTTCGGTAAGGTATCACTATGCTCTGCGAACCGCTAGTGATGAGGTTATTGTTTTATGATGAAATTCAAGACCGCTCTACACAAAACAAAAGTAGTAGATCTCATTCCGCCCGGTGTAGGTTAAAGTGCATGTATTTCTGGTTCTGTTTAGGTAATTTGTTTTTGTAAAATAATTACCTGTACTATGATGAATCGAATGCAATGTGTTCTCCGCGTATATTGCTTTTAACTATCATGCATTTAAGTATAAATGAACTTCAATATCTGCATCGCTTCACTGCGTAAAATAACAAGTAACTGACGTTTAATAACAGAAAATTGTAGTCCGCTTTAATTCAAGGTCTTTTGAAGCACATTATGGTTTTCTTTCATCCATAAATTAGCTCCGAAGTTAGGCGTTAGTTAGGTGTCGGAAGCGCATCGATCCCGTTATTTTTCGCACCACCCAGTTAGCTTCTGTTTCACTTTGGTTTCGCTACATGGCAATCGTTCAAATATTCTGGAATGTCTGAAAGTAAAATAAATGAAACGGTTTAACCCACAATGGCAAGGGATACTTTGTATTGTATGCAACCTAGTTATATTAAGGTCTCAAATTGTTCGATCTTCGATCAACTCATATGTATTAAGTGTGGAATACTGAGGGATGTTTCCGCATACATTTTCTTTTGATATTCCGAGTACTTATCAATAGTGACATTTTGACACTTGAACACATGACGAGTACCACGGGAGGCAATGTAAGAGGGGGCTTCGTCAGGTGTCAATCTGCACCAAACCACGGATAATAGTTAACTGCTATCCGTGATCAAACTGTGGGAATCTGAGAACACTGTTCGCCGGTATGTCTCCATTCAAACAGATCCTTCAGTCCCGTGGCATGCCCCAAGGGCACGGCCTCAGCTCGTATCATCAGATCAGTCTTCTGTTCACCGGTTCCAAGAATTTTGGACAGCCAAGCCGCATGCATAACGCGCTGCGCGGGGAATCTGAGGGCAATCGCCCCACCCGCCCCTCCCGCCATGTGGGGGCACGTGCCCGGAATCGACTGTCACTTCCAGGCGCTGACCTTGTGCGGATGCTCGAACGCTACGTGGAAGCGAAGCATGCGCAGCACCAACAGCTCAGCCTGCACCAGCGAGTCACGCAGGCCCCAGTAGCTGTCGTCCATGTCGAGCGGCCGCACGCCCGGCCGCAGCGTCGACTGGGTCACATTGATGACGTCACGCGCCTTCAGAGCCTGGTCTTCCAGCTTGCCGGCCAGGTAGAGGCAAGAGGCGGCGATCAGCTGCAGACAGAGCACTGTCACAGAAGCATAGGTGGCCGTGGAATCAAACAAAAGCGGCGTTTTGTTGGTTGGTTATCGCGGTTGACCCATAATCGCCCATATTGGTCCTAATAATGGATGGATATTGGTTCAAAACATGAGCTGTATTGAAAGTTAGAGGATGAATAGTGCATTATAGGCCACCAGAAGAACGAAAGGACAGCTCGGTCAGTCACCACTAGTTAGTTAGTTGGTTGGTTGGTTATTGGTTTTACGACACATCGACCGTTGAGTCATGTAGCGTCGCCAATCTCTCACGCCGATTGGTCGCGGGCGAAGAGTAGCGACAGGTGAGACTCGAACT
The DNA here is from genome assembly GCA_034440575.1 of Imbricaverruca yamaguchii. Classification (NCBI taxonomy): domain Eukaryota; kingdom Metazoa; phylum Arthropoda; class Thecostraca; family Neoverrucidae; genus Imbricaverruca; species Imbricaverruca yamaguchii. The sequence continues at coordinate 1,485,748 of JAOTOL010001659.1, forward strand.
CACAACCTTTCGATGATGAGACGAGCAACTTACCCCTAGGCTACTCGTCCATTTAAAAAATGTTTAATGTCTTTCATAAAGGGAGGATAAAACTTATTATTTTTGAAATAATAAATAAGGGGATGGGAGAGGGGAAAAAAAAAGAAAAAAAAAAAAAATACCTTTTTATGGGGATGATCAGACACTAGTTAGAAAGGAGAAGGGGTCAAGAAGTCAGATGTTTATGTTATTGAATGTCGGTTTCAAGGTGGTATATTCCGGCCTGTTTCACGAAGCCTTTCGGCCTGTCGGCCTGTCGAGCCTGTCGGCAACTGTCGGCCTGTCGGCCTGTCGGCCTGTCGGCCTAGTCGGCGTCGGCCTGTCGGCCTGTCGGCCTGTCAGGCTGGTCGACCGTCCACTGTCGGCCTGTCGGCCTGTCGGCCTGTCGGCCTGTCGGCGTCGGCCTGTCGGCCTGTCGGCCTGTCAGTCAGTGTTGGTCGGTCAGTCAGTGTCGGTCGGTCGGTCAGTGTCGGTCGGTCGGTCGGTCGGTCGGTCAGTCGGTCGGTCGGTCGGTCGGTCGGTCGGTCGGTCGGTCGGTCGGTCGGTCGGTCGGTCGGTCGGTCGGTCGGTCGGTCGGTCGGTCGGTCGGTCGGTCGGTCGGTCGGTCGGTCGGTCGGTCGGTCGGTCGGTCGGTCGGTCGGTCGGTCGGTCGGTCGGTCGGTCGGTCGGTCGGTCGGTCGGTCGGTCGGTCGGTCGGTCGGTCGGTCGGTCGGTCGGTCGGTCGGTCGGTCGGTCGGTCGGTCGGTCGGTCGGTCGGTCGGTCGGTCGGTCGGTCGGTCGGTCGGTCGGTCGGTCGGTCGGTCGGTCGGTCGGTCGGTCGGTCGGTCGGTCGGTCGGTCGGTCGGTCGGTCGGTCGGTCGGTCGGTCGGTCGGTCGGTCGGTCGGTCGGTCGGTCGGTCGGTCGGTCGGTCGGTCGGTCGGTCGGTCGGTCGGTCGGTCGGTCGGTCGGTCGGTCGGTCGGTCGGTCGGTCGGTCGGTCGGTCGGTCGGTCGGTCGGTCGGTCGGTCGGTCGGTCGGTCGGTCGGTCGGTCGGTCGGTCGGTCGGCCAGCCAGCCAGCCAGTCAGTCAGTCAGTCAGTCAGCCAGCCAGCCAGCCAGCCAGCCAGCCAGAGCCAGCCAGCCAGCCAGCCAGCCAGCCAGCAGCCAGTCGGTCAGTCAGTCAGTCAGTCGGTCAGTCAGTCAGTCAGTCAGTCAGTCAGTCAGTCAGTCGGTCGGTCGGTCGGTCAGTTGGTTATTTTGGCTTTAAGGCGCAACGACCATGTTGATCATATAGCGCTCATCCGCTATTGCTTCACACATCGATGCAATGATGATACAATTATTTGAAAGACACGGACATTAGAACGCTCCGCACGTGATGTCTACCCGGGACCTGCAAGCACAATCTAGCGGGTGACGGACGGTTCAGTAATATTTTACTCCGTCTGCAATCCCAGTCCAACTCAAACTCACGTATGTGGTGGATATATGGACCACGAGCATGGACCGTAGGTGCCAGCCAGCTCGTCACTACTCCTCTCACACGTGTTTTTCGTTTAATGTTCTTTCGCGCACCGCTCAACTGCTCCTCGCAGAGCGGGCATGATAAATCATCGTGGCAGTAGGGGTGTCAGTACTTACATAGATGTCATAGTCTGTCTGATTGGCCTCGCGGAAGAAGCGGTGGTAGAGGACGGAGGCGGTGGCGATTGTGCTCACCCCGGCGTCCAGCTTCAGTCCTTCGCAGTCATAGAGCGGCGTCAGCACAGCGGACACACAGCGATACGACGGCACCCATATAGTCCAGCTTCAGCTCTTCACAGTCATACAGCGGCGTCAGCACAGCGGACACACAGCGATACGACGGCACCCATATAGTCCAGCTTCAGCTCTTCACAGTCATACAGCGGCGTCAGCACAGCGGACACACAGCGATACGACGGCACCCATATAGTCCAGCTTCAGCTCTTCACAGTCATACAGCGGCGTCAGCACAGCGGACACACAGCGATACGACGGCACCCATATAGTCCAGCTTCAGCTCTTCACAGTCATACAGCGGCGTCAGCACAGCGGACACACAGCGATACGACGGCACCCATATAGTCCAGCTTCAGCTCTTCACAGTCATACAGCGGCGTCAGCACAGCGGACACACAGCGATACGACGGCACCCATATAGTCCAGCTTCAGCTCTTCACAGTCATACAGCGGCGTCAGCACAGCGGACACACAGCGATACGACGGCACCCATATAGTCCAGCTTCAGCTCTTCACAGTCATACAGCGGCGTCAGCACAGCGGACATAATTCATCTTCACAGTCATACAGGCACAGCGATACGACGGCACCCATATAGTCCAGCTTCAGCTCTTCACAGTCATACAGCGGCGTCAGCACAGCGGACACACAGCGATACGACGGCACCCATATAGTCCAGCTTCAGCTCTTCACAGTCATACAGCGGCGTCAGCACACACATAAGCGGCGTCAGCACAGCGGACACAGCGATACGACGGCACCCATATAGTCCAGCTTCAGCTCTTCACAGTCATACAGCGGCGTCAGCACAGCGGACACACAGCGATACGACGGCACCCATATAGTCCAGCTTCAGCTCTTCACAGTCATACAGCGGCGTCAGCACAGCGGACACACAGCGATACGACGGCACCCATATCGACGTGAGCAACGGCGAGCGGGACCATAGGTCGATCAGACCAAACGGCTCGCACACGAGCATGCAGACAGATAGTCCTCATATGAACACAAGGATGCGTAACAGGCGACAAACGCGATCAGCACTAACTCCTTTATCTCCCAAGGATAAATTATGAAAATACCCACACCACTAAAAACAACAAACAATTAGAGAAGCGCGACCAGTGCGATTCAGATATATTTAGTCACTGCCAAGTCGGTTCAAGTCTACACGTATTTGGCCACAAATGGCAATCCAACCATTCAGTTTTATTTGCTTTGCCCACACAACCTTCCATCAAGCATAATCTGTTTGACAGACTATGCTGGTGGCAGGAGTGTTTTCCGGCAAAACGACTGTTGCACCTGATGTATTTTCCGTTGGGAAAACTTGGCGTCAAAACTCACGTTCAATATTTTGTCAGATGAGGTGTTGACATACCGACAATGACAACGAAGTTTCTGTCCATACAGATCGTCTTTGACGACTTGTATAAATATACTGCTAAGACATTTATAATCGAGCGGCGTTGGTTTCATGATGCGTCGATACCTTTGTTCATACAGCGACGCCTCAGACGCAGACTGGTCACGGATTAAGAGCAGCGACAGATGGATCTCGAACCCACAATGTGTCGGTTACGAGACAGACACCCTTCCTCTGGACCACACACCTGCACCATCTCGATACTAAACGTGCGTAATTTTACCTTTTAAACTTTGGCATGAAGCATTTACATTCTATACGTCCGCCATACGAACTTCGCCACCACATCGTTAGCAAAACTGAAACCTTGACTGATAAATTACTAACATGTCCCCCGGGTCAGCCAGGGCCCACTCCCTCGCTTCATGCGATGTGAAATCACTATGCCGAAAACTCTATCAGCCTGTTAAATTTATGTTCCAAGGTGCACCTATATCCAGTTGGCACCCACGTTTGCTGCTCAGACACTATATTGTTGCATATGACGTGCTGCTCAGCACTATAGTGTTGGGTATGGGCAGGGTTGAAATAGCGGTTTTTCGTTTGGTGTGAGATGGCAAAACGAGCACAGTAGGGTGTAGAAATTTGCCGTGGAATCAGTATCATATAAAATGCTTTTGATGTATTTCAGACTTCCTTACTTGATGTATCTGATGTATGTTCAGCCAATTGTGTAGCTACTGATGACTGTACCTTCATCATTTGTTTTCAGATTCACAATTTAGAAGGAGTTATATTTTTGGTAGGGAGAACAATACCTATGATATAAGCAGATATTGTATGCCATATCACACTATAGGCAGTGGCGTCGCCACCGGGGGGCAGAGGGGGCAATTGCCCCCCCTGCCGTGAGACTGGGGGCGCCGCCCCCCCTGAAATTTGAGGAGGCCCCCAGGACGAAAAGGAGGCCCCAGGACGAAAACGAAACCCCCAGGACGAAAATGAGGCCCTCAGGACGAAAAAGAGGCCTCTAGGACGAAAAGAAGGTGCCTCAGGGCAAAAAGGAGGCCCCCATGACGAAAAGGAGGCACTCCAGGACTAAAAGGAGGCCCCCAGGACGAAAACGAAACCCCCAGGACGAAAAGGAGGCCCTCAGGACGAAAAAAGAGGCCCCCAGGACAAAAAGAAGGTACGTCAGGACGAAAAGGAGGCCCCCAGGACGAAAGGAGGCCCTCCAGGCCTAAAAGGAGGCCCCCAGGACGATAAGGAGGCCCCAGGATGGAAAGGAGGCCCTCCAGGACGAAAAGGAGGCCCTCCAGGACGAAAAGAGGCCCTCCAGGATGAAAAGGAGGCCCCCCAAGACGAAAAAGAGATTATAGCAAATTAGGGGCCTCCAGGAGGAGGCCCCTAATTTGTAAAAAGAAGTCACCTAGGAGAGGGTAGAAGTCACCAGAAATCAAGCAAGTGCCAAATATTGACACAGAGGCCCCAGGACGAAAAGACCACCAGGACGAAAAGGAGGTCCCCATTATGAAAATGCCCCCAGGACGAAAAGGATGCCCTCTAGGACGAAAAGGAGGCCCTCCAGGATGAAAAGGAGGCCCTTCAGGACGAAAAGGAGGCCCTCCAGCCCTCAGTTTCCCATTATCGAACCATACTAAGGGCCTAAAAACAATAGGCCCCCAGGACGAAAAGGATGCCCTCTAGGACGAAAAGGAGGCCCTCCAGGATGAAAAGGAGGCCCTTCAGGACGAAAAGGAGGCCCTCCAGCCCTCAGTTTCCCATTATCGAACCATACTAAGGGCCTAAAAACAATAGGAGGCCTTAACACAATGGAGGCCCCTTTTCTGGGAGCAGGAGGCCCCCTTTCGATCTCGCCCCCCGGAAGAATTTCGTGGCGACGCCGCTGACTATAGGTAATCCATTTGCATTATATTATGTTGCAAAATGGTTGTGTATCATCATTCCTTACTGAGAGCATGAGTACAATACTTACAAACAAGGTACTACAAGAAGGAAGACAGAGAGACTTCACAAACTTGCATCAAAGACCAGGATGTAGATACTTCTTAGAGAAGGATGCCAATTGAGTGTTCAGAAAGTAATAGGTTCCACTCTATTTTATGAATAATTTATCACTGGGCACGGGAGCATGCTGTTCAGGCACGTTATATAGTGTTGGATATTGGAGAATTCTGCTCAGATACTAGTTCCCATGTTCCCATACATACCCTAGCATGTTCCCATACTAGGGTATGGGAACATGCTGCTCAGACAACACAGTGATGTGTATGGGACCATGCCATTCACACACTAGTGTTTGGCACTGAAGAATGCTGCTTACACACTATAGTGCTTGGTATTGGAGAATGTCACTCACATACTACAGTGTTTGGCACTGGAAAATGCTACTCACACACTATAGTGTTTGGCATTGGAGAATGCCACTCACACACTGTAGTGTTTGGCACTGGAGAATGCTGCTTACACACGATAGTGTTTGGTACTGGAGAATGCAACTAAAGCTCCATTACCACATACATGAAGACTTAAAAGGATCATTGGCTTCATTTCCCCATACCAATATTCAGCTTCAATAGCCTATTTTTCCCGATGGTCTGCAGAAAATCATTCCCCTCACCCTGCACTGGCTCATCAGGACAAGATATCTCTTTATTTTAGCATGTGCACTGGAGGGAAGCAGATTCTGCCCACTCATGTTGTTTGACGATACCTCATAAATGGAAGGAGATATTGCGATGAGATGTTGTGAATTTTTAAATGATTAACAAGCATACAATGCAAAGGATGATCTCACACTGCTGGTGGGTTACAGCATGCAGAGGGGCTTGTGGCCCTTGGCTCGTGTTCAGGGTTTTTCCATGGTCAGATGGCCACATCAGGTTAGCCAAACTGCAAACCTATGGAGGACAGGTATGGAGACTTGTAACTAAACAGTGCTTGCTGGAAGGTGCAGAGGAATGTTTGGGGAAGGGTAGGCCCAAATCATGCTGTTCAATACAGTTTCACTCTGAGTTGTCCTCTGAGTGACACACAAGGCAGACAGTCGGGAGGAAGGTGGATGGAGGGCCATGATCGTTATACCATGATCGTTATACGCAAAACAAAACATGATTATACTTTTGGTTGCCATAGAGCTCGGGCAGCTTGATGGTTCAATATATTATCCATTGTGGAGAGGTGAGCTGTAGTTTGAAAGATACTCCATACGACTTTCAAATAACGCAATACTCCAAATATATCACCATGTCTGTTGGCACATCTTTTGGCATTCCCTAATCTTTCAAATTAAATTGCATTGATCAATATAGCTAATGTCTCACTAACCATTTCACATCAGCATCAACATCACTGAGTTTCACTTCATACCTGAAGCCATTCATCACCATACAATTCACTCTCTTATACCTTGATGTCCACTCAGTGAGAATGTCATTGTTGAGACCTTGCCACATTGGTACAACTAGCTAGAAAATACCAGCTGTGGCTAAGATGAGTGGATTGATGGCACCTAAGTTATCAAAATTGGTAATCTACCAACTTTTTCATAAGCAATTTCAAATTAATGACGGCAATTTTTTAATGGCAGACAGGAACACTTTTTCCACCTGAATTTTCATAGGAAAATCCTCAATTTTCAACTCCACAGAGCAGCCAGGCTCTCCTCAGCTCCATCTTCCACCACCTCAGATGAGCTTCCATCCAGCAATGGTATATCTTGGTCATCACAGCAAATGGTACCACTAGCAAGGATAAGCAAGAATTTGGAGCACAGTATCACCAAGCAACTTATTATATTGTTGGAAGGCCAAAGAATATGGCTTTTTGCCCAAAGGTTGTATTCCTATAGTTTGAGACAAAGCAAGAATGGCACCATTGTATACAATGCCAATACATCAACCATAGGATCAAAGCTAAACTTCAAATGGCTAAAAAGTGTTCAGATATGAATGTTTTCTAGTTTCAGGAATTGCTGATATTAAAGCAAAACAAATTCTTGGGTACTCTTATAATAAATAAGATTGCAAGTAAGACTTTTTAGACTATGGTGTCATACATCATATGATTCTCCTCCACTATTGCAAGGCTGGAGATGACACTGAAATGTCTGTAATTAACTAAGTTCCTTTGTAATAATTCTAGCCAAAAACAGCTTCAACAATCACATGTGCTGATGACAACTATGAAGCAAATGGCCGCATTGAACAAGCAATAAGCTGAACAGTTCTGCCACCTGAGGCCTAAAGTGTTATGTGGAGAGATGTTATAAACCCCTTGCTTACCACATTCATGCAGAAACCTGGCTCCAACAGCCTTGTCTAGCTTTCTTTTGTAATCAATTTTCCTGTTTGCAAGTGGTGGCTTTGCCTCTGATGATGGAAAAAGGCCTAATAATGTGTCCATCTCTGGTTCTGAAATAAACAAAGGTCAATTCAAGCAGTATGTACTCACAAACACATGCAGTATAATGGCCACATCCATAGTACATTGAGCAACATGAACAGCATCATGGACAATTGTGGTCTCATCTTAAATGTGCTTACATGTCCTTATTTACACAGTGAGCACAAAATTTAAGTTGTCCAGGGAAACATCAAATATTGAGTGTAAAACAGTAAATGTCCATCAGTGCAGGCATAGGTAGACAGGATTGGGTGAGGACCAGGATGCTATGCAACTATAAGGTCCATAGCCTTGCCCAGAACCACCTGGGATAATTTTCCACTTAAGTACACTCACCAGTTCCTGATCTGATCTGATGGCCCACTGATGTCAACTGACATTGATGTCAGTTGACAGTAGTTGACAGTCAGTTGACTGTAGCAGTAATTCCTGATCAGGGAATTACTGCTACAGCTGAACCAGCAGAGTCATGACAATTCTGGATGCAATGGCTAAACTGAGTTTTCTTCTATTTTGTTAATATTCCAATGAGAAAGGAGGCATTTCTTCAGTGGAAAACTGAGATGAACTACACAGGTTGCTGTACAAAAACAGAAGGAACATGGCAATCACACTGGGATCACAAACTTATGTAAAATACAATCCATCAAAATACAATCCAAGCTTGGTCCCATAACTATGAAAAAGATTGTTGGCTTTTGGAGAGAGTACAAAAGAGGGCTACAAAAATGGTTAATGGCATAAGCAACCTGGCATATGAGAAAAAGATTGAAGAAATTGAATATGTTTTCACTTAGATATAGAAGGCTGGGAGGAGATCTCATCGAGGTCTTTAAATTTGTCCATGGCCTGGAGAGGGGATATCTTGGGGAAATGTTTGAATTGAACAGAAATGATGCAATTAGAGGTCATAAATTCAAAATTAAAGTTAACCACAGCAGAGCAAGGTTAAGGCAGACTTTCTTCACCAACAGTGTAGTAGAACACTGGAGCCAGCTGCCAGAAAACATTGTCAGTAGCAGCACATTGAACATCTTTAAAAACAGCATAGACAATCATTATAAGAATAGAGGGCTTGCTTTTCAGTATTACAGTGAGGGCTGATTCACAGATTTGGTGGGCGACTGGTTCAGTGTACAGAGTTCAACCAAGAAGGGCCCTTGTGGCTCATAGTTGCACTAATCTTTGATGTCTTTATGTCTTTATGTCCATCAGAATAAAATTTGGCCTGAATTAAAATGATGAAGTTTGCTGTGATCTTCCTCACATGTTCACACAAAGCTAATTTCTTGTTATGTGACACTATTCAAAAATGCTCCTGATATTTTAATAAGTATTTTTAAAATTTTAATTTTGATAAGTGCAAAATCATGCATGTAGGTAAGCAGCATATGAAGGCTCCATACTTGATGGGTGGCCAAGTGCTATCAGTGACTCAACAGGAGAAGGATTTAGGTGTTATTCTAAACACAAAATTGGGGACATCAGAACAGACCAAGGAAGTCAGGAAGAAGGCACTGAGAATGCTTGTGGCAATAAATAGGAATGTATCATACAGAAGTGAGGAAGTCATCAGGAAGCTTTACTGTGCATATGTCAGGCCACATTTGGAATACTGCATCCAAGCTTGGTCTCCTAGCTATGAAAAAGAGCATTGGCTTTTAGAGAGAGTAGAAGAGGGCTACAAAAATGGTTAATGGCATAAGCAACCTGGCATATGAGGAAAGATTGAAGAAATTGAATATGTTTTCACTTAGATATAGAAGGCTGCGAGGAGATCTCATCGAGGTTTTTAAATTTGTCCATGGTCTGGAGAGGGGATATCTTGGGGAAATGTTTGAATTGAACAGAAATGATGCAATTAGAGGTCATAAATTCAAAATTAAAGTTAACCACAGCAGAACAAGGTTAAGGCAGACTTTCTTCACCAACAGGATAGTAGAACACTAGAACCAGCTGCCAGAAAACATTGTCAGTAGCAGCACATTGAACATCTTTAAAAACAGCATAGACAATCATTATAAGAATAGAGGGCTTGCTTTTCAGTATTGCAGGGAGGGCTGATTGACAGATTTGGTGGGCAACTGGTTCAGTGTACAGAGTGCAACCAAGAAGGGCCCTTGTGGCTCATAGTTGCACTAATCTTTTATGTCTTTATGTCTTTATGATATCCCAGCAAAACAGTCTAATTGAGAAAAGCCACAACTAGCCACAAAATTTTAGCCACTAGGTGTATAAAATTGAGGTACAACTTGTGATTCCCCATTTTCTGGATAATGTAAATTTGCACACTATCAGTTCCAAGAATATTTGATGACCATGTCTAGTTATACTTTTCCCTGTTGTGCAGATGTAGATACCCTCAAAACACATTTTGATAAATTTTTGCTTTAATTTGCTTGATGAACTCTTGAAATTTTATCAATACAAAGTTTATAAGCATGGTTAGGATGATATGGCAAGTCATTTCCTCTGGGAATGTTTGCCTTTCAGCTGGGACACAAAATAACATCAAAATGCGGGCTTTCAGTTGTTAAATAAATAGTATCAAAAATAATATAACAAGTTCTTTGAGCTTCAAGGCATTGCATCAAGAGTAGCATTGTTGTAGCATTCAAGCATTGTTCAGATTTCGAGAGGCTTCCCTATAAATACTACCACCAGGAATACCCCTTTGTTTGCTAACGGAGGTAAAATGCGTGTAACACCGGTCTCATTAACACCATGAACTACAAAAATGTACATTTTTAATGCCATATACCTACTTACACAATCCTTACGGACGGGAAATCCTATCACAATTCGCACACGACGCAAAGGATCACACAAATATCGCAATGCCATTGAAAGGCACAAAATGAATATGGTTAGCCACATTTGTCTTAATTGATAGCTGCCACATTTTTGTACCGCGTAAAATAAATTTGCACTACGCTAAATCCAGTTTCACTCCCAAGTCTCATGCGGAGCACGCTAGCACGTTAGGAAGTGCGCGAGGTTGTTTGTCTTTTAATTAGGGCCAGGTTTTTCAGCGCATTTCAACTCCCACCAGAGGCTCTTGTGCATCCCGCTCAAAATGTTCTACCGGTAGTGCCACTCGGAGGAAAAAGGTGCCCCTGCAGGTACTTACGCAACGACCTGGGTGTAACTATTGGGGGGCTGGGACATGTCCCCCAATTTCTGAAAAGTGGCGATTTGTCCCCTTCAATATGTTTCGCGTCCCCAGAAGCCAAAGCTACCTGAGTATCATCGCCCCAAATTCTACTCAGTCATTTATATAAAGTGAAAATATACATGGAAGAGAATCACCAAAAGTACTAAAAGCCGATCTCGCCAATCAACAGGCTTCACAGGCTATGTCGTCACAAAGATTTCTTATGGTAAATCAGCAAACGCAGCAAACGCCATGTCTGCTTCCAGCCAATTTTTAATAACATGAACCTTGAACACCTGTTTTCTCTTGGGTGGAAAATGTTTCGCTTGGCAATAAATTTGTATTTTCGCAGGGCTCCATGCGTCTTAGGTTGCATTCCACTGTTCATATACTGATATATCCTGAAATATTGAACAAATGTGACTGGGTGCCTTCGGATATCTTGAAAACTATTGAGGAAAGTCATGGATAGCCTTTAACACGTACATAAAGTTAACGTATTCTTATTCGTATTAAGCGGCGAGTTTTCCAGAGGCGTATTTGTATTAGCATCGGCATTCAGCGACGGGTTTATGACCGTTTGAATTAATTTTCAGAAATGCTTATGCCTGTACTGAACAGTGTACACGCTGGAAGGAACTACATAGATCTCACATTGGCACTTGAACGGTCAAGGTTCAACGCAAACCGCCTTTTTCGGTCGGCTTCCATATTTTTCACCAAAACTTGCCCAAAACTGGTATCAAGCAATAGCCTGTGGTGAACCATCGTGCAACATTTCAAATCGGTACTTCTAGGCCGAAGTTTAGCTGGGCTGTATTAGATGGCGATATTGAAGCAATATCGACCTAACACGAGATTTCGTTGCATTCGCCTCAATTTAGACTAAATGAGCGTCATTCGACGACTATGCAGTATCAGAAAGCTAAGAAATCTGTATTTTTCAGGGACAAAGGCCAAGCTGATCCTTCGATCGTCTATTTTTTTGTTTTATCTCAAACCTATCCGAATTTGGTATCAAGCAATAATCAGTGATGAACACTCGAGTAACATTTCAAGCCGGGACAGGTCAAGACCATAGGTTTGACTGATTTCTGCGATGTCCACGTTTCGTCTCCATGGCTTCAATTTGCAGGAAATGGATGTCATTCATGTTGTGTTATTCGTGTTGTCTTCTCATGCATTATCAGGAAGTTAAAATTTAGAAATAATCTTGGCGGATCAAAATTCCAGTTAATTTCTTCGGTCGCCTCACCTTTTTATTCGTGGTTTTCACCAAAGCTTACCCAGATCAACTATCAAACGACAGTCCATGGCGAACCCTCGAGTAACATTTTAAACCTGGATGTGTCAAGGTCAAACCTAAAGGCCAAAGGCTAGTTTGATTTTTTCATAGTTCTCGCGATTCGTCGCTATGGATTCAATTTCCACCAAGTCGGTGTCAAGTTGATGTGGATTGTGCCGTATTATAATGCTACCAAATTGAACTAATTTCTAAGGTCAAAGGTCAAACCGATTTCTTTGGTCGCCTCGCATTTTTTCTTCGCCCTAACCTACCCACATCTGGTATCAAGCAATAGCCCGTGGTGGTCAAGTAACATTTCAAACCGGGACATGTCAATGTCAAACCACAAGACCGAAGGTTAGCTTAAATGGTTCGAAGTCTTCGCGCCACGTCGCTATGTCTTCAATCTTCATCAATCGGAGTCATTCGACCTGCCGGTACTCTATCAAACTGTTCAGAAATCACTTTGATTTTCCAAGTCAAACGTCGAATTCGTTTCTTCTGTCGCCCCATGTTTCATCGTTTTCTCCCAAAGCTATCCATGCTGGGCATGAAGAGATGGCCCGTTGGCAACTGTGGAGTAGCATTTCAACCCAGGACATGCCAGATCAAGCCTCAAGGTCAAAGATTGGTTTGATTTTCAGAGTCCCCGCGTTTCGTGGCTATGGCTTCAATTTGCATTATGTGGGTGACATTCGACGTGGCTTGTCGTACGGTATCAGCATGTTGAGATATCGAAATAATTTCAAAGATGTCGAGGGTCCGGTGTGCTTACAGTGATTGAGTGTAATAGGAATAGGAGGGTCAGATCTAAGTGTGTTTGCAGCCTTTGCGATAGCAAACACCCATATCCTAAATGACTTGGGGCTCCCCAAGAAATCCGTCATAACCCGCTCGGACGGTGCTCTCGTCGCTGGTTTTTAATTTACGCTACCACATTGCTGTTCCGAACATATAAAATATATAACTTTTTCAGTTTGTCTGATTTCCCCTTGCTAGTTCAATGGAAGTTGTCAAATCTGAAAGAAAAGCCACATGTAAATCTCGCCTTATCGCGTAATGCACTCGCCGCCAGCTTCAGGTGGAAGGACGCGCCCCCGAGCTCCAGGTTTCCAGATAAGTCGCTGCAGAACAGGGCAGTACTCTAGTCTAGCTGTGGATAGGTGCTTAGAATATTTATTATATTTATTAGGTTTTATCTTATAAGCATTTTCGTAGCACGCAAACTATACTATATTAACCTAGCGACGCCGCAGGACGCCATCTTGTATGCGCCGGGAGGCCTCGTGGCTTCGGCGTGTTCTCGACTCTTCGATTTCTGTAGTAGGAGATATTACAAGTGTGTAGATTTGATAAGTACATTAGAAACATTCATACTATCCTAACATACTTTATTATTTTTTGGTGTGATAGTGTGTTTGGTGTTGAAGTTTAAGATAGTTTAATTAGTAGTAAGTTGGGGGTATTCATAGTGCTGTGTGACTGTTCATTTTTTGTCTAGCCATAAGTGATATCAAAGGGATATTTATATAGTTGTCTACTTGTGTGGAAGACAATTAGATTAGACATCTTGTTTAGTTATTTAATTTATTTAAAAGAAAACAAAGCAAAAAAACAAACAATTGTTTAATAGTTTCTGTTTTCTTGAGGCACTCAGATATTTAACTGACAGTATAGGAGGTAGCGATTTATAGTGAATGATAGTTAGTTTTTTGTCGGTTGTTTAGCAGTTAATTTAGCAAGTTAATTTGAATCTAAATCTAGGCATAAGCTGCAGCGTTTAGGATGGTTTCGACCAGGATGCAGGCACTAGAGGAAGAAATTAGGACCCTTAAGGCAGAGGTTTCCAACCTCAAGGCTGCCCTTGTTGCACAGGGTAGGCAAGATAAAGCAACAAGGGGTCAATCCGTAGCAGGGACATCATATGCCCAGGTGGTCGCAGGCCACCAGGTAGCTGAGGTTTCCCTACTGTGGAGGTGGCTGGGATCTCTCAAGAGGGGGTGTTTGTGTTTGTGACGGGGGGTGTTCTGGTGGTCCGGGGGTGGCTGGGTCGGGGTGGGGTTTGCGCGCCTGGAGGGTCGTGGTGGCGGGGCGGTGGTGGGGGGGGTGTGCGCCGGCCGGGGGGTGTACACATTGTCCGGTTGGTACTGCCCCCGGTGCGTGTGGGTGTGTGTTGGACTCTCTGTGCGTCTTTGGCGGGTTTTTGTAAGGTGGGGGACGTCCCGGCCTGGTGCCGTGAGGCCTGGTTGTGGCCGGTCCCGTTCGTTTAACGCTGTGCTGTGGGGTTACTGGTTCTGGGCGGCTTTGGGTGGCCTTCTGGCCCCTGGGTCCATGTGCTTGTCGGATTTGCCTGGGCTGCCTCCTGTGGTCTGGGCTGGCGCTACACCGGGTGGCTGCGGGCTGGTTTTTTGTGCGTGGGGTTTTTGTGTGGGCTTGTGGCCTGTTTTTTGGGGCCTGTGTGGTTTGGTGTCCTTCGGGACTGGTGGGGTGGGGGGGTGATTGCTTGCCACTCGGTTCCTGTGGCGGCTACCTGCTGATGGACGGCACTAGGGCGTTTGTTTCTGTGTAACCTCTTGCCGGTGGTTTGGGTTTGTTTGTTGTGTTTATGTGTTCCGTTATTTGTGTTGTGTTTGTTGCTGGACCGTTTTGTTTGTTGCTGGGTGTAGGATTTTTGGATACTCGGACTTGTCGGATTTGTTTGTGTTGGCCGATGAGGGTGGTGTTGCTGTGTGCTTTTGTTTCAGTGGGTGGGGTAATGTGTCTGTGGGTCTTTGGCTTTGTCCTGTGGGGGCTCTTTGGTGGGCTTCTCCATCACCCTGCCACTCTGCACTGGCTTGCGGTTTTGTGAATCGTCTTTGGGGTGCTTTTTGTGCTTTATCTGGTTTGATGCTGGTGTTGGCTCCCTTGATGTTCTGCCTTGGCCTGTTCTTCCGTTGTTCGACCTCCGGCATGGTTTTTGGCCTTGTTTTCGTTTAGTGCTTGGTTCGACTTGACTGTGGCGACTCTGGGAGTGCCTACTGTTGTTGCACTGTGGGGACTTCGATATTTGGTGGTTTTCGCCTTACGGCTGGGCTTTGTGCCTCGTGGGAAGATTCTCCATTTAATGCCTGTGAATGTGGGAGTTCATCTTACTTAAGGAAACTCGATTGCTGCCCCCAAGCAAAGCGCAGAGGGTGGGCCGCATGGCTTACACCGACGTGATAAGCAATTGGGCTAGAAACTGCATTTGGTTTTAAAGGCCTAATGTCATTAATCTAAGGCGTATCGAAAGCTAGGACACTGTGAGCAAAACCGCGAGGGCAGGAACTGGATTTGCTAACTGTATGGGGACGTAGTTCTTTGTTTTCAGCTGGTAGTTTCTCTTGGTCCACTGGAGTAACGGGACCATTGGGTGAGGATAGTGGATGGTTGGGGTGGCGCGCTCAATCGTGTTTCATTGGAGTATGACCATCTGCCGCGTACTGTTCGTACATGGGATCTGACAATGATGTTGATTTCATTGGTGTGTGTTGTTTCATCTATCAGGAAAATAAAGCCAAATAAGGCAGCAGGACCTGTGATATTTATGCTAGGGTGTTGCGGGAAACTGATGACTGGCGTTTCACTTAGTTTATTTTTAGATCGTTTCTTGAATTCCACCGATTGGAGGGAATGTGTTCCTTTTTCAGAAAGGAGAAGAGGGAAGTTGAAACTTAGGCCAATAGCTCCTCCCTGTTGCAGGTACTGTCATTATCGGATGAATAGTTGTTATCTGGAGGTAGCGATTGATTCAGATACTACATGGTTTAGAAAGGACATCGTGTCTCCAACCCTTGGACTTTTGACTTCGCCCAGAACAATTTGATCGGAAATGGTTGATGTGCATATCTTGACTTTAGTAGGCCTTTGAGGTACCCCATAAACGATTAATGATGCGCTTCGTCCCTGGTATTGCGGTGCATCTAAATGGATGAGTTGTGGCTTTCAGATAGACGCAGAGTGTGCTATGGTACAAGTCATCATGGCATGTTCCTGTGGGTCGCCGGGTCAGTACTGGGCCATTACTGTTCATTTATTTGTAAATAACATTGAAAGTGGCCTAGCAGTAAGTTTGAATTTGGATGTTTGAAGGTCTTTAGGGCATACGGTCGGATGGCATATCTCGCTGCAAAGACTTGCGACTTGTGAGTGGTCCGAAGAATGGCAAATGAAATTTAACTTTGATAAGTGAAATCTGCTGTGGTGCGCTTGAAGGCTCCATATTTGATGGGTGGCCGTGCTATCGTGACTCACAGGGAAGGATTTGGTGTTTTCTAAACACAAATTGGGGGCATCGACGACCAAGGAAGCCAGGAAGAAGGCACTGAGAATGTCGGGGCAATAATGGAATGTTCTCGAGTGGGGTGATCGGGCTTTACTGTGCATACGTCGGCCACATTTGGATACTGTCCGCTTGGTCCTGCTTGAATATTGTTGGCTTTTGGAAGGTACAAGAGGGCTCAAAATGGTTATGGCATACACCTGGCTTGGGAAGTTGAGAATTGATATGTTTTCCTTGTTGAGGCTGGGGGATCTTCGGGTCTTTATTTGTCATGGTCTGGGAGGGGATACCTTGGGGAATGTTTGATTTAACAGAAATGATGCAATTGAGGTCATAATTCAATTAAATTAACCACGCGCGGTTGGCCTTCTCCCACGGGTGTGGACCTCCGCTCCGAAACATCGTGTGCACATTGACATCTTTAAAACGCATGACATCATTTAAGAATGGGGCTTGCTTTTCGTATTCGGGGGGCTGATTGGGTTTGGTGGGCACTGTTCGTGTCGGTGACCGAGGGCCCTTGTGGCTGTTGCCTGTTTTGTTTTATGTCTTTTGTTTTTGTTTTTTTTTACACCAGTTTATACCTAGCCCGAGTTCCTAACCGCGAGGGAGCAATGTCGTAATCAGGTGTAGAACCCAGGAATTGTCATGTGGGCACCTGTCTGGAGGGGCGCCATTTCTTTTGGAGGTGCACCACTGTAAAGCACCTGAAGGGGCGCTTCTGGCTGCAAAATTCGAGGGGGCGAGTTGCACTCGGCCCTTCCCCAAGGGGGTGCTTTTTTATTTCAAAGAGTGCCTCAGGCTGAAGAATTCGGGCGGGTACACTGGAACCTTTTCAGAGTGACGCATTTTCCTGGCCTGAGGGACGCCACCTTCTACGTGGGGGTGCATACCATCAGTCGCAGACCATTTATCCTCCCTGGTTGGCATTGCATCGAAATGTGTCCCCGTAAACCAGGAAACCATGGGAAAGAAAAATGCATGCTCATCTTTGCTACCATAAAACCATCGCCCGATATTTCATGTTTGTCCCGCTACAAGATGGCAACGTTCAACATGCTTACAGCATTGCTCTATGGTGATAGTGAATTGGGTCTAGTACATATGACAACACTAGACGTTCATAGGCAGCGATAGGTATTGAAGCTTTTTAATTTTCGTGGAACATTTAGTCCCCAAAACATCATTATCACAATGGGAAATCTGAAAAATTGAAATACACTTAACATTGAATTGATGTGTATGAAAATAGCATTGAAAAAGAATTGGCTGAAATCCAAAGATTTGTTTTCGGGGGGGAAGCGGGGCTATGTCCCTCTATCTTGTTAAAACTTACCGCGTCCCGAGTTTGTCCCCCTCCCCACAATTTCGAGTCCGTGGTTACACCCATGCTAGAGGGGATCCATGAATTGTCATGGGAGGGGCACCAGGTATTTTGGTAGCGGCGCTCTTCTGCATACATGGTACCCCTCCACATACGAGCCCCTTCCATTGTAATTCTTGGATCCGCCCCTGATGTGAAGTGGAGAGGTGTTCCCCCCTCGCCGCCTAACCTTTCCATTGGATCTCCCCTTGGTGGCGGCGAAACAGAATAATGATCCTGTCCTGTACTGACAGGCCGATAATGGTCCGTTTAAGTCTGCTGAAACCGTCTGCTGTAGCTGCTGCTAACTTCACGAAGAAAAAGAATCCACGGTGTTATTTTATGTCACTACCATGATAAATACAGTCATGGTTCATGCAGAGTGTCGCAATTTACCCGCATGTTTCTGAAGCAGTCCGCTACATGCCTATATAATATTGCGAGTGCAGTGTAGCGGCAAACGATGATAGCATTTCACCGTTGCAAAACTAGGAGAACATTATAATGCTAACAGATACCTAAGGAAATAGCAAGTGGAGGACAACTTAGAAATTGAGGGCAAAGCACAGACAATTTAATTTTACTTTTGCTTTTAAAAAATGCCACATCTTCAACATTCCGCAGCCGCGTGTCGAATGCACTTGGGAATCACGAATCCCCTGCTGTCAAATTCAGTCCAGCGTCCCACGCGGTTTGAAGTATCATGCTGGGAAGCACGGGACGTTGTTTGCGTTTTAATCACTTATGTGCATTTTTGTATTGTTCTGGCGTAAAAGAGACTGCAGTATATGTACAAAAGGCGCTTGCCTGAAGCCTATGGATTTTCTCACATCATGCTTTTTTGCATTTTGTGCGTGTATTCGATCTCCGTGGTGCGGACTTTTGCCCTCCCGGTGCATTTCGTTTTATTCCGCGGCTGGTGCGCCTCGTCGGGCTATTTGCCATACTTTGCAGTCTGGCACATACTATACACTGTCTTTTTAGTTGCCTTTGGCTAATCACTCGACCATCGGGGAATTTACTTTAAAACGTCCAAATCGTTTCAGACCTTCATACACCGGGGGTACTTCTGTTCCATAACTATGAAAATCTGTTGGCGGTTTTACAGCGAATTTTTCACGGAAGCTATTTCTTTCCGAGGCCCCGTCCTCTGAGATGGAGCGAGCCAGCATCAGATAATGCCAAGTATAAGATAGAAACGAATAGCAGTTCCAATTGTGATGTCAATTTCAGGTGGGACATATGGTATCTGACTGAATGGAAGTAATACTCACAAAACAAAGGAAAAAATAATAATTTAGTACAGAAACCACGACAGCTAACGTCCAGCCTACACTACCAAACAGCAACTGCACTCAACAATGGTGCAACTGGCAATCGGCTGGCCGCGACTTCGACCAGACGCTCGTCATTGGCCCGATGACCCGGAGAGTTAGCTCAGAGGCACGCTCGACCACGGCTCAGGTCGTTTGCGTCGGCTCTAAAGCGAGCAAACTTTGTAAGCAAGTCAAAGGCTACTGTACACGTACGTTAAGTGAACATTACGCTGTAGTGTGTGACAAACCGTCCCGTCTCGGGGGAGGGTCTTCAATGCCCCCCCTCAGGTTCTTCGCGAATAGTGGACGAACAGCGCGCGGCAGCGCGCCAAAATTTGGCATACCTTTTCCCACATCAATTTGTCATGCTGATTCAAAATTTTGAAGTCAGGTCATCTAGGGTCAACGAGTTAGTCAAGGTCAAGTGAGGTCACCTCCAAAAAAGTTCAACCAGTCGTCATGCTTTAACGGATATATATTTTAATGAAACTTTCAGCGTTTGCTTATCCCTAGAGATGCAACAAAACGTACGATTGAAAATTTTCGTTTTTTTTCGTTTTTGACTACATATAAATTTTGCGTCTTTCCCAAATTGCAGTTCAAGTAGAGGATTCTGGCTAAAGTAAGTATTTTTTATTAGGGAAAGTTGACTTCCAACAACGTTTCTCGGTCTTCCCTACCCATTGGAAAAGGAAAATTAAAGAAAACTTGAAAACTCAGAATTTTGAAATTAAAACAAATTGGGGGGGGGGGGGCAAAAACTCATAGCTCTGGTCGATTTCGCTGTCCCTTTTTCATTCCAAATAAATTTCGTTTTTTTCATATATCCCCAAAATGAACTCCCCAGAGCCAAAAACATAATGTAAGTCGTGAAAAATAGTGAAAATCTAGCCTGGTGACGTCACTTTTTTGGGAAGTTGCTTTGGGGTAGCCCCGGACCCTACTCGTCGAGCGCTTTCCGATGACATCTCTTTCGTTTTCGTGCGATGCTTAGTTTGGATTTTGGAGGGGGTTATTACCCCCCCCCCCCTGGGACGGAGCGTGAGGATCTGACCGGAAAGACGGCGCGTGTTAAGTTGCCGAAGGCGAGGAGCTGGGCGGGGGCGTCTCCAGGATGTTGATATTTTTTTAGTTTTACTTCACTCCACCGCAAGATAATTTGTAATTTGATGCAACTTTCTTCCTGGAGTGCATATGCATTGTTACATTCTTTCTGCATTGCCACATCTCAGACTAAATCTCAGCAATTTGGGGTGCACTGTGTGTATCAGTTGGTTGACAGAGACTCAATGCCCCTCAAGAAAAAGGCACACTGGGGAGAAAACTTGGACCAAGTGTAGTGCAAAATTAAGAAAAGGATTAACTACTATGAAGAGGGTTTGTGGCCATGCATACATAAACAGATGAATAAAGCATTGAGCCACCTATTTTATGATGAGCAAGGTGATCTTGTTTGCGGTAACTAATAATTTCAGCACTTGGTAGGAATACCTGGTAGTATTGTTGAGAACACCAATAATCACATGTGTGATCTCTTATTCAAAAATGGTGTGGGAAAAGGGGCTGAAACGTGTCTGTGTATTCATACCAGCATTATAAGCTACAGTACACTGAGTATTCAGCTTCAGGTAAATTTAGAGTGAAGTTTCTTCAGTTCAGGGAGGGGTTAGGTGCCATGTGGCCTCACTCTGGGATACCGCCATGGTCATTGCTATCGACAGGCCCTCAGGGCTGGAGTTGAGAAAAGTCAAGCTTTTACCTAGATGTCTCCATATTTTTGCTTCCCAAACTAAGGAATCCACAGCTTTAAGCTGCATGTTTTGAAGTTGTGGAAGGAACTACTATTGATTACACCACCTTCACTTCCTTAGCAACAGAAACACCTATATTTCACGGGCTGGATTTTACATTGGAGGTCTTGGATCTGCATTGGAGTTCAGTGATTAAGGCTCAAAGTTCACGCTCCCAGATAGAGTGGCGTGGACAACGGCGTACGTATTATTTGCATGCGGGGCAAACGGATTTCGAAGTAGCTCAAGCAACACCCATACAAATAGTTGCCGAATTTCGACCAGTATTTTTCCGTAAGTACCCATTACTATTTAATGTTAAGATTAGTAGCAAGTTAATTTTGCGTTGCAAGGGGCCCGACCTATCAGCATCGTTCCGAAGTCAGTGGACTTCAACCCCCTCCATCCTGTTCAAATGCTTCCAAAATGGGCGGCAAGTTTTCAAACACCCAATGTGACATTTAGTTGACTTATTGTGGCACCTTATTGACTTTCTGGGAGCCCGGGTGTGAATTATCAACCGTATTTATATATATATATATATATATATATATATATATATATATATATATATATATATATATATATATATATATATGTATATATATATACACATATATATATATTCCCATGTACCCACTGAGGGCATGTACCCCTCACGTGGAAGGTCGCGTCTCTCATGCCATGAAAAGACATCCCTCTGAAGAGATTCCAGTATGCCCGCTAGAATTTTAGCAGCCGGAGGCGGCACTATGAAATAAGAAGGCACCCCCATGGAAGGGAAGGCGGAGTTTTTCAGGAAAGTCCGAGTGCAACCCGCCCCCTCGAGTGTTGTAGCTCGAGTTTTGCACCTCCTCGAGTTTTACTTTTCGCAGTGGCGCCGCTAAAAAAGGCGCCCCTTCAGACTATGCCCCCGTGACAATTCCTGGATCTACCCCTGATTACAGCCTTCCTTTCTTGCGGTTATAAACCCCGGCTGGTTATGAAATTGTATGCATTCAAGTGTGTCTTCTCTTGCAAATTTAGCAACTTCTGTTGAACTATTGAGAGGAAATGGGACAATTGGAAAACAAGTTCTATATTTTATATGTCCAGAAAAACAGTGTGGCAGTGTAAACAAAAAACAACAGCGAGAGAACCATCCGATCGGGCTATGATGAACGTCTTGGGGGAGCCCCTAGCCATATAGGATACGAGTGCTTGCTATCACCATGGTTGCAAACAAAAGCAGATTTGACCCTTATATTCCTATTACACTCAATCATTGCACACACGTTGGACCTTCGAAACTATTTCGATATTTCAACATTCTGATACCGTATGACAAGCCAAGTCGAAGGACACCCACATAATGCAAATTGAAGCAATAGCCACCAAACGCAAGGACTCTGAAAATTAAACTAACCTTTGACTTTGAGGCTTGATCTGACATGTCCCGAGGTGAAATGTTACTCGAGGGTTGCCAACGGGCTTTCTCTTCATGCCAATCATTGGTAGCTTTGGGAGAGAACGAAGAAACGTGCGGCGACCGAAGAAATGAGTGCGACCTTTGACTTTGAAAATTAATGTGATTTCTGAACAGCTTGCTAGGGTACCACACGGCACGTCGAATGACTCCACTTGACGAAAATTGAAGACACGGCGACGAGGCGGGAGGACGCGAGGAAAACTGAACGATTAAAGCTAATCTTCGGTCTTGTGGTTTCACATCGACATGTCCCGGTTTGAAATGTAACTCGATGTGCACCACGGGCTGTTGTTTGATGCCAGATGAGGGTAGGTTATGGCGAAGAAAAAATGCGAGGCGACCAAAGAAGTAGGTTTGACCTTCGACTTTATAAATTTGTTATATTTGGTAGCATTATAATACGGCACGTGTCACTTCAAATGAGACCCACCTGGTGCAAATTGAACGTATAGCGACCGATAGCGAGTATTTCGAAAAATTCAAACTAGCCTTTGATTTTGAGGTTTGACCTTGACATACCCCGCTTTAAAAATGTTACTCGAAGGTTCACGACGGGCTGTCACTTGATAGTTGACCTGGGTAGGCTTGGGCGAAAAGCACAAACAAATGCGAGGCGACCGAAAAAATCAGCTTCGATTTTGACTCGTCGATAATATTTCAAAATATCAACTTCCTGATACTGCACAAGACAACATGAATGACACAACAACATGAAGGACCTACATTTTCAGCAAATTGAAATGATAACGACGAAACGCGATGACACCGAAGAACTCAATCAAACCTTTGACCTTGACATGTCCCGGTTTGAAATGTTACTCGAGTGTTCACCGCTGGTTATTGCTTGATACCAAAGTTGGATAGGTTTGGGAGAAAATGAAGAAAATGGTGACAGGAGGATCAGCTTGGCCTTTGTCCTTGACAAATAATACGATTACTTAGCTTTCTGATGCTGCATGGCAAGCCACGGCGAAAGACTCCCATTTGGTGGAGATTAAAGCGATAGAGACCGAACCTCGCGTTCGGTGGATGTCGCTTTAATATCGCTATCTAATAAATCAAGCTAACCTTTGACCTAGAAGTTAGATCTTGACATGCAGCTATTTGAAATGCTGCAGGATGGTTCACCATAGGCTTGATGCCAGATCTTGGCCGGTTTTGGTGAGAAAAGAAGTGACCAAAGGAACCGGTTTGCGTTGAAACCTAACCGTTAAGGTGGTAATGTAAGACCTAGGTAGTTCATTTCAGTATGTTCAGCACAAGCATTTATGGTAATTGATTCGAGCGATCATAAACTCGTCGCTGAATGCCGATGCCAATACAAATACGCCTCTGGCAAACTAGTCGCCGACTACGAATACGACGTTAAATTGACGTACGTGCTTGAGGCTGTCTGCCGATTTCCCTCAATGGTCTTGAAGATGCTCAAGGATACCCAGGGTCGCATTTTTCAAGATATATCAATATATGAGCAGGAGAATGCAGCTTAAGACGCATAAACCCTTGCGATAATGCGAAGTTGCCATCTAGCAGAGTACAATTTTACACCCAAGCAAACGCAGACATTTCTTACGTTTGCTGATTTATTGTTCGGAGATTTTGGGACGACAGAGAGCCTGTGAAGCTCGTTTATTGGCTACATCGGCTTTTAGTGGTGATTCTCTCGCATATACATTTTCACTTCATCAATGATTAAGCATACTTAATCATACTCATATCAATAGAGTCTTGCGGCGATGATACTCAGGTAGCTGAGGTTTGGGTGGATACGGACAAAACTGAGGGGGGACAAATCGCCACTTTAAAAAAACGGGGGCATGTCCTCCATCCCCACAATGATTACACCCATGCCATCCAGTATCGATTCCTCCACTTGTAACCTAAATATAATTTTGCCGGCACATTTTCCCGGCCGGAGGGGTACCACCTTCCCACGGGAGGCACAGCCCCTAGTGCCCCAGCCTTGTCTACTGCACTGAGTTGAGAGGAATTGTGTTGCAACAGTTATCTCTTACTTGCTCCTACCCCTCCTTTCTAGCCGTGATTTTCAGTTTGCCTGTTCCATCATACTGCTACTTTCTGTGGCACCCCGCGATACCTGCATGAAGACAGCGAAGGCTCAAGAAGAATGCTGGTGTTATGAAAAATTGAGCCCCATAATCGCGGGCAAGATACTTCAAGCGTTCACATGAACCCGGTTTTGTCCCATTTTTATAATATTTAACATCGCAAATGTCGTGTGTAAAACACCGGTTGCCGAACAATGTTGGAGAGGCCAAATCCCATTGGCCAGGTTCAAATCACATTAAACCAATCACCAGCCTTCCTGCTGTCAAGAGTTGATGGCAACAAAAAGGTGGAGATGATGGGGGTGATATGAGCGTCGATTGGCGACCTCTGGTGCTATATATATACGAATGTCCACAGAGAAGCCTGACGCAACTCTCATTTTAAGAATTATATTTTCAAGCCCCTAGTTTCAACGGCCTGGAAGAATCATATAGGGAAACATGAAAAACGTGAAAATTTCCCGATGCACTAGGTAAATCTGCCTTGTTGCGCCACTTTAGTCACATGAGCGTCGTGCGCCCGGGCGACCCCGAACGCGAGTGGGGACGAGGCTCTTAAAATACGGGCAGCATATAATAGCTGGTCAGGCCAAGGCGGTCAGGCACGGAAAACTGATAAGCACAACGGTAGTTTGTGAAGCTGCCATGGGGGGAGGTAGGTGAATGTTCACGCACTGACGTAGCAACGTGCGTACTTTCACCTTGGTAGGTACCTACATACCTATTTAAATAGTGTCACAATTGGATCCAGTTCGAGCAGTGTCCTTGAATCCCAAAATTTAGGTGGAAGGCATAGATGGGTTTTCACCTGAATGTCTTGGTAAATTTGTGCTTTAAGGTGACTTCTACATTGTTCGAATTTCTTCTTCCAATGCGATTTTGAATGTTGTGAACATGTGACCACTCATTTCCTCTGCAAATTGTGCTTGCTTTTTGGTTGGGAAGCAAAAATAGCACCAAAAATGGCTGATTGGGGAAACATAGCATGCAAAGTCATTGCAGTAGAAATCGAAAAAATAGGAAAGTTTGCACTTTCCTTTTGGCATTCTTGGAATTTCATTTTTCCATTCACTATGAATGTGGTTAATATGGTATGACCACTGAATTCCTCTGCAAATGCATACATTTCAGCCACTGGGGAAAATAACAGCAACAATAGGCTTGAAGTTATTTAACACACTATCCATGAAATTGTCAATTTCCATGCCTTGCCATTGAAGGGCTAAATTCATGATTTTTTTAGTTGTGCAATGTTGAAACAAAGACAGTAGAATATCAATTTGCCATGGCATTAGTGTCATTTAGAAGTATTTTGATGTCTTTCTGACTCATATTTGAGCCAATGGTGTGTGTACTTATGACTGTACCCTCACCATTATTTTGAGATTTGAGATTTATAATGCTATATTCAGGACAGGGCAGCTAATACCTATGCTATAAATTGATATTGTGGCTATGCCACATCACATTTTATGTAGTTTCTTTACCTGAAATTATGGAATTAGAGAAAAGTAGTGTGCCAAATTTTTCCATCCAATTAGTACCATTTAAAAGTATTTTGATGTCTTTCAGACTCAAATTTCAGCCAATGGTGTAACATTTTAGGCAATTTCTTTACCTAAAATTATGTTGCAAAATGTTTGTGTATCATCATTCTTTATTGAGAGCATGAGCATGATACCCATAAGCAGGATGCTGTTAGAAAGAAGATAAATACCTCATAAGCATACATCAAGCAACAGGATGTTCATACTTCTTGGAGAAGGATGTTGATTGACTATTTAGAAAGTGGTATATTCAACCATTTTTTTGTTAATAATTTATAACTGTGGCATTGACATTGACCACACCTGCTCTGTACCTTTGTTTTAAATGCTTGTTGAAATGAAAGGTTTTGGTAATTGCAATGGCATATTATGTGGTAATGCAGCTACACTGGCCACACATTTGCACTGCAGCTTGCTGCTGTGTGATCTGTACACTATGCTGGGGATCAGTATACCACACTTTGTTGGATGTGCTCTAAAAAGTAGCAAGATATTCCCTTTGTACGTGCTACCACTTGACCTGCCTGCTGGCCCATGCCACCAGAGAGCTGTGTTTGACCAGACAAGGTGTCCTAAAATTACTTCACCATTAACTGTATGGAAAAAAAAAAAAAAAGTTTTTTAAGAGGAAAAAAAAGAAAGAAAAAAAAGGCTGCATGCACTTAAGGATTAAAAAGCAGAATGCTGTCTTGCATTTAATACATATTTACTTCAGTTCATGATTTTAATTATTTGCTGTTGTGTTACTAACTGCCCATACATCTGTGGCAAAAGGTAAAACCTAAAAAAAAAAAAAAAAAATAAACCATTGAGTTTGGAGATGTTTACACTGCCACAATGTGCAGGACATTTGGGTCCACTATTACTTTTTTGAATCCAGAACAGTGGCAGTTGACTAACAGTCTGCTGCATGCATTGCTGGAGAAGTCCCAAACTTATGAAATCCAAGTTGACATGAGTGCTTAATTGTGTTAGTTTAATCAATTTCAAGAAATTTAGTATCAATCAATGTGAATGGCAGCTACCATTTTCACAATTCCTTTTTCTACTGTATTTGAGTAATTCTTGCATGCACATAATTTTACTATGTATATCTTCATATTATTTGATGTCCAAATGCTGCCTCTGTGATTATGACCTTTTAATACATGTATGTTTGAGAAGTATGTATCCAGCTCCCCATGACAAATACTTATCATACATGCCTGTTGATGACAGGTAGACATGGGTGAGGGTGAAGAAGTTATGTCAAGACATGTGTCATTTTGCCACTGCACTGTATATTAGTGGCAAACATATCTGTTGTTTTCTTGTAGCCCCATTTTGCCTTTGGAATTAAGAATTATTAAATGATGTAGCTTGTTCCAAAGTCTTTCCTAATTTTTCAACTATCTCCAAATTGCATGAGAATGTGAACTTATTATTATTGGAAGGAAACTTTTTGACAAACCAGGCATTGCGAAACAAGGTACATTTTCTGTCTTCAGGCAGAAAATTAGTGAAGGGAATGATTAGCATCTCAATGCACAATATAAGGGATTGAATATTTTCATGTCTTGGCAAGTTCATGACCACTGTTTTGTATCTGCTGGCACTGCACCATTGTGCTTTGACCAGCACTGCAGCACCCAATGTGTATGTGTGAGTGCTATGCAAGTAATATATGGTAAAACTTCCATTGGTGGATGGTGTGCATTAGTTTGTGCTGTGCAAATGTACCAGCATTCTGTGTTAGCAGGGGCTTTACCAGTGTAGCAGCATTCTGTGTTAGCAGGTGCCAGGGTGCCTGGGTGTGTGTGTGGGCACTGAACCAATGCTCTAGTGTTCTGTGTTAGCAGGTGCTAGGGTGCCCCAGGTGTGTGTGGGGGGCACCAAACCAGTGTACCAGCATTCTATGTTAGCAGGGGCCTTACCAGTGTAGCAGTGTTCTATGTTAGCAGGTGCTGGTGCACCCTGTTTGCTAGTGCAGCACTGAACCAGTGCTGTTTTGTATTGACAGGTAGCATGGCACCTGGTGTTTATGTTCGGGCACTGTACCAGTTCACTGCTGGGGATGCAGCCGAACTGGGCCTCAGCCCGGGCGATGTGGTGCGGCTGAGCGGCACGCCTTCCATTGGTGCTACCGACGCCACCGCCTGGCTACACGGCCAGAATCTGCTGACCCTGTCCAGTGGCTACTTCCCACGTGAGTCCCTGCTGACCTAGTCACTCGACTTATCATTTGAGCTTTATCTCTCTCTCTCGCTCTCTGGACCTGGCACACCTTTTTGGCCTTGACTGAGTATGCACTACGTCACGCTATGCAACCGGTAAATCATGGCCGTTTCACTTTAGTTTCTAGCCTCGCTGGCACTTGCCATCGCCTGTCTGTTCACTTTTCAAGATGTGGTGGCAAAAGCGGTGTTCCTGCTCGGCCTAGAGAAATATGCCAAATATGGCTTGACGAACTTGGCCGAACATGAGTTTTTGGTCAATTTGCGCTTGATGACAGCCATTGTGCTGCTGAGTTGTATCCAACGTCGCATTATCGCATGCATCGTTTACATCTAACATCGCATGCATCGCATTGTTTCCAACCATCTCACCGGAGTTTCCTTGGGCGCTGTATGACCAAAGCAGTCGATGCACCCCTAAGCCCAAATAACCAACCAACCGGAGTTTCCCGAGCATGGTTGTGGTGGCCTTCAGCGGAGTTTCCCTGGCAGGGTTATGGCTGCCGTCAGCGGAGTTCCCCCGGCAAGGTTATGGCTGTCGTCAGCGGGGTTCCCCCGGCAAGGTTGTGGTGGCCGTCGGCGGAGTTCCCCCGGCAAGGTTATGGCTGCCGTCAGCGGAGTTCCCCCGGCAAGGTTGTGGTGGCCGTCAGCGCGGTTCCCCCGGCAAGGTTATGACTGCCGTCAGCGGAGTTCCCCCGGCAAGGTTGTGGTGGCCATCAGCGGAGTTTCCCGGGCAGGGTTATGGTCGCCCGTCAGGCAGAGCGCCACAGTTAATCAGGTCATTGTAAAGCAACATTTCCAAAATGTCGAAGGAGAGCAGCATTCCCGTCCTCGATAGCAAAGCTGTGAGGACCCGCTGAGCTTCCTGAAGTCCCTTTGAAGGAGGGCCACCTGTCAGCTGCGATTGTACGCTTGTCGGCCAGGATCTGTGATATTTCGCGTGCAAACGTATTTTAGAGCAAAGCGTGAGGAATCATTGCCCAGTGCCTCTTCCCGGAGAGTAGCACCGCTTGGGTTGTGTTTGTGACATGTTTTAGCGAGATGTCTTTCCGGAATAAGTGGGACTTCGTCCTTCACTTTGGTGGAGCTGGTGGAAGTTAGCAGAGGAAAGCAGAGGGTTTTCATCGTGGACCTGACGTAATAATTTCGGTCGGAGGATGAAAATCGTGTTTCCGTCTCGGAATTAGCTCGTTCAGCACTTTTGACAACACTTTGGAACGGCCTCCGCCATCCGTATTCCGATTCATTCAGGTATGAAGTGGTGAAATAACGGGCGGAAACGTCGTGTGATTGCTGTTAACCAACTTCCACGGAACTGCGTCCGGTTCGTGCAGCCAGTTGTTTTGCACTTCAGTGCCACGTTCATGCTGCTATATTGTCAGATTTTCCGAAGCATGTTGATCCGGTGACAGCAGCTGAGGCAAGGCTAATCACAGGCTGCCTGGCGAGTATGAGACGAAATCAGCGGCAACCAGCAAATCGCGTCCCTCAGCAAATCATCAGCATCAGAATCGCCAGCAAAATCACATCCCTGGCCGAGCAACAAGGAGCAACACCTCGCGATTCCTGCGGCGGCCGCTACAAGTTCCAGCACACCGTTTGACATCAACCAAAGTAAAAGGTCCACTGAAGAGAACAGGAAAATCAGAACAGGAAATCATGTCGAGAACAGGAAAATGAGCTGGTGGTGGGGCCGAGCTGGACGACCACCCGCACGAGGGATCCGCGATGTCTATCCAACCTCTCCGGATATGCATGGAGAGACTCCAGCTCCTTCAGCACTGAAGCGAAGACAGCTATTATATGATCGACTCTCCAGTGCGGCAGTCTTTGAGAGTAGACTGAAGCCGCTGCTGGCGGCTGGTAGTGCCTCCTTCACTGGCGGGCCCACCGAGGACGGCCCCGGGGGCGGAGGATCAGTGACACGTGAGAGGTTGGTTGGTTGGTTGGTTATTGTTTTTCGATACATCAACCGTTGAGCCATGAAGCGTCGCCAATCTCTCACGCCGATTGGCCGCGGGCGAAGAGTAGCGACAGGTGAGACTCGAACCCACAGCCTTTCGATTAGAAAACGGGCAACTTACCCCTAGGCTACTCATCCCCGACACATGAGAGGTGAAGTCGGGGCAGTACGGCGCGGGGTGTGTCTGCCGGTCGCCGGACCAGCCCGTGTCGTTCTCAGCAGGGCGCTGTCCTTTCGGCAGTCAAGTCGCCGATCACGCCCGAAGAAAGCCACATCAGTCCGACGGTCCGGGTCTGGCATACTCGCTCGTCACCTGCTCGGGCTAGGGGCCAGGAGAAATCGTCACGGAGGCGACCACGTGGGCGCTACATGACCAATGTAGTCGATGTGCCCTCAAGCCCGAATAACTAACTAAGGGGTGACCATGAAGACACAGATGGGTTTGGCCAGACGGGTCGCTACAACCGAAACGTGCAAGAGGTCTGCATCCCCAGTCGTGGCCGCGTTGAATATGTGTTCAAGGTCGATGCAGTAAGCTACGCTTATGGTGAGCCATTATCTTCAAATCGATTTCCAGCTGGGATGTCAGAGTCGAAAATTACTGTTGGAAAGTTAGTGTACGAGCATAAAATTCCAGTAAGATAAGTTAAATGGATGATAAATGGAAAAAAAAAATGATGCGCTTCACAATCGACGACAGCAACACAATTTCCAAAATCTAAGTTACTGATTCTTGGATGTTTTCAGTTCGATTGCTACTCTTAGTTCGAGAACAGGAAAATATGGGAGCCGAAAAGTATTGATGATCTAATGCTCCCAGAGCCAAGGGTTAATATTTCAATCGGCTTTGTTTGGCATGCGGGCTGTTCTATTTGTTTCGTCGATGGTTCGCTTCGAATGACTGGTCTGCATTGGTCTCTGTTGTATGACTCAAAGTGGGGTACTGCGCCTGCTAGTATTGGTCACCGGCAGGGTGGTTCAGCTGGCAGCCTGGGGGCGGGGGGGGTCAGCGGCGGCCGACGCGGGCCGGCGTGTACAGCTGATGTTTGGCAGCTGATGTTCGGCGACAGCTGACGATTATTGGGTGCCAGCCAACTGCATTATAGGTGGCGCTACTTGTGCGATAGGTGGCGCCACCTGAGCCAATGTCGGCAACACTCCCTCGCCACTGTCGTTGACACCTTGCCCCGGCACTGTCGGCGACAACGTGCCCCACCGTGACGGCGACACACCTCGCCGGCAGCGGCGACACCCTCGCCGCTGCTGGCGATACCCCCGCTGTCCCTGTTGCATGCACATGCGAGCTGGAATTAATCTCGAAATGTCATCATTCCTTTACTCTATCTTCAGATCATCATTCCTTTACTCAGTCTTCAGATCATCATCTGTCTCACCCAGCACGCAGATCTTGGCAGCTGGTTAAGCTCCACTCGATGGCGTCTTGTGACAGTTGATCACCGACGTGTTGATGATGCCAGCTGGATGTGGCCTGTCTCAGTTCTTCCTTCACGTTCATAGTAATGTATTTGTGTTGCACGTTGCATGTGTTTTCATGTTTTCTAGCCCTTTGGGGCCAGCGCACAAGCGATCATTGGTTAACTTGGCGCGCGAACAGGTAAATTACTAGCATCGATCGCATTTGCCATACGCATGATATATGTAGCTAAACGATACCCAAGCAGCTGATTGCTTTTGTCCAGGTCTGCCGTCGTACTTATTTCATTCCTGCCAGTCTATGTTCTCAATTCACGAGCAATAAGAAATAACGTGAGACAACGTGCAAATGATAGGAATTAAGCCGCCACCATCGGCAACAAACAGCATGGTAAATGGACGGGGCTGACAGGGTAATAATGTGAGATAGCGTCAGCTGGGTCGCGCCATTGTCTGGCGCATATGCCCTGCCAGCGCAGCCTGTGGTGTGAAGCTAAAGCTGCAGTGTGACGTGACGTGCAGCACGTGACCGTCACAATGTGCAATGTACGGTGGCGTGGCGTGTACGGTGGCGTGGCAATGTACGGTGTGATGCCGCCGGGTCTCGTCACGTGCGGTGGCGTGGCTTGTACGGTGGCGTGGCAATATACGGTGGCGTGGCGTGTATGGCGTACGGTGGCGTGGCGTGTACTGTGGCGTGGCGTGTAGCTGTGTGACGTGTACACGCTACACATCTGCCAGGTGTAATTTCGAGTATGCGAGGCACGTCGGCCTGTGATGCAGATCGCCTGTGCATAAGGCCGGTGAAGCTTTCCTCGATGTCATTGGTGTGCCGATATCATCGCCATCCATCGCTAGCACTAGCACTTGCTTTCAAACGACATCCAAGGTGTTTGGAAACACTCAGTCGTCAATCCCATCCACATGCCTCGTCAGACTTCTGATCCTGCGAACTTCAGACCCGTTTCCTTGATTACTGTCATTCCCAAAGTTGGATAGCGGATCGTTCAGTGTCAGCCCCACGCGTACCTGTCTCTGGATCACCTCCTCCCCTGCTCAGTACGGCTTTCGGCTCCGGCGTGGTGAGTGTGACAGATCACATCCACTCATCAGTGGACGGAGGCGAGGTCACTCTCCTCTGCCTGCTGGATTTGGGAAAGCGTTTCGATGTAATTGACCACTGTAAGCTTCTGACTAAGCTACAGCGGTATGCAGTTGCGTCGAATGGTTCCATTGCAGCCTCTGTGGACAAACCCAGAGCATCCATCACCTATCTCCCCCGGACGTCTTGCAACCGCCGCGGAACGGCGTCGGGTTCCTCCAGGGGTCAGCCCCGAGGCCTCCGCTGTTCTACGTGCTTATGGATGACCTGAACTAATTTGCGTCCGAAGCACATGCCATTCTCTGCGCCGCTATATGACCTTTACAGTCGATGGGCCCATAAACTACAATACAATGCAATACATCCAGTGCGCCGATGACACCCAGGTTCTCGTGTCTAACCGGAAAGACGACATGGGTACCGTGATCGGTCGCATGGAGGGCACACTCTTCTCCCTGGGTGCACGCTTCACTGAAGGTCGACGCGGAAAAAAACTCAGTTGATGGTGTTTGGCAGTAGGGAATACATGCGCAGCACTTCCAGGATATGGTGAACTTGCGTGGAGCCAGCCATTCATTCGGAAACTGCCGAGCGAAACATCTGAATGATCCTCGACCCCTGTCTGTCGTGGGACGCCCACACAGTGCGTGACACTCGGAAATGCTTCAGAATTCCGATGGCCTCGGCCACACTCAGCACTACCCCCGCACGACGTTCTGTTCACTGTCGTCCACGGTCTGCTTCTCTGTCACGTGCGATACTGCATATCCATGTTTGACAATTGTTTCGCGAAAAAATATCAAACAGCACCAGAAAATCACTAGCTCTTCTGCCAGAATCGTTACCGGCAAGCGAAGAGCTGGTGATATATCGGGCGTGACGAAAAAGCCACGTTGACTAGCTTCTAGACAGTTGACAAGTTTCACTGTCTCCCTCATTCATGACATTGTTCAGCACGTTGAGCCGACACGACTTCAGACTTTGACTTCAGCCAGACACGACAGAGCGGGCTGCTCCACCTGTCCGCCACCCGCTCCACCTGCCCGCCACCCGCGCCGAGGCGGGACGGCGGCCATTCGTATGCCGAGCGCCCGGCTAGCATGTACAGCCGGCTGCCACCTGACATGACACATCTGGAGCCGAGCTCTGTCGAGTGGACTGCGCGCAAACATTAACTACGTGACTGCGCAGGACTGCTATTTGTTTTGCTGTTTGAACTGTTCGCCTGTTTTGCTCTGCTTTGGCCATCTTTTTCAATCGTGACGTGGGATTAAGAATAACCACCTGTGTGGATGGCCCGAAGGAGTCCAACTAAATAAATATATATATATTTGTACCTGAATTTTCCACTGTAGTGGATAGACCTCAGGGGATTACATGACGACACGAACATGGACTGTGGTGAAATTACGCGACATGTTACCGACGCCAGTATCACAGTAAAAATGCGTAAGTCGTGAACTGTTGGGCGCAATATGACCAGAGTAGTCGAAGCGCCCGAAAGCCCAAATAACTAAGTCGTGAACTGTATAACACACATACACACGTTATGTGTATATATATATATATATATATATATATATATATATATATATATAATATAAAAATATATATATATATATATATATATATATATATATATATATATATATATATATATATATTGCATATTGCATGGGCAAAGTTTGTGCTGTATGGGTGCGTATCATGATATGTGTGGCTGTGCAGCGCGTGACATGTGACCATGTGTAACATGTGACGTGTGACGTGTGACATGTGACGGTGAGGCGCGAGCCGTGAGACGGTGTGGCGGTGTGGCGTCAGGCTGACTGGTGGTGCCGCGGCGACGTGCGCAGGTTCGCACGTGCACGTGCTGGACGAGTCGGAGACGTGTCAGCTGGTGCAGCACGGTCGGCCCGGTGGCGCCACCACCATCGCAGCTGCCGCCACCGCTCCCACTGCTGCCGCCACCACCCTCACCGCCGCCACCGCGGCCACCAATGTCGCCAGACCTCGTCCGCCGCCCATCGTCGGAGACGATGAGCTGAAGGAGCTCAACAACGACTCCGGCTACGTCGGATCGCCGTTCAAAGGTCAGCCGCACTCCAATCAGCTGTCCTTGTTTGGTCCACGGATGGGGGGGGGGGAGGCGGAGCGACCTGTGTACCCAATATGCGATATGAAGCGACCTGTGTACCCAACACCGGGCACGGGCTTCAGTCTGAACGGAACCATGCTCAATTAAGCCATACTAACCTTTCGTGAGGCTCGTCTTTTGACCTCCAAATGAGGTTGGCCGAGGCTGACATTCGTTATGCTACCTTAAGTGGAAATGCTGGCAGTAGACGGGAAGTGAAATTCCACGGAGTAAACTAATAAAAAAAATGTAGCATTTAATCGGGTGTAAATCGATTGGAACGCCGACGTATACCTACTCAACACCCAGGGAGTGTCTGGTAAGGAGTGAGGCCTGTGTCGCAGTAGTACTGGATGGCAACGGCACGTCATGCTCCTTCCGTGACGTGGGTTGTTGTTGTTGAGCTGCCCATCAGCCAAGCGTCCTGGCGACTTGGCCAGCGTCCTTGAGAAGCGTATTGATCGTCGGGGTCTGTCCAGAGAGATTCCAAGCAAACTCCATGCGTCATTCTGAGAGGTTGCAGGGTTGTGCGTTCATTCATAATGTGTGCCGATGTTTCATCAGTCAGGCCGCAGTGTCCGCAGTCGCTGGGGCCGTTTGATATCCTTGGCGTGCAATACCGTAGGTCGGGAGAGTATCTAGTTCTGAGGTGGTAGAGTGCCTCTTTCTTTATTTGATAAATATATCACCGACTTGTCTGTTTCTGGGAGGGTTCGATTTATAATGTTTGATGGAATCGTACTGCTGATTGCATTTGTGGCAATATTGTCATGGATAATTTTTATGACCGGTCTTGTTTCATTTTCCGCATTAAGTGGTCGAAAGAATGTTCATAAGTATCTTGTGCTTTCGCTAATGGGTCTTCCATTTGGAGGAACGAAAAGATCATGACACGCATGTCGTTCATTTCTATAACTGGATACAACCTGGGCGCCAATCATGTTTATCATGTTTAAGTGGTCCCTAAACATGATGATTGAACATGAAATAATGTTTTATTGCAGGGGCTTGGTTTCATGATGCAAATCTCCTACGGCGCCCCTTTTCACGCAGCCTGTGATGAGACGTGATTCATAATTTTTAAGCATTTGCTTTTGAATAGTGCTGCAAGTCTGCTCGCATCGGGCTGGACTTTCTGAACTCCTCGGTTCAATTTCGGGTCTTTGACAATTACCCAAAAGCCATCTGCATAAGATAGGAGGCGAGAACATCCGTGAGGGTGGGAGCAGCAGCCACTAAGAGAACAGGGTTGGTGATAACACTGTTCCCTATTGTACTTCGTCTTTAATGCGTTTCAGATCTGAGTATGTGTTCTCAAATCTTACTCTGCTTCTTATATCAGAAAGGAAGCCACGCAACCATTTAATGTTTGTCATTGGGAGGGAGGTTAAGTTAGAAATGGCCTTTTAGAAGCCAAAGGGTGCCATGGTGCGGTTTGGTTCTTAGCGTGGACATTGTACGTTATCGAGGCCATGATCAGCTGCCTGCGCTGACTGACCCTGACTGATATTGACTGGCACCGATTGACACTGACTCACACAAAAACAAACCTACTGGCCGCTGCTAACATGGACTGGCACCGATTGGCACTGACTGGCACTAACTGACACTGACCGACACTAACTGACACCGACTGGGTCTGACTGACACTGACTGGCGCTGACTGACACTTACTGGCGCTGACTGACACTGACTGGCGCTGACTGACAATGACTGGCGCTGACTGACACTGACTGACACTTACTGGCGCTGACTGACACTTACTGGCGCTGGCTGACACTGACTTACACTGACTGACCCTGACTGGCACTGATTGACACGCGACAATTAACCGTTCAAGGCGAAAGAGTTGCCACCTATCGGGAGAGACATTGGATTACTGTGTGTCAGATAAAAGTGTGACAAATCTGGCGCGCTACCAAACACTATTTGGAAGCAAGTATGCAAACAAGCCAGAGTGACAGTATGCAATATATTTGCACACTGTTGACTAATGCTTCATTACACTCCAATCGGCACAAGTACCTGGCCACTCTGCATCACTGATGCCTCTTAAGGATTTGCATGTATTTATTCCTAAGTTCCAAGTCGAAAGTTAACTGTAAATTCACATAAGGCTGAAATTCAGTTCCAAAACAGGATAAATATCAATGCAATTTTCGTAATACACCACCAGTGAACGCACATGCAACTTGGCTGCATATTTTTGTATAATGACAGCAGTGTTGTGATTGGGAACTACCCGCACAAAATGTGCAGCACAAGAGCAAGGGAGTGTAAAATCATTTAAATGTCTATCGTATAACTTGGGCGCAATATGAGCAGAGCAGTCGAAGCGCCCGAAATCGTAAATAGCTGACTAACTATGGTATTATCGATTAAAAAAACAATATATTTGGGTGGGACACCCAACCCAACCTTGGATATTTTCATAAACTGTGTTCGATGATTTGCAGTCGGGCTGGAAGGTAGGTTTCGATCAGCCAGCCCAACGTTGGAGCCGCTTTCGCTCTGCAGGGCAACACCTGCAATGAACTTGAAAGAGTACATCTATAGCTTAACCCCTGATGATTGGACTGGAGGCTCAGGTACTTTTGGTATTGTCCGCACAACACCAACCAATATAATAAATGCCATGCAACAGCAATATTTTGATTGACCTAGTAGTCACACAGCACTGGTATCCACCATCAAAATGTGTATGCACTATCAAGCTCCTTTTAAGGGAGGAGAGAAATGTAACCAAATATTTTAGATACTTGTATTTTAATTCAGATAGGGCATTTTGAAGAAGAAAAACTTCTTAAAATGAGGTGACGTGACCACTCATTTTTAGTTCAACTGCATACTTTTCAGTTGGTAGGGGATATTATATCAAAAAGGGGCCGTGGAAGAATATAAACACCGAAGAAAAGGCATGATGACTTGAAAGGGCAATAGCAGTGGTAGCAGTCGCCGTTCTCTCTCGGCTAAGCTACGGACTAGAGCTAACAGCCCACGTGCTAGGGGTTGAAGCTGCCACTGGATCGTCTTCTGGTCAAGCTAGAAAGGCTTGGCTTGGTTTGATGCCGGAATTTAATCATGGATAGTGTGTTTGTGTGTGCGTGGGGGGGGGGTCGGCCAGTTGTTTGTAAGCCGGAAAGCACGGAGAAGTAGTTAATTCATACCTTGTCACGGACATTATGACGCGGAATGCCTTGTCACGGACATCAGAGTACCAAAGGTCCCGGGTTCGACTCTAGCGCCACTCAGGACATTTACCAATCCCGCGGCCCACCGGCGAAACAGTGTGGGCGGCGCCATTAGCCGTGAATGCGCATAAAGTGTGTCGTGAACCAACCAATAAACAAAACAAACAACGGACATCAGAGCGCGGCATACCTTGTCACCGACGTTAGGACGTGGAGTCGATACATTGATGCCTCGCTCACGAAACGGAAATAGCACTGCAAAGCGGCCTGTACCGCGAGCAGCTAGGGGGCCTAGGTCCTAGTAGTACAGTTAATGTATTGGCCGTTGAGAGAGAGGGAGAAAGATGAAAAGAGAGAGAAGAATGAGTGGAAAAGAGAGAGGGGAGGAGTGCCAGTGGTTCAGTTAATGCATTGGCCGTCTCTAGAGAGGGAGAGAGAAAGAGAGAGAGAGAGAAAAAAAGAGGGGAAAAAACAGTAAGAGTGAGCAGACAGAGACAGAAGAGCGGGAACGAAGACAGACAACGACGAACATTTTGTAACAATGTACCCTCAAGGCCAGATATTCCTACCTATCCACGCTATCAACGCTGCGCCACCACTGCAATGCGAGCTATGGTGGGACAGTCAAAACGCTCGGTAAGCTGGGTAGCAACGAATGTCTATATGAGCAGCGTTGCCTGTTAACACTAGAAGTGGATGGCAAGGTTTCCCGGTGGACGAGGTCCGTGCGCCATGCGTTGGCACAGGGTTGGGTGCAAGTAACCTTTTGGACAAGGTACGCTTCGTCTTTACGAAGCATACCTTTCTGTTGGGCAACATATCATCGATATGTAGTCTGACTGGAAATATTTAGTTACAGCGATATTGAGTTCTTTTATCGATTGTCAATAATTCAGATATATTTTCTCGATTTTCTGAAGCTGCATAAGCCAAGCATTAGAATTCTAAGAACGGATGGATGCTTGTGTGCTCTGTGCGTGCGTAAAGTAAGATTATGCTTCCCGACCAGCAGACAGAACGTTTTATAGCATGCAGAGAAACCTCATTGTGTATTGTGACTGCACCATTTCACGTCTGGGTTAATGATCAAACATCCCAGTGATGCGTTGTTCTAGCGTCCGTTGGAGGTGTAGCCAAGCGCCACCCCGACACCAACAGGTGCGCCTGGAAATGCAACTGTTGTGATTCTGGGCTGGGCCGAAGGTTGCTCTAGTGGCGGCTGTTGTGTGATTCTGGGCTGCGCCGAAGGTTGCTCTAGTGGCGGCTGTTGTGTGGGTCTGGACTGGGCCGGAGGGTACCCTATTGGCGGCTGTTATGTGGGTCTTGGCTGGGCCGGAGGGTGCTCTAGTGGCGGCTGTTGTGTGGGTCTGGGCTGGGCCGGAGGGTGCCCTGGTGGCGGCTGTTTGTGGGTTGGCTGGGCCGAGGGTGCTCTAGTGGCGGCTGTTGTGTGGGTCTGCTGCTTTGGTGGCGGTTGTGTGGGTCTGCGCTGGGCCGAAGGGTGCCCTGGTAGTGGCGGTTGTGTGGGTCAGAGGGCACACTGGTGGTAGCGGTTGTGTGGATCTGGGCTGGGTCAGAAGGTACTCTAGTAGCGGCTGTTGTGTGGGTCTGGACTGGGCGGAGGGTACCCTATTGACGGCTGTTGTGTGGGTCTGGACTGGGCCGGAGGGTACCCTATTGACGGCTGTTATGTGGGTCTTGGCTGGGCCGGAGGGTGCTCTAGTGGCGGCTGTTGTGTGGGTCTGTGCTGGGCCGAAGGGTGCCCTGGTAGTGGCGGTTGTGTGGGTCAGAGGACGCACTGGCGGCGGTGGCTGTTGTGTGGGGCTGGGTCAGAGGGCACACTGGCGGTGGCTGTTGTGTGGGTCTGGGCTGGGTCAGAGGACGCACTGGCGGCGGTGGCTGTTGTGTGGGTCTGGGCTGGGTCAGAGAGCACACTGGCGGCGGTGGCCGTTGTCGAGGTCAGAGCAGCGCGACCCGGCCGGGAGCGTGGGAGCTGTGTCGGATCACAGTCAACCGTCAGCAACTGCAGATGGCCGGTCAGCCCACTCGGCATGAATTCCTGGCCAGGTAGTCCAAACAGCGGCCTAGTGCAAGGCGCATCGAGCACCGTTTTCGGATATTGCCTGTCCTCGGGCGCGGTCTAATCAGATATTGACTTCCGGACACGACTGGCCCAGACAGAACTGTCTCCGGACACGGCCGGTTCAGACATGACGGTCCCCGGATACGGCCGGCCCAGACATGACGGTCCCCGGACACGGCCGGCTCAGACATGACGGTCCCCGGACACGGCCGGCCCAGACATGACGGTCCCCGGACACGGCCGGTCCAGACATGACGGTCCCCGGACACGGCCGGCCCAGACATGACGGTCCCCGGACACGGCCGGCCCAGACATGACGGTCCCCGGACACGGCCGGCCCAGACATGACGGTCCCCGGACACGGCCGGCCCAGACATGACGGTCCCCGGACACGGCCGGCTCAGACATGACGGTCCCCGGACACGGCCGGCCCAGACATGACGGTCCCCGGACACGGCCGGCCCAGACATGACGGTCCCCGGACACGGCCGGCCCAGACATGACGGTCCCCGGACACGGCCGGCCCAGACATGACGGTCCCCGGACACGGCCGGCTCAGACATGACGGTCCCCGGACACGGCAGGCTCAGACATGACGGTCCCCGGACACGGCCGGCCCAGACATGACGGTCCACGGACACGGCCGGCCGAGATATGGACTGTCTCCGGACAAGGCCGGTTCATGGCCAGATGTCGGCAAAGTCGACTCCGCGTACCATTGCCGCCGATGGGTGTGGGTGAAAATATCTAAGCTCATCTTGGAAGGGTCTCGAGTGATGTTGGCTTTACAAAAAAAAACGCGTCTCAATATTGGGGATGGAGGAGGGGATACGAGAAACACGGCACGGGATAAAATTATATCATTGCATGTGAGGTGCCTTCGGAAATGGACAAACCCACGGCTCAGCCGATACTTGAGTGGTGATGAAGTGTAATTCGTGTGTTCGTGCTGCACTCTGGTGCTTTCTTCTTATTACGCACGTCTAGTGTTCTTGTAGCCCATGACGTATGGATAGTTGACGTCTGTCAATGACAACGGTAATGTTCGTGTTACGTTAGTAATATTCCGCGTATTGCATCAAGAAGTGGGACCGCTTAGACTAGTTTCGGGCCATCATCAGGTGTTTATTTTGTTTGTCAGGTGATTGCCATGTCAGGACCATATGTACGAGTATGCCCATCCATCCCCTTAGACGGCCGTGGATTTGTCAACATTTTTGCTGATTCGTATATGCTGGAAACTTTTGGTGTCAGTGGGAATCGACCTCGGGCCCCTGAATAAAAAATTCGTTATGTTGCCAATCGCACTAATCATAGTGACATGTTCGCAATGCATGCTCTTCGGGGGGGGGGAGGAAATACTCGACAACGACCGGAAAAACAAATGATGGGAACTCTAGCACAATTAGCGATGCAATATGTCGAGGAGCGTATTTGTATTTTTCTTCACCAAGAACAAAGGTCAAAATCAAGTTGAACAGGTATGTGATCGATTTTGATGATCGAGTGGAATATGTATTGAGCTCCTTCCTTGGGCTGACGTATTTTGAATGTTCTCCCGATTACATTTTGTTTCCACTCCTCCCGGCCGATGATGAGGGATCGCTTTTGTGGAATTACCACCAAAGCGATGCTCGCTGAGAGTTATGCCAGGCCGGTGTATGCTTCTGTTATAGCCCCGGAGACTCTTGGGTCGACATTCGTGACTTTTACCTGGCCCCCACTGAGGAGCGGGTCAGGCTATTTCAGTGCTTGGCTGCATGCACGCCACCAATGTTGTGATTCTCATATGTTGGAAAGTCCGCCAAGGAAGCAAGCACTGCCGTGACCTCATCGCGTCACGCAAATGCACTTGTCTTTACCTATGGAAAGACAAAGCATGATTTCCGTGACTGTTGAGCCATGAATTGGCTGGTTTCCGAGGCTGCCCACCTCAAAATAGCACGGAGCCTATAATTTGTCAAAAGTTGGCCTGACAGGCGACGTAGTAAAACACACTTCTCCAGCGCCGTGCCCTTTGCTGTGACAGCGAAGAACTGGCTGCTGATGTGTGTTCCAAGCTGGAGGGGGAGGGGGGAGTATCGGGCTGGGCCCCAGACTGGGGTGTGCGTCGGCCTCAGACTAGGGTTCGTGGTGTGTCGGCTCTGGGGTGAAGTGCGGGACTGGTCGACGTCTGTGGTGTCCGTCTGAATCCGCGCGGTCGGCGACTCGCCGCCAGCGTGGCGGCCGTAGTCACCTGATCTCTGCTGCCAGGTGATGCAACGCCAGACCCATCGGCAGTCGTTCTCGGTATTCCTCAACTTCCGTCGCATGCAACCCTGGACCTCCGTCCACAGGGACCCCGACCTCTGTCCCGGAGCACTCCTCTGCCACCAGGGACCCCCCGACCCTTGTCCTGGCGCACCCCTCCGCCCCCAGGGACCTCTTAGCTTTGTTCTGGAGTACTCTTCCGCTCCCAGGGACCAGACCTGTGTCCTGGAGCACTCCTCCTTCCCCTGAGACCCCGACCTCTGTCCTGGAGCACTCCTCCTTCCCCTGAGATCTCGATCTCTGTCCTGGAACACACCTCCGTTCCAGGGACCCCCGACCTTTGTCCTGCCTCTGCCCCCAGGGACCTCGACATCTGTCCTGGAACACTCCTCCGCCCCCAGGGACCAGCCCTCTGTCCTGCCTCCGCCCCCAGGGACCCAGCCCCCTCCTGGAGTGGGGGTGGAGGAGTGACTTCGCCCCCAGGGACATCGACTTTTGTTCTGGAGCACCCTTCGCCCCCAGGGACCTCGACCTATGTCCTGCAGCACTCCTACGCCCCTATCCCAAGGACTCGGGCTTTGATCCCTGGGCCTGCGCCATCCAGAGCTCCTCGATCTTCGTTCCGAGCACTTCGGCCTCGGTCCCGGGAACCCAGCCTCAGTTCCGGGGACTCACCCATCTCCGTTCCGAGGATCCTGCCCTTCATCCAGGGGGCTCTGTTGTCTCAATATTGGGTGCTCCTCAACCTCCAACCACAGGGGCACGATATTTGCTCCGTCGCCTTCTCCCGGGCTTCGTCGCCCCAGGCTCAACCCTGCGCCCGACTCTCTCGACAGTTCGACGTCCAACCCTGGAAATTTCTGCAAGTCCGCCCCTGGGGACCTCTTTACGTCCGCCCCTGGGAACTTCTCTACGTCCGCCCCTGTGGATGTCTCTACGTCCGCCCCTGTGGACGTCTACGTCCGCCCCTGGGAACTTCTCTACGTCCGCCCCTGTGGACGTCTCTACGTCCGCACCTGTGGACGTCTACGTCCGCCCCTGGGAACTTCTCTACGTCCGCCCCTGTGGACGTCTCTATGTCCGCCCGTGGGAACTTCTCTACGTCCGCCCCTGGGGACGTCTCTACGTCCGCCCCTGGGAACTTCTCTACGTCCACCCCTGGGGACGTCTCTACGT
The DNA here is from genome assembly GCA_034440575.1 of Imbricaverruca yamaguchii. NCBI lineage: Eukaryota > Metazoa > Arthropoda > Thecostraca > Neoverrucidae > Imbricaverruca > Imbricaverruca yamaguchii. The sequence continues at coordinate 1,529,155 of JAOTOL010001659.1, forward strand.
CCGCCCCTGGGAACTTCTTTACGGTCGCCCCTGGGAACTTCTCTACGTCCGCCCCTGTGGACATCTCTACGTCCGCCCCTGGGAACTTCTCTACGTCCGCCCCTGTGGACGTCTCTATGTCCGCCCCTGGGAACTTCTCTACGTCCGCCCCTGTGGACGTCTCTACGTCCGCCCCTGAGAACTTCTCTACGTTCGCTCCTGGAGACGTCTCTACGTCCACCCCCCCCCCTGGGAACTTCTCTACGTCCACCCCTGTGGACGTCTCTACGTCGGCCGCCTCTGGGGACTTCTGGACGTCCGCCCCGGGATCTTCTCAGCAGCGGATCCCAAGGACTGACCGCGATCGTGTCGGTTTGTTTATGTTGCCGCGAGTCGCCTGATGCAACGTCACCGAGCAACTCGCCCACCCTGTTCTACTCACCCAACCGCCATGCCCATGTATGATGCAACGGCGGTGTGTGGCGGCCCGCCCCCGGCCCCGGCCCCCGGCACCCGGCAGGAGCTGTCCACAGCTGGCCACAGCTGAGCGGCTGGGGGACACGGCCCCGGGAACTGTCCACAGCTGGCCACAGCTGAGCGGCTGGGGGACACGGCCCCGTGAACTGTCCACAGCTGGCCACAGCTGAGCGGTGGGGGACACGGCCCCGGGAACTGTCCACAACTGGCCACAGCTGAGCGGCTGGGGGACACGGCCCCGGGAACTGTCCACAGCTGGCCACAGCTGAGCTGGCTGGGGGACACGGCCCCGGGAACGTCCACAGCTGAGCGGCTGGGGGACACGGCCCCGGGAACTGTCACAGCTGGTCACAGCTGAGCGGCTGGGGGACACGGCCCCGGGAACTGTCCACAACTGGCCACAGCTGAGCGGCTGGGGGACACGGCCCCGGGAACTGTCCACAGCTGGCCACAGCTGAGCGGCTGGAGGACACGGCCCCGGGAACTGTCCACAACTGGCCACAGCTGAGCGGCTGGGGGACACGGCCCCGGGAACTGTCCACAGCTGTCCACAGCTGAGCGGCTGGGGGACACGGCCCCGGGAACTGTCCACAGCTGTCCACAGCTGAGCGGCTGTGGGACACGGCCCCGGGAACTGTCCACAGACGTGCGGTTTACCCGCAAATTCTTCGAGGAATGATTTTTTCAGTGTCGGTCGTCTATATTTCGAAAAGGAAGTATCCCTTCTGCACTCGGTATTTGTCAGCTTCAATTTCTGGAAACAGAATATTGTCATGATCTGCCTCTGACGTGCACACAGCAATTTAGAATCAGGGGCATCGCTTCCTGGTGGTGATATGCTGGTTTCTTATGTCTGTACAGCATGTGATCCTTCCAAGCATAGGTAGAGGATTTGCAGAATTATTTGTATTGCCGACATGTAATTCAACCACGTCCTTTTCCTGTAACGATCTACACCTAATGTAAAATCGTGAAAATGATCAGTGTTCCATTCGCAGAGTCAGGGGTATATACCAATGAAAAACGTGATGTACTCTGAAATATGTGTACACATTTGTAGTTGAGGACCCCTTTCAAACAAGCTTGGTAACCTGCAAGTTCAGAGAACGACTACCATTGTGGGGTCAATATTATGCAGGCAATCACAGTATTGATGTTGCAAGGCAGCACCAATATTTTGATTGGTGTTATCCTTATCCATTAAAGCGTGACTAGTTAACTTTTTTTTTGGAGGTGACCTCACTTGATCTTGAATAACTCGTTGACCGTAGATGACGTGCCATCAACATTTTTACACCACATGCCAAGTTAATGTTGGAAAGTGTGCCAAATTGTGCTGCGCTGCCACGCGCCGTTTTTCATTATCCGCGGAAGACCTTTTAGGGTGGAGGCTTACAATCCCCCCTCGAAATGGAGCGGGTTAATGCTGTCCATCGCTGGAAGGATTCGTTGCTGTAGGCTGTGGTGGTAAATTGGAAGTGTTCGAAGCCGAATTGAAACTTTTGTGGACAACGATTGGTTCGAGAGGCAACAATGATGCTCTTGATGTGAGCAATGCCGTGCGGTGTCGAGGGGTATGCTGTTGTGGATGGTTGTGGTTGTGCTTAAACGTAATGTTTTGCAGGGGTTAGGTCAGTGCGATCAATTTAAAACGTGGTGAGCGCGACTGGGGTCAGTTGCAGTTTATAGCGTGTGACAAATGACATGCGACTGAAAAGGTGACAAATGTTAAGATTCGTGCTTCAGTTGAAATATGAGGGGGTACCAGCCGGTCGGACGGTTCCGCTCCAGATGATGCCGCCGTTGTCGGTAAGCAGCACAATAGACTGAACCTGTTCAGCTAGTTGTTCGCATCCATAAGCTGCAGGACAGCAGCTCAGCTGCAGACAGACGCTGCCGACGGGCATACGTCCGAACCCTGAGCGGCCATTCAACTCCCACCCAACTGTGACTCTGCAGAGCGGTTTATGGAGAAGTATCGCTTCTATCGTATAATTAATGTAGCTGAAGTACAATGTTGGAATTGAATATTACGATAGATCGGCGAAACGAACATGACGCTTCGCCATGATCCCGCCACCTAACCTCTGAAGCCAGCTCCGGCGTTCGTAGTGAAATTTTGAAAATATTTATGGGTGATCTCAGTAACGAGCAGAGGCTCAGCAAAGATTTTCTTAAGTGAGGCCGACAAAATATATTTGACGAAGCAGCGGAAGCTTCTGTTTCGCTTCGCGCATGAAACTTTCTGGTTTTATGTGGGATGGAATCTAAAAAATTGGGTTTCATCGAGCGTATGTTTGTTTGTTAAACCGCATCTCGATTTTTGACTCAGAGACTAGCTACTCACTTATAGAGTTAGTATCTCAATCATCAAAAGACTTCAAATATGGTAAATTTGCGCCCTCCAAATAAGGATTTATCGAAAAACATCTCTTTTTAATTGCCATATATTAAGTTAAAACATGGTCATTCCATTCTGTCAATTAAAAAGAAAAATTTCACGGGCATCGAGGTCACCAGAGGTCACGTGACCTGAGGTCTGGGGTAACTCACTATGCATTACATATTACAAATATTGTCAGAATTATGATCATTCAATATTAGCGAGTTAAAAAATGCCTAACTATTTATATTTTGACTGATAATTCACGTAGGTATCAGCCATCGGACATTACCTTCCAGGGTAGCCTTCCAGAAATTCCCGAGGCCATAACTCCTGAACGGTTAACCTGATAAAAGTAACATTTGCACAGGTGGATTCACGGCATAAGATAACCTTTCCGCCATTTCTTTTCTCAAAATATGTGACATGAGGGTGCAGGGCCCCGGTCGATCTGTCGTGGAATGCCCCACCTACCACGTTTAAGAATCTGGTGTATTTAAAATGCGAAATATTCGCAGTTAGTCGGAAACGCTGTTACGTTACTCGAAACGGTCTCACCGCGCACCCTACATTGAATTTTCAGCGTTTTCGCTGCTTGATGTGAATTCAAGCTCTACTTTAACCGATGATACCGGTGATATTCGTCTGTCTGTGCATACTGGGTGAAAGAATCTGGCTATATTTCAGGGTGGCAAAAATGATGTTTGCGGTCGCTACAAGCACAATATGTCAGCTCGTACGGGACGGCGACGTTTTTGATCAGTGTTGCCTGCCTTTGTTAGAGTCACGTCTGGAGAGGCCGGGTGGGTCAGGAGTTGCGGACCTCACGTCCAGGACACAGCGATGACCAACGTAGTCGAGGCGTTATAATGCACAAATCCCCCAACCCCCAACCCACAACCCCTACAAACGCACACCCATTGTAATGTTAATTTCCAATTGTATTTATTTCCTTTGAAGATTGTAGTACCGGAACCCTGCCCCCTGGTTTGATGAGATATATCTCATCAAACCTTGGTTGTGGTCTGCATAGTGTTGGGCATGGCCAGCCCCTGCAGCGACCTCCGTTGACGGTGAGTCGCGCCCGCCCGCCACCCCGCCGCTGCCCGCCGCCGCCCGCCGCCTCCCTCCCTCCCTCCCTCCCTCCCTCCCTCCCTCCCTTCTAACCTCCCTCCCTCCCGCCACCGCCGCCTCCCTCCCTCCCGCCACCGCCGCCTCCCTCCCGCCACCGCCGCCTCCCTCCCTCCCTCCCGCCACCGCCGCCTCCATCCCTCCCGCCACCGCCGCCTCCCTCCCTTCCTCCGCCGCCGCCGCCGCTGCCGCCTCCTCTGCCGCCTCCTCCTCCCCCTCCTCCTCCTCCTCCTCCTCCTCCTCCTCCTCCTCCTCCTCCTCCTCCTCCTCCTCCTCCTCCTCCTCCTCCTCCTCCTCCTCCTCCTCCTCCTCCTCCTCCTCCTCCTCCTCCTCCTCCTCCTCCTCCTCCTCCTCCCTCCTCCTCCTCCTCCTCCTCCTCCTCCTCCTCCTCCTCCTCCTCCTCCTCCTCCTCCTCCTCCTCCTCCTCCTCCTCCTCCTCCTCCTCCTCCTCCTCCTCCTCCTCCTCCTCCTCCTCCTCCTCCTCCTCCTCCTCCTCCTCCTCCTCCTCCTCCTCCTCCTCCTCCTCCTCCTCCTCCCTCCCTCCCTCCCTCCCCTCCCTCCCCTCCCTCCCTCCCCCCCCTCCCCTCCTCCTCCCTCCCTCCCTCCCTCCCTCCTCCCTCCCTCCCTCCCTCCCCTCCCTCTCCCTCCCGCCGCCGCCTCCCTCCTCCCCCCTCCCTCCCCTCCCTCCCTCCCCCCCTCCCTCCCCCCTCCCTCCCCCCCCCTCCCTCCCGCCGCTGTCGGCGAGAGCGATTTGCCGCCCAGCAACAGCCCGCCAGCCGCACCGGGCCGGGCCGGCTGGCGGTGGCCTCGGGCCGGCCAGGAACGGCCGGTCATTGTCGTTGAGTCGCTGAGCGCGCCGGCCAGCAGCTGGCGCGCACGAATTACCTAGCGGCGAAATCGTCCGCGGCAGCGTTAGCGGAACCTAGCCACAATAACAGCATGAGGTCACCTGGCGGCAACAACATCCGGGACCTCTGGTCGCAACAATGTCAGGGCAACACTGGGCCAGCGCGTCCGTGGAACCTGCGTCCAATAACGTCTGGGTGTTTCTGGGCCAGGATCATCCAGTGGAGTGGGTGAGGGACATACCATTATTTCAGTGCTTTAGTCCTTAATCCCAACAAAGATGGATGGTCTGTCAGTACACTACGGAATCGTCCACGGGCGTGCCACAGTAAACACACTACGGAATCGTCCCCGGGCGTGCCACAGTAAACACTGCGGAATCGTCCCCGGGCGTGCCACAGTAAACACACTGCGGAATCGTCCCCGGGCGTGCCACAGTAAACACACTGCGGAATCGTCCCCGGGCGTGCCACAGTAAACGCACTGCGGAATCGTCCCCGGGGCGTGCGACAATCAGTGCACCAGGATGACGGTCTGTGTTCCCACCGACCACCTAGTTTCTGTCCAGTCACCGTCAACGATGGTCGGATGGAAATCAGATGCTAATTTTGCGAAGAGGCAGATGACGGATTGACAAGATCCCTTGCTTAGCTTGAGGTTTCGCTGTATCTCGCGTATGAACAAAGTTCTTTGCAATTTTCGCGAATAAAAAGGTTGTGGTGCATTTTGTATTCTTGCTCAGGAATGTGGATTTCCGGTCAGTGAACAAAGGGATGGAACTTTCCACGTTTTTTGCGGAACCTCTCCTTCCCCTTCTAATGTTACTGACGTCTAACTTGAGGCCTGTGGGCGTTGACTGGAAAGGATGTCATGAAACAATGAACTTGTCCCTCCCCGCCCCACTTCCCCTGCTCCATGTCATCTGTCCAGCACTGTAATGTGCCTTTGTCGTTTATGTATACTTAAGGATGCGACTCAGGTCTGTGAAACTGTGTACATGTATACTTCGGAAGGCTTGATTATTTTTAGCAAGTAGCAGACCATTAGTTATGGACGCTAAATGACCACACCTGGTCGATGCGCCCTAAAACTCAACCAACCACTTCCCATCCCACGCCCAACACAGTTGCGTTGAAAAAGTTCCACCACGGAATGAACGAGTCCTTCAGGAGTCGTGTGTCGACAAAATTATCCCAGTATTTGTTGAAGCTTGTTAAAAGGGACAAGGGGCGTGTCTACGACTTGTTGAGGTTAGGCGGACTGGGCTGGCATGCATTGGGAGTTTGCGACTTCCGCTCAGTGTTTATAGCATCCATATTGGCCGACGGAGTATCTCTCAGTCGGGTGGGGGGCCGTCACGTATTGACCCGACAGGCCGGCCCCGTCACGTGACAGGGCAGGTCGTGTTTGCGGCGGCCATGTCGTCAGTCGGGTGGGGGGCCGTCACGTATTGACCCGGCAGGCCGGCCCCGTCACGTGACAGGACAGGTCGTGTTTGCGGTGGCCATGTCGTCAGTCGGGTGAGGGGCCGTCACGTATTGACCCGACAGGCCGGCCCCGTCACGTGACAGGACAGGTTGTGTTTGTGGCGGCCATGTCGTCAGTCGGGTGAGGGGCCGTCACGTATTGACCCGACAGGCCGGCCCCGTCACGTGACAGGACAGGTTGTGTTTGTGGCGGCCATGTCGTCAGTCGGGTGAGGGGCCGTCACGTAGTGGTCCGGCAGGCCGGTCCCGTCACGTGACAGGACAAGTCGTGACCATGCACCTCCCTCTGCAGGCTGTTTGCAGCGGCAGCGACAAAACATTCCGCTGTGGCGTGACAGCCCGCGTGACGTCATGCCGTGATATGCCTTTTGATGTCATGACAATGATGTTCATTCGCAACGACAATGACAAACGATCTCCGAATACATTGGCTCTTCCTTTGTCTCAAACATGGGACTTTGATTCCCCTGTTGAGGGCGCTTTGATGGGACCATATCATGTTTCTGACATGAAGTCGAGAGAGGTATGTTGCTATGTGGAGGAGCCCGCTATTTTTCTGTCTTGGTTTGCTAATGCTGGTTGGTAGGTGTGCCATAGCCTTAGTTCGGATGGGGATGGTGCTGCGGAGAGAGGGTGGTGGTAGGCGGTGGTAGGAGAGAGGAAGCGTGGTGGTAGGTTGCGAGCTGCCTTCTTTTCAACTACAAATTGTGATAGCGTCGCACCACTGTGTATCACACCCACTGCCAGGACTAAAGCAAGGTTGTGTTGTTGTCGTGCCCTTGAAGACAGAATCGTCGGCTCTAATTTGCCTGTTGTTGAGATTCTATGCGTTGCATTTGGGCGCGAATGATCAATTCTGGTCGAGGCGCCCTAAAGCCAAAATAATAACTATGCGTTTCCTTGGATACGGTACTTCGTCATGGAGTCATTGTCTTGACTCGCATGTGATTAATGGTACTGAGCTCGGCATGAATTGTATGTCGTACCTGGATATCTACCTCTATATATCCCAGCCGTGTTGAATATCTACCTTTGATGTAAGTGTTCGGCAATGAATCGGCATCACCTGACTGCCGCATCCCGACCCCGACCTTCTTGGCCCGGATAATTAGGTGTGATCCCGACCTTCCTGGTCCCGATAGTTAGGTGTGATTCCGACCTTCCTCGCCTCGATAATCAGGTGTGATTCCGACCTTCCCCGCCCCGGCACTCGGACGTGATCCATATCTTGATTTCCCCGACAATGCTGCCTGACCCCGATCGAGATTCCGACCTTCCCTTCCCGATCCCGACCTTCCTGACAACGACAATTATGGGTGACCCCGACCTTCCGCGTCCCGACGATCCGGCCTGATCCCGACCTGGGTCCCGACCTTCCGCGTCCCGACGATCCGGCCTGATCCCGACCTGGGTCCTGACCTTCTCCGTCCCGACAATCCTGCCTGATGACGCCCTGGGTCCCGACCTTCCCCGTCCCGACGGTCCCGCCAGATCCCGACCTGGGTCCTGACCTTCTCCGTCCCGACGATCCTGCCTGATGACGCCCCGGGTCCCGACCTTCCCCGTACGACAATCCTGCCTGATGACGCCCTGGATCCCGACCTTCTCCGTCCCGACGATCCTGCCTGATGACGCCCTGGGTCCCGACCTTCCCCGTCCTGACGATCCTGCCTGATCCCGACCTAGGTCCCGACCTTCCCCGTCCCGACGATCCTGCCTGATGACGCCCCGGGTCCCGACCTTCTCCGTACGACAATCCTGCCTGATGACGCCCCGGGTCCCGACCTTCCCCGTCCCGACGGTCCCGCCAGATCCCGACCTGGTCCTGACCTTCCCCGTCCCGACGATCCTGCCTGATGACGCCCCGGGTCCCGACCTTCCGCGTCCCGACGTTCCGGCACGATCGACCACAGTCGACCGCCGCTTCATGGAAGGTGGCGTTCACGGAATGGTGACGTCGCTCGAGTTACCGCCGGCCGCTCCAGGTGCGGCACCTGATCGTGCAATTGTGCCGCCGATAAACATCTACACCTGCCGCCACTTGGACGAGCCCCTATGTGTGCAGTTGTTCAGCTAAACACCTCAACTCTTACTCTTCTAAACGAGCAGTTGTCAAACTGAAAAGGAAAACGCAGCCAGACGCCTAAGCGCGGTCTTTTAGACGTTCAGTCGTCCAACTGAAAACGTGCATGCTCGGTGTTCTAACTGAACAACTAAGCGTGCAAGTATTCAGCTGAGCAAATAAGCGTGTGAACATCCAGCTGAATACTTACCGAAGGCAAAAATTGCCATTGCCGTCTCTTCGTCCTTCTGCAAGTCCCAAAAATCAATAGGGTAGCCAACACATATTCACCCAGTGACAAAACACATAGCCACTCAATATCCATAATGATATTGAGTGTCTATGTGTTGTCCAAGTCGGTGTAGAAATATATTTGATGGGTTGATTTTTCTCTTCGCAACTAATTTCCTAGTTTCCAACACAATACGTGCATTATCTGTACAGAATGCGCTGCTATTTCATCATGCATTCATTTCATCATTTCATTTCATCATTTCATTTCGTCATTATCATGCATTCATCTGCCAATCCCTTCATTTTTCTTGCAATCCTGAATTCCCTCGTCCCCATGCAGAACTCTGGAGGATTCAGGATGGCTACTTGTGGAGCAAGCTATTTGTAGTGGAACGGGGAATATTCTTGAGATGCCGGGATATCGCTGCCTCTATGTTCACGGATTGTTGGTACCGTAGCCGTTTTTAACCGTCTCCGGTGAGCATGTTTCCCTGACCACGAGAAAACGACACGCTTGAGTGTGCCGTCGTCTAAAATAGTTTATGTACATCCTGTGACAAGGTTAAGGCTTGCAAACAACTGTAATGTCATGCCAGATCCTTGAACTGCGACGTCATCAGAGGGAGGGGTGTATTAGGCCGCTTTTCGCCGAAGTCACAAATTGTGAGCAATTCGTCCGACTTATCGCCCCAAAATTGCTCATGTTGCATATGGTACGGTGTTAAACACTTCAGCAATGGTGTTGCATGGGTCATTGATCTTTTACTCTTCCAGGGTCATTGATCTTTTATCCTTCCAGGGTCATTGATATTTTAGCCTTCCAGGGTCATTGGAACTCAATGGCCTAAAGTGGTCTTTTTCAACTAAGTCAACAGGGATAATTTGAACGCTGCACTTGCATTTGACATTCATGTTTACCGATTGGCACAAGAAAATAGCGTTTGAGTCTTATCCCGGAAGTTTCCAAAGCGAGGTCAACACTTCGACCTCATCTGACCACTCACCTATATGTCGAATGTTTCTCGCACATCGCTAGTATACCAGTAGTACTGGGGAATACCATATTTACAATTTCATTGGGTATCGATTGCTGGTTTTACATCTAGTTAGGTTAAACGTTCAAATTACCGATTGCTCCAAACAATTCACCTTTAAACTGACCTGGTAGTTTAAGCAGTCACCCGACGTATCACCTTAAACTGCGCGACCTCGTCACGTGCAGCACGTTTATGTTTCATGTCACCAGCACTCGCGTTTGAAAACGCTAAGGGGGGTCTCGGCAGCTCATTGTTTCCCCTTCACTGGAGGACGTGGCAAACTTCCGTGCACGTGGCCAGGGTTGGCCTGAACCAGGTTAAGTCTCCATCGTTTGGAATGATTCCGTCTCCTGCCTCCGGTGAACCTATTCGCTGTTTTCTATGGTTGTACGGTTTAAATCATGCCTGTCGAAGGCACGTCATTAACTTTCCCATTGTTGGGCGCAAAATGACCCTAGATGTCGAGGCGCCCTTAAACTCCAATCCACCACAAACTTTCCCATTGTGGAAAGGGGAGGGGCGACATCCCCCTCTCTTTTGCTGTTTACTGCACCGGAGTCGCTGGAAAAAACAGCGTGTTGATGCTTAAGATATGTTGCACATCGAACGGTACCCGATCTTGATAAGTTCAGCCAACTGCTGACTTTCCAGGCACGTCAAAGATAAGCGTTCGCTAGAAAAATGAGGTGTCGGCTGGTTCAACCAAGTCGCCCGCCGGATCTGTTCCCAGACGGAGCCGCGAAACAGGCACCGGATCTATTCTTGGACGGAGCCGCGGAACAGGCACTGGATCAGTTCTTGGACGGAGCCGCGAGACGGGCACCATATCTGTTCCCAGACGGAGCCGCGAAACAGGCACTGGATCTGTTCCAAGATGGAGCCACGAAACAGGCACCGAATTTGTTCCCAGTCGGAGCCGCGGAACAGGCACCGAATCTGTTCTTAGACGGAGCCACGAATCAGGGTCCGGATCTATTCTTAGACGGAGGTGCGAAACAGACACCGGATCTGTTATCAGACGGAGCCTCGAAACAGGCACCGGATCTATTCTTAGACGGAGCTGCGAAACAGGAACCGGACCTGTTCTCAGACGGAGCCACGAAACAGGCGCCCGAATCTGTCTTCGTTAGTTCGCAGGCGTGTGCCGACGTCTTATGGCTGTATACGATCAGTCCCCCGCCCCCTCCCTTGACCGTTAGCCCTGCGTCACTTGCTTCGTCCGACTTGCGTCGCGAGATTGGCGAGCGTGGGGCGTTGTTCTCCTGGCCTCCGAGCGTCTGGTATTGTCTTGCGGCAGTATGAAATACCGATGCAGGCAGGCATGAACCCTGAGGGCCTGATCCTGGGTGGTCTGACAGTGTCGTGTATGTGACGGTGTGAACTGTTGCAGACACCCGTGGCTGACATTGTCGTGTGTGTGACGGTGTGAACTGTTGCAGGCACCGCCGGTCGGCCCATCTACACACATCTGCTGCAGGCTGTGTACGTGGTCACTCCGGTGTTCTGCACACACTGTAAGTACACAACTGTTGTTGGCCTGCGACAGAGGCTGAGAAACGTCCCCAGCAAGGAGAGGCGTGTGGTGACCTTCCCCGACCGGGCTGTGTGGCACGTGCCTCCCCAGGCGGGTGCCAGTCCCCAGGGTGTCCGCCGGTGGTCCGCAGGCCGGACCGGTGTCTGCCGGTCGGCAGACCGGTCCGGTGTCTGCCAGTCGGCAGGCCAGACAGGTGTCTGCCAGTCGGCAGCCCGGGCCGGTGTCTGCCAGTCGGCAGACCGGTCCGGTGTCTGCCGGTTGGCCGGCGGCAGGCCGGACCGGTGTCTGCCAGTCGGCGGACCGGTCCGGTGTCTGCCGGTCGGCAGGCCGGACCAGTCCGGTGTCTGCCAGTCGGCAGGCCGGACCGGTGTCTGCCAGTCGGCAGGCCGGTCCGGCGTCTGCCGGTTGGCCGGCAGGCCGGACCGGTGTCTGCCCGGTTGGCCGGCAGGCCGGACCTGTGTCTGCCGGTGGCCGGCAGGCCGGACCGGTGTCTGCCCGGTTGGCAGGCCGGCGCGGCTCAGCTGTGCACTATCGACCGCGTGGGCCGGCTGCCGGCGGCCGATACTGACACCTGGGCCGGCCACCGTCCGTCGGCCGGCCGGCCGGCCCGGCCCGTCTGCTCGCCAGCAGCGGCAGCGGGGCGCCGCGCCGTCTGCCCCGCCCTGGCGGCCGTCCGGCCCCGCGCCGCACACGCGCCCCCGTCAACACGACGCGGCGCGCTCGGCGTCGGGCCCACTTACCGCTGCTCTGGGCCTCTGGCGCATCCCCTCTCAAATGCCGACGTGTGCGTGCGTGCGTGCGTGCGTGCGTGCGTGCGTGCGTGCGGGTGTGCGTGTGCGTGTGTGTGTGTGTGTGTGTGCACGCACGCACGCACGCACGCACGCGCGAGCGGAGCGTGCGAGCGTGCGAGTGTGTGGAGGCGGTTTTTTAAACAGCCAGCTTAATCTTGAGGGATCAGTCTGGTTTGGCCACCGGATGTTATTCTTACAGTGGCGGATCTGGGCTCGTCCAGGCAGGGATTGCTGCTGATTCCTGCGCTGCTCCGAGCAAACTGCGTTCGTTACAGTTAGACCATGCCGTCACTTTGGGTGTGGTTCGTGTCAATGACACTGCGTCACCTCGACAAAAAGGTTCAGCCTGGCTAAACAGCTGTGCGAGGGTCGATTGCGTAGGTTTTCAGAGCCTTTGACCTGACCGGGTGAGCACGCTCCACCAGAGCCCGTGGGCACCACGTCTGGCCGCCGGAGAACAAGAGTGTTTTTCAAGTGCTCCTTGAGGAATGCGGCTGTGCAAACACATCCATGGCAACGAGTCGTGCTGTGTGTCCCAGGGCCTGAAGGGACACTTCCGTGATCTCTATCATCGTGAGCGTAACGTCGTCATAATGTTATCTCCTCCTTTTTTCCACCTGGAAGTCAGAATGGTAGCTGGATGATAATTCACCTCAGCGTCGAGTGGAAGGCTCCAGCTTTTTTTTATTTCAGCTGGTTCTTAATCCCTGGTTGCGATCTCTTGTAGGCCATCATTATGTAGTTGATCGAGTAGAATTTAGCTGAAATGGAAGACTTAGGCTGTACTTCGTCATCTCGCAGTACATTTTCAGTTGGACTATTATTATTATTTCTGCTTTAGAAACCAAAGCTAGCTACTGCAAGCTCTATATTTATCAGATATTGTTTCGGATACAAAAAAAAATATTATATCCGTGTGTTTATCAAGTTACCCTGTCAATTTCTATGAGTTCAAAGAGCACATCCAGATCTCGTGCGTGATAGGAATCGCCTAGCAAGTTGCCGCCACAAATGGTCAGCAGCTTCGTCGACATCCTCAGCTCGCATGAGCGTCGTGCGACATTCCGCCAACTAACGTCAGGCGCGCCCGTCGCCAGTCTCGCCATCACCTCAGATTTGGAGGCGCCCTGGCGACACCATGTGCACCCCGGGTCCCGGGAATCTCCCCGTGGCACGGTAGCCACCTCCGGGCGGCAGATGCTCCTGCCGTACCCCGGCCACACAAGATTAATAGATGCTTTTGAGGCGCCGCAACCACAGCCCGGGTCAGGGGGTGCTCTGACTGTACCACATCCGCCCGGGAGGTGCTCGTGCAACACCGCAACCACTGCAGATCTGGGGAGTTCCGTTGGCTTTCGTGCACATCAAGCCAATTTGACTGGAATATCTTAGCATGCGTATCGGCACTGGATGGTTAGGACGGGAGAGAGGATTGCCCTTAGATATCGAAAGTGGGGGCGAGTAGTCGAGGGGTAAGTTGCTCGTCTTACAATCGAAAGGTTGTGGGTTCGAGTCTCACCTGTCGCTACTCTTCGCCCACGATCAATCGGCGTGAGAGATTGGCGACGCTGCATAACTCAACGGTCGATGTGTCGTAAAACCAATAGCCAACCAAGATCTCGAATCACGGCGCTACTAGCAACAGGTAAGCGGGCTGTTCTTTGTTGGGTCCCGAATCACGTTGGTACCATTAGCAAAAGATAAGAGGACCGTCCTTTGTTGGATCCCGAATGACATTGGTTGCCATCAGCAATGAACTGGCAAACGCTGTTCGTGTGCGGTGCAGAGTTCCTGGCTGCTCTCCAGATATTACTACTGGTAAACATCCCATTTTCTGCGGGTGGAGTGGCAAAATAGTTTGGACTTTCAGGGTTTTAATAAGCTCCAATTTGTGAGCATCGCTTTTGGTCTTTGCAATAGCCCTCGAGTATGAAAGATATGAGGTAGGAGGTGTTGGCACGTTCGCGAACACGCGAACAGGGTCACATAGTCGCGGGTGTCTCCCGAAGAGCGATACAAGACCACGGTGTACCCGATGTGACACCTCAGAGAGGCCATGATGTACCTGATGCGACTCGCCTCAGAGGGGCCACGGTGTACTCGATGTGACCCACCTTAGAGAGGCCACGGTGTACCCGATGTGACTCACCTCACAGTCTGGAATGCATGCGCGTCAAATGGGCTCAAATGACATATGAAGTCACCCTAGGGAACAATCCAAACTCATACATTCCGGGAACCTGTTCCGTTGCCTGACAGCGATAAGATTTCAGACTACATACACACCAGGGCAGCCGTTTCCATCTGACAGTGAAGCACTAGAACAAACGCTATGAGCACTAATGATCAAAGGCTGGTCGAAGCGCCCTTCAACGAAAACAAAACAAACAAACAACCTCACGGTCAGGTACATCTTGTGGCGTCGACTTCATGGAGAAGCGGAGACGTTAGTTCGCTGAAAGCCTCCACGCATGTTTAGGTGATGAATCGTATGCCGTTGCTGACATCGTATGCCGTTGCTGACACTGGCAGGAACTCGTCTGGTAATCACAGTGGCACTCAGAGGTGCCTCCGGCAGTCACAGAGGCATGCATGCCAGCGGTGAAGCTTATCAGGAGCGTTCGGCAGCATATCTGGCAGTCACACGTGCACATCTAGACGCTTCATGGTGATTGAGGTGCTGGGGCTTCACTGGCACCTTTGGCGATGCCAGAGACACGTGGTCTCCTCAGGGTATCGGTGACCCCCCCCAGATATCTGGCATCGTTGCAAATCGACGGGCACCGGTTATGTTGACCTGCCCAGGTCTGAAGCGGATCCAGCTAGCCGGTATTGCATCATCTGAAAATCCAATTATTCCGTTCTTGCTCCTCACATGCCACGATTCCTTGCGTTTAACTGCTCAGTTGTTGCACCCACGAAGCGTAAACGTCCGAATCAAGAAGAAGACACCGGTCAGTGATCACCAAGCACCTGGTTTTCAGCGGAACGCCCGGGTGCACACAGAGGTTACGGTCTGGGAGCACTGAAAGAGCTGTGACCTCATGTCCTGCACAAAGCAACCTGCTGAGCAGTAGTGTGGCGGTGACGTCATATCATGTACAAGGCATGACCCTAGATGTCGACGCACCCTTAAACTCCAATCCACCACCATGCACAAGGCGACCTGCTGAGCAGTAGAGGGACGGTGACGTCATATCATGCACAAGGCGACCTGCTGAGCAGAAGAGGGGGGGGGGTGACGTCATATAATGCACAAGGCGACCTGCTGAGCAGTAGAGGGGAGGGGTGACGTCATATCATGCAGAAAGCGGCCTGATGAGCAGTAGAGGGGCGGTGACGTTATATTCTGCATAAGGCGGTTCTGAAACCGGACGGTGGGAATGGCGTTGGTGGTACAGGTCTGGCTTTCAAAAATGTTGCGACCACGTGACAGCTGACATTTGCATTTGTGTGATTGTATTGTACGAAAGAACCTCACGACTTGAAACATGACCAGTGCTCAAAATACTCCAAGGCTATTCGGAGTGTGTGCAATTACCTGTGAACGCTCAATAGCACGTTCAGTGGTTATAGTGGTACTAGTTACATAGATTATGTGGGCCCAGCACTGGGAAACAACTGGTTGCAATGTGATTACTTATAATTAAATTGTGCTCGGTGGAAATAACTGAGACCGCATCAACTGAATCTACCAGCTAGAAATTGCGGGACAAGTCCCTTGATGTCTCACAACATGCTAGAAGTGGTCCCACGGAGTTAAATGGCCACGTCTGGTCGATGCGCCCAAAAGCTCAAATATCGAAGCCAAGCCACTTGCAACAAGTGCGCATTGTCGTGGTCAACGGGCCTGACTGACAATCAAGAGGTTGCCGGCTCTCTGACCTTGTGTGTTTCCGACTCCCTGGCAGCGCTTCGGCGGGTGGGAGTGCCGGCTATGCAGCGATCCTGCTAAGTGCATCGTAAAAAATCCCAAGGCTCTTATTCTACTCTGTGTCAATACACGGCCATTGGAGAAAGCGTGATGGCGCCCAGTGGTGAAAGCGTGATGGCGCCCAATGGTGAAAGCGTGATGGCGCCCATTGGTGTAAAGCATGGTGGCACCCAGTGATGAAAGCATGATGGCGCCCATTGGTGAAAACGCGCCCAGTGGTGAAAGCGTGATGACGCCCAGTGGTGAAAGCACAATGCCGCCCAGAGGAGAAAGCGTGATGGCGCCCAGTAGAGAAAGCATGATGGTGTCCATTGCTGAAAACGCGACCAGTGGTGAAAGCGTGATGACGCCCAGTGGTGAAAGCACAATGCCGCCCAGAGGAGAAAGCGTGGTGGCGCCCAGTAGAGAAAGCATGATGGCGCCCAGTGGTGTAAAGCATGGTGGCACCCAGTGATGAAAGCATGATGGCGCCCATTGGTGAAAACGCGCCCAGTGGTGAAAGCATTATGGAGTTAAATGGGGAAAGCATGGAACCGTTTAGCATATGCATATTCCGGCGATTTTTTAAGGCAGTGTTATGCTCGAATCAGACTCCCATTTTCACTCATGATGTGCATCGACAAGAAAAGAATAGAATACTTGAGTAAAATGACCACGTGCAATGGTTCTAGTGGTACTAGTCACAGAGATTTGGCGACCCCAAACCGGGAGGCAAAGCGAAGGAGTCTCATGAAGTGAAGTGCACGCTGCTCCAACTCTCGTGCAATACGCTCACATTGCGAGAGTCCTTAGGTTTGCTGCGTGTTTGAGGGCGCAGGTCGCGAGAGTCCTCAGGTTTGCTGCGTGTCTGAGGGCGCAGGTCGCGAGGGTCCTCAGGTTTGCTGCGTGTCTGAGGGCGCAGGTCGCGAGAGTCCTCAGGTTTGCTGCGTGTCTGAGGGCGCAGGTCGCGAGAGTCCTCAGGTTTGCTGCGTGTCTGAGGGCGCAGGTCGCGAGAGTCCTCAGGTTTGCTGCGTGTCTGAGGGCGCAGGTCGCGAGGGTCCTCAGGTTTGCTGCGTGTCTGAGGGCGCAGGTCGCGAGAGTCCTCAGGTTTGCTGCGTGTCTGAGGGCGCAGGTCGCGAGGGTCCTCAGGTTTGCTGCGTGTCTGAGGGCGCAGGTCGCGAGGGTCCTCAGGTTTGCTGCGTGTCTGAGGGCGCAGGTCGCGAGAGTCCTCAGGTTTGCTGCGTGTCTGAGGGGAGGTCGCGAGGGTCCTCAGGTTTGCTGCGTGTCTGAGGGCGCAGGTCGCGAGAGTCCTCAGGTTTGCTGCGTGTCTGAGGGCGCAGGTCGCGAGAGTCCTCAGGTTTGCTGCGTGTCTGAGGGCGCAGGTCGCGGGAGTCCTCAGGTTTGCTGCGTGTCTGAGGGCGCAGGTCGCGGGAGTCCTCAGGTTTGCTGCGTGTCTGAGGGCGCAGGTCGCGAGAGTCCTCAGGTTTGCTGCGTGTCTGAGGGCGCAGGTCGCGAGAGTCCTCAGGTTTACTGCGTGTCTGAGGGCGCAGGTCGCGGGAGTCCTCAGGTTTACTGCGTGTCTGAGGGCGCAGGTCGCGGGAGTCCTCAGGTTTGCTGCGTGTCTGAGGGCGCAGGTCGCGGGAGTCCTCAGGTTTGCTGCGTGTCTGAGGGCGCAGGTCGCGGGAGTCCTCAGGTTTGCTGCGTGTCTGAGGGCGCAGGTCGCGGGAGTCCTCAGGTTTGCTGCGTGTCTGAGGGCGCAGGTCGCGAGAGTCCTCAGGTTTGCTGCGTGTCTGAGGGCGCAGGTCGCGAGAGTCCTCAGGTTTGCTGCGTGTCTGAGGGCGCAGGTCGCGAGGGTCCTCAGGTTTGCTGCGTGTCTGAGGGCGCAGGTCGCGAGGGTCCTCAGGTTTGCTGCGTGTCTGAGGGCGCAGGTCGCGAGGGTCCTCAGGTTTGCTGCGTGTCTGAGGGCGTCGCCGTGCGGCCAGCGGTTGAGTTTCTGTGTCGAGTGTGGCTATTCTGAAGTGCGCTCGACAGATGGGTGAGGAACGTGTCTCGGTGGAGCGGCAGCTGCCAGGCGTGTCGCGCGTGCCGATCTGAGCCGAACCCGAGACTGTCTCTACAGACGGAGCCAGGTGCCGGCGGTGGAGCGGCTCTGTCACTGTCCATGGCGTGAGAGCTGGTGGAACAGGTGGCACGTACACAGGACAGCTGCTCGGACTAATCTGCATTGCGCCAAGGGACACCAGATTTTGACCGCAATTGATATTTGTGTCTGTCTGGAGCATCTCAGCGAAAAGATTAGACACTTTTTTGTAGACAGTGATGAAATTGATATTGTTGAGGAGCTTGTAAGGCGGCGGTTTGGTTATTGTAAGGTGATGAGGGGAACAATGAAGATGGTTTGTACATGTTTATACACAGGTTTGTACATGTTTATAGATGCACTGCATGTCATTGCTACATGTCATGTAGAGACGTTGTGATAAGTGCGTCTAGCAAAGGATATTCGTGCATAAATGTAGCGTCCAGCGTTTTTCAGTTTGTAAAGCATACTTCATGAATTCGAAATGAACGGCACAGAGTAGTTTTTTTAACCTGAAAACTTGATTTTCCTCCAACCTCTCTCGGATCGCAAGGCGCCTTGCTTCATGGTTTAATTAAAAGTATGATGATCATGGACAATAATGAGCACCCGTTTTCTATACAGCAAAAAAAAAGAGACAGACATGAACTGGCTAAGACATCTTCATCTATTGAAGGCAATCGTACTATGATATTCCAATCCAGTCCGGGACGATAAATCCAGACCCGGGCAATTTTCCTGGACCTTATCGAATGATTGAAATAATATAGCATCAGACATTAAGTAATACTATTTGTATTCGCATTAACTCAGAACACATTTAGGAACATTTCACTCTGAAGCTTTTCATCTGAATCACTAAAAGCGTTTGGAAAATGTTACCTTAAAACTCATTGACAAAGTCAAATTTGAAGGAAAAAATCACAAATTCCAACATAGGAATTGTAGAAAGTTCCGCAAGCTCATCGTCATTACAAATGTACCTAGTTGTAAAAGTCGGATTTTTGGTTGCTGAAAGACTGAAAGTTCGTTCATAGGAGTGTTGGCTCAAATAGTACATTTTCCATTCCGATCGCTCTAGCGCAGAAGCCAGAGTGAATGGTAGTTATACCCTGCCTTCCTGAGTATTCCGAAGTATTATAATGCGCAAGTGTTCTGCCATTCTGGATGACATTCCGCCTAGATATCTTCCCTACTTACTACTACCCTACTACTTCCCTACTTCCCTCCTCTGGTTTCATTATAATATTCTAACCTACCTGTTATCCGGTTCTTAGTGCCCGCTCTCCTCTGTGAGAGGAGAGCGGGCACTAAATGTCCCTTCCCAGTGCCCCGCTGCCCTCTGTGACCTCCCCTCCCTCGTGACCCGCCCTTATCAGTGTCCTGTGCTCTTCAGCTATCTAACGTCTTTGGTGTACTGGTTTTCCTGCTGCCCTCTTTGAGTGCTCTTCTCAGCTGAGTACTCAGCTGACGTTTTTATCGCCATGTCGTACTTAGTGCCCTGCCATCCTTTCCTGAACATCCCTCCCTAATTGATGCCCTGCCATCCTTTCCTGAACATCCCTTTCTACTTGGTGCTCTGTCGTCCTTTCTTGAGCATCCCTCCCTAATTGGTGTCCGTCATCCTTTCTTGAACATCCCTTTCTACTTGGTGCCCTGTCATCCTTTCTTGAGCACCCTGCCATCATTGGTGTCCGTTACCATTTCCTGAACATCCCTTTCTACTTGGTGCCCCGCCATCCTTTCTTGCGCACCTCTCCCTAATTGGTACCCGTCATCCTTTCCTGAGCATCCTTCCGTACTTGGTGCCCTGTCATCATTCCGTGGGCATCCTTCCTTAATTGGTGCCATGTCATCGTTCCCTACTTGGTGCCCTGGCCTCACCAATGCTCTTCTCCCTTAATGCCCTACCCATGTAGTGCGCGTCCCCAGTAAGTTCTCTTATCAGTGCCCTACCCCCTTTAGGACCCTCCTGAATGGCATACCGAGTGCTCTGCTCTCCGTAGTGTTCTACCATTTGTAGTGTTCTGCTGAGTGCCGTGGCATGTCCAATCCCCTCCTGAACGGCCTTTACTACATAGTGACCTATCATCCTTTCCAGTGTGCCCTATATCCGACCTTCACTTGCATTTATGCTTTATTTAGACTAAGAGGCACAACGAAAAAACTAACGCACCTTCACCCTGAATGGATCGAGCAGCGTCCGTAGGTAGAGAATGCACACGTTGAGCCGTGCTGGCTATATAGTCAACCATAGAGTAGCTAGAGTATACAGTCAACCATAGAGTAGCTATGGTTGATTGTGTAGCTACTCTATACAGCCAACCACAGAGTAGCTAGAATATGCAGTCAACCATAGAGTAGCTAGAGTGTACAGTCAACAATAAAGTAGCTAGTGTATACAGTCCACCATAGAGTAGCTAGACTATACACTCAGCCAGACACGAGTGTTCACAGTTCACTCGATATTTTCGCCTGCTTCCTACCTGGACTTGTATTTGTACTTTATGCAGGCTATGGAACTCAATTGAAAATAATTGATACGACGTTTTCTTGGATGAATTAGAGTGACGTCGATCGATATGGACGTGGAATGTTTTGGCGTGTTAGCTGCAGAACAAGTATGACTGTGGGACTATGCGAGACAAATTTGACTGTGGGCTGATGTAATGTAACGTGGGCTGATGTAATCAGCCCACGTTTCTGATGCTAATCCTTCGATTTATCCCGTTCAGCTGCTGTCTCATCGCCTGCCATGCTGCCCTAAAACGATACTCGATTGGACCTGGTATCGTCGGCACTATCCCCTCTCAGTAGTGCCGCTGCTGCTGAATCTCCGTCGTGCCAATATTGTTGTGCTAATGCTGGTCCTCCTTGTCGAAGCCGCCACCATCGTTTGGATTGTGGTGGAGGAATGGCCCTCAAGGCTGGTAAAGTGTCTCCAATTGTATATTTCGTTCAGAAAAAAACCTACCTAAGGTGTGTCACACCACACTTTCGAGTGGATTCCCCGAAACGAGAACACTTGTGCAGACACGATCCGTACCTCCCAGACGGTCTATTGTGACAAATACGGCACTCTGGCTCGTGTTTTCTTTGATGCCTAGGACATTGCCAGATTCACATTGAACACAGGTATGACGCACATGCGGACCATGCTTCCGCGTGTTTTGTTTACGGTGGTGAATTGGGACTTATTGCAAATTGGCGGTCATGGCGAAAAAGTACTTAGTTTTTTCATGGGTAATATTTTTCGTTTGTCGTTGGTGAAACAGAAGTCACTTTATATTTATGCGAGACAGTCGTTGTCTTCGATTCAACAAAGAGCCAACTACCGCATGACCGGAATCGAGTCGGAACGGTGCTTTTCCTTAGCTGCATGTGCATGCTAGGTTTTCGGTAACAAGCGACGAATGTATTCTGAAACGCCGGTGACCAGTTATATGTTCCCTGAACCGCCTGCAACGAGCACAATCATGTCCTGAATCGCTTGCAACGAGTAACAAGCATATTCTTAATCGCCTGTGACGAACACAGCCATATCCTGAATCGCCTGTGGCGACACGTCCCGAATTGTTTGGTGTTATTCACAATCGTTCCCTGAACCTCCGACTTCTCCGCGACGGCGCGAATTTCTGGCAATTCATGGTGAATCCGAGCTTGCCAGTCCACCTGGGTACCTGCAGGCTAACTTGATTGATACACTGGTTTGATTGCTGATTTCATCAGTTAGGCGTGACTTCATTCAAGCTTCGCTGATTGTAACAGGAAATTTGATTCTCTCTCGGGATCAGGAAAGTAATCCAAACTTCAATGAGGACCGCAGTATTGGCACGACAGACTTTTGCCACTAAAAGGCATCACTAAAATAAAAGCTCAGCTCGCTAAGCTAGTGCTCACTAACCTTTCGAGGGCTACCAGAGTCCTCTACTCTGGGACTAGTAGAGACCTCAGTTGCGTGGTCATCAAAGCCTCAGCCGTGGATCAGTAGACCTCGGCTGCGGATCAGTAGACCTCAGCTGCGGATCAGTAGACCTCAGCCGTGGATCAGTAGACCTTAGCTGCGGATCAGTAGACCTCAGCCGTGGATCAGTAGACCTCAGCTGCGGATCAGTAGACATCAGCCGTGGATCAGTAGACCACAGGTGCGGATCAGTAGACCTCAGCCGTGGATCAGTAGACCTCAGCTGTGAATCAGTATACCTCAGGTGCGGATCAGTAGACCTCAGCCGTGGATCAGTAGACCTCAGGTGCGGATCAGTAGACCTCAGCTGCGGATCAGTAGACCTCAGCCGTGGATCAGTAGACCTCGGCTGCAGATCAGTAGACCTCAGCCGTGGATCAGTAGACCTCAGCCGTGGATCAGTAGACCTCAGGTGCGGATCAGTGGACCTCAGCCGTGGATCAGTAGACCTCAGCTGTGGATCAGTAGACCTCAGGTGCGGATCAGTAGACCTCATCTGCGTGGTCACCAGAGACCTCTGTTGCTAGGTCAGGAGGGACCTGAGCTGTGGGAGTCAGCGGTGGGGTATCAGTCGGATGTGGTTCGTGCTGGTGGGTCGCTGGTCATCTGGTCTGGTGATCAGCCGGTCCGACCGTGCCGAATGACCCGTCCGAGTCGCCGTTTCCGGCGGTGGCGCTGCTACAGTCGGCCCCATGTGGTGACTCACCCGGTGACTTCAGCCGGCCGCCATCCCCGCCGGGGGTGACCGGTTCTGCATCGCAGTTCATGCGGCGGCCGTGCAGGCCGGAATTCGACGGCCGTCATATGGTGGCGCCGAGCGGCGTCGGGCGGCTGGGGTCTTGGGGTGGTACTGAGTACAGCGGGGACGTCTGGGGTCCTGGGGTGGTGCTGAGTACAGCGGGGACGTCTGGGGTCCTGGGGTGGTACTGAGTACAGTGGGGACGTCTGGGGGCCTGGGGTGGTACTGAGTACAGCGGGGCGACTGGGGTCTCGGGGTGGTACTGAGTACAGTGTGGACGTTTGGGGTTTGGGGTGGTACTTAGTACAGCGGGGGCTTCTGGGGTCCTGGGGTGGTACCGAGTACAGCGGGGACGACTGGGGTCCTGGGGTGGTACTGAGTACAGCGGGGACGACTGGGGTCTTGGGGTGGCACAGAGTGGCACGGCACGGAGAGAGCTCCCCTCCGCCAGCAAGGGATGACGTCACAATACCAGCCCCGACCCAGCTTGTCCAGTGTGCCAGAAGCGGCACACACTGCCTACTGTGCCAGTAGCTCTGCGCACTGTCGCCTGCTGTGCCTTCCGAGTGCCATTTCTATTAACCACCAACCCATTTGAGATAGCTGAGGGCAATGCAATCTGGAAAAGCCACTGCGAATTTGTTTGACATGTCCCTGAGTTTCAATACGTGTGTTCGTCCTCCCCTCCTACAGAATCTACGATCGGTGCACTGGTGATTATGTTAGTACCTGAGGTATGGATCTGAACAGGATGTGTCCAGCACCTTCCCGAAGCATTGTGCTATTGCTTTCAAGGGGAGGGTCATTTTTCCACATATTTTCTTAAGTATTGGCAAATTGTAGCTGACGGTGGCGCTTGGCCGAACACCCAGCCAATTGCTAGTTGAGTCGCCAATCGCTCACGATGAGTGACGTTTCATGGGCATTTAATTTTTTTTTCGGGTGCTGTGTCCTTGCCTCTCCCAAAAATGAAGGAATTGAGCCACTCACCTTATGACAGCGAGGGCAGAGACCGAATTCGGATTCCACCATAACTTGGCCGGAAGTTTTACCAAGACATATTACAGTGTCCATGTGTCCATCTGAAAGCGCGAACCTCAAGCTGTCAACATCAAGGCGTCTAAAATGTTGGAACAAAGTCTGGTTCTTTGTTGTTAAGTTCGGGCGAGAAAGTTTCATGATGCAATTTCGCAAGTCAACGTGCCAAAATACGAACATGTCGGGTTCGTGGGGGTTGTTCCATCAGGCGAACTCAAAGGCTGGCTGTGCTATTTTTGTCGCCGGCTGGATTAGTGGTGCAGCCGGCCTTAGTCTGGCCGCTCCGCGATCGGATGCAGAGGGGGAAGGGGGTGTCTGGCAGCAGCGCCACCGTGTCTGGTCGATCTGCAGCGGCGGCTGGTGGCGACTGGCAGCGCCGACAGGCGTCCGGCCGACAGGCTCCTTCCACCGTCCCTCCCCCCCCTCTCTGCCTTACCGGATCTCCCCCGACACCCATTCACAACATCCACATGCCCGACACATGTCGATGACAGCCACGCCCCCGGCAATTAGAGATGACAGCCACACCCCCGACACATGCCGATGACATAGAGACATAAAGACATCAAAGATTAGTGCAACTATGAGACACAGGGTCCTTCTTGGTTGCACTGTGTACACTCAACCAGTTGCCCACCAAATCCGTCGATCAGCCCTCCGTAGTACTGAAAAGCAAGCCCTCTATTCTTATAATGATTGTCTAGCTGTTTTTAAAGACGTTCATTGTGCTGCTACTTACAATGGTTTCTGGCAGCTGGTTCCAGTGTTCTACTACCCTGTTCGTGAAGAAAGACTGTTTAACCTTGTTCTGCTGTGGTTAACTTTAGTTTTGAATTGATGAACTCTAATTGCATCATTTCTGTTAAATTCAAGCATGTCCCCAAGGTATCCCCCCTCCAGACCATGAACATATTTAAAGACCTCGATGAGATCTCCTCACAGCCTTCTATATCTAAGTGAAAACATATTCAATTTCTTCAATCTTTCCTCATATGCCAGGTTGCTTATACCATTAACCATTTCTGTAGCCCTCTTTTGTACTCTCTCTAAAAGCCAACAATCTTTTTTCGTAGCTAGGAGACCAAGCTTGGATGCAGTATTCCAAATGTGGCCTGACATATGCACAGTAAAGCTTCCTGATGACTTCCTCACTTCTGTATGATACATTCCTATTTATTGCCACAAGCATTCTCAGTGCCTTCTTCCTGGCTTCCTTGGTCTGTTCTGATGCCCCCAATTTTTTGTTTAGAATAACACCTGAATCCTTCTCCTGCTGAGTCACTGATAGCACTTGGCCACCCATCAAGTATGGAGCCTTCATATGCTGCTTACCTACATTCATGATTTTGCACTTATCAAGATTAACTTTCATTTGCCATTCTTCGGACCACTTCGCAAGTTCGTATAAGTCTTTCTGTAGCGATATATGCTCATTGTGACCTGTTATTGCCCTAAAGACGTTCAAATCATCTGTGCATTCCAAAACCTTACTGTTTAGCCCACTTTCAATGTTATTAAAAAATATAATGAACAGTAGTTGCCCCAGTACTGACCCCTAGGGGACTCCACTACGAACATTTTGCCATGATGACTTTCTACCATTTTGCATTACTCTTTGCTGTCTATGTATGTATCATCCCGTGCATGGGGTACCTCGTCAAAGGCCTTACTAAAGTCAAGATATGCTACATCAACCTGATTTCTCCGATCAAATTGTTCTATGGCGAAGTTCAAAAGGTCCAAGAGATTTGTGAGGCATGATCGCCCTTTCCTAAACCCATGTTGAGTATCTTGAATCAATCTGTCTCCTTCCAGATAACTAACTATTTTATCCTTGATAATTGATTCGAGTACCTTGCAGACTAGGGATATGATACTTACTGGCCTACAGTTTTCAGCTTTCCCTGTCTCCTTTCTTGAAAATAGGAACTACATTTGCCCTTTTCCAATATGTTGGAATTTCATTTTGTGAAACAGATCTACAAAATATTATACCAAGTGTTAATTCCAGTTTATTGTCAGCTTCCCGCAATACCTTAGCATACATTTCATCAGGTCCTGCTGCCTTGTTTGGCTTTATTTTCCTGGTATAATTGTAAACAACATCACTATCAATGAAATCAACATCATTTGTCAGATCCCATGTCACTGAACTATGGTGTACGGTCGGCAGATTGGTCATATCTTCCAATGCAAACACTGATCTAAACTGCTTGCTGAACTCCTCAACCATCTGAATATCCTCACCGAATATAGTCCCATTTACTTTCAGTGGACCAAACTGATTTAAACTGCTTGCTGAACTCCTCAACCATCTGAATATCCTCACCCAATATAGTCCCATTTACTTTCAGTGGACCAATTGTGCTAGAAACTTTACTCAGCTTGTAGAAACTAAAAATCTTTTTGCTGTCCCCATTACAGTTCCTAGCTAAATCCAGTTCTTTTGCTCGCTTTGCTGCTCTGGTTTTTTTGGTTCGCAGTGTCCCTAGCTTTTCGATACGCCTCTAGATTTATGATATTTTAAGCTTCCTTAAGCACTTTAAATGCAGCTTTCTTAGCCTTAATTGCTTTTATCAAGTCTGGTGTAAGCCATGCCGGCTTTCCCATCCTTCTTTTGCGTCTTTGCTTTTGGGGGACATGTCCGATCTGAATTTCCTTCAAGTAAGATTTGAATTTTTCCCACATTTCATAGGCATTTAAATTGGAGAACTGTACTTCCCATCTTATAGCACTTAAAAGCCACTCTCATCCAGTCAAAGTCTGCTCTGTTGAAATTTGGAACCTTTACCAAATTATCCTTAATAATTTCCCCTACATGTGCCTTGAATCTAACTATGTTATGGTCACTTCTTCCCAGAGTTTCTCCTACAGTCAAGTCTTGAACCAAGTCATTGAAATCCGAGAATGCAAGGTCCAAGAACGAGCCATGCCTGGTAGGTTCCGTTACAACTTGGTGGCTGAACATGTCCTCTTCAAGGCATTTCCAAACATTTTGCATGATGGGGAGCCAATACCAACATTTTCATATCCTTTTAGATTAAAATCACCAAGAATAAGGCACTTCCTCCGAAAGTTTCTACTGATTTCCTCACAAATCACCTTCTCAAGCTCCAGTTGCTGAGAATGTGGCAGGGTTCCTGATCGGTAGAAAGCTCCTATCCTCAGTGCATTGCTGTTGCCTTTTCCCACAGCGACATCAAGCCAAATGGACTCAACAGACACATTTTTATCCCCACCTGCTACTTTTTGAGAACCGAATGAGCTATTCAAATAGAGCATTACGACAAGTAGACAACTATGTGAATATCACTTTTTATATCTCTTATGGCTAGACAGGAAAATGAACAGCCACACAGCACTTATGAATACCACCAACTTAGTATTAAATTATATCTTGAGCTTAAACACCAAAGATACTATGCACCTCAAAACTAAATAAAGTATGTTTGGAAAGTATTAGAATTCTCTAATGTACCTACAATGTCTACACACTTCTAATGTCTCCAACTGAACAAAACTAAATACTAAAATACTCGGAAAATGAAGAAGTCTATATACCTCCACAATTACCAGGTATATGGAGATATATCCAGTATAATTGAAGCTAACTATTTAAATCCTAAACTCTATCCTAAACTTTAACACCAAAAAGACCAAAGCTTATTCCTCTACATTACAGAAATATAAGCCACGAAGCCGCGCCTAAAGACAAGATGGCGCTGGGCAGCCTCGCTAGGCTGATATAGCGTAATTTGCGTGTTACAAAAGTACTTATCAGATAAAAACTAAGTAAATATATTCACATACGTAATTGCTAAACAGCTTAGCCTAGTGCACTGCCCTGTTCTCCAACGACTTATCTGGTAAGTTGCAGCTCCACACCGACGTGCTTCCAGCGTGACACCTGGCGACAAACAACACCCCCATGATAGCCACACCCCTGACACATGCCGATGACAGCCACACCCCCGATACATACCGATAATAGCTACGCTCCCGACACATACGATGATAGCTACACCCCCGACACATACCGATGACAGCCACACCCCCGACACATACCGATGACAGCCACACCCCCGACACATACCGATGACAGCCACACCCCCGACACATACCGATGACAGCCACACCCCGGCACATACCGCCACCCCCGACACATACCGATGATAGCCACACCCCCGACACATACCGATGATAGCCACACCCCCGACACATACCGATGACAGCGACACCCCCGACACATACCGATGACATCCACACCCCCGGCACATACCGATGACAGCGACACCCCTGACACATACCGATGACAGCCACACCCCCGACACATACCGATGACAGCCACACCCCCGACACATGCCGATGACAGCCACACCCCCGGCACATACCGATGATAGCCACACCCCCGACACATACCGATGACATCCACACCCCCGGCACATACCGATGACAGCGACACCCCTGACACATACCGATGACAGCCACACCCCCGACACATACCGATGACAGCCACACCCCCGACACATGCCGATGACAGCCACACCCCCGGCACATACCGATGACATCCACACCCCCGACACATACCGATGATAGCCACACCCCCGACACATACCGATGATAGCCACACCCCCGACACATACCGATGATAGCCACACCCCCGACACATACCGATGATAGCCACACCCCCGGCACATACCGACGACAGCCACACCCCCGACACATACCGATGACAACGACACCCCCGCCACATACCGATGATAGCCACA
Source organism: Imbricaverruca yamaguchii (assembly GCA_034440575.1). Lineage (NCBI taxonomy): Eukaryota > Metazoa > Arthropoda > Thecostraca > Neoverrucidae > Imbricaverruca > Imbricaverruca yamaguchii. Next base: position 1,557,619 of record JAOTOL010001659.1, read on the forward strand.
CCCCCGACACATACCGATGACAGCCACACCCCCGGCACATACCGATGACAACGACACCCCCGCCACATACCGATGATAGCCACACCCCCGTCACATGCCGATGACAGCCACACCCCCGGCACATACCGATGATAGCCACACCCCCGACACATACCGATGACAGCCACACCCCCGGCACATACCGACGACAGCCACACCCCCGACACATACCGATGACAGCGACACCCCCGACACATGCCGATGACAGCCACACCCCCGGCACATAGCGATGATAGCCACACCCCCGGCACATACCGACGACAGCCACACCCCCGACACATACCGGTGACATCCACATCCCCGACACATACCGATGACAGCGATAACCCCGCCACATACCGATGACAGTCACACCCCTGCCACATACTGATTATCCAACATCCAACAGCTATCGGGGGAAGACACACATGCGACTCCTCTCGACGGAAACTATATCCCCGACAGCTCCGAAGCCACATAGAGTGAAGTCAGGCCTCCGACACCTTTCGAGGGAACAACGCTTTCAGCTCCTATCGACGGCAGCCACCCCGGACATCAAGGTATCACTTTTTGGGTGAGTGTTGTTGGTCAGGGTTCAATGGTCCGTTATCTGGTTCAAGGCTAATTCAGTGCTGGATTTTTTTTTTCATAGCAAAATTGAAACTTAATTAGGCGTGCATCGCGCTTGCCGTTGTGATGTTATAGGCTTGATCTGTCCTAGAGCGGGGTCAGCAGGATGGTATGAAAATAGACGTTGGACATTGAACACTGTGACCAAAACGGTTGAGATGCTGCTGGGGATTTGATGCAGCCTTTTTTGCCGCATAGCATCGCCTGGTTGGTGGTCATTCAGAAGCGGTGAGCCATCTCGATGTTGACAGGTCTCAGGATGTGCCGAGGAAGGTTAACTGGGACGGTGCCAGCGCGTCGTTGGTGAAGCTGTTGTTGTCTGGCGGGCATAACATGCGATTCCGGACAATCCATTGCTTCAGTACCATCATCAGTGTTGGGATCAGCTTCATGATCTTTATTTGCATTTGGGAATTCGAAGTAGCGCTGTTTCCGAAGTGTTGTATTCGCATCTTTTATCGGCGCCGTTGCCTTGTTTTTTCTCTGTGGTTTTGTTTTTATATATTTTTTTATTTTCCTACTCATCGGTTCCAATCTGTCCAAGCGCTTTCTCAACAGCCGTTTGGCCTCCGACGTCTGCGATTCACCCTCTGCTCTTCTTCAGTCCATGCCATTCCTGCCAGAGAGCTTCCAGTTTCCTGACGCGTTAGGCTGCAGCATTGTCGTCATCCTTACCATGGCGCAGAACGACAAGACGTCCGCGGTCTTACAGTCATGTAGTATTTAGGTTTGTTATGGGCCGCAGAGGCCCTCTGGATTAAGCTTGTACCGGGAATAAGCAAAGGGATGCTATAATACTATAAAAAGGATAATCAAACACTATAGTTGTTGCTATGCTCTCAGTTTTGAAGAAGCAGCCTACCCAAGCAAATGCATATCTACCTTATTCACTGGGGTAGCGCGCTTGAACGCCACACTTCCGTGAACTAAGTTTGAAAACGGTTCCTAAATTTTGACAACCATAACATCCTCCAGAAAATTATCCTCGGATGATGTATTTATAATTTGGAGGTTCAGTGGCCATTTCGCATGCAATGCACTACTCTGTTAAAGTGCTCAAATTCACTAGCAAGTACAAACTTGGATTCTGATGTCGCAGGTCTGAAGAAAAATGCCCTCTCCATATTCGATATCCCCAAACTTTTCCTCTCCGCACTCGGGATTACAAAGCACAAATCTAATCTTGCGCGTGAGTCACGCGCAACACACTCGTAACTCACTTATGTTAACATCACTTTATTCACCCAGTTTCCCATATAACTATCGCACATCGTATAGTTGAATTGCATTATTCGGCCTAAGAAATTACCTGACTTACTTTGAACACATCCAATTCGATACTCTCCACCACATCACCAAGCAGCCAATTTCACTGATCAACCACCCTTTGACTGAAAACTTGCTGGCGTCCTACACCTTGACTTGTCCAACCTGAATTGATGCCCCTTATTTGATGCCATTAATAGAAGAGCATCATTCAGGTTAACGTTATCTAACCCTTTTGCGATTTTAAATATCTCACTCATCACCCCTGAATCTCTTATGCTTGAGTGAGTACATATATGATGCCGTGTCTCTCCATATTCGAAATTTGGTAGTTCATTGATAAGCTTTGCGCTGTATTATTTCAGGCATGCTTTTTCAGTAAGGGCCCCATTCCTGTGCGCAATATTCGAAGTGGATCGCACATAGTCTCAATATAAGCCATAATATCTTACTTGCTTATTATGTTTACTATATCTTACTATGTTTCACCCTCTGATTAATTATTTCTAGCGTTCTGATTTCCATTTTCCTAGCTGAGTTACATTGTTTGTTATGTTTCTGTGCCAAGGTCACTTGAAGGCGAAACTAACGCGCCTAAATCTATTTCCTCCTTAGTGACGTCCAATTCACTACGTGACATTGCATTATTAATCGTCCAGACATCAGAGCCTAGATGCGTAGCCTCACACCGACCATAGTTGAAAGACATCTGCCATCAAAGACATCAGCCCACTATTAGGTCCTCAATGTATATATTGCTAGATTCATTGCTATTAGTGTTAGCGATTCGTACCAGTTTGATGTCATTAGCATATTTTAACACCATGTTCCTTAGTCAGACCTTAGCGTTGTTAACACACATGGGAACGTGAAGTAGACCTAGAACGGAGCCTTGTGGCACTCACTCATAACACGATTTCATTCACATTTATACTTATTTAATACTACTCTTTGTTTCCTTCCCCTTAGCCATGCCCAATCAAGGGACGAGTAGTTCAGAGGTAGGCTGCTCGTCTCACAGTCGAAAGGTTGTGGTTTCGAATCTCACCTGTCGCTACTCTTCGCCCGCGACCAATTGTCGCGAGAGATTGACGACGCTACATGACTTAACGGTCGCCGTGTCGTAAAGCCAATAACGAACCAACCCATGCCCAATCCAGCCTAAAACCTTTCGTTCAATCCATGCGGTTCCAGCTGCTTACTGAGACGTTTGTGTGGAGCTTCATCAAAAACTTTGCTGTGGTCAAAGTATACTATATCTACCATGTTTGTATTGTTACCTTCCGTGGTCACTCCATGAACCACGGGAGGTTAGTTAAGCAAGATCTCCCAGATCGAAATCCATGTTGAATATCCCTTAAAATGATATGCCTATCAAGATGGATCCCATTCTCTGTGACCATACCCATACCCATTACATACCCATTCTATGTGACGGGTTCTTTCAGCACCTTGCAAACCGTTGGGGTTAAGATGACTATTCTTGAATTTCCCACATACGTTTCAGTTTTTTTTATTTTTGAAAATCGATACATTTGAATTTCGTCAAGCTTCAAGATTTCAGAATACTCAAAACCGACTTAAAATGACGCCTAGATGAACAACTAAACTTGAGTGTAAAATCTTAGCATATTCGTCGTCAGGTTCTGCAGCTTTATCTGGTCTTGCTGTCTGGAAGTGGTTTTCCAGAACTGCTGTAGGAAGTTAATGTACGATTTTCTAGCTTAAATCGTGACATCCACCTTCAGTGCTTTCACATGCATTTCAGCTCTTCGTAAAAACTGGCAATAGTGTGTTGCGTATGGACTATGCTATATCACAATCATCAACTACTGTTTCGTCGTCTACCTTCAGTGGTCCCACACATTTTTAGTTCCAGACGTGTAGAAGTTAAAGAACCTCTCCACATTTCTTGCCGGATGGTCGTGAGCTATTTTATGTTCAGTCAGTATATATATGCCCTGGCACGCCTAGCTTTGTTTCTTGCTTTCCTATATGATTCTGTGTCAGCCTGTGTCCGCCTCATAGTCTTTTAGTTCAACTGCCTGTTTATTTAGCCCCTGCAAATGTTATGCTTGCCTGGTCAACCACGAAGTGCGTCTTAGTTTATTCATTGTGATATCATATTGGGAATGAACCTATCCTGGCATTGAAATAGTTCACATCCTTCAAATCTTACAAATCTGCGCTGCATCTACATCTGTATCTACAAATCTGCAAAAGCAATCAAATATTTTAGCAGTTCCCACATTTCATATGCATCTAGACCCGACAGCAACTCTCCTAGTCTTTACCCAGGAAGATTGTGGGTCCAAGAAGATGGAACACACCACAGCACAGCATCATAATTGTCTCGAGCATAATTTGGAATCTGGATCTTATTTCTACCATACACTCCCAACATATAATCTGGTATGCTTCATGCGCTTGTCATCTGGTATGCTTCATGTCTATATGAAAGCTTGTCATTGATATGGAACAATAATACAGCAACAACAATAACAACAACAACAAAAGCAGCTCTTCCAGGAGGAAGCTTTCATCCAAAAGTGGAGTGTGCAGGCTGTCCGACCATGAAAAGACATTCAGTTTTATCCCCCCAAACGGCCACTGAAGCCATTGCCTGAACATTTGCTTTGTGACTCATCGTGAAAACAGTCGGTGAAAACAGTCAGTTATTGAACTGACTGTTCAATGACTGACTGTTCAATAACTGACAAATCAAGCTGTTCCAAGAAGAAACAGCTTGGAGAAACTGGAGCATGATGTGATGGTCTGCTTTCGAAGACTGAGTCCATTCCTTGGCTTTCAGTCCTTTCCAAGAAAAAAGTTGTGAACCCCTTTCACTGCCTCCGTTTGGGAGCTGGATAGGCGTACTTTACTGCGACGAGTGCACCTAGACTTCAGTGCACAGTGCTAACATATCTCTAAAATAATACTGAAAACGCATGGGCGCGAATGATCAACTCTGGTCGATGCGCCCTAAAGCCCAAATAACTAACTAACTGAAAACGCAACGCAAAACTTAACACGTGCATTAGAAACTGACTGTTCATTTTTCGTTCTATGGATACTTTTCTTCATCGAGGTCGAACAGAGGTCATTGAGATAGAGCAGAGGTCAAATGATGTAATACCACATTGAGATACACTCAGTCTATATCTGACCGTGTTTTCAGTGTTGCTTTGGTTGCGGTGGTCGTTTGATATCCAGTTTGACATGCTTTGAGTCAGTTGCATTTTTGTTATTGCAGCGTGTTATTAACCAACCCAGATCAGGTAAAACGGGTCAGTTTGATTTATTAATTGTAAATATGGAATGGACGTGATAAGAAAGCGCTAAGCGGTTGGTTGCATGCTTCCTGGGTGTTGTCAACGACTATTTTTTATACCATCCTAACCTCACTCAAGGACAGAACAAGCTCAAAACTACCCTAAACGCAATGCTCACCCCATTAGCACGCCAATTTTGTTTTGTAAGTGACACTATTGTACTCACCTTGAGCCATGAAATTGGACTAGCCCCATCCAAAAAGTGTTATTTTGAGACATCCTTCCAGACAGCTATCGAGGGATGGAAGCCACATCGCCAACGCATGTTAAGGCAAGCCATATCGCCGACGCCATCAAGGGTAGCCACGCCGCCGACACCATTAAGGGTAGCCACACCACAGCCATCGAGGGGAAGTCACGTCTCCGACAACTATCGATGGCAACCATACACCAGACGCTTATCGACGGAAGTGATACCGGAAGTGACACCGACGCCAGCGGGCAGCAGTCGCACCCGGCAGACACCTACCCACGACAGTCGCACCTGGCAGAGACCTACCCACGGCAGCCACACCTCAGCACCTACCCACGGCAGCCGCACCTGGCAGACACCTACCCACGGCAGCCACACCTCAACACCTACCCACGGCAGCCACACCTGGCAGACACCTACCCACGGCAGCCACACCTGCAGACACCTACCCACGGCAGCCGCACCTGGCAGACACCTACCCACGGCAGCCAACAACACCTCGGCAGACACCTACCCACGGCAGCCACACCTCAACACCTACCCACGGCAGCCGCACCTGGCAGACACCTACCCACGGCAGCCACACCTCAACACCTACCCACGGCAGCCGCACCCGGCAGACACCTACCCACGGCAGCCACACCTCAACACCTACCCACGGCAGCCGCACCTGGCAGACACCTACCCACGGCAGCCACACCTCAATACCTACCCACGGCAGCCACACCTCAACACCTACCCACGGCAGCCACACCTCAACACCTACCCACGGCAGCCACACCTCAACACCTACCCACGGCAGCCACGCACGACACCTACCCACGGCAGCCACACCGCAACACCTACCCACGGCAGCCACACCTGGCAGACACCTACCCACGGCAGCCACACCTGGCAGACACCTACCCACGGCAGCCACACCTGCAACACCTACCCACGGCAGCCACACCTCAACACCTACCCACGGCAGCCACACCTGGCAGACACCTACCCACGGCAGCCACACCTCAACACCTACCCACGGCAGCCGCACCTGGCAGACACCTACCCACGGCAGCCACACCTCAACACCTACCCACGGCAGCCACACCTCAACACCTACCCACGGCAGCCACACCTCAACACCTACCCACGGCAGCCACACCTCAACACCTACCCACGGCAGCCACACCTCAACACCTACCCACGGCAGCCGCACCTGGCAGACACCTACCCACGGCAGCCACACCTCAACACCTACCCACGGCAGCCGCACCAGCACCTACACGGCAGACACCTACCCACGGCAGCCACACCTCAACACCTACCCACGGAGCCACCCGGCAGACACCTACCCACGGCAGCCGCACCTGGCAGACACCTACCCACGGCAGCCACACCTAGCAGACACCTACCCACGGCAGCCACACCTCAACACCTACCCACGGCAGCCGCACCTGGCAGACACCTACCCACGGCAGCCACACCTCAACACCTACCCACGGCAGCCAGACACCTACCCACGGCAGCCACACCTCAACACCTACCCACGGCAGCCGCACCTGGCAGACACCTACCCACGGCAGCCACACCTGGCAGACACCTACCCACGGCAGCCACACCTCAACACCTACCCACGGCAGCCACACCTCAACACCTACCCACGGCAGCCACACCCGGCAGACACCTACCCACGGCAGCCACACCTCAACACCTACCCACGGCAGCCACACCTCAACACCTACCCACGGCAGCCACACCTGGCAGACACCTACCCACGGCAGCCACACCTCAACACCTACCCACGGCAGCCACACCTGGCAGACTCCTCCCTGGCGGGTACGTACCGATGAAAGCCCCACCCCCCCGACGCCCACCACTCGCATCCACTCCTTCCCCGGGCATATCGGGACCCTCTATCTGTCGTGCATGATCGCATTCAGGCAAGTCAGCTGGCTTATGATTGAATTGTTGAAGGCTGGGGAAAGGCGACAGGGAATATTCGGCTGGGACTGTTTTTGTTTTGTTCTGCTTTAATCCAGCACTTGACCACTCAATTCAGCTGTCACCAAATATAACAAATATGCGAGAAGTTCGACCATCTACTATAGGTGTCGGTTTCTGAAAGTTACTGGAGTTGTACGATGCGTGAAGGCAATGGGCGGGTCCAAATGGATTAGGGGGACATGGAATCCCTGTTTGAGGTTGAAATTATTAAGAGGGAACAGCCAATATTTAGGGGAGGGACAAGTCCCCTCTCAAGAGCACACAAAGCTACACCGCCCCCACCTACGGATCAATTCAACTATTGGCCACTCAATATAAATGTTATTTAGCTGGAACATATAGCCACTGTAGGGTGCAAATGTAGAGTGGCGAACCTCATGCAAAAATAGACGGGCCTTGGAAGTAGCACGGTCGAGTTGAGGTGGCGTGCGACGCTCATTTGCAGCCGGCGGCGGGCCGTTTGGCAGGGCGGAAGTGTAGCGGCGACAAAAACAGCGCTGCGGCGGCGGCGGCGGCGGCGGCTGCCCGCCTGGCAACAGGGCGGCTGTTTACGGCCGCGCCGCGCACAAAGAGAAGGGGGCCGACTGCAGCGCCGCCGCCGCCGCCGCCGCCGCACCCAGCAACAGCGGCCGCACACCACCAACAAAATCAATGTACGCGACCTGCAGCAAGGACGCACCGTCACCGCTGTTGCCATGGCAACCGCACGCCGGGCATCGACGCTGTCTATACTGACTATCGGAAGGATGGGAAATTCCTGGTGCACTTATATATAGCCTGGCATGTTAAATTTGGCTGCTTTTTATTTTACGTTTAATTTGAATGGACTCGATATAAATAATCTAGTTTAGGGGACATTCTGACAGTGCCAAGTTAGTTTTGCCTTGGCCTCGACATAATAGCCTAAGGACGGAATCAGAAAATTATGAATATGTGCATTGTGCTTAAGGCACTACGTAGTCAATGCTAAATAATGGTAGCGTTGTAGTCCCTTTGTCCATGCAGTCGCTGGTTGGTGCCCTGTTTACAGTACTTGTGATCCGGGTCTCGGTGTGTGTGTCCAACACGCAAAGCATGAAACTAGTACGGCGGCGTCCCGTCCCCTGTTGCACTCTGCTCTCCGCCCTAGCTCCCTGTGTCGGCCCGGTGAGCCACCCTCCCCGTCGTCCACGCACAAAGCCTGAGGCGGCGGCCACGCGGGGCTTGCCGAGCACGTGCCCAGCTGAATCGCAGGGACGAAGGTGAAGAAAATGTGACGGGATCGCCAACACTTCCACATCTCAAGCGTTACATTAGTCATGAGTGGACGATGTATGACTGGCGGCGTCGAGCCTATCTGACCGCTCAGATTTATTGGGGTAGTCGCTCCCCCCTCTGCCCGTCCACCGTGAATGAAGGAAGCCTGCAGATTGGGGTCCCTCGCCGCACGGCGCCAGTTGTGTGTGGGTGATCAACACGCCCCCTGGCTCTAGTATCCGGAGGGTCGGGCGTGACCGTATGGCCCCATACGGGCCAGATGACAGCTCCCCTCGGGCTGAGACCCGGGCTTCGGCCTTGTGTGTGCCGGGATCACGAGGTGGGCTACCGGGCAATTTGCGGTGGAGCATCTCGCGAAGTCTGAAAAACACACTTTCATGGACGACTGCAATAAACACAACTTCCTGGACCTTCCAAAAAGGGTCAGAACACCGGCTCGTGTACCGGAAGCCGTACCACCGACCTGACACCTGCAGAAGCGGACCACATCGTGTGTAAACTCCAAAGGTCTCCATCTATGCCCTTCAGCATTGCATTTTATAAATGAAGGCTCAAAAATGAGCTCGCTGTCGTGTGTATGCACGTCGTGCGTCGCCTTTACAACTGAAATTGCATAAAGTCGAACTCTTGACGTGTGCGTCACGTAGCGCCGGTTTAGAAAATAATTCACTGCATAGCTATTCCAAACACTCGTCACTATTTCCTGTCGTCATATTGGAGCTTCCAAAACGCACTAAATGACTCGTACGTTATATGGCCGGTTACTCACGCATATTTGTAGCGGCAGCGAGAAGCGACAGTACGACACAGCCTGTCGGTTGAGAGACAAGCGCTCTATCTACCCCTGGACTGACCTCTCTCCTCTTAGTGTCATTTTTCACTGGAATATTTCCAACTCACGATACAGTTGATGAAAAGTCGAGGTCGTGTAACGGCACAACCTTGTATATACCCGACGGGCCACACATGTCATGCACGGCTGCTCGCTTCCTGGTAGCGCTTGCTTGGTACTGCCGTGGTGTCTGCTCGGTGCAGCCGTGGCGCCGCTCGATATGACACCTGTGATTTTCCATCAAGCTTTTGTCCCACCTCGCTTCTGTCGCACTGAAGAAAAGAACGGGAGCATTTTGGCACGAGTGGCCTAGTGGTAAGTTGCTCGTCTCGATATGACACCTGTGATTTTCCATCAAGCTTTCGTCCCACCTCGCTTCTGTCGCACTGAAGAAAAGAACGGGAGCATTTTGGCACGAGTGGCCTAGTGGTAAGTTGCTCGTCTCACAATCGAAAGGTTGTGGGTTCGAGTCTCACCTGCCGCTACTCTTCGCCCGCGACCAATCGGCGTGAGAGATTGGCGACGCTACATGACTCAACGGTCGATGTGTCGTAAAGCCAATAGCCAACCAACGGGAACATTTTATGCAGCCATTTCGCTGGGTACCGGCCACGGAATACCATTGTCTCCTCACCAATATGCCTGCAGACCTAGCCACTGTACAGAGGACGCCGTGCTCGATACCCCTTCGATATTTCGACCGAATCAACTTCAACACCGACAGAAGCAAATTAAACCATCATGTCGGTGGATTTGAGTAAATCCTTTGACAGCATCGATCACGGCGTTCTCCGCCAAAAGCTCAAGCTGGTACGGCCTCGATCCCACATGGTTTCGCAGTTACCGGGCTGGCCGGGGGCAGTTGATGAGAGGGGGTCGGAAAGCCGCCCGGTCAACCACGGTGTCCCCCAGGGCTCCATACCCCGCTTGCTCTCCGCTCGCCAGCGACCTTCCTTGTTGCTGTCCGGAACATCACGATATGTCGTACGCTGACGACACCCAGGTGTTTTCCCACGCCGTTCGGACCAGGAAAATCAGCAAAGTTACAAAACCCACTTAGAACACTCGCTGGAAATTCATCGAGCACGGTTTCGGTCGCTCACTCGCCACTTCACCAAGGACACTGCAATTGCTGATCCAAACCAACGTCTTTCCGCGTATCACTTACTGCAATTTGGTCTGGAGACGGGCATCCAAAGGTCAGCTACAGAGTGCAAAGCCCTATTGTCTTCGCAGCCAGGATCGTCGCGGAAGCACGGCACTGTGAACTGGTCCGGCTTTGGAGTTCCTGGGGTGGCGCAAAATCGAGCGCCTGGTGGAAAGGCGGGACATCGCCAAAGTATTCAGGATGCTCCACAGCAGTTCGGGTCCTCAGGCCCATGATTGTTTCAGACCCGCCCCGAGGTGTCGCGGCGGTTGACCCGATCGGCCAGCGGCCTTCCGCTGCCGAGACGCCGGCTAGCATGCACGCAGCGGAGTGTTGGATTCCCGGCCGCCGCCTCTGGGAAGTGGGCGCCCTCGGTCGTCTCGGGCTGTCGCTCCATGTCAGTATTAAGCCGGCTGCGCAGGAGACGAAATGATGGGCCTTGTCGTTTTAACTAATTGAACAGGTATTTCTACTTCGTAATCCAGGCAATCCAGAAACGAATCGATTTATTGCTGAATCCTGGTGGAAGTCATACACAAACACATTGGAATCTAAATTGGAATCTAAAAAAGAAATCCAAACAAACGGTGGATCGTCACCATTTCACCAAACAGAGCTAAGTCATGCAACATAAATACAACGTAGCCAGTTAAGTACCAACATTGCTACAAAACCGATACCATGTGGTAGGCAGTAATCGAATGCACATGAAGCTGATGGGACATAAGACAAATTCATATCAGGTGAACACGGACTAAAGCGACAACTTTCGATTTTTGCTAACGTTGTAAAGGTTGTGATTTTGCCAGTGCTAACGCCACTGCCACAAATAAAAACATTGCCACGTGGTAAGCATATGCAGTCATATGTATGGCATGCAAAATGACCCTAGATGTCGATGCGCCCATAAACTCCAATCCAATATGTATGGCATATATATACCTCAGTGCATATGCAACTGAGTGGACATCGAGATAAATCCTTATCTAGTTAACAAATTTGCCGCAGTTAAAGCAAACATTTTCACTGATGTCCCTATTGGAATGATCAGATGACGGCGATTTGCCTTCATGAGCGCTTTGTACCATGACATATTTTGTCTACAAGAACTGACCAATCACGATTCAGTAGAGCAGAATAATGATCCTCTGGAAACTGGTAGATTGTAACGACACTGGATACTGGCCGACCTATGGCGGCTGATGGGATGATGCCTCTGATCAATATGTTGCAAACGGCTGTTTACAAAAGTCATAAAACATGAGCGACCAAGTGGACGATGTGGCCGTCAGCGTTGCCAACTCGGCCTTTGACCGTTAAGAGATCAAGATGGTAATAATATAGCGGTCATGCTTGATAATATAGCGCTCACCTAAAACCTGCTTCTCCTGTTCCGAACCTGGCGATGTACCCTTACATAATTGCTCTGACCCACATCATTGTTGAGTATCAACGAGGTTGCCATTTGCTGGCATATCAGACGGAGCGATGGGATTACTGGAAACATCGATTATCTTTCCTGACATATCCAGCTGCAGCATACGTTTTTCATGCATAAATATTGGATTATACGCCATACAATTGTTTGGGGTATTGGGGATGAATTGTCCATTATATACAATCCCCCCCAAAAATATGACGTTGGAAGGGATGCATCTCCTCCATCCCCTGTGACGGAGTCCATGGGTGTGGTGCAGAGTACTCCGGCGGGAGACATGAATCAGGAGACATGTGTGTGAATTGCGACCAGGGACAGGCCCGCATACTCTCTGTGGCAGAGCCTGTCCAGCGCATGTGAAGGAAGTATAAATGATCGCCCCAAAATACTCCCGACGCATCTTTTCGGTAGGCCAGGGATATCTCAGACACCCACCCCAAGCATCATATGTGAGGTAAGAAGTGGACACCTGCCACCACTCCCCGGGAGCCCACCAGTGTTTGCCAGTTCCTATTCCAGCTTGGTGACCTATTGAGATTTGAACTCGCATTCACGTCCTTGCCGGGGCGAGATCTAAGCTCTCCCACTGAAGCGTTTCGCACCCGGGAGGAAGTGGCCGAAGCGTCCTCGAAGATAATACAGACACTTTGGGGTGCCCTTTCGCCGTTGAATCGCCTTCATCTGTAGGACGTGAGTCGGAAAGAGTTGGCCGGCAGCTGACCAGGCGTGGTCGGGCTCCCGGCCAGCACGGGCCGGAAGAGCGCCTGCCGCGGACAACGGGGCAGCTGTGCTCCCCTCCACGGCGGAACTGGTGATAAACCAACCGAAGACCGGGAGTGAGAAGCCCGCCGTGTCTCCTGTGCGTACCCGGCCGTTGTGACGGGGGACCGGCCGTTGTGCTCCGCCTGCTGGCGTCAATGGTCGGCGGGTGGGAGCCACAGCCCCTGGGATCGAGGTCAGCACATCCTCCCGCCATCCACCAGCGGAGCCACCCAGAGCCCGACCTCGGGACCGGGACCACCCGAGGTCCCACCGGGATCACCCGACCTCGGAGCTCTAGGCTGGTCAGCCCGGCTCCACTCACAAACAGCACCCACAGTGCAAAATCCAAGAGACCGTCACCTCCTGCTGCACCCTTACCACCGCCATTATCCGGTCGACAGGTGCCTCCGCCCCCCCCCTTCGCCTCGCACACCACATAGGTTTGATGAGAACCGCGCCCCAAGTTATTCACCAGCAACTTCGAGCCGGGCAACGAAGCGTCCACTTGGATAGTGTCACCTCCCGAATGTGATAGTCCGCGTTACTGGCGTATCTCCGGGGGACAGTGCACCTCCATACCCCCCCCCCCCCCACACACACACACATTCGCACGATCATGTGACGAAGGCTGGTCATTATTTTAAAATAGATATATGAATGTTCTGGAAGCAGACATTTGAAACCGAGGGGATTTCAAAAGCCAGGTGCAATATCCCTTCCATTCAATTTTGAACTGCCTCCTATGTAAGCCTTTTACAAGAATTGAACTGCAAATGTTTTAGGAACAGCGCTGGGAGATCCAGGTGGTTTTAGATCAGCATTGCTCTGTCTCTGCATTTCTCCAGGATATAAATATTCTACTTGACCTCACCGTACTTTGAAGAGGTACTCAGCTTTCCGGGAAGACACTGTCGGTCACGATGGAGTCATGTTGGCGTTCACCACAGTATGGGAGCTAAAGAGGTGGTTTTTGTTTTAAGGCATTTAACCCTCACCACCCAATGTGGGGCTGTGATGTGAACACACGAGGCGCGTCTTGCAATCTTTTATCGTGGATATTCATACGTCAGCCGCATGCGATCCTCATGCGATATGCACTGGCAGTCGAGTCACTGTTCGATGCCATCTAGGCGTACCTCGGCTCTAGACTGGAGTCTGTGCAGCCGACAGCTGGCACAATATTTCGATTGGTCGTTGTCTGATGGCGCCATGGGTGACATTTTCCCCATCTGGCTAGCGCATTGAGGGAAAGCAACACTGGGTACCAGACTCCAGCGATGGAGCGTACGTAAGGCTGACCCAATTAGAAAATCAACTTCAAATCTTCCACTCCGACTGGGCAAGACCCGCGTTCAATAACCATTTTCATCGCTGCTTTTAGGGGCAACATCATGATGCATACCCCAAAACACTTTTGCAGACACTTCGGCGAAATGCACCATTCACATAATTGTCGCTTTACCATTGCGGAACTAGCTTACACCATCGTATTAGTCGTGACTACACCATGTGGACCTGATGGTATCCACAACGTCATGCTTGCTAGTTCCTCTACGACGCCAGATTTTAGGACGGTTTAATTTGGACTCTTCTGTACGTATGCTTATAGGGAACGACTCTGAGGCCGTTGCGTCTGGGAATATTTTTATGTTCATTCGACAAGCTCGCCCTGACGTGATATACCCCCACCCGTAAAGAAGGATAGTGAGCTATGATAGCAGCACCGTAGATTGATTACGATTCAGTTATGGGCGCAAAATGACCCTAGATGTCGACGCGCCCTTAAACTCCAATCCACCACCACCACCACCACAACGTCATGCTGAGTTGTCTTCCGCCCTGCGCTCTTATTTTCCTTCTTTCCTCTTCCAACTCACTGTGGCTCAGCCGCCATTTTTCTTCCTTCAATTTCTTTGTCAATTGATGGGGCGAATTGTAAATGTTCGCCTCAGTTGGTTTCTGAAGAACCAAGGCATCCTCACATACAAGGTATTCCAGTGCAGGTTCAGAAAGAATTGTGATCATTCCGTGCGACCAGATACTACTAAACTGCGACAAAACTTCATGCAAGGCAGGGGACGAGTTGTCTGGGGGTGAATTGCCCGTCTCACAGTCGAATGATTGTGGGTTCTAGCCTGACCTGTTGCTACTATTCACCAGCGACCAATCGGCGTGAGAGATTGGCGACGCTAACTTAACGCTCGACGTATCGAAAAAAGCAGTCACGCAAATCAGGTACGCGAAATCAATTTTATTTGACATAGACGATGCCTATGAAACTGCGGCGGCAAGAAATGCTCCGGAAATTGTGACAACACGGGATGTGTGGACCCATGGGACATTCTGGAAAACTTCCCGTGTAACCCTGTCTTCCGTGTCCTCATGGGAAACTGTGTATCTCCAAAGTATATCCAGAAGAATGGTTTTCCACAAGGGAGCTTACTTAGCGTCGCACTATTTGCATTCCTGATAAACTTGTTTATAAACGGATTATCCCAACGTATTGGGAAATCACTTTTCGTTCACGGCTTGACTCTTGGGTTTCGCAGCTACCTAGTGCACTCTTCAAAATAGAAATGTCCGTTTGTGCAATGCATCGGCGCTTTGTGGCTTCGGTGACCTGAGTTTATCGGCGACGATCTGGATCTGGGTGGATGGGATAACCCAACGGTCGTACCATGCAGGGGCAGTGTCTGAACAATGCTTTCTCATGAACTGTGCGGATGAAGAACCAGGTTGCTTCGGAAACGTGAAAGTTTGGAAGAAAATACAAGCTGGCGAATCCAGGATGAAACACCAGAACCAGATTATTGGGCGGGGTGGGGGCTAAATCCATTCACTTCAGCAGACAGAGGGCGTCTGAGTCCATGAAAGAATTCGTGGCTGGTGGGGGGCTGGACCAGTCTGCTTTAGTAAGCAAGTGGCTGAGCTCGTGGACATCGGTCGGCACGGGACGATGAGCGATGACCTTATAAATGCAGGAGGGTTGACTTCGAAGGCATTGTTCGGAGCGGTGTTTCAGACCAGTGTCGCGCACGTCTGCCGTCCTGTGGCTCGTCTGAGCACTGCGTTCAGACTGATCACGCGATGGCCGGAGGGTCTGCGCGACTCTGCGCGACTCCTGTCACTGACCAACCACAACCGGCGAAGCGGCCGAGAGCACCTTGAACGGGACCGGACGTCCTGATCCACTTCCATGCCACCAGAGTTCCTCGATGACGCCTGTGCACTGGAACAGTCTGTTCCCCACGGGCACCGTCTCCCCTCAAGTATTATTGGGCATCTCATCTGAGCGTCTTTTCACGTGTCAGTATAGGAAATCATCCCCTGAGGCTGGACAACGGCCACCCAATTAGGATTTTCTATAACTTTAACCACTCCCTTTGCAGAGGGTCGAAACGACCCCTCCCCCTTTGCACCTAACCGACCCCTTTGACCTAACCGACTCCTGCGCGTTTTAGGGACGGTGTCTGACAACGCACCCGACTCGGTACTCGAAGTGTGTGACGAAAACTGAGTCGGGTATCAAGCAGCACCTCGTAAACCGAGTACTGATTACTTCGCAGACCCTCGCCAGCAAGACCCATCCCTGTTCCACAGAGAACAACTGCCACAAGGACATGTTGTCCCCACAGGTGCTTCTCTCACCAGCGGCATCTCCACACGGGAACCATTCATTCCCACAGACGCCGTCTCCTTCCCACGGAAGTAATCTTACTGGAGCCATCTCCTCACAGAAACCATCCCTCCCTTCCCGCAGGAACCTCTACTCCGCGCACCTTCCACAGGCCCAGGAACTTCCCTCCACCGGGACCATCTCCGTATTTTTACGGTATGGAAACGGTTCAACTACTCTGAATTTGCTTGCAACTCTAAGCAACTTCTTACTAAAAGGCCCTTTAATCTTCCAGCATTTTTATTGGAGCATCATGGTTCAAAGCAGACCCCGGATAGGCAGTGCTTGCCACTTTTTCCAATTAATCTGAGGCGGGTTTCATAATAATAAAAATGCCCGCTGCTCACGGTAATAAAAACAAAACATAAGTCATACTCCATCGGGTTTCATAAAGCCAATGGCAAAATAGGTTATACGTCGCTAAAATGCTGAGCATATTCAACGCACCCGGTGGTATATTCGTCTCATAAGGCCCAGATGCGGCAATACCTGTGCGAATAGCGCGACATTAATGCTGAAAAATGAACACATCGGCTGAGTTTTTTTTTTTGGCACGTGTGGTCTAGGGGTAAGTTACCCGTCTCACGATCGAAAGATTGTGATACTAATCGAAATACTATTTTCGTTCGAATAGTATTCTGTGGTCGCTCAAATAACATGACTGAACTTATGATCCACAAGGACCAGTGGGACTTGTGGTTGATTATGACCAGGCCCCGACGCTGAGCTTTCGCGAACCTAACCTCACCTAACCTAATGTAACCGGGGCGGGGATGGCCGAGTGGTTAAGGTGTTGGGCTCTGGGTACCAAAGGTCCCGGGTTTGACACTCGCGCCGCTCAGGACATTTCCCAATCCCGCTGCCCACCGGCGAAACAGTGTGGGTGGCGCCATTAGCCGTGAATGTATATAAAGTGCGTCGTGGACCACCCAATAAACAAACCTAACGTAACCCGGTATAGCATAACCTAACGTGGCGTAACCTGACATAGCCTAATCTGTCAGGATGGCATGAAGCCTAAAACATATGGAGGCATGGACAACTGGAATGTGACAGATATGGACATGCACATGCGAGGTGGGTTGTTGCCTGATACGTGGGTAATTAATCACACAAACTGGGTTGGACATTGAAGTTTCAATATGGTTTATCAGTGTTTTGGTGGTGCTGGAGGTGAAACCAAGCATTTTTTGTCATTGTCATTGGTCTGAAAAAAAACTGCAGTGCCTTATAAAGTTCAAATCAATCACAATCAAATATTATCTGCTTGCAATGGTGCCATTTGCTTACAACTTGCAGTGGACCAGTAAGGATGGACATTGGGTGCGACAAGTTCACAACACATCTTTGAAATTATTGTAATAGTCTTCAACAAGCTAGTGCAACCTAACCGCAATTTTCCCATGGCATATGTGCCAAAACCTACATGCACGAATGTTGGATGGTGCAAAGCCCATGGTCACCGGAGAACCATGAACCATGGTGTGTACATCCGCGTGATGTCTCATGATAATAAAAAGCTCTTTCTTGTCTGCTGACCAAGTGCCTTATGTAGCATGACATTGGTAACGGTACGCACGGCCATCAACATGACTGAGACTAAATCTAGCTGGCGATATGGGCTCAGCAGAACGAAAAAGTGCGGGAACTTCCTGCGTAATCCCAGATGTTGCAAAAAACCATCAGATGAATGTTCATCTACTTAAAGTAACATGAATGAATATGTAATAATATGAATGAATGGCGAAGGAAGGCACCTAAAACGTGTTTAAATATCATCGCAACATTATTTAAATATAATTAATAACCTTGTTCCTGGGCACGTCATCCTTATTATTTATCGTCCAGAAAAATGCCGTCGCGCCTCAGAAAACCCCCCACGATTTCCAGCGAAGGGCGAATCTTTATGAAACCTGAAATACACTTTAAAAACTACACTTTATGTCATGGCGTATATTTTATTTTCGGTCGGTGATGGTATTTAAAAAAAGACACCCGCCTCGAGTCGCACTTTTTTTTGTATCAATTGTATACCTTCTGAAACTAATCTGACTTGTATTTCAGTGGCTTCCTGGAGAAGCTTTGTGAAACTAGAATTCATTAGAATTTGACGACGCGAGCTTTCTGAGCCCACCACCCAACCGGCCCACAACTTTCAGCTGAACAGCGTGCTTCTAAGCCGCGAGTTTAGCGTCTCTCCAATATATCAAGACAATCCGGGTTCCTGAGTTGTAGGGGCTTACAATGCAATATTGCATTAGGTTAAGCATTGTGATATTTCAGCATTTGGCTCTTTTGGAAAAAATATGACAAGATTGTTCTGGGATATTGATATACGCCCCGCTTGGCGATGTAAATGTTGTGCAAGTTCCACTGCGCAATTTTTACTCTTCTTGCTTCTCCTTACAACAACCACGATGCGAAGTGGGATATTTGCGGTCATTCGCTTGAACTTCCATCACATATTGATTTCATCCGACCATGCTCAGTTTGATCAGTCATGCTCTGATTATGCCCAGTTCAGAAAGTTATGTTCATTAATATCTATGGATATGTAAGATATTCTATCTGGCCATTCGTTGACCTGCACATCCATGTCCAGATCCACGCCATGGCATTTATTCCACGAACATTTGCTGCTGGACTGGCTACCCAAACGTCCAGATTGTATCCTGGGATGGTGCCACTTGATGTAAGCGTTTCTGTGAGTCGTACGCACCATTGTGAGCCTGGGTTCCAAAAGTTCACATTTTGACTGGAATCCTATAATAATGTGCTGAGAGCTATATAGGATTATATTTGTATTTTCTGAAGCATTTTCTCGCTTTTCCCTTGAGCAAAAGCGGATATTTGATGTATAGGTTGCACGAAACGTTCGCTCATTTGATCATGCATACTAGGCATGTAACTTGACTATTTTAATGCGACCTTATTAAGACGAGCCAGTGAACGTGAAAGCCGGCATCTCGAACGAAGTTCATTTACCTCTCTTCCGTAGCTGTGTGCATGTTTACTGTAGATCATCACAACGAACGTGATGTGTCAAGTATGGTGTGCCTGTCGTATTGAATAACATACATATGCTTACTGTGCTCATAGTGAACGATGCGTTTGATATTTTCCAGGTGCGCATTTGCAAAGTGTTCATGCTTCGTTTTTAACAGTATCCCATGTATAAGTCTTATGCTTACGCTCACCATAACGAACTGTGATACACGTCACGCAATTATAGGCCAAGCGATTATCTATGTTGTGTTCTGCTATGCAATATCCGTTATATCCGTTATACAATACCAGTTTATGGCATGGGTTTTTCCAAAATTAGGTATATCTCAAAACAAACTGAACTGGCATAGCTATGAATACGCTATTGGCCCATCGCCGAGTTTGAACGACGTAAATAACATAATTAATGACATTATTTCCATGCCGAATTTCGACATTCTGCGGTATTCGTTCCGACATGTCACACATGACGAAAAAAACATTATTTGAGCGCTGGAACAGCTGGTATTGCCAGGAATGTATATGCAGCAGCGACGGTCGCTCGAGGAGGTCGGCGCTGGGTTTGCCGCTGACGTGTTGCTGTTTGTATGCCGGCAGGCGGTGACTACATTTGGGGAAGTGGTGCGGTTGGTCAGCGCTGCACAGGTGAGTCTGTCACATACCCACACACAGTGTCTCACCCGCCTGTCACAGGTGAATCTGTCACACACCCACACACACACACACACACACACCACACACAGTCCCGCCACACACCACACGCACGCACGCACGCACGCACGCACGCACGCACGCACGCACGACGACGCACGCACGCCGCACGCACGCACGCACGCACGCACGCACGCACGCACGCACGCCGCACGCACGCACCCCCACCACACACACACACACACACACACACACACACACACACACACACACACACACACACACACACACACACACACACACACACACACACACACACACACACATATATATATATATATATATATATATATATATATATATATATATATATATATATATATATATATATATATATATGCAGTGTCTCACCCGCCTGTCACAGGTGAATCTGTCATGATATACGCCTGTCACACCCTCAGTGTCTTAACCCGCCTGTCACAGCACCAGTGACTTACCCCACCCGTCATCCCACAGTGTCCCCGTCTGTCACGGTCCATGCTTGTCACACCCTCAGTGTCTTACCCCGTCCGTCACAGCACCAGTGACTTACCCCACCCGTCATCCCACAGTGTCCCCGTCTGTCACGATCCATGCTTGTCACACCCTCAGTGTCTTACCCCGTCCGTCATCCCACAGTGTCACCTCGCCTGTCACGGTTCATGCTTGTCACGCCCTCAATGTCTCATCCCGCCATTTAGACAACTCTCCAGTGATCAACAGCTATCAACGCACATACACAAGACAACAAATTACACAGCGCAGGGCATCCGTCAGCCTACACAACACACAATCACAGCACCGCGAGACCGCCGTCAGCCTACACAACACACAATCACAGCACCGCGAGACGGCCGTCAGCCTACACAACACACAATCACAGCACCGCGAGACCGCCGTCAGCCTACACAACACACAATCACAGCACCGCGAGACCGCCGTCAGCCTACACAGCACACAATCACAGCACCGCGAGACCGCCGTCAGCCTACACAGCACACAATCACAGCACCGCGAGACCGCCGTCAGCCTACACAACACACAATCACAGCACCGCGAGACCGCCGTCAGCCTACACAACACACAATCACAGCACCGCGAGACCGCCGTCAGCCTACACAACACACAATCACAGCACCGCGAGACCGCCGTCAGCCTACACAGCACACAATCACAGCACCGCGAGACGGCCGTCAGCACCACATGGGTGGCCGGCTGATAACTTCAGATAACAAAAACAACAGCGCTACAAGTTCCGTACGACGTGCAGGCAGCGACACACCTATCGCGCTGCTCCGAGACCGATACCGGCGTCCGGAGGCTGGTGTGAACTGTTTTGCGACTCAGACTGATGTTGGTATGACAAACTCGGCCGGTGACGTCCGGGAATATTTTTATGTTCATTCGACAAGCTCGCTTTGACGTGATATACCTCCACCCGTGAAGATGGATAGCAAGCTATGATAGCAACACCGTAGATTGATTACATTTCAGTTATGGGCGCAAAATGACCCTAGATGTCGACGCTCCCCTAAACTCCAATCCACCACCACCACAAACTCGGTTGTAGCTTGATTAGGGCCGACTTGCCAGGGGCGTTATTGGGCTGTGATCAGAGCCTGGGGGTATAATATACACGTGGGGGCGCCGCGGTGTCTGCACTGAAGGCATAGCCTGATGTTCGTGCAGCAGGTCGAGTCGAGTTTGACACTTTTTGCCAGACTTCCATTCTCGGCTGGAGTAATGCCGGTGCGATTGTCCTTGTGGTGTGGTTTGTGCGGTCATCCTGACACCCACCACACGAGCGGACATGCCAACACCTGTAGTCACATCACACTGCCTAGTACCACTCCCAGTCACACCACATGGCCGCTCGTGCTTGTATCAATATCACCACACGATCGCACCAGGCTTAATGACCAGCCTGTATGACCACACGAGCCTCAATGGTCTCCGGTATCTTTTAGGCTCCCACATGTGGTCGGTTCTCGGTTGTGTACATACAGGAAACAAACTCTAAGCGCACCTTTCGGTTTAATATTCCCGTGTAGTGCTGCACACGTGTGGCCGAATTTGCCCTGTAGTGCCACTCACGTGTGGCCGAATTTTCCTCGAAGCGCTACTCACATAGCCTCTAGCTCTACCTAGCTCAGTTGTAGGAGCGTCGAACTCTTGATTGCAAAATTGTGGGTTCGAATCTCACAGCCGACGGCATTTACCAAGTCCACCCGCGACCAATCGGCGTGAGGGGTTGGCGACGCTGTATAACCCAGCGGTTGAATACGTCGTAGAAGAACCAAGGGTTCTTCTGATGTGGGCAGAGGTAACTACAGCTGACTGTCGGAAATGGCTGAATGGGAAATGGTTGCCGGGGAAAAGGCGGCGTCATGTCACAGGTTTCCGTTCTCCTTCTGAGAAGACATCGGCTGTCCACTTCACCTCTGTTTGATCTATATCTGCGTTATTCGAGTTTTTGGACGTTCCGTATCTATCCTCTCAGTCAGGTTTCTGGGAATATGGAGGAATCGACCAAGTACTTTTAAGGAGCACATCACACGGTTGAGAGAGAGATAGAGAGACAGACAAACAGGCAGCGGACAGACAGTCGTGCTGGAGATAGAGATAAAGATGGATATTGAGGACGGGGGGGGGGGGGGGGGGGGGGGGGGGGGGGGGGGGGGGGGGGGGGGGGGGGGGGGGGGGGGGAGGGGGGGGGGGGGGGAGGGGGGGGGGGGGGAGAGAGAGAGAGAGGGAGAGGGGGGGGGGGGAGAGAGAGAGAGAGAGAGAGAGAGAGAGAGAGAGAGAGAGAGAGCGTTGCACCACGGAACTGCCGGGTATGAAAGTCGTCTGTCGTTGCTGATACGAAACGGACGGGGGCGGGTTATTACTAATCGTGTGTCGTGTATATGCATCATTGTCGTGCTCAGACCTCGTGACTGGTCGGATACCGATGTGGTATATATATATATATATATATATATATATATATATATATATATATATATATATATATATATATATATATATATATATATATATATGGCGGTGCTCCCCATGATACTGAGCGTGCGCTTCAAACGGAGCACAACGCCGCAGTTGGTGTTACTACAGGTGTGTTTCGAACCTCGTCAACTAACAGTGTTCTCGTCGAAGCTGATGAGCCTCCTTTGTCACTTGGACGTGAAATACTGGAACTAAGGTGCTTATGTAGGCTGTCCCAAACCCATCACCACAAATTACCCACACATTACCCACACATTACCCACACTGCTGACTACCAAGAAGTATGGTCTGCTCTTCAGCCTGCGAATGAGCAATTCGTTTTTGAAACGGAGAATTAAGCTGACATTGATAGCCCAGCTTCGCATCGTAGCCATGCCCCTCATGGCAACAGACCGAAGCCACCCTCGACCTTCCATTGAGTGGTATCTGGAAGACCGATATTAACATTACTGACTTTCGTAGCTTTGCATTGAGCAGGATCAAGCTATATACGGACAACATGCAGAATGCGGATTTGTGCTGGTGGATCAAGGTTCAACAGAGGGGCGGGCAGGCTGTGCTCCTGCATGTCGCTCATGTATCGCATCTTTGGACTGCGCAAGCGTTCAATTGCTGCAACATGACTTGTATGCCATTCTACAAGTTGTTTGTCTTGTTGAGCTTGATAGAGCGCCGCCAGAAGCCACCTCATGTTGGCTGTCTAAGTAGCCTGCCGGCTCACAAAGCGTGCATTCACGACATATCTTATATGACATCACGGTTAGTCAGTCCAGATTTTACGTGGATCCCATGTCATGTAGGTCTGGTTGGTAATGAGGTTGCTGATTCTACTGCAAAGAAGTCTGCAGCACGACGGTTTTGACTTAATTCCATAGTTTCTGACCATAAAAGCTAGTAGTGAGCTCTTCATCTTTTGTCAGTAAATCGTTTTTAAACATCGTCACTTGTTCTAGTGTTCAAGTTCTGTAAGCTACACCTCTAGGTAAAAGCACATTTCATTGAAACTTTGGTGGCAGTTTCGATCCGAATATGCGCATTGTTAGTATGATTAGTAGGTTTGCTGGGTCATTATTTTTAACCTTAATTGTCATACTGCATTGTGGCTTCGCCAGTTGGTGAATATACTTTTTCCATTGATCAAGGTACTTTTTTGTTGTTGCAAAAGTTGGAGTTGTTTACGCTTGGCGTGATGTTTACTTCCCAAAATATGACCTTCGGTTACAGTGGAATTAGGACTTATATCATTGTGTTTTTGTTCTTGTGAAGTTCATCATTTACATGCAGTACGAACAACGCCAATGTTTTGCTAATTGTCTTTGCCAGCCTACGGATATGGAGGAACATGTGTATATAACTGTGAGTGCACCTAGTATTAGTACACCTTCTAATAGTGACTATACTTTATCTTATTTTGACACCGTCAACCCTCGCCTGGTCGGCCGGAAAATTGACCTTGGCCAGACGGTGGGGTGGGGGTGGGTGTTCTTGGATTTCCTCGCCGCACTAGGTTTTCTTCATTTGTGCCATGCCAGCTGAAAATATGACATTGTATTTAGACAATATTGTTTGTTTATGACAGAAGATAAACTGGACAGTTAATTACACCTGCAAATAGAGCTAATCAAGTGCCCACCATCTGCATTTCAGCATGAGCCACAAACTTCCACCACGCATATAAAAGGAGACGACTGATATGCCCATTTGAAGGACTATTCAGATGGACTGCCAATGCGCCTAACTCTACCTATTTCACAATTCTTACAGTTCTGAAATTAATGACAGAAGCTATGATCTAGGCAAGGAGAAAACGTCATGGTGCTACATGTGCGGGAGAAACAATAGTGGCGGTACAAGATGATCCAAGTGATCGAATCCAAAGTGGTAAGGCGTCTACAACAGTTTGCAATGCATGGCAGCATGGGGTTCCTGTTTGTGTGTTGTGAGATTGTGTTTGATAGCATTGGAGAAAAGGGAAAATATGAACGTGCTAACCCCATCAAGTTCAATGTCAAGGTAATCGCACAGCGCGGCTACACCGCGCAAGTCTGAGCCAATCAGCGTCCATGCGAGTCTGGGTGTCACGTCCGAGGCATGTACAAATTGTCCGAGACCCGGACCATATTTATGGAAAATTGCAAGGTCAGGATGCAGTGTCCTAAAATTACTTCACCATTAACTGTGTGGATGAAGAATGAAGTTGCTCGGGAATAGTGAAAGATCGGAAGAAAATAAAGGATCGCCACTTAAGGATTAAAAAAGCAGAATGACTTTCACTTCAGTCAGATGCATTTTACAGTATTTAGCAGTCGTGTGCATGATGACTGCCCATACATCATGTGGCAAACTAGTAAAAACCTAAGAGAAGGATGAAATAGCACAATTCCATTAACTGTCAATTTCCAGGTCACATCTTGAACTATTTTACACTGTCAGGATGTAATAAATAGATAAAGATGGTAATTTGAAGAATTATAATGTACAATGGCAGAGACCAGTGCGGCTGATGTCCCAGGCTTTTAATAGTCCGGTGTGTAGAAAGCCAGCATCTCACCGTGGCTCCAGAAATGGCTATTCGCCATCCCCTCTGCGACTGAACAGTTCTATAACAATGGTCTGAGTTCGGCTGACCAGCATCCACATACAACTTTGTCGGGGACGATGGCAGTCTACTGGCGTTATATTTGTCTGGATGTGATATCTGTGTCTGCGAGCCTCTGACTAACTTTGGTCTATTTGTGTTTCTCTATTGTGAGAGTATTGCACATTTTGCTTTTCCACGGGAAGTTAGTTGCGCTGACAGCATATTGGCACCATACTGTGGCGTCTGATACCACATGTGTTGTGCATACCGCCACTCAGGGGTGGCTCTGGTCATTCGTGAGTAAGCTAATCTTGCCTATCCAACCATCCTTCCCCCTCCCGATATTCGCACCACACTATATTATCACATCACCAGTACTTACACCACATGGTTGCTCATGCTGGGGTCAGCTCAAGTAGCACCACACATTGTCGCTGATGTCGCCATCAGCTGCGCGACATGGTCGCTCATACTGCCACCAGCAGCCCACCTGCTGCATGACTCACGCAGTCGATGAGCCCCTAAACTCCAGTAGTCCCACCACATGGTCGCTCATACTACCGCCAGTAGTCCCACCACATGGTCGCTCATGCTACCGCCAGTAGTCTCACCACATGGTCGCTCATACTACCGCCAGTAGTCCCACCATATGGTCGCTCATACTACCGCCAGTAGTCTCACCACATGGTCGCTCATACTACCGCCAGTAGTCTCACCACATGGTCGCTCATACTACCGCCAGTAGTCCGACCATATGGTCGCTCATACTACCGCCAGTAGTCTCACCACATGGTCGCTCATACTACCGCCAGTAGTCTCACCACATGGTCGCTCATACTGCCGCCAGTAGTCCGACCATATGGTCGCTCATACTGTCGCCAGTGACCTGGATTTGTGTCAACATGACCAGCCGTGGGTGTGTGACCTGGATTGGTGTCAGCATGACCAGCCGTGGGTGTGTGGCAGGGGTGGGTGTCAACATGACCAGCCGTGGGTGTGTGATTGGGACTGGTGCCGTCTGGCCACGTGCCAGACTTCCGGGAACAGTGGTCGGTGCCGGAGATGGCGGCAGTTGGCCGGCCGGCCGGCTTCTCGGTAAGGATTGTTGGCGCAGCTGTATCTCTGGCTAGTTCTGGCTATACCGCCGCCGAGCAGCCGCTACTCTGGCGGAGGCGGGTGGCGGGACGGAGCCTGTCCCCAGTGTGGATTGTCTACACAGCCGCTATTCTGGCGGAGGCGGGTGACTGGTGGCGATACTGAGCCTGTCCCCAGTGTGGATTGTCTACACAGCCGCTATTCTGGCGGAGGCGGGTGACTGGTGGCGATACTGAGCCTGTCCCCAGTGTGGATTATCTGCACAGCCGCTACTCTGGCGGAGGCGGGTGGCGGGACGGAGCCTGTCCCCAGTGTGGATTGTCTACACAGCCGCTATTCTGGCGGTGGCGGGTGACGGATGGCGGACTGAGCCGGACCCTTTGGCCATATCCAAGCCACCTTACTAGTGAGACATGACCCAGTCATCCTCTCAATGAGGAATGACCCAGCCATCCTCCCAGTGAGACATGACCCAGCCATCCTCTCAATGAGGAATGACCCAGCCGTCCTCCAAGTGAGACATGGTCCAGCCATCCTCTCAATGAGGAATGACCCAGCCGTCCTCCCAGTGAGACATAACCCAGCCATCCTCCCGGTGAGGAATGACCCAGTCATCCTCCCAGTGAGACATGACCCAGTCATCCTCCCAGTGGGGAATGACCCAGCCATCCTTCCAGTGAGGAATGACTTGCATCAGTTGCGGCAGTAGAAACGATGGTGCTGAATTAAGTCCGCAGAAACTGATGAATCACTTGTTTCTGTTTGTAGAAGCAGCATGAGTGGTCGAATATTTGGCCAGGAGTTTGATTTTTTTCACAGTTCAGGGGGAGCTTGGTGTAGATGCATAGTATGCTACTTTCAACCGGGCCTCTACTGCATAGTTATTAGGGCGTTAATTATCTAAATAGCCCTATGCTTCGATTATATGCACCAAAGTGCGATTTGTTTTTCGTAATTTTTTTTTTTTTACTGCAGTTTCCTATGTTTTATTTCCTTCCTTTCCCATTGCATGTTTCTCCAAAAGCCCTCACAAATGATACTTTATTGTACTTGTCACACCATCTTGTTCTTACGCGTGTAGGATAGAAAGTGGAATTTCACAGAAAGATGTTCTGTATGATGTATTCAGAGTGCAATATTTCCTGTGGCATTTTCACACTCGACACGAAGGCTGAGCGACGTCCAGACGTGGGCAGCTATATGGCATGGCTGTATAACGCGGATGTATGGCTAAATGGTACGTCTGTATGGCTGTATGGCATGGCTGTATGAGAGGGGTGTATGGCTATATGGTACGTCTGTATGGGTGTATAGCACGTCTGTGTGGCTGTGTGACACGTCTGTATGGTTGTATGACACGGCTGTATGGTTATATGGCATGACTGCATAGCGTGGCTGTATATCACATCTGTATGGCTGTATGACACGTCAGTATGGTTGTATGGCACGGCTGTATAGCTGTGTATCATGGCTGTATAACACGTCTGCATTGCACCCCTGTGTGGCCTGTATGGCTGTATGGCACGCTTGTATGGCTGTATGACACGGCTGTATAACCGTATGACACGACTGTATGACCGTATGACACGGCTGTGCAGCTATATGACACTGCTGTATAGGTGTATGACTGTATGACAGCTGTATAACCGTATGACACGGTTGTGCAGCTATATGACACGGCTCTGTAGGTGTATGGCTGCATGACAGCTGTATAACCGTATGGCGCGGCTGTATAACCGTATGGCGCGGCTGTATAGCTATTTGACACGGCTGTATAGGTGTATGGCTGTATGGCACGGCTGTATAGCTATATGACAGCTGTATAACCGCATGGCGCGGCTGTATAGCTATATGACACGGCTGCATGGCCGGTACGGCCGGGCGGCGGCGGGCGCGGGGACACAGGCGAGGGAAACAGTGACTCACTGATTGTGAGGCCGCCGGCGCGGCGGCGGCGGCGGCGGCGGCGGCGGCGGCGGCGGCGCGGCGGTCCGCCCAGCAACAGCCGACACAGTCGCCGCTCGCTTGGCACACCGCCTGCTCTCCGCCCCCCTGTCGTTCGTGGGAAACATCGCCCGCCAAGCGGGGAATTCCACGACAGATCTGCCTGCGCCTGTCGCCCTGGCACAGTTTCACGTGCTGTCTATTGTGTTATGTGGTGCCCTGGCGCAGTTTCACGTGCAGTCTATTGCGTTATGTGGTGCCCTGGCGCAGTTTCACGTGTAGTCTATTCCGTTGTGTGGTGCCCTGGCACGGTTTCACGCAGTCTATTGTGTTATGTGGCGCCCTGGCGCAGTTTCACGTACAGTCTATTGCGTTATGTGGCGCCCTGGTGCAGTTTCACGTGCAGTCTATTGTGTTATGTGGTGCCCTGGCGCAGTTTCACGTGCAGTCTATTGTGTTATGTGGTGCACTGGCGCAGTTTCACGTACAGTGTATTGTGTTATGTGGTGCCCTGGCGCAGTTTCACGTGCAGTCTATTGTGTTATGTGGTGCCCTGGCGCAGTTTCACGTACAGTCTATTGCGTTGTGTGGTGCCCTGCCACAGTTTCACGTAGTCTATTGCGTTGTGTGGTGCCCTGCCACAGTTTCACGTACAGTCTATTGTGTTGTGTGGTGCCCTGCCACAGTTTCACGTACAGTCTATTGCGTTGTGTGGTGCCCTGCCACAGTTTCACGTACAGTCTATTGTGTTATGTGGTGCCCTGAGTTGAACCGTGCACTTTTAAAGGCCAATCTGAGTAATACTCACCTTGTCGCGTGAGGGCTGTTGAACTGGTGAAGCGATGCGACCCTTTGGTTACCTATAAGTCGCAATATGTTTCTTTGAATTTTAGGAAGCAATATCACTGAACTTGCCGCTGTCCAATCAGCATTCTCCACATCCATGGTTTTGGGATGTTGGGGTTTTGTTTTACCCATAATTACATGACGTTAGTTCACGTAACCTTGCCTAGACACGAATGCTGTGAAGACATGAAGACTTAAAGACGATTCCCCCTGAAGTTATGATATGCTCATTTGGTTTTTATTGGCAACGTGACAACCTGTTTTCTTCAGCAATTTAGTGATTTGAATGCCATTATGCTTTTGTTATTTGATGTGTGTGGATTTGGAGCACCTTCGCTGTCCCGGGAAATTCCCGGACAGTTTAAAGGCCATCGACTGATCTGATCGAGTCAACTCCATGGAGATGTTTATCGAGTTATGTGCAACCTGCGGTGTCGCAGATCACTTTGCACGTCAAAATTGCATCATTAGCAGAGGGCCGTTCCGTCGCCGCGCCGGTTGGAGGCTTGCCATCAACAAACGCCAACATCTTGCGGAAGTATATCTCGCGTATTGCATGCCGGTCACATTGGGTGTGACACACTTCTTGCAGCACAGATGCTGAGCTGCAAGACCTTACAGTGGCCGCACAAGACATTATTCAATTTTTGGGCGAAAATGAGAAGATTACGTGTCATTTGTGTACAGTTTTAATTGTGGTAGCGGGCAACAGGTGAGAGGAGGGTGTGGGCACGTGTCCGCCTTGTGCTCCGTCCCCAGCAGCCCGCCATCACGGCATCTCCCACCTCGTGCCTCGTGCTTTTATAGACAGAGGAATTAATATACGTCCCTCCGCCGCGCGACATTTTCCACTCGTACGCCAATTTTGAGACCCACTCTGCTGGGTGGGTCTGCTCAAGGTGGGTCTCAGGAACCTTTCGAAACGAGAATTTCGTGTTTAACCCTATTAAAACTAGGGAAGTATGTGATGTGTGTAGCCGCAGAACTACTGGCACCAAGATTACCACCTTTACCATTGCCACCTGGCGCCGTGCCAAAGGGGAAACTCGGTTCCTGTGCTGCTCGGAACACTTCGCCAAGGATGGATACCATCCTAAAGTGTGAAGTGATGTCTGATCCTGCTGTAACAGCTACTGCTCTGAGGAATGAACACCCTGACGTCCTTAGAGACGTGGCGATCATCACCATACAGCATCGTTTGTTTGTTTATTGAGTGTCTCACGACGCACTTTATGCACATTCACGGCTAGTGGCGCCGTCCACACTGTTTCGCCGGTGGGCCGCGGGATTGGGAAATGTCCTGAACGGCGCTGGTGTCGAACCCGGGTCCTTTGGTACTCAGAGCCCAACACCTTAACCACTCGGACATCCCCGCCTCACCCTACGGCATCGTCTCCCGAAGGGCTTCGGTTTACCTACTCGGCGCACCGCTGTCGAGTCTCTTCTCACCGAGCCTATGATAAAGAAGAGGCTTAATTTCTGCAGGAAATGGCAGCACTGGGCATTAGAAGACCTGAAGTAGGTGATGTTCGGCAGCGAAAGCACCTTCCGGTTAGTGAGGGAGCCTCGAAGATGGTGCGTCGGCCAGAGCGCGTCGCGGTACGACCAAAAGTACACGGTGAAGGCGGCAAAGCACCCCGATGGTGTGGTGTGATGTATCTGGTGGTTTTAAGGTCCGTATGTCCCTCCGAAAAATGTAACGACCAGGGGGAAGAAGTTGTATTGATGTGTTAATGGACAATTTGCTTCCGTTTTGGCGTCTCCATTAGTGCAATCGTACCATGCATGATGGTGCACCTGCCCACAAGTCGAAAACGGTAAACAGGATGAGGTCAGTGACAATAGGATTTCTGGGGTTGAGCGGCCCGGTAACCCCCGACCTAAGCCCGACAGAAAATGTTTGGAACTGCATGAAAAAAAATGTGCAAGGAGCCGGATCCACCAGCATTATGGACGCGAAAAAGACACTGAAGAAGCTGTGGATCAGCATGCACGTCTCCTGCTTTGCCACGCCCTTCTAATCGGTACAAACACCATTGTAGCTGGTGTTGGCAGGGAAAGGCAACAAAATCCAGCACTAAATGTGAGGAAATAGCTGTAATATAAGTCGCGTGCGTTCATTTAGCATTATTTATTTTCCTCCAGCTGTCAATGTCAACATATATTTTGTGGCCATTGTACTTAAAGCGTTGAAGTTGAGAACGTCAGACCATACCAGAAACGATCGCTTTTCTGCCTAAACCTGTATCACTTCGTGTGCTTTTCGGCTCACATTTTACGAGGCCACACGTTTTGCTCAGTTTGCCGACCATACCCTTCACTGCGTCGTACCTTCAGGCACCATTCAATTCGTCTATTCGGGGACGAGTAGCCCAGGGGTAAGTTGCTCGTCTCACAATCGAAAGGCTGTAGGTTCGAGTCTCACCTCTCGCTACTCTTCGCCCGTGACCAATCGGCGTGAGAGATTGGCGACGCTACATGACTAAACGGTCGATGTGTCGTGAAACCAATGACCAACTAACGACCAATGTGTCTATTCGTGGTCCTGTGCACTCTTCATCCACGACGATGAAATGTGCAACTGACGCAAACTATTCAGTCAGAAATTCCAATGTGTCCCTTTGTCTGATTACCAGTAGCTGTGGAGAACTTCTTCGACGTCACCGACTTAATCCACTGGTGCAATGCACTGCCCGAGACATGAGCACCAAAACCATCGTTGCGGTGGCAAATGTGAAACCGAACCGGTTTGTGTATTTGCCGTCACGAAGCGCTCCGTCAGCCCTGTAATGCGAGCCTTCAGGCTGCAACATAACGCTGAACCCGCGACCTGTGGGGGGGGGGCGAGTAGTCTAGGGGTAAGTTGCCCGTCTCACAATGGAAAGATTGTGGGTTCGAGCCTCACCTGTCGCCTTCTCTTCGTCCGCAATCAATCGGCGTGAGAGATTGGCGGTGCTACATGACTCAACGGTCGATGTGTCGTAAGGCCAATAACCACCGAACCGCGACCTGGCCTGGTCGACACCATCCTTCCGCCGGGGGAATGTCCCCTCCCACGCCACTCCAACTTTTGTCTAGACCACGGACAGAAACGCAGTGTTCACCAGCGACCGCCAGGGATGTAGCACCTTCATCTGTTTGGTGGTGTAAACAATGGTGTCTACTTTTTCGTTAACCCTCCAGGTCGGATCAACTCGGTGAACGTCGGATGGTCACCGACTCACAGACTATTTTTGCCGGTTTTCGACTCCTGACCTTCAATTAAGTGGCATTTTAATTAAGATGTGGTACTATTGTGAAGCTGCACTAATGTGGTTCTGGTAAACATGGTATCAAAAAATAAATGAAAGATCTAGGTCACGCGCAAGAGACGTGGAAGCCAACATATATTTTTGGCATCCAAGCGTTATTGTACCGTTAATTCCGGACTACCAGCGACGGAGCCATGAAGCAGACAAATTGACTTGAAAAGATGCGCTGCAACACCCGATGAAAGGTCACGTAGTAACATCTCACCGGACAAGGGTGCACTTTGCACAGCTTATTTAGTTCTATATTTTATGCATTTCTGGGGTAAAATGAATGGTGAATCCAAATTCAACATCGAGAGCTCACAAAGCTGTGTGTTCAAAAAGAGTCAACTTGGGTCACAACAGATCACCAGACCCAGCCTTATTCCTGTCTGTCTGTGTCTGTCTTATTCCTTGGCACCAGGTTGGGAAAAATGTGCTGAATTTGAATCTGGCGATAAACACTACCCTGGCAGTCGATTGCCTGCAAAGGGTATCAATTAGGCCAGCTCTGGTTACCGCGGTTATCGACTAGTATGGCCTTGACAGCGTGTAAAGATTGATATGCACGTTGAAGACATATCCACTCATGTAATTAGAGCATGAGATGTCATTTAGCTGGTTAAAATGGACGATCAATGCCTTTTTCGACAATTTGTCATTTCTGCGGAGAGGACGGACGTACATATTTTGGATCATACCTCCGTGACCTGACCTGATCGCGACTGGAAACTGTGTACCTTATGGAAGAACATGGGCTCTGTCGTATATATGGTCCGGGGTTCATGCTATGATTGTGAGGCTTGAACCTCTGTGCATAGAAACTGGACCTGGCGTCTTTGTGCGAAGTAACGAAAACCAGCTGAGGTGTAGCGGCCACTGCTCCGGTCAGTGTGCGTGGTGCTGATCGAACACTGATCGAACATTGCGCAAAACAGTATTTTGTGAAAGCTCAATGAGCCATCAAATTGAAGTCTACTTTATGTCATTGCTGAATTGCCTGCGAGCAACAAAAAAAAAACAGAACGGTTTACTGCCTGCCGCGCCCTGCATTGGCGCCAAGTGAGCGCGTTGGTTTGCTGCCCGTCGCGGTCTACACGGGCGTAAAGTGACTCGTGCGTTGGTTTGCTGCCCGTCGCGGCCTACACGGGCGTAAAATGACGCGTGCGTTGGTTTACGCGGGCGCGAAGTGACGCGTGCTTCGGCGCTGATCGGTGTCGATGACGCCCTCACGGCGGCTGTGCGCAGCGCATCTTATGGTCCCCTGTGGCATGGCTAGATGTGTTGATGATGTAGGAACTTGAGGCACGAAAACTGGTTGCCAACTATCAACAAATAATATGGGTTTCGCATTTTAAACTTGAGCAGGAAAAAAACAACAAATTTTGGCATTTAAAGCGGTCTGTGGCGTTGCAGGTCATAACTCGAGTGGAAAATTATATCTTCGTCACGTTCACATTGATCAATTGCCATTTGAATCGGCGAAACCTTCATTGAATTTCAGAGTGTGGAAGCTGGGCAAATTAGCTACAGCTATAGTGGTCATTACAGCGATTAATGGTATCTTCACAATTAATGGAATGATTAACGTCTTACCTAATATTTGACGGTTTTCAAGCGAAAAGTAAATTCATATAGGATATTCATTCACACAAAAGTGCACATATTTGTTGCTCTCTGGCCATAATAAGGCGATCTGACCTAAGCTCTATATGCTATGGAGGCAAGAAACTGCCATTTAAAAAATCAATTTTATAAGCTTCTTCTTGGCTCATGGCGAGTTCAACGGTATAGCAGTACTTTCTGTTGTACAGATCTAGCATGACTTACAAGCCACTAAGAACTGACATGCTGCGTGATGTTTCGTATATGTTGAAGACTATGTATCAACAGCCGTCACTGGGCGGAGATGGCCGAGTGGTTAAGGTGTCGGGCTATGGGTACCTAAGGTCCCGGGTTCGACTCTATCGCCACTCAGGACATTTCCCAATCCCGCGGCCCACCGGCGAAACAGTGTGGGCGGCGCTATTAGCCGTGAATGTGCATAAAGTGTGTCGTGAACCAACCAATAAACAAACAGCCGTCACTCTGATCGGCCCAAAAACATTCATCGCTCATTTGAGAGCGTCGCATAACCGTTTATCGACAGTTCCGTCAAGTTATCATGAGTGTTAATTTGTCATTTTGTCGGCCAATTTGTGGTGAAGCGCGCCAAGTGTTCGCTCCGTGATGCTCTGTGAGGTACGGCCGGCCATATTTGTGCTGTTGATTCTCCTGAGTGCAGTGACATACAGTGCGGATTAGTGCGGTGACGTGGTTTCCACGTGGGGGGGGGGGTGACCGGTTCGTGTGTCGTCTGGCGTGCAGCCTTGCGTCACCTGCGCCCGTGACGCCCCTAGCGACTGAACAGCGAGCCGCTCAGCTGGCGCTTTGTGGGCGCGCGGCCACTGGTTCCGTGACCGTCCGACATACGCGCCAGCTGAGCCGACCGCACCCTGTCTCTCAGCCCAGCCCACTGCACCCTGTGTCTCAGTCCAGCCCACTGTACCCTGTCTCCCAGTCCAGCCCACTGCACCCTGTCTCTCAGTCCAGCCCACTGCACCCTGTCTCTCAGTCCAGCCCACTGAACCCTGTCTCTCAGCCCAGCCCACTGTACCCTGTCTCTCAGTCCAGCCCACTGCACCCTGTCTCCCAGTCCAGCCCACTGTTCCCTGTCTCTCAGTCCAGCCCACTGCACCCTGTCTCCCAGTCCAGCCCACTGCACCCTGTCTCTCAGTCCAGCCCACTGCACCCTGTCTCAGTCCAGCCCACTGAACCCTGTCTCAGTCCAGCCCACTGCACCCTGTGTCTCAGCCCAGCCCACTGTACCCTGTCTCTCAGTCCGACCCACTGCACCCTGTCTCAGTCCAGCCCACTGCACCCTGTCTCTCAGTCCAGCCCACTGCACCCTGTCTCCCAGTCTAGCCCACTGTACCCTGTGTCTCAGTCTAGCCCACTGTACCCTGTCTCTCAGTCCAGCCCACTGCACCCTGTCTCTCAGTCCAGCCCACTGTACCCTGTGTCTCAGCCCAGCCCACTGCACCCTGTCTCTCAGCCCAGCCGACCGCACCCTGTCTCCCAGTCCAGCCCACTGCACCCTGTCTCAGTCCAGCCCACTGTACCCTGTGTCTCAGTCCAGCCCACTGTACCCTATGTCTCAGCCCAGCCCACTGTACCCTGTATCTCAGTCCGGCCAACTGTACCCTGTGTCTCAGCCCAGCCCACTGTACCCTGTATCTCAGTCCAGCCTATCGTATCCTGTTTATCAGTCCAGCCGCTGCTGTGTGCGACAAACAAACCCCCGTTTCTGGAACAAATGTCGAGAGCACTTCAGGAGATTTCTTGCGATAAGGTTGGGAAATCTCAACATGAAAGAGCGCATTTTGCTCCGGGTGATTAAACTATAACTTGGACATCAGTTTACAGGGTCCAGCGATGTTGAACATTGCTCGCGAACCGGCATGTTTTGAGCCTACTTGTTTCAGCATACATTAAAGGCATTTCATGAAGAACATCCGACTAAACTTTGGCAAAAGTCAAAAGTAAACGAGCATATCTGACTCTGAGTGATGGAATTGAAACTCGAAATACTGCACCCAAAGCGCTATTGCGGTTTGAAAAACGTGACGTTCGGACCGGGCCTGGTAGGACAGGGTCACTCAGATGCACTGTTGTATCATATACCCAGGAGTAGACTCGTCAGGACCGGGACACTCAGGTGCACTGTTGTACCATATACACGGGAGTAGACTAGTCGGGACCGGGACACTCAGATGCACTGTTGTACCATATACACGGGAGTAGACTAGTCGGGACCGGGACACTCAGGTGCACTGTTGTACCATATACACGGGAGTAGACTCGTCAGGACCGGGACACTCAGGTGCACTGTTGTACCATATACACGGGAGTAGACTAGTCGGGACCGGGACACTCAGATGCACTGTTGTGCCATATACACGGGAGTAGACTCGTCAGGACCGGGACACTCAGGTGCACTGTTGTACCATATACACGGGAGTAGACTAGTCGGGACCGGGACACTCAGATGCGCTGTTGTGCCATATACACGGGAGTAGACTAGTCAGGACCAGGACACTCAGATGCGCTGTTGTACCATATACACGGGAGTAGACTCGTCAGGACCGGGACACTCAGATGTACTGTTGTACCATATACACGGGAGTAGACTCGTCAGGACCGGGACACTCAGATGCGCTGTTGTACCATATACACGGGAGTAGACTAGTCGGGACCGGGACACTCAGATGCACTGTTGTACCATATACACGGGAGTAGATCGGGACCGAACCGATGACTGGACATATACACGGGGTAGTCGGACCGGGACACTCAGGTGCACTGTTGTACCATATACACGGGAGTAGACTCGTCAGGACCGGGACACTCAGGTGCACTGTTGTACCATATACACGGGAGTAGACTAGTCGGGACCGGGACACTCAGATGCACTGTTGTACCATATACACGGGAGTAGACTAGTCGGGACCGGGACACTCAGATGCACTGTTGTACCATATACACGGGAGTAGACTAGTCGGGACCGGGACACTCAGATGCACTGTTGTACCATATACACGGGAGTAGACTAGTCGGGACCGGGACACTCAGATGCACTGTTGTACCATATACACGGGAGTAGACTAGTCGGGACCGGGACACTCAGATGCACTGTTGTACCATATACACGGGAGTAGACTCGTCAGGACCGGGACACTCAGATGCACTGTTGTACCATATACACGGGAGTAGACTAGTCGGGACCGGGACACTCAGATGCACTGTTGTACCATATACACGGGAGTAGACTAGTCGGGACCGGGACACTCAGATGCACTGTTGTACCATATACACGGGAGTAGACTAGTCGGGACCGGGACACTCAGATGCACTGTTGTACCATATACACGGGAGTAGACTCGTCAGGACCGGGACACTCAGATGCACTGTTGTACCATATACACGGGAGTAGACTAGTCGGGACCGGGACACTCAGATGCACTGTTGTACCATATACACGGGAGTAGACTAGTCGGGACCGGGACACTCAGATGCACTGTTGTACCATATACACGGGAGTAGACGTGGGGACACTCAGATGCACTGTTGTACCATATACACGGGAGTAGACTAGTCGGGACCGGACCATAAGGTAGACTGTCGGGACCGGGACACTCAGATGCACTGTTGTACCATATACACGGGAGTAGACTAGTCGGGACCGGGACACTCAGATGCACTGTTGTACCATATACACGGGAGTAGACTAGTCGGGACCGGGACACTCAGATGCACTGTTGTACCATATACACGGGAGTAGACTCGTCGGGACCGGGACACTCAGATGCACTGTTGTACCATATACACGGGAGTAGACTCGTCAGGACCGGGACACTCAGATGCACTGTTGTACCATATACCCAGGAGTAGACTCGTCAGGACCGGGACACTCAGGTGCACTGTTGTACCATATACACGGGAGTAGACTCGTCAGGACCGGGACACTCAGGTGCACTGTTGTACCATATACACGGGAGTAGACTAGTCGGGACCGGGACACTCAGATGCACTGTTGTACCATATACACGGGAGTAGACTAGTCGGGACCGGGACACTCAGATGCACTGTTGTACCATATACATGGGAGTAGACTCGTCGGGACCGGGACACTCAGATGCACTGTTGTACCATATACATGGGAGTAGACTGTCGGGGGAACTCAGATGCACTGTTGTACCATATACACGGGAGTAGACTCGTCAGGACCGGGACACTCAGATGCGCTGTTGTACCATATACATGGGAGTAGACTCGTCGGGACCGGGACACTCAGATGCACTGTTGTACCATATTCACGGGAGTAGACTCGTCAGGACCGGGACACTCAGATGCGCTGTTGTACCATATACACGGAAGTAGACTCGTCAGGACCGGAACTGGAACTGAAACTGACTCCTGTTTACCTGTCACGTTGGTGGTACTGACCTCCCCGTACTGACCAGGCTAGTGGTGCCGACTCCTCTGTACCTGTCAGGCTGGTGGTACCGGTCATGCTGGTGGTATTGGCTTCTCCATACTGGTCATGCTGGTGGCATTGGCTCCTCTGTACCGGTCAGAGTGGTGGTATTGGTTCCTCTGTGCCGGTCAGGCTGGTGGTATTGGCTTCTCTGTACCGGTTATGCTGGTGGTATTGGTTCCTCTGTACCGGTCAGGCTGGTGGCACTGACTCCTCTGTACCGGTCAGACTGGTCGTTTTGTCTGTTCTGTAACCTGTCAGATGAATGGCACTGGCACCTCTGTATCCGTCACGCGTGAGTTTCTGGCGCCTCTGATTGGCGTGCTCCATATGCCAGGCATTATGGTCATGGCGTTTTGCAGTTCTCTAATGCATCATTGGATGTATGTGATGCGGAACAGGGTTATGTATAGCCGCCTGTAAATAATATCTCAATCAAGCCTGATACCCATGCAGCCACTGAACTGTGATATTAAAGTAAGCTCTACGGCATGTGCAATCGAGCGCTTCCCACTTTGTCGCGCGTGTTGCTACGGGCTCTAATTTTGTCGCGCTTGGTGTTATGGCGACCTCGATTTTAGAACCTTTTCCTTCTCTCCCAAAACTCCGGAAACCGTTAGGGCCTGAAGCACGAAAGTTTGTGTCAGTGACCAGGTGAGGCGGGGATTATCCATGCCAGCGGAACGACCATTTGAAAGATACCGATGGATGCAAGCATGTGCGATATGACTGTCGACAATATAATCAACTGTGGCAAAAATATATCCGTAAGAGCATTACCGTTTACAAAAATCAGCGAACGAACATTTCTTGAAAATCCGATTATTCTCGGGAGACCAGGGAAGAAATGAAGGGTCCAGAGAAACCACTTAAAAAAAGCTGCATCCCAAACATGGTAGGGTCAATGGCATTGTTCGGTCACATCGCGAGGGTTTGTCGGCGAGTTTTCACGCATGGATTAGAGCAGACGTTGCTATATTTAAATTTAGAATATGTTTTAGGTTTGTGTTCAGGTATCCGTTGTTTTGGGCGCCTAGTCCTCAGGGCGGTGCCGTTGAGCTCGAGTACACTGGCTTCTCCATGACGGGAGTCCACCCGCTCGAAAGCCCAAACAACTAACTAGCTGAGGGGAGTCCATGCCCTTCCCTCATATTTTCCTCCGTATGGGTAAAGCCCCTTCAAAGGTATGCAAATCGACACCCACGTTGAAAGGTGATGACCTTTCCCGGGCGATGTTATGGCTGTATAACCTGGGAAGCAGGTCCTCGTTAAAAAGGCTTCACTGGTGGGAGAGGGGTCTTAGCCTTTCAAGCTCCACGTGCCCCGTTGGTGCTTAAGTAATGGGAATTGCAGCTTCGTGAGTGGATTGTGGTCATGAGTGGGTGCCACGCCCCCTGCATATTGGAGGGGGCCCTGCTAGACACCATTTAGATCAGCCAATACCGACATGTTTAAACCCTTGTGGACGTCGTTATTATTTTGCTTTGAAGTGGTCATGGCGCTAAGAGTTAGTATGTGTTACTGCACTATTATTAGCCGATGTCCCGAAAGAAAACATTTAGATTGGGGATCGTCAGCTGAACTGTCAGTTATCTCCCACTCTGCAGTGCACGTTGTTAGTGAGCAGCAGCTGTGGGCACGGTTCCGCTAATCCGCTAACCGCTAATTAGCGAAGGTAACTTTTTCGCTAGCGGATTAACGTTTTGTTATAACTTTGGAAACCGTTAGCGGACCAATTAGGCATTCCAGGATAATAAAGGTGATTTTAAAAACATGGAAGTATTTGAATGAAATTATAAACAAGAATTAATTGCAAACAGTTCCTCCAATGTGATTTGTTCATAATTCTGGGGCTACCTGTGTAAATGCACAAATACCTGATAATTTAATACATTTTTTTTAAACGATAGGTAGTAAGTTCGAAACAAAAATACCTGCGACACACATTATTCCATTATTTTATCTTACGCAGCCTAATTATGCAAGCATTACCAATATTCCTTCTGTTAATGATGTTCCAATTGAAGGCATTATTAAGTCTTTAAACCCTGTTGGTGGAGGTATGGATAAAATTAGTACACAAATTTGGATTGGAACATTTTGGATTATAAATATTTTGCAACATATAACATATTTCTTTAATCTTTGTCTGAACACTGCAATGTTCCCGGATACATTAAAATTTGCAGTTATAATTCCTGTATATAAATCAGGGTAAAATAATAAATTTACTAATTATAGGCCAATCTCTTTGCTACCAATATTTTCGAAAGTACTGGAAAGATTAATACACGTTTGGGTATCATGATTTCTAAACTAAAATAATATCATGCACCCATTGCAATTTGACTTCAGAAAAAGAAACACAGCGCGTACATGCCAATTGCTCTGATGCATAACGAAGTTACTAAATCCCTTGTAAATAATAAATTAGTTTGTACTCTGTATCTTGATTTAAAAAAGCTTTTGACACCGTCAGCATCAGCATTTTGTTACAAAAATTAAACTTTTTTGGCTTCAGTGGAAATATATATAAACTGTTAGCCTCATACATATCAAATAGATCTCAAAGAACCAAGATACATGACATCATCTCCCAACCATTACATAAAGACATAAAGACATAAAAGATTAGTGCAACTATGAGCCACAAGGGCCCTTCTTGGTTGCACTCTGTACACTGAACCAGTTGCCCACCAAATCTGTCAATCAGCCCTCCCTGTAATATTCAAAAGCAAGCCCTATTCTTATAATGATTGTCTATGCTGTTTTTAAATATGTTCAATGTGCTGCTACTGACAATGTTTTCTGGCAGCTGGTTCCAGTGTTCTACTACCCTGTTGGTGAAGAAAGGTTGCCTTAACCTTGTTCTGCTGTGGTTAACTTTAATTTTGAATTTGACCGCTCATTGCATCATTTCTGTTCAATTCAAACATTTCCCCAAGGTATCCCCTCTCCAGACCATGGACAAATTTAAAAACCTCGAAGAGATCTCCTCTCAGCCTTCTATATCTAAGTGAAAACATATTCAATTTCTTCAATCTTTCCTCATATGCCAGGTTGCTTATGCCATTAACCATTTTTTAGCCCTCTTTTGTACTCTCTCTCTAAAAGCCAACAATCTTTTTCATAGCTAGGAGACCAAGCTTGGATGCAGTATTCCAAATATGGCCTGACGTATGCAAGTAAAGCTTCCTGATCGCTTCCTCACTTCTGTATGATACATTCCTATTTATTGCCCCGAGCATTCTCAGTGCCTTCTTCCTGGCTTCCTTGGTCTGTTCTGATGACCCCAGTTTTGTGTTTAGAATAACACCCAAATCCTTCTCCTGTTGAGTCACTGATAGCACTTGGCCACCCATCAAGTATGGAGCCTTCATATGCTGCTTACCTTCATGCATGATTTTGCACTTATCAAACTTAGATTTCATTTGCCATTCTTCGGACCACTTCACAAGTTCGCCTAAGTCTTTTTGCAGCGAGATATCCTCATCTTGTCCTGTTATTGCCCTAAAGACCTTCAAATCATCCGCAAATTTCAAAACTTTACTCCTTAGGCCACTTTCAATGTTATTTACAAATATAATTAACAGTAGTGGCCCCAGTGCTGACCCCTGGGGGACTCCACTAAGAACATTTTGCCATGATGACTTTGTACCATTTAGCATCACTCTTTGCTGTCTATCTGAAAGCCACAAATCTATCCATTTTAAGATGCTACCTGCAATGCCATGGGCCTGAAGCTGTATCATTAACCGTTTATGGGGTACCTTGTCAAAGGCCTTACTAAAGTCAAGATATGCTACATCGACCTGATTTCATGATCAAATTGTTCTGTGGCGAAGTTCAAAAAGTCCAAGAGGTTTGTGAGACACGATCGTCCTTTTCTAAACCCATGTTGAGTATCTTGAATCAATCTGCTACCTTCCAGATAACTCACTATTCTATCCTTGATAATTGATTCGAGTACCTTGCAGACTAGGGATATGAGACTTACTGGCCTATAGTTTTCAACTTTCCCTCTTTCTCCTTTCTTGAAAATAGGAACTACATTTGCTCTTTTCCAATCGGTTGGAATTTCATTTTGTGAAACTGATCTACAAAATATTATACTAAGTGGAAATGCCAGTTCCTTTTCAGTTTCCCGCAACACCCTAGCATAAATATCATCAGGTCCTGCTGCCTTGTTTGGCTTTATCTTCCTGATAGGATTGTAAACAACATCACTATCAATGAAATCAACATCATTTGTCAGATCCCATGTCACTGAACTATGGTGTACGGTCGGCAGATTGGTCATATCTTCCAATGTAAACA
The DNA here is from genome assembly GCA_034440575.1 of Imbricaverruca yamaguchii. NCBI lineage: Eukaryota > Metazoa > Arthropoda > Thecostraca > Neoverrucidae > Imbricaverruca > Imbricaverruca yamaguchii. The sequence continues at coordinate 1,601,004 of JAOTOL010001659.1, forward strand.
CTGATTTAAAATGCTTGCTCAGTTCCTCAACCATCTCACTATCCTCACCCAATGTAGTCCCGTTTACTTCCAGTGGACCAATTGTGCTAGAAGCTTTACTCAGCTTGTAGAAACTAAAGAACTTTTTACTGTCCCCATTACAGTTTCTAGCTAAATCCAGTTCTTTTGCTCGCTTTGCTGCTCTGGTTTTTTGCTTCACAGTGTCTCTAGCTTTTCGATGCGCCTTTAGATTAACTACATTTGAGGCTTCTTTAAAGACTCTAAATGCAGTTTTCTTAGCCTTCATTGCTTTTATCAAGTCTGGTGTAAGCCATGCTGGCTTTCCTACCCTTCTTTTGCGTCTTTGCTTTTGGGGGACATGTCTAATCTGAATTTCCTTCAAGTAAGATTTGAACTTTTCCCCCATTTCACAGGCATTTAAATTGGAGATTCTTCTTCCCATCTGATGGCGGTTTAGCCTTAGCTAAGTTAACTTTTCATTTGGCGGATTAACGGTTAATGAAGCTAACTTTGGTCATCTGAACTGTGCCCACCACTGGTGAGCAGTTGCGTGAGCTGCATGCATTGGCGTACCCAAGGTGAGGGACAAAGGGGAAAATCGTCCACCCCCACACACACACATATACTGAGATGTGTTGCGCGATTGTATGGGTCTCTTGCACGATTTTTGTGCTTCAGCGCAATTTTCCGTGCCCGCCTTGATTTTTTGGGAATCTGTATTTGTTAGGGGTCTCGGCTTCCTTTTTTCGGATCCATATGCGATTTTGGAGCACCGATCCAATTTTTTCGGAGCCACGGCACGATTATTTTGTGCTCACCACTGCTCCGGGGGGGGGGGAGTTGCAGTTTCCACCATTTTCCCCTACCCTGGTACGCCACTGATAGGAATTTTGGTGAATTAGGTGGGGTTCTTGTCAGCATGTGTGTTCGATTATATGATGCTAGTTATGCTAGTAACTGAGGATGGATTCGTAACCGGTCTTCGGGCATGTGATGCTGATGAAATTTGTCATGGTAACTCTGTGGGGTGGACGGTTTCTCTGTAACTCGTGCATGGCATCGATGAGGGTTTTCAGTCTCGTTTTACTCCTCTTGTGCTGTCTTCTATTTATAGGCTTGTCCCAACTGGGTCCGCTGGCTCTTATTCAGCCCTAATACTTTCGACCGGGCATGGACGGATCCGGGAATTGTCATGGCGTGGGTGCATTTTGTTTGGATTGGCGCCATGTGCTTTCAAGAAGACGTCTTCCCAGTTAGGCGACGTTCAAATTCCAAATAATAGCCTATTATGTCGAGAGATTGACCGACGTTATCTGTAAGAGCTTGCAAAATTCAACCCCGACAACTTAGATACATCGATCTATCAGTAAACGCTCGTCCCCAGCATGTACAAATATGTTACATCATCAAGTTCTGAGAGTACAATCATGTCTTATCCTCCTGCCATCTGATTTGCTGCCGATCCGCGGCCAACTGTACCGTAGCACGCATTAGTCTGGCGTCTGGTGACGTCATCGGGCCGACGTCTGCGGGCGCCGTACATGGCCATGCGAGTTCAGCCGAGGTCGTCTGTGTCGGCCGCAGACGGCCGCAGTCGGCGCGAGCCGACCGCAGTCGGCTGGCTGGGGTTAACTGGGGTCGGCATCGGTCTGCCAGTCAGGTGGGGTCGGCTGGAATCGGCTGGAGTAAGCTGGAGTAAGCTGGAGTCAGCTTGGATCGGCTGGAGTCAGCGGGGGTCAGTTGGAGTCAGCTGCAGTCAGCTGGGGTCGGCTGGAGTCAGGTGGGGTGAGCTGGAGTCGGCTTCATTCAGCTGGGGTCAGCTGGGGTCGGCTTGAGTCACCTGGGGTCAGTTGAAGTCAGCTGCAGTCAGCTGGAGTCGGCTGGAGTCTGCAGACGTTCCTCGTTTGAGCGAACCTGTGTGCCGCGGGGTCGGCCGAGATCGGCTGGTGCTAGCTGTTGTCGGTCCTTGTGTCAGGTCAGGTCAGGTCAGGTCAGGTCAGGTGCGGCTGCGCCGTCCTCGGGTGACTGCGGCAGCTGCACCATCGCCGCACCTCACTCCCGGAATAGCCGGCGCGCGGCCTCGAGCGCGGCCCGGCCGGCGCGCGCGCGCGAGCTGTCTCCCTTCGTCATGGCGGCTGTTGCCAGCCTGGCGGCGGCCGCAAGCCGCAAGATGGCGCCGCCGCCCGTCGGCGGGAAGGTCGCGCTGTTGCCAGGTGGGCCGGGACGTGTAGTTGGGTGGGGCGGGCCGTATGGTTAGGTGGGACGGGCCGTATGGTTGGGTGGGACAGGCCGTATGGTTAGATGGGACGGGCCGTATGGTTGGGTGGGGCGGGCCGTATGGTTGGGTGGGGCGGGCCGTATGGTTGGGTGGGGCGGGCCGTATGGTTGGGTGGGACGGGCCGTATGGTTGGGTGGGACGGGCCGTATGGTTGGGTGGGGCGGGCCGTATGGTTGAATAAGCCGGACCGGGTTGCCAGTCGAGCGGGCCGTGTGGTGAGGCGGGATGGGCCGTGTTGTTGGCGGCCGAGAGCTGTTGTCTGTGGGATGGGCTATGTGTTCGATGAGGTGGGCGCGTGGTTAGGTGAAATTGTGACACGTAGAGTGTGTTGCCATTGGATTGCCTGTGAGATGGGCTGCGTCGTTGGATGGGATGGGCCGTCTTATTCAGACTCCAGCTGTGTTGTCTGTGGCGTAAGCTTTGTCAAGTATCAAATATTATTAAACACATGGCGAGGGAAGGTATCCACAATGTGTGTAAATACACTTGTAATCGTATTTATATATTCCCAACAAGTTTGTTCCTGGGTATGAACATACATTCTATTGGATTTTTCGTCCGGAAGAAGCTGTCGCGCTGCAGGAAAAAAAACGCACAATTTTCCATCAGCGGCAAATGTTTGGGAAGCCCGAATACGCCGCTGCGTATTTTCCCCGGCGGGAGTCTTGTTTTCGGTCAGTGACGGTTATGTTTTGTTTTTATCATGAAACTCGTTTGCTCATTTTGTCATCAATCCGAATGAAGGAGTACGCCCAGTATTGGTTAGGAGTATAATATGCCTACCTGTACATTGCAATGCTTCTTACTTCTAGCCTTTTTGCATATGGCGAGTGACATACATTTTCCACGCATGGCAATGTGACTTTCATGTAAGGTTATCTAGGTTCCGATATCGTGCCAGAACTCAATCTGCTATTTCTCCTTTTTCATTCATCTGACGATGGGCGACCGTGTGTAGCTGTGCAGTATGATGTGACCAGTTTGTCTGGTGCTGTGACGTGACCGTGTGGTATGATGTGTAGCTGTGTGGTATGCTGTTACCAGTCTGTGTGGTGTTGTCACGTGACCGTGTGGTGTATGATGTGTGGCTGTGCGGTATGATGTGTGACCGTGTGGTATGATGTGTGGATGTGTGGTATGATGTGACCAGTCTTTATGGTGCTGTGACGTGACCGTGAGGTATGTGTGGCTGTGTGGTATGATGTGACCAGTCTGTATGGTGCTGTGACGTGACCGTGTGGTATGATGTGACCAGTCTGTCTGGTGCTGTCACGTGACAGTGTGGTATGATGTGTCCAGTCTGTATGGTGCTGTGACGTGACCGTGTGGTATGATGTGTAGCTGTGTGGTATGCTGTTACCAGTCTGTGTGGTGTTGTCACGTGACCGTGTAGTGTATGATGTGTGGCTGTGTGGTATGATGTGACCAGTCTGTCTGGTGCTGTGACGTGACCGTATGGTATGATGTGTGACCGTGTGGTATGATGTGTGGATGTGTGGTATGATGTGACCAGTCTTTATGGTGCTGTGACGTGACCGTGAGGTATGATGTGTGGCTGTGTGGTATGATGTGACCAGTCTATATGGTGCTGTGACGTGACCGTGTGGTATGATGTGACCAGTCTGTCTGGTGCTGTCACGTGACCGTGTGGTATGATGTGTGTCTGTGTGGTATGATGTTACCAGTCTGTATGGTATTGTCACGTGACCGTGTGGTATGATGTGTGACCGTGTGGTATGATGTGTGGCTGTGTGTTATGATGTGACCAGTCTGTCTGGTGCTGTCACGTGACAGTGTGGTATGATGTGTGACCGTGTGGTACGATGTGTGGATGTGTGGTATGATGTGACCAGTCTGTATGGTGTTGTCACGTGACCGTGTGGTATGATGTGTGACCGTGAGGTATGATGTGTGGATGTGTGGTATGATGTGACCAGTCTGTATGGTGTTGTCACGTGACCGTGTGGTATGATGTGTGACCGTGTGGTATGATGTTACCAGTTTGTATGGTGTTGTCACGTGACCGTGTGGTATGATGTGTGGATGTGTGGTATGATGTGACCAGTCTGTATGGTGTTGTCACGTGACCGTGTGGTATGATGTGACTGTGTTCCTGGTTGAAGTTATCTGTTAGTGACCATTGCTAAGCCATAATTGTAACTGAAAACTAGCATGCCTTACATTCAGCAAGCGCTGAACGAATTGTAAGCAGTTTTTTTAAGTGAGCTTTATATGTCCTCCAAATCGTGTTCATGAGACTTGTCCCAGCATGTGACGTCGTGTGACTTGTGATGTGATCTGGCCAGTTCAGCTGACGTGTGGTGTGATATCTGGCCAGTTTCGATGGCGTGTGGTGTGATCTGGACAGTTTAGATGATGTGTTGTGTGATCTGACCAGTTTAGACGACGTGTGGTGTGATATATGGCCGAGTGGACCTGTTGATCGTGATGTGACCCGCCTCCCCGTGTAACACGAGTAACCGCCTGGAGACGTGTTGTGTGATGTGACCAGTTTAGATGACGTGTGGCGTGATATATGGCCGAGTGAACCTGTTGATCGTGATGTGACCCGCCTCCGCCGTGTAACACGAGTAACCGCCTGGAGACGTGTTGTGTGATGTGACCAGTTTAGACGACGTGTGGTGTGATATATGGCCGAGTGAACCTGTTGATCGTGATGTGACCCGCCTCCGCCGTGTAACACGAGTAACCGCCTGGTGACGTGTTGTGTGATGTGACCAGTTTAGACGACGTGTGGTGTGATATATGGCCGAGTGAACCTGTTGATCGTGATGTGACCCGCCTCCGCCGTGTAACACGAGTAACCGCCTGGTGACGTGTTGTGTGATGTGACCAGTTTAGACGACGTGTGGTGTGATATATGGCCGAGTGAACCTGTTGATCGTGATGTGACCCACCTCCCCCGTGTAACACGAGTAACCGCCTGGAGACGTGTTGTGTGATGTGAGCCGGCCAGTGCATCCGCGCGCTGTCACGCTAAATATAGCCCAAATGGCATGATAAACTTTGAACAGTGACGTGGCTGACGGCGGCGTCGCCTGTCGGCTCCAGCAGCGACCGGGGACACCTCACGGGCCGCCACAGCTGCGGCTCAAATGGCGCCTCCCCGGCTGCAGCCGACATGGTCAGGGCGTGGGCGCGCCTAGGGGATCTCCTGTGGCTGGGTGCTCCCTGCACGGACATACCTAGGGCTCTCCTGCGGCTGGGGGATCTCCTGCGGCTGGGTGGTCCGTCCATGGACGTACCTAGGGGCTCTCCTGTGGCTGGGTGCTCCCTGCACGGACGTACCCAGGGCTCTCCTGTGGCTAGGTACTCCCTGCACGGACGTACCTAGGGGCTCTCCTGCGGCTGGGTTCCCCATGTACGGACGTGCCTAGGGGCTCTCCTGCGGCTTGGTGCTCCATGTACGGACGTACCCAGGGCTCTCCTGTGGCTAGGTACTCCATGTACAAACGTACCTAGGGGCTCTCCTGTGGCTGGGTGCTCCCTGCACGAACGTACCTAGGGACTCTCCTGCGGCTAGTGCTCTCTGCACGGACGTACCTAGGGACTCTCCTGCGGCTAGGTACTCCCTGCACGGACGTACCTAGGGGCTCTCCTGCGGCTGGGTTCCCCATGTACGGACGTGCCTAGGGGCTCTCCTGCGGCTTGGTGCTCCATGTACGGACGTACCCAGGGCTCTCCTGTGGCTAGGTACTCCATGTACAAACGTACCTAGGGGCTCTCCTGTGGCTGGGTGCTCCATGCACGGACGTGCCTAGGGGCTCTCCTGCGGCTGGGGTGTGCAGGACGTGGATGCACCTCGTGGTCCCTTGCAGCGGGGTATTCATAACATGGGTGGAGATCCCGGGTGGGTCGGTACTGTTCTGATCCCCCTGGGTTGGTACTTTGCTGATGTCAATTTGTGATTTCCCCGATTCAATGAAAATATGTCCTGCAAATAAGGGCCTGGACTCCTGGTTTAATGACATCTCCAACCTTTGTTCAGAGTATGGGCGTGTCCAGCGACTTTATAGGGCGTGGAAATATCTAGAAGCTCACCTGCAGATGAGATGTGGAAGGCAAGATAAAATTATTATTAAATTCAAGGAAGGGAAAATTATGTACCTGTTCTTGGTTGAGCCTATGGCAGCAGTATGTTTATCTAGTTTGTAGCAGCACGCTACTTTTTATACGTAATACACATGCATATTATATATATATATATATATATATATATATATATATATATATATATATATATATATATATATATATCTGTATGCTTATCTGGTTTGGTCCTGCACATTACTTTGGGTATATGCGTGTTTTGGTGTTTTTTTCCCACGACGTACACAATATTATCGCCTATAATGCATCCACAATCACCATCTGCAGTTGCCTTTTGTATGACATTATGGATTCCTTACGAACTTATACCGACATGTGGAACTTTATTTCTAGTAATAAGTTGCGTTATGTCTATTTGAAGCATAAGTGAAGAAGTTTGAACATTTTTGGTGTGGTCAAATGCATGGAGGCAATGGTCAGCGAGTGTTGTCAATCTGGTTTGGTGGACCCACGCCCAGGCTGTATAAAAAGCACAGGAAGCTCCACCCCTGATTTGAAGGTGGTGACATTTTCGATTCCGTAGCGATAACGGTCCCAGTACAATCGCTGAAAAACCATGTGTGGAAGAACAACTCCGACCTTTTGTGTGCTACAATGCACAAAACGTGTTACATAACAATGTTTGTGCACCAAGAGTATACATCGATACATCGAAGTTGTGAGCTTCATTCCGTAAATCTGGTTTCGACCAGTTAAGGCTACCAACATGGAAAATAACCAGTTCTGCCCGACTTGTTAACGTCATGCTCGGAATGCCGAGATTATCGAAGCAATCCTTGCACTGGTGATGTGTGGGACGATAACAAGCCATCGTATTCGTATGTCCGAAGTAAACATGAACTGGACGCGTACATGCCGCTCCTAGAAGCTCCCATAGTCCCTGTAGCACTCGTCCTGTCGGTCATCTGACACATCCTCAGTTTGCATTACATTTTGACACGTTCCTGTGTAAGTTTATCTAACGGTTTTCCCTGACAACCCATCTTCCCCATCTGTCTCCCTTCGCTGTTCGTGCGCCCCAATCCCCAACATAAATAATTCAGTCAAGGTCTTTATCTTACCGGACATCTCCCCCACCTGTCTCCTGTCCATCTATGGCCAACAGTTCTGTGTCTCCTTGTCCATGGTCGACCAGTTCCCCTGTCTGTATCCCCGGGCCTGGTCGACCAATCCTGTCTGTTTCTCCGTCCTTTGTCGACCAACTCTCCTGTCTGTATTCCAACCCTGGTCGACCAACCCTCCTGTCTGTATCCCCGTCCCTGGCCGACCAGCTCTCCGGTCTGTATCGCCGTTCCTGGCCAACCAGCTCTCCCGTCTGTATCCACGTCCCTGACCGACCAGCTCTCCGGTCTGTATGCCCGGCCGCCGTGTTCCGACCATCTCTCCCGTCTCTCGCCTCGTCCTCTATTCGCCCGACACCGTCTGACGGTGTTTCCTGTGCGCCTGTATCGCTCCGCTCGGCGCCCCACCCACCCGTCACTCTACCCGCGGCGGCGGCGGCGGCTGCCTGGGTCGCTCTTTGTCCGGCGGCCGCTCTGCCTGGCGCGCGCGCGGTCGCTCCGCCGCTCTGCCGGGCGCGCGGCCGTGTCGGCGGCGCCTCGGCTCGGCTGTTGCTATGCAGGCGGCCGCGGCGGCCGCGGGCGCCGATCGATGCGCCGCCGACTGGGCGGCTGCCAGGCGGCTGACCCTGCGGCGACCTCGGCCGCTCCGGCCCAGCCGCGCCACGGCCCGCCCGGCGGTGTCAGACCAGGCCAGACCAGACCAGACCACGTGAACCGTGGCCAGACCCGACCAGGTGGATCCTGACCGAGTCAGACGAGGTAATTCGTGGCCAGACCGGCGCAGACCTGATACGTTCAGACAAAGCCATTTCAGACCGCACCAAACACTGACCAGGAAATTGTATGCCAAACCAGGTAGAGCTAGACCGGACCACACCAGATCTGACACACGGCCAACCCAAACCTGACCACGTCAGTTCAAGCCAACCCAAGCCTGGTCGTGTCGCTTCAAGGCAATATGTATGCATATATATATATATATATATATATATATATATATATATATATATATATATATATATATATATATATATCCGGCTACAGTGTTTCGCTGCCGGCCACCCATCAGAGGCACTGCTATGGGCGTGGCTGCGTCGGTGTAATGCGAATTATATCATTCCAACATTGATTCTCATTCAACCTTTGAACGATGGATTTTACTGGTATGAAACGCATTTAGCATGTTTTTTAGTTTGCAGGTACCAAAAACTCTGAAGCGTTCAGTCAAGATCAGGTAGATAGTGGCGCGCTCGCACGGCATGAACAGTGAATAAGACGAGTGTATCCTGAGTTTCTTTAAAAATCGTGCTGGATGGCAAAATAACTTCCGTAAGTACTTGCCTTAGAAATGTATCATTCATCAGCAATCATGGTTACTAGGAAGGCAGGAGCAGGAACCCGCGACCTGAGCGTAGGTTCCTTCTGGTTACATTGCGGTTCATTGTGGTCAAGTTAAAATCTGAAAGTTTTGGTCTGTTTAGACGATACGGCACTGCACCTGAGTGAGTTTCTCTAAAGCGGTGGGCCTCCCTTGAAACGATCCAGTTTCAGGTGTCCAAGATATTCGCCGTGCAGTATGTGGCTTGACCTGTCCAGTACCGCACGCAATGTGATGATATCGATGCTTTGGTGAAAAGTTTCCTCGCCGTTCTCGCTTTCCAGTCGTTTTACGTCATGTTATGATGGAGCTTCCGGTGTGCACATGCAAAGACAAGAGGCTGACGACAGAAACGTGTGCCAGTCACATGCAGGTATTCGAGGTCGCGCTATTCCGTCATGCGTTATTCAATATGTTGTTCTTTTTGCTTCTGAAATGTGAGGGGACGGATGAACTTGAGCGATAGAGCGAGGCGGCTCGGAATGAAAACACTTTTGAATTCGACAGGAGAAGACCTGATCGCTTTCCCATGTTACCCTGGCAGGGCAGTGCCACATTCTCACATTCTTCGTAACGCTACATAAGCGAGGTGGATCTGGATCGTTCCCTGCTCAATCGTACGCGATCCCCTTCTTCTATGAACTCCATATTTGAGATAAGCCGGTTGTTCGTGATGCATAGCAACTTCACTTACCAGTGTTCATTGACAAACCGTGGCGTCGTTTCTAGCTACGGCTTGATGCCATCTAAGGCTTTCTCAAGCCGTTTTGCCTAGTGCGCCCTAATACATGGATATCAGTTTTCCGGATGCAAACACCGTAGGTTCGTATTTCCTTCGGGTAATTCCTTCCTTCGTTCCTCCCCTGGAAGGGAGATTTTAGAAACAAAAATTGTTTTAAATCAGAAAAGGGAGGCAAAGTCGACCATTGTCCTACAATTGTTGGTCACCCAAAAATCAACATTTTTGGCATTTAAAAATAAATGAGGTTTCGATTTGTTTCCTTTCGTATTTTTTTATAGTGGGCAGAGAAGCTTCAAAACGTTGTTTTAAATGAACTTCCCAATAAAATGTTCACTTTAGCCATAATCTTCTGTTTTAGCCTTAATGTGCAAATATGCAAAATTAATCAGCCATTAGAAACTGAGAAATTCAAAAATGCCTCTGGTGCGCTTCATTGCACCCCTAAAGACAAGCAAATGCTGGAAGTTTCATCCAGATATATTTATGCGTTAAAGCTGGTTGAACATTTTTAGGTGAGCTTACTTGACCTTGAATAACTCGTTGACCGTAGGTGACCTTACTTCAGAATTGTCGCACAATATGCCAAATCGAGGTGGGAAACGGTGTGCAAAATTGCATGGCCCTGCCGCGCTCCGCTTTCTTTTTCTCGTTATCCGCGGAAGCCTTAGAGGGGCGTAAAAAGACCTCCCCATCGAGACCTGGGGTGGGTTAAGTAGCCCAGAGCTGCGGCAAACGGCCAGAGCGAGGAGCCAGAAACACTCCACACATTACGTGCAGCCAGCAGTTGTCTCGGCTGCCCAGACTGTGGCGGAGCCAGCGCTACGCTCGTGGGCTGCTTTGTGTCGTGCTCAGGTGTAGTCACGTGATCTGCTCATGCCAGAGTGTTGTGCGTAGCTTCAGAGGCAGTGGCAAGTTCACCCCGGCTTTCCCATCGTCAAGCGACAGAAATAACTATGAACGTGTTATGTATTCTCCTAATGCACCATGCGTTAATCGAAAGATCTCTGTGATCCGCGTATGTTGCTGGGTGCCGAAGTAATGCGAAATGCATGTCAGCAAAAGTTATAGCCCGTTTACCGCCAACGCGAAGAATGGCCATTTCAATTGCAGGATGTTTTGCATTGAACGCTGCCCTGGAGCTGTGGTATTTCGCAACAGCTATATCTGGCGTGAGCCCGAGGATGCCGAGCCACCCCAGCGGACGTTCCGATCAAGTTCGTTAAAAAGTATGCCCCGAAGCCGGTGATGGCGTGATTCATCTTCATTGGCACCACCTGAGCCCGGAAGCGTGGCGTGCTGTCAATGGGCCTGCACGTCCAGGTAGACGGGCCCTCTCCACGCAGTTGCTAGCCGGACTTGCCGGCCTTAGCGTGAATGCCAGGAACGTTTCGAACCCACGTGCAACAGCAGTGGCGAATTTATCGCTTTTTCGCGGGACTTCTGGGAGTTTGCATTATCGATGGTTGCCAAGGAACGGTGCGCCGCCAATAACTGCACGGAGAATAGTGTGAAATCGACAATGCATGGTCAGGACAAACACAACTCAGAATGGACCAGAACGTGCTGGAACGAACCAGTACACCTTAAAAACATCTCAGGCTAGGCGAGACAAGGCCCAGGCCGCCCAGAGCCGGCGAGAGCGTGGTGGCGCGCCGTAATGGGGTGGCGTGCAGAGGTGACCGTCCGTATCTGATACTGGAGTAGCCGCCTGACCGTCCGTATCTGATACTGGAGTAGCCGCCTTGACGGTGGCGGCCGGGCAGTCTGCAGCAGACTCGACACACCGTACCGGGGTGGCATGCAGAGGTGACCGTCCGTATCTGATACTGGAGTAGCCGCCTTGACGGTGGCAGCCGGGCAGTCTGCAGCAGACTCGACACACCGTACCGGGGTGGCGTGCAGAGGTGACCGTCCGTATCTGATACTGGAGTGCCTTGACGGTGGCGGCGGGGCCGGGCCGTGCAGTCTGTGGCATACTCAACGTGCCCTTCCGCTGCGAGTATGCGGCTGGAGCTGCTGCTGATGCTGCCACACCCATGCATGATGCCGAATGGTGCTGCTCGCTGGGGTCTTAGTGCTGATGCGGAGTAGTGGTGCTCGGTGGGGTTTTAGCGCTGATGCGGATCAGTGGTGTTCGCTGGCGTTGTGCTGATGCGGAATGGAAGTGCTCGCTGGTGCCTTTGTGTTGATACAGAGTGATTACATCTTCATTTAATTTAATGGCGGCTCGTCCGAAGTTCGTTGCGATTTCGACACGGTCCTGATTCGGGTTTGAATTGCCGACTGTGTCTAGCCTGCCCTAGCCAGCCGTTTGCCCGTGTCGCCGCCGACGAAACCCAGTGACTGACTGTACTTCGATATGATTTAAGGGATGTTGGCAGTGTGTGCGTAATGCGTCCGGTATCACACTGTACGGCGATGCCAATTCGTCTGCCCAGTCAGTTGTCGCCCGTCCCTCAGTCTTGGTCGCGCAGGACCAACCTGGCTACATATACATTAGCTCCTACGCCCCCGACCCGTGCCGAACGGAGCGAGCGTTCAAGGCGAGGCGAGGCACGAAGCATGGCCGGACACTTGCAGAATCGCAGCGAGCCCGTCTGCGGTCAAACTGTCATTGGTGGTGGCCGGGCGGCCGGGCGGGCGTGTGGCGCGCGGGCGCCGGGCCGCCCAGCGCAACCGAGTCCTCTGCGCCTCGGCCGACCGCTGCCGTGCCGCTCGGCGACAGGCCGCGCATGCTCGGTGCGGGGCCGCCACGCCATGGCGGACCTCCAACCAGCTTGCGGGCCTCGGCGCGGCCGCGCACTCGGCAACACAGCGCCGCGGCGACTGGGCGTTGGGATGCGTCGGTGGTGGGGCCGCGCGCTGGGCGGGTGCTGTGTGTAGAAGATGCCAAAGCTCTCTGATGTCACCGGGGAAAATATGAAATGCGCTAGTGCATCGGAGAAGCCGTCGAAGAAGGAGTGCCCGGGTCCGGAGATGCTGGCCACGCGCGTTAATAAGGATAACTACATGCTGTGCGGCAACACCAGGAATGACAATCAGAATGGTGTCGATACCAATGGTGATAAGCGTGACGCCGTCTCTCCGGTAGAATGCAGCGGCTGCTACCACAGCCCGTGCGCGCGCTGCAGTCCACTGCACCCGTGTCAGCGCTCCAACGGGGAGGCCTCGTCTCCGCGCACGTACGTCGAACAAGTGGTGAGTACCGAGCCAGGGGCCACCCCTGAGAATCCTGATCGACGCCACCCTGTGTCCTGACCTCAGCCACCCTTGCCCCTGACCGGAGTTGCCCTGAGTCCTCCCCGATTTCCCACAGTTTATCGCGGTCCTGAACGTGATTTCCCCTAGCTGCATGAAATCACCTTGGGACCTGGGTAAGGTTACGCTGATTAAGATTCTTGGCCACCTGAATCCTGGCATGATTTGTCCTGAGTCCTGAGCTCAACAAGTGGTGTACAATCGTGACCGGTATCATCCCTGGGCATGATTTTTCGTACATAATAAGCATACGTATCGTTTACAAGCCGAATCTGCACACCCAAGCCAAGCGGAACTCTGCCCTCCATCTTCACCTTTGCACCAAAAAATGCGGCAGATCATACGAAAGCTTTCGATATTTTCATCACGGAAAGCATTTTTCAATTTTCAATCTCAATTTTCGGGTGCCCGAAGCTTTCTCCGTTTCGTCATATTTTTTTTGGGTGGGGGTCGGACCCTACCTTGGGGAAATCCTGGCCGTGCTACTGCATGTTTGCATCCTTTTATTTAAACCAAACTGTGGAGGTACTAAAGGAACTGAAGCTACCCATTATCGTCTGAACTCTACCGCTCAATATTCTTCCTTCTTTTTGGTGGGTCGGTGGGGGGGGGGGGGGTAATGTAGCAAAATTTGCCTAGTCGTCTCGTTTACAAAATGACCGATATGCCCGTTCGGATATCGCTATGCCGAATTTTGTTCCGAATTTTGGTGTAAATTTAGAAAGTCTTCAAAACGAAATTTGTTGAAGTGCGCCAGGGATGTTGTATGTACTTTTGGGGGCAAGTGCCGCCTTACTGTTGGCTTTTCCCCATCCAGTGATTTCAACTTTTAACAAGGGACCCAAATGGAGTGTGCCCCCAATCCATTTGGGCCTGCCCATTGTCTTGATGTATTTTGCCGCCAACGCTTTTCATTCATCTACACCTATGATGTACACCTAGAGGCGCAGCCAAGGGCTTGCCCCTCCCCATTACCACCTCCCCAAATACGAGATCAAACAAGAAACTGGAAGTTACCCTACGTCAAACCAGAGATTGTCTGTGCACTTTATGCGCCCAAAGCGATGCAAATAAACCTAGATTTGTTTGGAGTTTCCACCCCTTAGGAAACCCTCGAGCTATATAGCCAATGCAGTCGATGCGCCCTTGAAACCCAGGAAACCTGCGCCCTGTGCGCATCCATAAGACCCTTCCATCCCCGTTGTAAATTCCCCCGGCATTTATCCGATGAAATTGCTCCTTGGAAGTGGTTTTTAAATGTTCAGCGGGGCCATTGGTCTGGAGCGTGCCTCTCGCTGCGCCAGGCCGGGGTCTAACCGGCGGCGGACGGCCGAGCCGAGCCGAGCCCGACCTCCGTCAGGCCCAATCGCCCACGGTCGCCTGGCAACCGCCGCCACATCACGCGGCCCTTTCTCTTCCAGCCGGGCGGGCGTTGTACCCGCGGGCCGAGCTCCCGGTGCGGCTCCAACCTCCCAGCCTTGGCCTCCGATGTCCGCACCGGCCGGGCCCGGCCCGCGGACTGAGCCCCAGTCAGGTCCTGATGATGAGCATCTATCCGATTCCTATGTTGATGTCGAGTCGGTCGTGATACCTGGTGGCGCCCATTCGATACCTGTATGGAGCCTGGCTTGTGGCCTGGTGCCGAGCACGAGCGGGATTCCTGTTCAGAATCTTGTAACAGATATTGATACCAGGACCAGGATGCCGTACTGGATCTGAACTGAGCTACGAGGGATTCAATCGGGCTTCAATCCTGAACCTCAGTCTGCCTGGCTCCTCGCACCCATGCTGAATGATGTCCACAGGCTCCGCACACCCATACTTTTTCCGCCTCATCGCGTCCACCCCACACTGGTCCCGGCTTATAACGTCCACCCCATACTCCAGTCCCGGCTTGTGGCGTCCACCCCGCACTCCGGTCACGGCTTGTGGCGTCCACCCCATACTCCAGTCCCAGTTTATGACATCCACCCCGTACTTCGGTCGCGGCTTGTGACGTCCACTCCATACTCCAGTCCTGGCTTATGACGTCCACCCCATACTCTAGTCCCGGCTTATGACGTCCACCGCACATTCCGGTCCCGGCTTGTGGCGTCCACCCCATACTCCGGTCCCGGCTTATGTCGTCCACCCCATACTCCGGTCCCGGCTTATGTCGTCCACCCCGCACTTCGGTCCCGGCTTGTGGCGTCCACCCCATACTCCGGTCCCGGCTTGTGGCGTCCACCCCATACTCCAGTCCCGGCTTATGACGTCCACCCCGTACTTCGGTCGCGGCTTATGACGTCCACCCCATACTCCAGTCCTAGCTTATGACGTCCACCCCATACTCTAGTCCCGGCTTATGACGTCCACCGCACATTCCGGTCCAGGCTTATATCGTCCACTCCACACTCCGGTCCAGGCTTATATCGTCCACTCCACACTCCGGTCTCGGCTTATGGCGTCCACCGCACACCCCGGTCTCGGCCCATCGCAGTGGTCCATAATGGTGCCACACGGACACGGACATGCGCCCGGAGTGCATCACATGGGTATTAATCCTGAATTGCGGCCCCATGGCGTAGTGTTTTGCGTTTGTCAGTGCGAGTGTCGGTATGGAAATGTCTTGAGATGTGCTGCTCTGCACATATACGCACCGCACTGTATGACGTTTTCTCACTGACGGATGTGCTACCTGCCGTCAGGCGTCTGAATGACATCGGCCTCTATTTCGCTCTGTGTTGAACCTTTTCCGGTAGTGTTAATCCTGGCCTTGTGTATGACGGCAGGGCAGGCTCCGTCTGAATGGTTCCTTTCTGCCGCTCTAGCTGACATTTTTCGTTTGTTTCGCTACCAACTTCTTCGAACAACTAGCGCACAGCCTTCGGTAGCTTCTTTCGCTACATGTTCTTGTGGGGTTCTGAATTGTATACAAATCATCATTATTTTGCACGTGGGAAGTTGGTGTTATCAAGAGCTGTCGCACGGGAACTGTCTCGAGGTTGGGGAGGGAATAAGATCCATTTTGAAGTCGGATTGCTTCCATGCGACACCCATATGGTCGATGTCCAGCTCGTCCACAGTTGAGATGCCGCCGTCGCTTCTGCCTCCCCGCCCCCTCCCCGTTCCCCGTGCCCTTGTTGATTGGGCGCATCACTGCAGTTGATGTGCCCAAAAACCCTAATAACTAACTAACTAACTCGTGCCCTTGTTGGGACCCAGTTGGAAGGTGACACCTGCCAGGACGTAGGAATGCATCACCAAATTCACAAGATGAGTGGCTTCAGGTTTGGTGCGTATCTTATTTGTGTCGGGAATCCTGACCGGTCCCGTCTCGGGGTCTTCAACCGCCCCCCCCCCCTCACGTTTTTCCCGGATAGCGGACGAACGGCGCGCGGCAGCGCGCCCAGATTTGGCATACCTTTTTCCACATCAATTTGACATGCTGTTTCAAAATTTTGAAGTCAGGTCATCTAGAGTCAACGAGTTTGTCAAGGTCAAGTGAGGTCACCTCCAAAAAAGTTCAACCAGTCGTCACGCTTTAACGGATACAAATATTGTAATGAAACCTTGAGCGTTTGCTTATCTTTAGGGAACCAACAAAACGTACGAGGGGATTTTTTCTCTTTTTTTCGTTTTTGACTACATCAATTTTGCATATTTGCCAATTGCAGTTCAAATAGAAGATTCTTGCTCTAAAGTGAACATTTTTTATAAGGGCAAGTTGATTTCCAACAACGTTTCTCAGTCTGCTCTACCCATTGGAATAGGAAAATTAAAGAAAACTGGAAAACTAAAAATTTTCACCTGCAAAAAAAATTTGGAGGGCCAAAAAAAATGTTATGGCACTGGTCGATTTCGCTGTACTTTTCTCATTCCAAATGACTTTTTCTCATATCCCAAAATGAACTCCCCAGAGCCAAAAACACAATGTAAGTCCTGAAAATCTGGCCCCCAGGGTGACGTCACTTTTGGGGAAACTTGTTTTGAGGGGTGAATCCGGACCCTACTCGTCGAGCGCTTTCCGATGAACGTTTTCTTTGGTTTTCGTGCGACGCTTAGTTTGGAGTTTAGATGGGGATTTTACTATTCCCCCCACCCCCTCCCCCGAGACGGGATGTGAGGATCTGACCGGAGAGACAGCGCGGGCTAAGGATATCGTTCCAAGCTGTCATTCTAGGAATTGCAGGCTAAGGAAAGAAAACGGACGTGCGTTGCGATCTAAGGCATTAATTATGCATTAGATCTTCTGCCCAATATCGGAGCATGGACAATTTCCAATAAGATGTCATTTCCGTTACGAATGTTCTATAGTGGTGCATTGACGGATCATCCAGAAAAATAGCCACGAACGAGAACGTTCTCCATGTGTAGGAAACGCATGGCCGTTTAGTTTCTCTCGACTCGGGTGGCTACACAGTGTATGCCATGAGATGGCGGGGCAGCCATTCAGGCGACCACAGCTGCAGCAGACTACCAGGCGGGCATGCTGCAGACATGGCTCTGCAGCTGCTATCGACCTGGACAGCTGGCCTCCGAGCGTCACCACTGTCAGACGTGGTTGCCAAGCTGTCTATCTCCGACGGGGCTTCGTCCCGGCTGGATCGATCTTTCAGTTGCATTCATTAAGTTTTTTTTTGCAAAACTCTATGGCCTGCCTCTTCTTTGCTCTCGTTTATAAAACTACTGAATTGGCACATTTTCACGTCGGAAATTGTCTTCCCCTCAATTTACTGTTGCTAAGGCGTTGATTTAGAAAATAACAATTATTATACTGAGTTGAGAGTAGAGCAGGCAACGTCTCTATTGCCCGCGGGGCTGCGTCAGGAACTGGTAGTCTGTTGTTTGTGGAGAAGGCAGCTGGGACGCCACTGTTGTTTGTGGATAGGGCAGCTGGAACGCCACTGTTTGTGGAGAAGGCAGCTGGGACGCCTCTGTTGTTTGTGGAGAAGGCAGCTGGAAGGCCTCAGTTGTTTGTGGAGAGGGCAACTGGAGCGCCTCTGTTGTTTGTGGAGAAAGCAGCTTGAAGGCCTCTGTTTGTGGAAATGGCAACTGGAACGCTTCACTTGAGGGCACAACAGCGACCGGAAATTGCATTATTATAAATTACCATTTGTTATTAATGATCCCCTAGCGCTGTACCGGGCGAGAGCGTCTTCAGCCAGACACGCATGCTATTGTATTTGAGGCGTATACTGAGCCCCTTGTATGGGAGGTGTATACCGAGACCACCGTACGGGAGACGTTTACAGAGTCTCGTGTATGGGAGGCGTATGCCGAGACCCCGACATCAGCATGAAATAATTTGATTTTGGTCTGTCCTTTGCTGCGGTTATCTGTATCTTTAAGGATGCCGCCTCCGTTGAGGTGGCAGCAGTGCACTTGCCACGAGGTAGCCAGATTGTTTTTCGCTTGAATTGTATTGATGGCGTTGCTGGAATTGCCGACACTGATTTCCTGGTATGAATTGCACTATTGCACATTGCCATAGGTATGAAATTATTGCGACTAGTCATGGGTCTCTTCACTATGTCGGGTCGGAAGATGGATGGTGAAAGATGGATGGGTTGGTCGCATTTTATCTCTCGTAATCAATCACGCCTTATGAGGCACGTCGTCTCTGCTCTGTCCCTAACACTTCAATGTAAAGTTGTTGGGTAAGAAGTGAAAGCCTGGGTGAAATCCGTCCTATTTAAGTGATGTCTCCACATCAGGGTACTGCAGTGTTGGTAAAGGCTGCCTATCATGCTCACCTAAGTGGCAGGAAATCTGCATTGTCTTCATAGATTATTTTGGCTCCTTGTTCACATCGTCTGGAACAACTTGCTCCCTCAAATGAATGGTTGTTACATAGCAGTTCTTATACATGGCGTATGTATGTGAACTTGCAACAGGTCGGTTGGTCCGTGCTAGTGCATTCTGAACACAAATTTTCCTCAACGCTTTTTTCTGCTCCACCACTGCATGCTGGAGCCCAGTCGGTAACATGTATCTCGACGTACTACCGACATTTCATAGCATGTTGAAGATCGTGCTGTTCTGCTTATTTTGTCGCTCGATTGTTGGGCAGGATTGTGCAGACAGAGATTGGACAGTGATAGTATAGCAGACGGTTGTGTTGGGTGTTGATAAACATTCATCCACTACACAATGTTCGTGACAAACTATTAGTTGAATGCCATCTATAGAAGCCCTTGTGTGCTTCCTATAGCAGCCCTTCAATGCAATCCGCGACATAGTCATCTCTGTCTAGGCGCCCTAAGGGCCATACAGCTGTTTATTTTAACGACTGCCATGACTGGAAATGACCTGATGATCTGTAGCCTGACCGGTGACACCTGGCCTCGTGACGTGCGGCCGTACCAAGTGCCCTGTGACCTGATCTGATGACCTGTTTGGTGACCCGCTGACCTGCCGTCTGGTCGGGAGACGCCGCCGTGTCTGCGACCGTGTCGTGTGAGGCCCCACCGCCGGCCGGGCCGGTCCGTGCTGCGACGGGCCGGCCGTAATCTGGCCGCTTGATCAGTGCGGTGGGCCCCGGCACGGCATGTTGTGCCGTCTGCACTGCCGTCGCGGCCGCATGTCGCCGCTCCAGGCTCCGCTGCAAACTGCTGAAACCAATCAGGAGCGCTCACGGAAGCCGCCGCTTCTCCGCCGACGTGGGCGGCGGTACTTCGGCGGCGGCGGGGCCGCTTCGACGCTGAAACAGTCGCGGCTGACGTCACTCAACCGGGCCGGGCCAGACCCAGACCCAGACCCAGCCATAAACCCAGACCATATCGTACCAAATTAAACTGGACCAGGCAAGACTCGGACCTGTTCGTACTGAGTTAAACCGAACATACCAGACCATATCAGACTAAGCTGGACCAGGCTGGAGTAGGCCAAACCGGGGGCGCTCGTATTTTCCAAAGTTCACAACTTCTAACATTCGTAATTTCTAATTTCGAGTTAACTTTTAAAACAGCCCGGATGGTTGGCGTTCATGTTTTCAAAAGTTTGTAATATATCAATTTAAAGCTAATTCCAAAAATTGGAAGATGGTTTTCAGATTGGATTGCATTTCAGATTGGAAGTTAACCATCCAAAAGTGGGAAGGTTAGTTCGTTAGCTAGTTAGTTAGGTTACTTAAGTTAGACTATGCTAGGTTCGGTTCGTTAGGTTCCTGTCCGGGCTACTTTGTTCGCTTGCATTATAAAAATTAACATGAAATTTGGAAGCTGGCTTTCAGTTTAGAAGCTAACATCAAATTGGGCATTATGAGCGTTGAAAAATATGAACGCCTATTCGAGGAAGTTCGCCTCCAGTTTTTGGACGTTTGGTTCCAACTTTTGGAGGATAACTTCCGATTTCGAATTTGTGAATGTTGGAAGTTGTGAACATTAGAAAATACGATACGCCGCCGCCAAACCGCATCACACCAGACCTAAGCAGACCAGGCCCAGACGATGAGCTGACGATGGCCGACCTGACCTGGTCGACTGCCTCAGCTACACATGTATTGAGCGATGCTTTGGGTAGTGCATCGTGGCAGGTGGAAATTATGGAGGCGGCGCACCAGAAATGAGCGCCGCCACCCTGCCGCTCCCAGCTGCCGTCTGTCTGATGGTGTCCTCCGGGTAGTCGTCCACGAGGTGCAAAATAGAATTGCTTATATGCATTATCCTGGATTTCGTCATGGCCTGCATTTTTTGCTGTGGTTCTGGTCGTCTATCTACATCGTTTTTCGAACCATCATTTTACACCCGTCATTTGTTCGTCTCAACGTCTCAAACACGAATTCTGTATATTTTTTTGTGAATTGGGACATAGTGAATGCCCCTCAACGGCCGCCTCCCTTGAAAAAGCAAGCTAACGTGTTCTGTGTTGTCAGTAGATTGGGTACGCTCAGTCGCGGGGGTTGGCCGGGTCGGGCCGGGGGGGGGGATGGAACCGGCCGGCGGAAGTGCCGTGCGGCGACCGCAGCTGCTGCCGACTGCTCACCGCACAGACTGCGGCCACACACCGCTGCAGATGGGCGCACCGGGCGCGTGCGGTGCCGCCTGTATTCGCCGAACGACGGCGGCGTTTCCGACTGCGGCTGCGGCGGCGGCGGCGGGCCGCCGTCTCCGGCCGGCGCGGCGGCGCGCGCCGCCTAGCGGCCGTTGCCAGGCGGGCGGCGGTTCACGTCCGGCCGCCGCCGCCGCCGCCGCGCCGCGTCCGCCTGCTGCTCCGGTTATGGTCACGAAACTGGCCGTGTCGGCACGCCCGGGCCGCGGCGGCTGCGGCGGCGTCGGCCGACCGGCGTTCAGCGGCCGCCGGCCACCGGCAGGTGCCTGCTGGTCTGTCGGGATATCGGCTATTTCGTGTGGCTGCAGGCCTCGGCCGGCTTCTGCAGCTGCCACTACCGCTGGATACGGCCTCTGCTGGAGAGGACATTGCGGGCTGCTGGCAACGCTGGATGTGGCTGCCATTGATAGGACATAGCGGGCTGCTGCTGCTGCTGTTGCTGGTGGCGGTGGTGCTGCTGCTGCTGCCCCTGGATGCTGGTGGCCCTGGTGGTACTGCTGCTGCTTGGAATCTTTTCAACTACCGTGCTCGCGCCCATGGTGCTGCACAATGGGCCAGACGGCCCTCAAACCTGGCTTAAATTGCCGCAATGTGTTCCGGGCGGCTCTCGAAGCTGACGCAAGTTGCCGCAGGTGGCCAGACCGTCCTCAAAACTGACACCAGTGGTCGCAGCGGTGTAGACCCTCCTCAAAGCCCGCATCAGTTGGCACAGTGGTGTTGACTGCTTTCAAATGCGGCACCAGTCGACGCACACTGGGCCAAACCACCTCCAATCGGCACCAGTTGCTGCACGCTTGGCCAAACCACCTCCAATCGGCATCAGTTTCCCCGCACTGGGTCAGCTGGTTGCTGTAGGCGAGATCAACTCAGCACGCTATGCTGTGGTAATGGCCGCATGCCCTCAGGCACCGAGTGGGCGCTACATGACCAATGTAGTCGATGCGCCCTGAAGACCTAATAACTAACTCAGGGACCGTAGCGCGCGCCGGGCCCCGCTCGAGCCGCTACTGTACAAGTGCGCCGCTGTTGCCGCAGCCAGCTGGTGGCAGAACAGCAGCCGGCTGTACTGGGCTCTCGCCACCGGCGCTACATCCTGGCTGGCAAATAGGCGGCCAGGTTTGTGGTGGTAGAAGTGTTTGGAAGTGAGCGTTTTCTTCATTTTTTTTCACAAGCCAAAACGTACATTTTGGCACTTCTAATATACTGGTGCGTTGATTTTTGTTTTTCCAAAGTTCACAACTTCTAACATTCGTAATTTATAATTTCGAGTTAACTTTCAAAACAGCCCGGATGGTTGGCGTTCATGTTTTCAAAAGTTCGAAAAATAGTGGTAGAAGTGTTTGGAAGTTAGCGTTTTCTTCATTTTTCACAAGACAAAGCGTACATTTTGGCACTTCTAATATACTGGTGCGTTGATTTTTGTTGTTAGGTGTGTTTTTGTAAGGAGTGATTGAGTTTATGCTTGGTTGGCTTTATATCCCAGGGTCCTTTTCCTAAGCATAGCCGGTTGCGTGAACCCTAGTTCAACCACTCGATCCGAGGATTCCAGTTCAACGATAGATTTTTTATCAGTAGTTTAGCGTGCCCTCGATGCACCGGCACGGCCACCCCTGCCTCATCAGGACAGTCGCCAAATGACCGCCGTCCCCCCCCCCCCCCAGCCGGGGTTTATGCGAGTGCGTGCAGCGACTGTGAATTATGTCTTGCCAGCTGAACCAATTGAACTCTGTCGTGAACTCTGTTTTGCCAGGACAGCCAGACCAATGTGGGTCAGCGCTCGAATTAACCAAGCTACCTAGGCGGCAAAGTTCATTTAAACTCAAGTCAGAGTCTAACGTCAAATTAGGCAAGTTTTTTTAGCATTATGACATGCAGGGGCCATATTTACCCATTGCGTGCATTGAATTGATGGTTACTGCAATCTCACTCCCAAACTGCTTTTCTTCTTTTGGTTTTGGTGTTTTGCTTTGCTAAGACACTGACCACAAATGGAATCAGAAAATCCGGCTATGTTGCATTTGCAAGTTTGTTTTCGTGGATATGGGTTCACGGTTGGCATGTCATGACAAAATAGTATTCTCCCAAAATGTTTCCTCAGGAACTCCTCGTCATCTGATGTGAATGGTATAAGTGAATCTTTTTCTCCTTTTTTTTTTTTTTTTTGGCTTTGCTTGACATTGCGACGTACTCCAAAACATGGTCTGGCTATTCTCTTCACTGAGCAGAGTCGGAAGTGTTATGTGAAGTTGGCTTATCATATTTACACACACGCACACACATATGCGTATACACAGGCGCATATATAGGTATATACAAGCGCACATACACGTATAAACACACACACACACACACACACACACACACACACACACACACACACACACACACACACACACACACACACACACACACACACACACACACAAACAGCCGACATCACCGTCAAGGTGGCAGGCTGGCCAAACCAAACAACACACACGCACACACGTGAACTAGCACGCACATATACAAACAACGTGAAAGAGAGTACACGCACTAGCCACGTTTTGAAATTCCTCATAGTTTATGATGCCATCCGATGGCATCTATTTGGTTAGCGGAGCGTAGTGATTTTTATTCAACGGAGGATTTCTTTAAAGCTCTTCGCTGCTATCCAGATGGAATTGACTGCGTGTTTGGCTCGAGGTATGAGAGTTAGTATTGCCTAACTATGTAGGTACCTACCTACTTACCTATATCAAATATCTTCGCGGTTATTCGAGTTATTGATTTGGATAAACCAAAGCTGTAAGCTTGTGTTGTGTGACGGGATATCTTCAGATAATACAAGGAGCAGGACATGATAATATTAATTGCTGCTATGTTTTGACGACAAGCGTATTAATGAACAAAACTGATTGCTTTACTTTTGTCTGGAAAATCCTGTTTTCACTTACCACATTTTGAAGCGTGAATGTTTTTCTTTCAAAATGGGGGCTGGGCCTCTTCAGTGCACATTGACTTTGCAGATATTATAGATATGCATCCATTCAAGCATTATTTGTGCATTCATGAAATCTTAAGGGAATTATTAGGTGCATCCTGTCCCCATTCTCCATTGAATACCATTAGACTTTTAGCATTTCTGGTCTGACTTTCTGATTGGACAAATTTGCAGTTTAAGGTGATTTGATTTCTAGAAATGTATTTTTCATGCAATGATTATGAATGTGTTCATAATGTAGGTACTTACGTGATGTGACCACACATTTTTTGGCAAGTGCAGTTTTGTAGAAAAATGACACTAAAAAAGTGGCTCAGGTTTGGTTGGGAAATATACCACGAAATGTAATGTTATAAATGAAGAAAATAGCTGCAGCCTAACTGGATGCAAGAAAGCCTTTTTTGACGGAAATTTTCTAAGCAGTTTTTCCTTTAAAGAAATAAAAACTAAATGGCCTGTTCTAACCAAACAGCCTACGCTAGCCTGGGTGTTTTTTTTAATTCAAAAACTTTTTATAATCCTGAATGATCCCAAAAGGAATTTGATAAATGGCTAGCATACAAAAAAACGAATCTAGCATAATTTAGCCAAACCTAATACCTTTGTATGCTTCATGGAAGTAAAATGTGTGTAAAACGTGTGTGGGAGAAGTAATAATGCCCATGAAAATCCCTATGCTGTGGCAAAACATGGCTCATATCCACCAGTATTTTGGGGATTTGGGGGAAGTGCTACACTTTGTGGCTTACCAATTGTGTGGATGCCATTCTAGCTCTTGGTGTTTATCCATACATTCTTCTGGGCACATCTGGGCTCTGTTCTGAGGTTTGTCCACAAATGGAGAACATACACATGAATGCATTGGTGGCTGTTTATTAATTCACCTGCACTTCACCAGAAATCACACATGCACAAATGGAATGTTATGGAATGATATGAAATATGGAATGTTCAGTGGCATTAAAATCATATTTAGACTGAAGTGATCCATATTTTGCCATCTGTTGACATATGTTGTACTTGTGCATGCTGGAAGCTGATATTCTTCCAATCTGGCTGGCATCTCATTTTCGGCTCCACTCCTGCCTCCCCTTGGAATGTGCCTACAGATGACCTGAAATAACAAATGTGTATTATCCTCAATTATACTGAAAACTTTATGTGGTAGGGGACCCAGTATGACTGAATCTTCCTCTCCACCCAAGTTATCACTATTGTATAATGACATCTAGCTGTCTTGCTAGTTAAGCATGTCTTCATCCAGCAATGCAAGGAGTGTATTTTTTCCGGAGTGTATAATTCTTTGGATGGCAAAAGTTCCAAAAAAGGGCCACTTTTCCAACGCTGTGCCATCGGCACATTTGCAGGAAATGGACGAATGAAATGAACACACGCTCAATTCTATGTGTGGTATTGTCGCCGCCCGAAAGCCCAAATAACTGGTATTGTCGCGGCTTTGCAGCATGAGGGTGGGGAAGAGCCTTAATTTATAGGATGTTGCTCTTGTCCAGAGCTGCATACCTACGCCGCCTACACCGTATATAAAATTCTGCATTCCATTCTCAGTACGGGTAAGAGACAGACGTAGCAGTAGATCCTGTCAGGTGGTTCGCCCGCAAGACACTGAATTAAATATCAGGCATAAATATTACATTGTGGCGATTTCAACTTGTTCTTGTAAATCGCGCTTGAAATAGTGATGAAAATCTGTACGGCGTTCAAAGCTTAGACAACGCAAAAAAGAATACTGATCGAATAACGTTTGCGATTCCCACGTTTGCGTCCGCGCGAGCCATCCATTGAGAGCGCCTGGCACTCTGTATTGCGCCCACATAAGGTACACAATCGCATGCTGTCGAGCAGCTTCGTATCCCCGCGGCGGTGCCCGCATACCCACCCCTGCGACTAATGGACGCACCGACAGGCATACTGTGGAATGCGCGTGCATTGTGGTTTTAGGTGTACCAATGTGGTGATATTATTTGCCAGCGTACGTCTTTCACCGCACACAATATAATCGTTCAAACTGCCTGTTGATTCATTGTGCGGTGGGGAACGTCATATTGTCGGCGGTCAAACGAGATATGATGCATAAAGGCATAAAGACAAAAGATTAGTGCAACTATGAGCCACAAGGGCCCTTCTTGATTGCACTCTGTACACTCAACCAGTTGCCAACCAAATATGTTAATCAGCTCTCCCTGTAATACTGAAAAGCAAGCCCTCTATTCTTATAATGATTGTCTACTTAGATTTCCCAATACAAAAATATAGCTCGTTCGAATGTAGCTGACGTACGAGCCGATGGACCGGCTTGATGGTTAGTGTCGGGACGTCATCGTGACAGTCCGTGTTGCAGCCCTCGTCCACCCGGACCTCTGCCTGCTCCCAAGCCGCTCGGAGTAGCCATCTCCGAGAGGCCGCCTTCAGGAGATTGCTGCAACTCGGACGTGTCTGGAGACCCCCGTGCCGAGCTGCCGTCCCCTGTTATTGTGCAGCTAGTCTCCCGCGCGGTCTGTGGCTGCCTTTGGAGCAAACCGGCTGCACCAGTGCAGCCTCACTGGTCAGTTATCCATCTGACTCAGATGGGTAACACTTGCTTTTCTGTGGAACATTTCCATGAGTCGTCTAGGCATTTGCAGCTGCTATGTCCATTAGTTGATCAAACCAGCGGCCCAATGTCAACACTGAGGTACATTCCCACCTGGATCCTGGCTGTTGTTCTGCCTTCGGCCACCTTGTGTGGCGGTCACCAGCTGTTCAACTCGTCTCCGAGTGGCAATGGGAATGTCTTGGTCGGCCCAAATATTGGAAGCAGAGGATGCCACAGTTCTAATCGTCGTTTGGATTGGTTCTTTGCGGTAGGCCATGACTTGCGCACATACACGAGGCGACGTTTTGCGAGCAATTCACCGCCTCTCTCCATATCCGTCGAGCACACCCCTCGGCTGCGTCTCTAGTTGAACATTTATGGAGCAAATGTTCCCACATTCATCGAAATATGCTCCCCGATTCGGCCCCTGACGTCCATCGGACCTCGATGGCGGATTGCAAGATCGTCAGCTTTCCCTTGGGCACTTTTAATCGTCGAAATCGGCCCATTCGTTCCAGAGATATCGAGAGGATAGCTGGGGAACCCTCCCAGTATATATCCCTCTGGTACATCCCTCCCACAACAACCTAAAGTTGGCTGAATACTCTCGCATATGCTGGGTTAAAGGTTACTATATAGATAATTTATGGAAAGAAAATGTAAATCGGTACATGCCTTACGTGCCAGAACTAAACTTTTAAGGGGTGAAAGCACCAGATGAAACTGGTGTCTTTCTGTTGTGTGGGAGTGGAAGTGGTTGTTCATTTCTTTAAGTTGGAGCCGTGGGACTTAAAGTAGAAAGTTAAGAGCTAAAAGGTTGGACGATGTATTATTCCCCCTGTATGTGCAATACGACTCTCGAGCGCGGCAACAGACATGTCTTGGTGCCGCGTTATCGTGCACTCGAAGCTGCTACGGTGCACTGCAGTGGGCGGACAGCAAACCGCCTCGTCTTCATTGTGAAGTTGCCCTGCATTATGCAGTGGAAAGGTGACCTACTAGAGGGCTGGCTGGGTTGTGTATTGGGTTGCGTTTCGCTGTCATTACCAGCGCCTCACACACAGTATAAAAGCTGGCCGTGACGGCTGCTGTTTGATGTAGTGATGTTTGTACACTACACTGTAATCGTTAGCAGTCGGCATCTGGTGCAATTTTTTCACTCCTTGTTGAAATTCTCCTACTAGACGTCTGCTCGAATTCCGCACGATTTATGATGCCACATAGTCGTTCTCCCTAAAGGTTCTTGTGCGCGCTATTATCGACCGTGCGAGGTTGTAAACGCGCCACCTTTATGGACCATAAATCGTGTGCATTTATTTCCTTTACACCGATTCGCTTGGTCGTCGTGCTAAACGTGTTTCGATGCCCGTTTTTAAAAAGTACATTTGCATTTTGAACGGTACGCGCAAGTTTGTATCACTTCCATGTCGATATCTTTCCACCGACACATCCTGGCTGCGTAGTGTAGATGAGAGACATACCGGACCATTCAGAACGTCCCAACCGTAATCTTGGTTATGGTAGTCACTCTGGCGCAACTTGAATTATTTTCTTCATTAGTTTGCTTCTAAATTAGTAATGTCTATTGAGTGCGCAACTATTTGCGCTAAGTACAAATGGAGTACTGTATTGGGTATACGTTTGGTAAGTTGTTGTGCTTCCCGGGTGGCGCTTTCCATTCACTACCGTAAGTTTAATAAGATATAATCAGGATTTAAGTGATAGTTGAAGACCATCTGTTGTCGCTACAATGGTGCCCACAAACATTCCCTTATGCCGTGCATGGTCTCCAGTCGTCACGGTAGGTGTTCAGCTGCCGGTGCGCTTGACTGCCGATTCGTTCTTAAGTCATGCCTTGGCTCCTGATTTGGTAAATTAATGAGCGAAAAAAAAGTAAGGAGCCTCTTGTGCCCGACAAGATGTAGCAGTTGCGACTAGCTTTCCCGGGATATTTTAAGGCTGGTTGCAGAGTCTGATAGTCCCGCACGGCATGCTCCAGCTCCGATGGTACGCATCGGTGATTGACATTCGAAAAAAAAAAATCCCCCATGGAACAGTGGCGCTATTCTTACCGAAAATGCACCCATACGAGGAGGCTATGTGCACCCTGTCCCTTCTTACCGGAAAAGGCGCCTGAACTCATTGCACACTTGGAAATATATTTGCTTTAGAGCTGGATGCGTAGAGTACCCAATGCGCACTTCAAGCTATGCTCTACAGACTGCTAGCACATGTGTTTTTTAGGAGGAAATGTTGCACCGAGTTACTCAATTCAGTTTTGTAGTTGTGCCCTCAAGCCCAAATAATAAATCGATATCTGGTCAATTCTACGCCAGTCCCCCAAAGTGATCGCGCATTGTCGGCCAGAAGGTTTATATTTGTGTGGGCGCCGTATTTGCAGTGAGCCTGTACACAGCCCAGTGTGCGGTGCGCCGGCGCGCCGCCGCCGCTGCCGGCCCAAGGTCAGCCAGTGGTCGTCCCTGGCTGAGGCGCCGGCCGGCTCGTGTCCGTCCGGTGCCGCCGGTACACCTGCCGGCCCCGTCTGTGTACCGGCACACACACACACACACACACAGCCAGCCAGCAGCACCGTGCCGGGCTGACTCGCTGCTGCCGAACCTGCCGCGACAGGTCTGGGCCGGTCCGGCCCTGCTACAGACTACAGCCTGTCGGTCAGACAGACTACAGCCTGTCGGCCAGACAGACTACAGCCTGTCGGTCAGACAGACTACAGCCTGTCGGCCAGACAGACTACAGCCTGTCGGCCAGACAGACTACAGCCTGTCGGCCAGACAGACTACAGCCTGTCGGCCAGACAGACTACAGCCTGTCGGCCAGACAGACTACAGCCTGTCGGCCAGACAGACTACAGCCTGTCGGCCAGACAGACTACAGCCTGTCGGCCAGACAGACTACAGCCTGTCGGCCAGACAGACTACAGCCTGTCGGCCAGACAGACTACAGCCTGTCGGCCAGACAGACTCCAGTCGATGGCGTTCGGCGCGCCGAGCCGGCCCGGCCAGACGGCTATTTATACCGGCTCAATACTTCGCAGCGCGGCCATATCTCGCCGCTGCCGGTCTGTCACCGGCGCGCCACATTTCGGAAAACGTTGACGCGACCTGATCAGACTGCCGGGGAGTGGCGACTGGCCGGGCCGGCTGGTGAGGCGGGCGCCAGTCGTGACCCGCCGGCCCCACCGTCCCGCGCCAGATGTGGCTCACAGCGACGGCGAAGGCGTGGCCCGCGGTGGTTGGTCTGTGGCCGCGGCCAGACGAGCTTCCGCGCACAGGAAGCACGCGAACAGTTGTGGAATAGGAGCTTGTGAAGGTTGGCGTCAATCGTAGACTGAAGCTGTCCGCACGTTTGGGCGACATCGGACATAGTCCTATTTCGGTGCATCACGACGAATTCTAATGGCGCAAAATGACCAGCGTAGTTGACGCGCCCTAAAGCACAAATCCACCACCACCACCACCACCACAGAGATCTAGCTTCGAATATTTGAGGAGGAGGAGGAGGTGGTGCGGGATCGAGTCTTCGATGGTTACCTTCGTTATCACCCTTAGTCGTCCATCGTATGCTAGATCAAATTGAGTTTGAAACTGCTTGACGGCCCCCGTTGTTTTATGGAAATTCCACCTCTGTTGTGGGAGAATCAGCCTTCCATGCGTTCCATTTCATCGGAGTTGGAACAGTTCCGATGGGCGCCCGGAGGCCTCCCAAGAGGACACTGATTCCTGCAAGCTGGGCGAGTTTCGCAGAAAATTCCAGTGGCGGCACACCTGGAGCCTTCACACCTGGAGCGCTCGGCGGTGGTGGCCTTCGCTGAATAGCCAGACGTGGGGGTGGAGAGGAGGCGCAGACGAACCTTATCGATCGGAGGCCGTTTTCCGGAGACTGGGAGGTATGCATACCTCCGCCGGTGCCGGCTTTTGTACCTGCCGGCGGTGGCTGCGACATGGCGCGGGCGGCCCGTCATCCGTGGCGCATTCACGCGTGAGGAGGCGACACCTTTGCAGCGCTGCCACCACCGGCGAGGTGGCAGCGCCGACGCCGGCGCAGCTGAAGATCTAATCTGGACAAAGGCAGAGCCGTGGGGGCAGTCGCGTCACACGGCTGGAAGACGTCCCAGTCGCAATGGGGCATTGTTCATATTCTCGGAAGGCCGTGGCGCATGGGAAGAGTCCACCTGAAAACCACTCTGTCATCCCTACCCGATCAAAATCTGATACTGCCACAACGGCGTGAGCGTTGGCCTTCAGCTAGGAAGTGCCCATCGATCTGTAAGAAAGTGCAAAAACGCTCCCACATGATGAAAGAAATTGATGCGTCATGTTTGTTCCTCAGACACGTTTTTGCATTTTGAACTCGAAGTATGCCTGCAGGATGCTGGTGCTGTCCATAAAGTGTGGCGTCACGTCAAAAACCAAATATATTGGATGAACAGGCATATTCAATATTTATGGTCAAAACCGTCTGCGTACTAGTCACTGGTAGGTAATTTAGATCCATAGCCTCTTCATAGTAACCTAAAAGAAAGGTAGTAGGAACACCCGGTTTTATCATGAGACCTAGGTAATCCTCGAAAATTTGGAACATGCACAGCGTTTTTGTCGCATGTGTGACGTTAGTAATCAAAGAACGTCATCCGACCATTTTAAATAGCTTCAGCTGTCGTACGCTAATGAAGATAAGCATGTTTTGCGCAGCCAGGATCGTCTCTTTTTATACTATCGCGGGTGCGGAAAATTTGGCACCTGTGCCCATAGGTGGTCTTTTGTGCTACGTGCGCACGTTCCTGATCATTCTACCAG
This sequence comes from Imbricaverruca yamaguchii, assembly GCA_034440575.1. NCBI lineage: Eukaryota > Metazoa > Arthropoda > Thecostraca > Neoverrucidae > Imbricaverruca > Imbricaverruca yamaguchii. The sequence goes on from JAOTOL010001659.1 coordinate 1,632,276, forward strand.
ACTTTGTTATATTCATTAAGCTTAATTTCAATATGAATTCATCTGTCCCAGTGGCATACCAAAGAGGTGTATGAAAGGGTATTTAACCCTCCACAAAGACTGGGAGAGATGGTGGGCCCCCAAATAATCTGAATAGTTACGCCGTATCCCCAAAGAATCACATGATGGCCCAAAACAATCGTGGCGGAGCCCCAAGAAAATTACATAACGGAAAAGTGAAGCCGAAGCTCCGCAAAATCAATCCATGCCTGGAAGATAACTCTGGTGCCAAAAACTTACTGCAAATTCCACACACAAAATGCGTTTGACCCCGAAAAACGTGTCGGTACCCGAGAAAATAAAGTTAGAAAAAAAGCGTGAGGGCCGTGTATGGCTGGAAATTAGTGATCGTCGTCGGTCCATCTGAACCAGCGGTGGCTGTAATGGGTATAGGTAGGACAATGATCCCTCCAGTGAGATATCGCGCGACGACACTGACCCTGAACGTGTTTGTGCTCCGGTCCTCGGAAAGCCAGCGTCTGCCGTAATGTCTGCATACCAGCACGCGCGGCGGCGGCCGTTGTCTGCGCCGGTCGTCAGACACACAGCACGCCCCTGCGCGGCCCATTGTGCGGGTGTCGGATCGGTCCGACTCGAGCCTGGCCGGCGGGGCGCCGCCCGTGGCCGGCTGACCGATGAGTGACTGCCCGTCTGGCGGCGCGGCCGAGACTGGGCGCTGGGCTGCGGCTGCCGCCTGTCCGGCCGGCCTGAATTATTCACCCGGCCGTGCCGAGCCGCGCTTACGAGCTGTATAAGATCAGCGACGATAAGCGTCGGCCCGGCCGGCGACGGGCCTTTCTTTGTTCCCCGGCGGGCGGCGCTGCCTGGCCGGCTTTGTGCCGAGCGGCGCAGCGGCGCGCCCAGCCGGCCGGTTCGAGGGGCCGTCCGAGCCGACCTGGTTCGACCGTCGGTGCACCGGCGGCGCCCGAGTGGGGGCGTCTGGCACTGCGTTGGCTCCCGCCACGCTCCTGCCCGAGGACATGCACTCCGCCCGCAGCGGCGCGTCCCTTCCGCCCGTCCCGGGCTCGTTCGGTCGTCCCAGGGCCCGTTCTGTCGCGCTTGGCAGGCCGGCTGCAGCGGATCGTTACGTCACGCCGCACCACGCCAACCGATTGGCTGTTGCTATGCGGAGTTGGACTGTTCCGGCGAGGGGAGGCAGCTGGTGGCCCAGAAATGGCCGTCCGCAGCGGCGACGCCCGGTCGGTGCTCTCATCTGGTGGGCCGGACGCCGTCGGCCCGCGGCCCCGCTGGTGGCCTTCGCGACGGCGCCGGCGTTGCATAGCGATGGCGCGCGGATGACGGTTGGGCTGCGCGCGGCGCGTGTCGTGTGCGGCCTCGTCCTTAGCGCGCGGCCGGCGCGAACATCCTCTGGTCTGCGGCCTGCAGCGGTGTCGAGCTCGGCGACATCGTGACGAGAGGCGCCGGTGCAGTGGCCGCCTCAGTCGGGCTGTGCATGTGATGACCGGTACCAGGGAGTTCGCACTGGTGGCCGGTCAGCCCATCATGTGCTGGCCGGCACCAGCGTACTGGTGTCCGGTCAGCTCATGTGCTGACCGGTACATGTCCGTGTCAGCCTGACCGACCTCATAGCGCAACATGATCGCTTTTTGGGTCGAAGCGCCCATAAATCATGACCTCCAGGCAGACATCTTTGGTCTGTTCGTCCCGGATTTTGGCCATTTTGTGGCGCTTCGGCTATCTAGCTTGGGTATATTTTGGGCTGGTGGCACCAGTGGGCTCGCCGCACCCTGGCCTGATTTGAACGCACAGTTTGCACGTCAAGTCATTTTCTTAACCGCTACCCGTCCACACTCCAACGAACAAGAAATCGAGATGAATATTTTACACTACTGATGTGCTAGTGCTCTGGGACGCGAGGAGAAATATTTCCCCATTATGGCATTGCTGCAGGTGGATAGCGTCACTTTCTTATGTTGTTTGGAGCTACCGTTGGTGAGTCATGTACGTATTAGTCACAGGTGCGATGTACGTGTTGTAACTACGGGCAGTGAGCGGTGAGTGGCCGGTGTGCGCGACATTTAAGCGGTGGCTGTCTGCCAGCTGCGGCGCGCCTACCGCCGATGAGTTGGGGCTGTGACGCGCGTGCGGCCGCGAGCCACCTACACCAACAAGTGATGCCAATTCCGGCCAAATTGTGCATCACTCGGCAATTAGACATAGCCCGATGTGTGATGGTGGCCCCGAGCGATGCCAGGTCAGACGGTTGAGCAGATGTTTGCAGCCACGAGCAATGGCGAGAGGTCGCTTTGTGCACGTGGTGTTCGCTGTGCGTGTTGGGTTCAACGTACTTTAATACGGTGCACGTCATGGGGCTAATTACCAGATAAGCGAAGCCCGGGCGATCTACTTCGCGACCTCTCCCGCTCTTTACTACTCCGCCTGCTGGCGAGTCTGCGCCCAAATGCAGGCTGGGCGATCCGACCGGCCTGGCCTGGCACGTCAGATATTTGAAACCCTCATCATTCTTTGGTGCAACGTTTTAAGCTCTTCTTCATTCCTAATTGTAACTTTCCTTTTAATTTGTAATTTATGTTTATTTTTAACCCAAGTAATCCACCGCAGTATTCTCTCCAAAATGTAGTGCATTGTTCTTTGTGGCGGTTCAGTGATCTTCTGGGCAAAAGTTGTCCTGAGCCGATCTGGTCCGCACGAAGGAAAAGCCAGCCGGTCTGTCAGCTGCTGTCCGCGTGTGTATGGCCGCGTGTCCGGCTCATTGTTTATCGGGTGATCTTCGACGCACTGTGTGTACGATTATGGTTAATGACGCCGCCTACACTTAGGCAGGTGGGCCCGCGGTACTGGGAAATGTCTGAGTGGTGTGAGTGTTGAACTCGGGACCTTTGGTACCCAGAGCTCAACACGTTAACCACTCGGTCATCCACGCCCCTGTGTGTTCGGCTTAAGACCACGCGACCTGCGCACCCTCAGGTCAGACGACTGCGTGGCTGGTGTCAGTCTGATGGAGTGTGCCGCGCTGACTGGCTGTGTCGTGGGACGTGATGCATTACACATTTATGGATACGTGAGCTTTAATCATGGTTGGAAAATGTGCTGTTGGTGGATTTTTAGCAGCCATAATATTATCCTCTCCAGGCAATTATCCTCTCATTTTTATCGTCTGGAGGTTGAATGGTGCCGTTCGACGATGAGCTGTTCTGTGATGGTGTTCAAGATTCACTGGTGGATACACACTTGGTTCCCCTTGGCCGCGCCTCTGTGAACAGCCTTGCCAGAGGACGGTGTTATTGGCCATCAGTTTGCTCGGGCGGATGTGCTGACCCCATCAGCTGGTGTCCAGCTCCTAATGCCGTCTCCTCTGTTTCAGCCAATACACAAGTGGACATCAGCCAATGTGGTGGAATGGATGGCGTCCATCAATTTGATAAATCCGGTAGAAATTTTCAAATCTATGAATATCGACGGCTCGCAGCTCATCAATCTCGACAAGGAGAAGTTGACGGTGAGTGCGACTGCGAGGCCCGCCGAGAGCGCATATGAACTCTTCTCTGTGATAAGTGCTCAAACTTTACTGGGAGGTACAATCTGAGACTCTGACGTTGCACATCGGACGGAAAAGCCTTTACGTATTTCATCATGTAAGCATTTTCGCCTCCACATTCAGGATGGCAAAGTACTGGGGCACAGCCGGTACGTTTCCATGGCCCGGGGGGGCAGCGCGTGCTGCGCTCTGGTGCCCACCTGGCTCCGATAAATGATGGCCAGTAAATTCCGATGGGGATGTTCGGGGGTGGCAAGTGCCACACGCGGCGTCGACACACCCGCACCGTAGCGCGTGTCTCGGCCGCCCCCCGTGGCGTCTGTACCGTGTACCGCTACCATACCTGTGGTATGTACCGTGTACCGCTACCATGCCTGTGGCGTCTGTGCCGTGTACCGCTACCGTACCTGTGGTGTGTAACGCGTACCGTTACCGTGCCTGTGGTATCTGTACTGTGTACCGCTGTCGTGTACGTGGTGTGTACCGCTGCCGTGCCTGTAGTGTGTGTACTGTGTACCGCTACTGTACCTGTGGCGTCTGTATCGTGTATCGCTGCCGTGCCAATGGTGTCTGTACCGTGTACCGCTCCCGCGTACGTGGAGTCCGCACCGGCTGCAGACGCCACGCCGGGTTCGTGTCGCGTCTGTGACGTTGAGAGGCCCCGCTTGTGTAGTAGACGGTGGCCGTGTCGATCGAGAGGCCCTGCATGTCTGGCCTACGGTGGTGGTCCGGCCGCGAGGGAGCTGTTGAGTGGCCGACGGTGCAGGTGACTACTTGGCTGGCGGTGGAGGTGACTGCTTGTTGGTTGGCGGTGGAGGTGAATACTTGTTGGTTGGCGGTGGAGGTGACTACTTGTTGGTTGGTGGTGGTTGGCGCTAGTGTTTGTTGGTCCGCTTGACTGTGGAGGTGACAGCGGCTGTTTGTTCTGTGGACAGCGGAAGTGGTTATCAGTTTTGTGAACGGTGCAGGTAGGCGAAGGCGAGGTGTGCGCTGGTGTTGTGGACTGTGATGGTGAGAGGCCCTGGTCATATGGCGGAGTATGAATGCACCGAAGTGGACCGCATCATCAGCCACGGACGCACCAATACAAGCAACAGAACGTGCGATAATTTTAGGCTGATTGGCGATACTGTTCCAAATAGTTGAATCGAGTGGCTCCCAGTAATAGCGCTGCTGTGCGTATCAGCGCTGCTGTGCAGCGTCAGCGCTGCACAGCAGCGTCAGTGATGCTGTGCAGCGTCAGTGATGCTGTGCAGCGTCAGTGATGCTGTGCAGCGTCAGTGATGCTGTGCAGCGTCAGTGATGCTGTGCAGCGTCAGTGATGCTGTGCAGCGTCAGTGATGCTGCTGTTGTGGCGCTCCTGCAGCTGCCGACTGCACACGGGACCCAATATACACTCGCGCGCCACTGTACGTGTGCGGTATGCACAGCTGGCGCCGGGACAGCCGAGGACAAGGAGCAGGTACACCGGCGCATGGCGCTCGTCGTACCTGACCGCTGCAGCGGTGGCCCGTGTCTGTTTGTGCGGCTACACAGCATTGCCGCATGACTGGCGCCGTGTAAACAATGGCGGTCTGTGTTGCCATCGGCGGCGGCCGACGGCGGCGGCGGCGCAGCTGTGGCCAAGGTGACGCTGCCGCCGACAGTGGCCGCCGGCCTGTTTCCGGGCGACTGGTGGCCGCCGGGCGGCGCGACCTTCGGCCCGCCCGCTCCGTCTACAAAACAACTTGTGGCCGCGTCACGGCGGCTGAGCCGGCCGGCGCCTCTGCAGCCGCGCCACCACTGCAAACCGGTCACTGCGGCCGGCACGGTCGGCCCACTCGGCCCAGTCGCGCACCAACCGGCACCAGTCCCTCAATCAGCCGGCACCATCCAGCACCAGTCCCACACCGGCCGGCAGCGTCCATGCAGTTCCGTCAAAATCCGGCCCAGTCCGTGCCAGTGGACTTGTCTGGTCTACTCGACAGCACGGATGTCGTCAGCCGGTCCGTCAAGGGCGGTGGGTTGCTCTTCTGTGTCTGGCTGTTGTGGGCGGCGACGGGCCGCTGTGGGCTGTGGTGGTGGCGGCGGGCGGCTCGGCTGTGTCGGGCTGTGGGCTGTTGTGGGCGGTGGGCTGTGTCAGGCCGCTGTAGGCTGTGGCGGCGACGGGCGGCCCGGCTGTATCTGGCCGCGTGTGCCGACCGGCTGGCGGTGCGGTCGAGCCACCCCGGGCGGCCGCGTTTTTACCGGCCGTAAAGCGATCCGAGCGGCGTTGCCGGCAGCTGTGGAGGTGGCGCCTGCCGCCAGGGGGCGCTGTTCGGCCACCAGATGTCCCGTCACTCCCAGAGGCCCGCCGGCCCCGCACCGACACGCGTTGCATCAGTCACGTCTGCCTGCTCGGCAGGGCGACAGCCGCCACGTCAGCGAGTTTTGTCTTACGCTCGTGGTGTCAAATGGCGATCCTCGCTGGCGCTTGGCATGGCGCCCTGAGGAAGACGGCTCGTTGTTCACCCCCTTATCAAGACGTCACTGGGGTGATTAAAAATGTCTGCGCAGGCTGCTCTCTGGTCTAGTTCGTCATTATCCGACACCTCCATAATCAGTATATTGATTCATTGGTTCTATTTTGTCGGTTCTGTCTTATTTTCTGTAATTTCCATCTTGGAACAGGCTCCCAGGACAAGTGGTGCGCAGTTGCGACCTCTGTCCGAGGTGAACGGGCGGGAGTCTGAAACTTCCGCCAGTTGGTCAGAACAAGCGGGGCTTGATTGGCGCTGAATCGGGGCTGGATTTCTGTTTTGAAGTCCTGAATCTCTAGAGGATGATTGTCAGGCATTCCAATAATTTCTCCTGTTACTGACATCAGGAACTCGTTCCCTACTTTACGGTTAGTTTTGGGAACGTTCATCAAACAGCAGTAAATACAGTATACTGATTCCGTTGAGGCTTCGCGGTGGAAGAGAGATGCATTGCGACAATATTGCGACATCGACCCTACCTTTCCCGTGTTCAGGCTGGGACTTCCTCGTGTCCCGCCAACCCCTCCTCTAAGAAATATCCCCGATACTATGATGAAATGCGCGATATCCCCGTCCGAAAAGTGGTTTTCTCCGCATGTGCGACGTTTAGCGACTTTTATACATTTAGGCCTGGGGGCAGGGGAATGCAAGCACTAACTTAGGCACTCAAGCACTGAAGGAAATATCCCTGTTCAATATTCGACGTTAAATCTACAAAGCGTTCCTGGATGAAGTGACCCCTCGGGAAGAAAATAACTCCCTCGTGTGCGAAGTCTTGGCTGAACCTTTACAAGCTGTTGCTATCGGCAGACTTGTGCGTTAATCATCCGCTCAAATGCTGTCAATATTGCCTGGATTCACACAGGTGAATACTATAGTATGATATAAGGTCTTCGATCGGAAGTCACCGCTTCAGACAGGGCTCCTGTCCGTCCGCCCAACGGGTGACGGTCATTGCAGCTGGTGTTATCCGACGTTGCCACAATCACTTCAGATGAGGCCTCCACTCGATCGCTCAAGGGGCGATGATCACCACGGATGGTGTTATCGGACGTTACCGCAGTCGCCACCCCTGTGCGAAGACTTCGGGCGCAGTTCAGTCTCGTTACGGGAAGTATTGGGGGATGAATCCCCCTTCATGCAATCGGGACAGCTATTCTACTTCCTTGCAGAAGTCAAGTTTGCGGTGGTGTATACGCCCCATTAATACGACAGGTATGTGGTAGAAGTGGTATTGTTATGCTGTATATCACGACAGTGGATTTTACAATGCCACATTGAGTACCAACTTCCGTTGTACAACCTGATATGAGTGACTATGTTATGGGCGCTGCATGACCTGCAGGCGATGTGCCCTTAAACCCCAGTAGCCAACCAACCACAGTCGCCACTTCAGATAGGGCCCCCACTCGACCACTCAACGGGTGACTCACTGCAGCTGGTGTTATCCGACGTTACCACAATCACCACTTCAGATAGAACCCCCAGTCACCACTTCAGATAGGACCCCACTCGACCGCTCAACGGGCGACGGTCACCACAGCTGGTGTTATCGGTCGGTCACCAGAGCTGCTGTAATCTAACGATACCAGAACTGATGTTGCCGGACGTTGCCGCGACCGGTATTACCGCGATGTTGCCGCAACTGGTACTGTCACGGTGCATCTACTAATACACCCGATGCTATCACGGCTGATATCATGGCTGATGCCCAGCGTTACTGTGTGACCGGTATTACCACGATGTTAACACCGTTGGTGTATGTGACTAAGCAGTTGGTGTCTGGTGACGTTGCCAAGGTTTATGTTGGCTGACGTCACCACATTTGGTGCTTGATGACGTCATCACAGTTTGTACCTGACGTCACCACAGCGTGTTACCTGACGTTACCAGTGTTACTCGAGGTTACCACAGTGTTACCTGACGTTACCACAGCGTGTTACCTGACGTTACCACAGTGTTACCTGACGTTACCACAGTATTACCTGACGTTACCACAGCGTTACCTGACGTTACCACAGCGTTACCTGACGTTACCACAGTGTTACCTGACGTTGGCATGGTGTGTTGCGCGACGTCAGCACGACTGATGTCGCCCGACGTCGCGGGTATCCCGGCCGACGTACGGCCAGCAGGACACTGGTCCGGCACGACGGTCACGCGCCCGCTGTGCCCGTGTCGTTGCAGGCGATGGGCATCAAGGAGCCGTACATCCAGAGCATGCTGCTGCTGGGCGTGACGCGGCTGCAGGCGGGCGACGGCGGCGCCGCCGGCGAGGTGTGCGCCGCCGGCGGCTACTCCGCCTCCGACCACCGGCTGCGGCCGGCCAGCTACTGCTCCCTGCAGACGTGCCACGCCTGCGCCGTCTACCTGCTCGGCGCCGACCACCAGGGCCTCACCTGCATCGGTGGGTGTCGCGCTGCCCGCTGCCCTGCCCTTCTCCTCCACCCCTCTCATCTACCCCTCTCATCTACCACTCTCCTCTACCACTCTCCTCTACCACTCTCCTCCACCCCTCTCCTCTACCCCTCTCATCTACCCCTTTCATCTACCACTCTCCTCTACCACTCTCTTCCACCCGTCACCTCCACCCCTCACACTTGCACCGTTCCACTCCTACCACAGGGAAGAATTCCTTTTTTTGTTTATGGGACCCCAAACGGAATTGTACAGCTGGGATGGTTTGATTCTTTGTACCATTCTTTGGTGGTTCAGAAGCGCCAACCTCGGAGTTTTTTGGGGTGTGCAGCCGTGTGCGGTCGTGTGCCCGCCATTTGCCGATTCGTTTGTGCACAGTACCCGTACCAGATATAAGTACTACAAAATACGTCGCCCCCTACATGTTCTCTCCAATTTTCAGACGAACTACCTGCCCATCGCCTGACCTGCCCCTGCCGTCTCCTGGTACTCCCGCCTCCTTGCCTCGCCGTCTCCTGCCTGGACCGCTGACTGTCCGGACCACTGCTCTCCCGTCCCCAGACCTTACCGCCGCTGCCGGGACATCTGACTGTCCGGACCACTGCTCTCCCGTCCCCTGACCTCGCCGCCACTGCCGGGACATCTGACTGTCCGGACCACCGCTCTCCCGTCCCCAGACCTTACCGCCGCCGCTGCTGGAACATCTGACTCTGTCCGGACCACCGCTCTCCCGTCCCCTGACCTCGCCGCCGCTGTCGGGACATCTGCCTCTGACCGAGTGGCGCCCCGGCCGGCTCCATGTGGGCGCCACGTGCACATGGCGTGTCTGTGACCGGGCGCGGGTGACTGTGCTGCAGACTGCGGGCTGGCGGTACACAGACGGTGCGCGGCCCAGCCGGCGGCGCTGCCCGCCTGCCAGGCCGGCGCCGCCGCTCCGGCCGCCGTCTCCGTGTTCGGCGTCCAGCTGTCGGCGCTGTTCCAGCCGAGCCGGCAGGCGGGCCCGCCGCCGCTGGTCGCCTGTCTGCAGCAGCTGGAGCTGCGCTGCCGACAGGACCCGCGCGTCAACTGCTACGAGCTGTACGAGGGCAGCGTCTCCTGGGAGGAGCTGCGGCCGCTCCGGGACGCCATCGACGCCGGTGAGCACCGGACGCCGGTGTATGGCGACACCTGATGTGTGTTGGCACTGTCAGCAGTCAGCCGGTGTCGATGCGCCCCTAAGCCCAAATAACCAACCAACCAGTCAGCCGGTGTATGGCGACAGCTGGTGTGTGTTGGCACCGTCAGCGGTCCGCTGCTGTGTATGGCGACAGCTGGTGTGTGTTGGCATCGTCAGCGGTCAGCCGCCGGTATATGGCGACAGCTGGTGTGTGTTGGCACCGTCAGCGGTCAGCCGATGTATGGCGACACCTGATGTGTGTTCGCACCGTCAGCAGTCAGCCGGTGTATGGCGACAGCTGGTGTATGTTGGCACCGCCAGCGGTCCGCTGCTGTGTATGGCGACACCTGATGTGTGTTGGCACCGTCAGCAGTCTGATATACCTGTCAAACACTTCCACAATTACAACAGCGTGGCTCTTGCAGTCTCGCTGGTCGCCATGAGGTGACATACGAAGCTGATACGCAGGAAACCAACATCTCTGATTTCCGAAGAGCTTATGTTACACTACTTATTAATTGCCGAGTGCGGGACTACATGGATGAGTCGGTGCAGTCACAAGGAGTGATGATCTCCAATCTGAGTAGGATCAGGATGAATATTAGAACAGGTAGGACAAGACGTTTAGTGGACTGCGCGATGCGACACGATTTCGGCGAGTTGCTGTTGCTCGACTCTGTGCCAGATATGCTACATCAAGCTTCCACCACCACCACCAACTCCAACTCCAACACCAACACCAACACCACCACCAACACCAACACCAACACCAACACCACCACCAGTCATTGGATTGTCGGTCACGATGCGCGCCCACATGGCGATGGCGTGGCCGTGTGTGAAGGGTGTTCGAGTCTAGCCTGACCCATGACCCCTGGTACCTCCACAGACCCTGACACCGTGGATCTGGGCTGGTTCGACCTGCTGCACATCAGCAGTCTGGTGAAGAAGTTCCTGGCCCACCTGCCCAACCCCGTGATACCGATTCAGGTGTACGACGAGATCGCTGCTCTCGCTGAAGGTGCGTCTCGCTCGACGCCCAATGCCTGACCCGGGTCGGGGAGAGCGTGTTATGGTCAGACCTAGCCGGCATACGCGGTCCGAATCGAGGCCCACTCAGTCCGGAAGGTGCCTCTCGACTAGGGGCCATACCCAGTACAAAGGTGGATGCGAGGTCATACGAGCTGGTGGGAGTTGCCGTCAGCACACTGAAACCATTTCAGGCTGCTGCGGCTGTTGGCTGTGTGAGGTGTTCGGACTGTGTGAAGCGTTTGTATGGCCGTCATAGAGCGGGTAGAGAATTGGTGTTGATAGCCGCTCGGAGTCTGCCACAAAAAACGAGCAAGTTTTCGGTAGGCTATTGGGACGTGTACTATTGACACCGGTCCGTAGACCACAAAACACGTGTTTAGTGTTGTCCCGTTTGCCGGGAACTGCGACCGCGAGGCCCGCGACCGACCGGGTCGCCGTCACTCTGCTTCCGAGAATGTGCCCAGCCTTCCTGATATGGCCTGCGAAGCTGCCACCATTCGATGGTCGGGGCCGTTGAGGCAAGCAATATTTGAATCGAGTTAGATTTTGATGTGTTCACCTCTGTTGGTTTGCCTTTGTTCAGGGGAGTCGCAGTGGCCCAGTAGGGTGTTGGACCCTTTGATCGTAAGATCACGGGTGGGATTACCGAGTCGACACGCGACCATCGACGTCAGACGTCGGCGATGGACGTCACCCAGCAGTCCAATGCGTCGTAGAATAACCCTACTTTCTCTGTTGTGTTTGGTGAATTGTGTCCATATTTTTCTGAATAAAAAAACACTCATGTGCTGTCCGTGGTGATGTGGCGGGCGGCCATTGCATTGGTGGGTGTCGCTGGTACCGCTACGTCACTGTGCGGAGACTCTGGGTTACCATCTGTGCCGTGTGGTGTTGCAGGTCACACGGACTCTGGGGTACCATCTGTGCTGTGTGGTGTTGCAGGTCACATGGACTCTGGGTTATCATCTGTGCCGTGTGGTGTTGCAGGTCACATGGACTCTGGGTTACGATCTGTGCCGTGTGGTGTTGCAGGTCACATGGACTCTGGGGTACCATCGGTGCCGTGTGGTGTTGCAGGTCGCATGGACTCTGGGTTATCTCACCTGTACCGTGTGGTGTTGTAGGTCACATGGACTCTGGGTTACCATCTGTGCCGTGTGGTGTTGCAGGTCACATGGACTCGTCTGAGGGTGTGGCGGCGGCCGTGGACGGCCTGCTGTCGCGCATGCCGGAGCACCACGTGGCCACTCTGCGACTGATGATGCGCCACATCTGCCTGCTGGGCCACCTGCAGCACGCCAGGGGCTGTCGATACGCGCCCACGCAGCTGCTCAAGACGCTCAGCTTCGTGCTGATCCGACCGCCGTTCGAGCAGATCACGTGAGTGTCTCTGCCGCCGTGGAGCCGCCTCTTTCTGTCGCAGATCGCCGTGGGCTCCGAGCCACCGACCGGTCAGGGCGGTACACCGCGCCACGGTGCTCCGCCTGGGTCTTCTAATGTCCTGCACGATGGTATACGGTGTGGCTCTGAGGTACGTTGCGCCGTGCCGATCGGGACATACGCAGAGCCCGGCTAGCCCTGATCGTGCTGATGCCCGCCAGACCTGCAGCTGTGGGGTGACTATTTGTGCTGGCTCGGGGACTCCGAATGATGTCCGCCAGAGCTATGGCGATGTGCTGGCTCTGGAGTTGGCAGAGCAGATCGCCCATGAGTCGGTGCGGTATGTGAGTGGGGCGGCGGTGACCTCAGCTGACCCGATGTCGTCAGCTCAGTCTGGTGCAGTATGTGAGTGGGGCGGTGGTGACCTCAGATGACCCTATATCGCCAGTTCAGTTCGGTGCGGTATGTGAGTGTGGCGACGGTGACCTCAGGTGACCCGATGGATGTCTTGCCGTTGCGTCGACGTGACAGCGCCGCGACCACCGCTGATTCACTTCGACCGCGTCCTCTCGGGTCCGCCGCACACTTCGACCGCGTCCTCTCGGGTCCGCCGCACACTTCGACCGCGTCCTCTCGGGTCCGCCGCACACTTCGACCGCGTCCTCTCTGGTCCGCCGCACACTTCGACCGCGTCCTCTCGGGTCCGTCGCACACTTCGACCGCGTCCTCTCTGGTCCGTCGCACACTTCGACCGCGTCATCTCTGGTCTGCGCCTGTCGCCGCAGTCGAGAGTGGACAGTGAATAGTGATTTGTGGTGGGCGTGCAGCGTACTCTGAGCCCGGGTCAGGCGGTGGGCCCTGTCCGGCAGTGGCGGGAGTAATGTCGGCCGCGCCATGGTCGAGCGGGCCAGCAAAGTGGGGCACTGTGGGCTGGCCAGACGCGCGGCTGCGGATGTGCCAGCTGACCTTTGAGGACCACCACGCGCCACTCATCTTCGCCAGCGGCCCGCCGGTCCTGGAGTGTGGCGCCACACCAGCCGCTCTGTCCGGACTGTCTGGGCAGTGTCTATGGCTCTGTCCGGACTGTCTGGGCAGTGTCTGTCCGGACTGTCTGGGCGGTGTCTGTCCGTACTGTCTGGGCAGTGTCTGTCCGGACTGTCTGGGCAGTGTCTGTCCAGACTGTCTGGGCAGTGTCTATGGCTCTGTCCGGACTGTCTGGGCAGTGTCTGTCCGGACTGTCTGGGCGGTGTCTGTCCGGACTGTCTGGGCAGTGTCTGGCGCTCTGTCCGGACCGTCTGGGCGGTGTCTGTCCGGACTGTCTGGGCGGTGTCTGTGGCGCAGGTTGGTGGCACCACATGACAGCAGCCCTGTCCGGACATGCGGTCCGGACTCTGTCAGCACCACAGGACTGAGCGCCGGTCGGTCGCCCAGTGGCTCCGTCGGGCCGGTCGGCACCGTTTGGCCGGCCGCACGCTGGTGTCGCCCACTGGTCCCGTGCCGGCGGCCGTGCAGCACGCTGCCAAATACCCCGGCTGGCGCGCTCTGACTTACGGTGGTGGTGTCGGGTCGGGTGGGTGGGGAGGAGGAGGACTCGGGCCGTTGGCCACATCGATATATCGGCTGTGAGTCAGAGCCGGCCGGCTGCCGCGGCTGCCAGTCAACACTTGACGTGGCGCCGTACACCGGCCCGCCGCCGGCAGCGCCGCACTCGCCGCCTTTTTCACGCCGCTGCAGACAAAGACGTGTGTTCGGACGCCGTGCCAGCGACTGTGCCGCGTCGGACGGTTTTTAGCGGCTGCCGTAAACAAGTGGGCCGATGCGACCTCGTTCTGTCGTGTGTGGAGCTGGCGCCAGGCCGGGCCACCTGTCTCCGAGTGTCCGCAGTCGGCACGCGGCCGCCACGTGGCGCGAGCTGTGCGGCTGTGTCGGCAGCTCGTGGCAGCTCGTGCCACCTGTTGCAACCACGTGCTGGGCGTGCAGTAGGGTGGGGTGATGTAAAAGGAAAATTGAAACGGCGCGTGCGCTTGTGTTAAACGCGTATACCAGTTCCGGAAGAAATTGTAAATGTGTGAAGGTGGGAAGGTACGCAGACCTTGCGTTTAGCGTGCACGGTAAATGCCGATGTTGTATAGTAGGCGCGTGAATATGCAATTTTGACCTCGCTTAAAAGTTGCTTGTGAATCTACAAATACGCGTAGTTTCACTCATAGTGTGACTTAATATTCCATCTAGTGCACACCTACCCAGTGGCCCAATCCGTACACTAAGAATGTACGTTGTGCAGTGGGTACCCATAAATAACAGCCAATCCGTGGGAAGGTATGCCAAAGGCATGTTTGTTGTTCTATGAGGATAGTTCGAGAGGCAGGCAACGGTTGACATTAATGTTTTTTTTTCGATAGTGGCACCATATTGCAGAGAACCTTCCTTTAGTATTTTGTGGGTAATTTATCCCATATTTTTTTTAGACCGCGTCTTCGGCAAGTTTCCGATCACTCCCTTTTCTGGTGACGCTGGGGCGGTGGCAGTTTTGAATAATGAAATCTCCAGCATTGATTGGGAGCTGCTTTTGCAGTAGTATGCAAAGTAACGCCCCCGCCGGCGACGGTATGTTTGATTTCCCCGTTACACTACTGACCAGTTCTTTGAAATAAAATGAAAACATAACACTAACTGCTCATCGTGCCATGCGTCGTTCACTGGTCAGCTCAGTTGCGGCTGTTCTCAAGATTATCTGAAACACTGAAACTGTTGTTCAATTTGTTCACGGTGTGCTTTCAGCTAGCCTGGAAAATAAATAGTATGATATCCTTAGTCCACTTTTGGGGGAAAACACTTCATTCTCTCCAGCCGCGCATCTTATCCGACGGAAAGGTTAGCGAGCTCTCCTATTGTTAGCTATTTGGGCTTTAGGGCGCATCGACCCTGTTGATCATATAGCTAGAGCTCTCCTATGAGACATGGTATTGTTAAAGAGATGGTTTCCCTGAATAATGCTGGAGATTGTTCCTTGACCTGACTTGAAGAATGGCCCGTGCGACCGACCTACACTATGGGATCCTCTCAGATCAAGTTGGGAGAGCGGTCCGAGTTGAAGAGCTGACGCGCTATGGAATCCTCCTAGCTAAGGCTGGGAGAGCTGACGCGCTGTGGGATCATCTCAGCTGAGGCTGGGAGAGCTGACGCGCTGTTGGATCCTCTCAGATCAGGCTGGGAGAACTGACGCATTATGGGGTCCTCTCAGCTAAGGCTGGGAGAGCTGACGCGCTATTGGATCCTCTCAGCTGAGGCTGGGAGGCTGAGTCATCTCAGCTGAGGCTGGGAGAGCTGACACGCTTGGGATCTCTCAGCTAGGCGGGAAGCTAGCTTGGGATCTCTCAGCTGAGGCTGGGAGAACTGACGCATTATGGGGTCCTCTCAGCTAAGGCTGGGAGAGCTGACGCGCTATTGGATCATCTCAGCTGAGGCTGGGAGAGCTGACGCTATGGAATTCTTAGGCTGGGAGAGCTGACGCTGTGGGATCCTCTCAGATCAGGCTGGGAGACTACGCTTATGGGGTCCTCTCAGCTAAGGCTGGGAGAGCTGACGCGCTATTGGATCCTCTCAGCTGAGGCTGGGAGAGCTGTGGGGTCATCCAGCTGAGGCTGGGAGAGCTGAAGCTTGGATCATCTCAGCTGAAGCTGGGAGAGCTGACACGCTATGGGATCCTCTCAGATCAGGCTGGGAGAACTGACGCATTATGGGATCCTCTCAGCTGAGGCTGGGAGAGCTGACTCGCTATTGGATCCTCTCAGCTGAGGCTGGGAGAGCTGACGCGCTGTGGGATCATCTCAGCTGAGGCTGGGAGAGCTGACGCGCTATGGGATCCTCTCAGATCAGGCTGGGAGAACTGACGCATTATGGGATCCTCTCAGCTGAGGTTGGGAGAGCTGACTCGCTATGAGATCCTCCCAGATCAGGCTGGGAGAGCGGTCCGACGTGCGTGGTGAGCTGACGCGCTATGGGATCCTCCCAGATCAGACTGGGAGAGCGGTCCGGCGTGGCGAGCTGACGCGCTTTGGGATCCTCTCAGCTAAGGCTGGGAGAGCTGACGCGCTATGGGCTCATCTCAGCTGAGGCGTGGCGAGCTGACGCGCTGTGGGATCATCTCAGCTGAGGCTGGGAGAGCTGACGCGCTGTGGGCTCATCTCAGCTGAGGCTGGGGGGCGGTCCGAGGTGGTGATAGACTGAGCTGATTGACGGCGCCTTCGGCTTTGAGCCGCTCGGACGCCTCCCATTCAACCCATGAATGAGACCAGTCTGGTCGATAATGAGGTGTACGTCAGGAGGGCGGCGGGGGGGGGGCTGTGGCGCTCGGGGCGGCCCGAGATGCGGCCGGAACCGCCGCCTACAATTACGTGTCTAACGTGCCCGGTGTCCGTGCCTATAGCGGGAAGTAGGAAGGAAGGAAACACAAATTAAGCTCGCATCGTTTGAGCACAACTAGCTGTTGCGCCATGATGCTGGGGCTCCTCGATGTCGATTTGTGTCTCGCTATGCGTGACGGGTAGGCTGGGCGTGGTTTTGCCGGGCCCTGATGCCCACTCCTTCACCTACGGTTTGTTATATATCAGCCGGTACGGAGCATGCGGTCGTCACGCAGTAGTCCCTGTCTCGCCCGTCCACCGGGTCGTTACACAGTAGTCCCCTCTCGCACCTGTCCCCGGGTCGTTACAAGCAGTAGTCCCCTCTCGCACCTGTCCCCGGGTCGTCACGCAGTAGTCCCCTCTCGCACCTGTCCCCGGGTCGTTACACAGTAGTCCCCTCTCGCACCTGTCCCCGGGTCGTCATGCAGTAGTATCCTCTCGCACCTGTCCCCGGGTCGTCACGCAGTAGTACCCTCTCGTACCTGTCCCCGGGTCAGTAACCATCGGCAGACCACAGGTGTTGTTTCCGCCAGTGTGGGGAGGGGCGTTATTTACACACACCACCGTGCCTGCCGTAGTGGATGACGAGTGGAGCGGAGAGGGCTCGCCGTGGACCAGTGGTACTAGTATCGACTGGTACCGCTCGCGGGGCTGGCCACCCGGTATCAGCGGTGCTGTACTCTGAGAGACTAGCTGGGGCTGCTCGTCTCATCGCTGGTAGCCTTCGTCAGGGAGGGCGGCTGAGCCGCTAGGCTAGTCCCCGGGGCGCCAGAGGCGGCGTGCTCGTGTCGTACCAGCCTGTTTTCGCCCGGGACGGCGGTTGTAGCCCGTCATGTTCGGTTGGCAGCGCCAGCCCTGCAAGCAGCCTATTTATTTACCTGGTCTAATTTAAACCTTGAATGAGGTGGAGTGCTTGAGTTAAGTCAATCATGATATCAAAGCGGTGGTGCAGCCAGGATTTTCCTGGTGGGTCTGGCAAAAAAAAATGAAACGCAGAAAGTTCACGACTCGCGAAGCGCTCGCAAAATGTATGGTTTTGCGTCGTGAAAGTATCTTCATTCATCTAGTGTATTTTTGGGTGTTAGAGGGGACCGCCGCTGCCCCCTGGCTGCGCCTCTGGGCGATAGCCCTGTCGCCGGTGCGAATGGCGATGGAGTGTCTGACGGCTACTTGGCATCTGTCCAGTGAGTGGTGCGGACCGGTCCAAGTCGTCTCCTGGTTCGGATCGGTCCAAGCCCCGGTCCTGGCCTGCACCCCGCCTCGGCCACGATCTGCCGCGCGCCCAGCCAAGGCCGGCCGGCCCTCAGTGCAGTGGCGCGTGATGTCGATACCGGCCGGCGGCGCCGCTGCGCTGAATGCCGCGGCCTTGGTTCGGCCGGCCGGCAACTGGATTCGCTGATAAAACTGGCGCGGGAGTGGAGCGTGCGCCCGCGAGCTGCGTGTGTGTGCGGCCGTTCTCGCCGCCAAGTGCGCGCGTTGGCGGTGCGGCGGTGGCGCGGCGCGTGCCACCTGACCGCGTGTCGCTGGTGACGGGCCGTGCCGCGGCGGCAGCGCCGCCTCCTCGGTGGGCCCCCGCTGAGCGGTGAGCCGGCGTGCGCCTCTCGCCTGCAGTGGCGTGCCGGCCGCCGCGACAGTTACGAGCTCTCTGGTCCGCTGCCGGCGGCTCGAACACGTTTTGGCGTCGAGTTCGGTGCGTGGTGAGGTGTGGATGTGCGGTGGAGTCGGTGCGTGATAGTCGGGTCGGCACTCATCGGTGGTGTGTGGTGGACCCCGGACGTGTTCAGGCCATGGTATCTAGAGCGCAGGTGCATGGCGCCCGGTGCAGATACCACGACTGGCTGAGCCGAACGGCTTCTCTCCTGGAGAGGCGCAGCAGCCGTGTTTGTCGCCGATAAGGGAGGCCCTCCCAGCGGGTTACTGGCCACTGTGTAGCAGGATGACCCCGATATCGGTTTTAAGGAGCGCCGGTGCGTGCATAATGGACGTCTGCGCAGTTTGGGAGTGAAGTAGGCTGGTGGGCGTGATCTGCCCGCCGGTGGCTGTCGCGTCGTCTGCCACGTGAGGGGTGTGACACCGACGACCGCTCCAGTGTGTGTGTGTGTGTGTGTGTGTGGCACTGACCACCTCCCCTGCGGCAGGTACTGGCCGGAGCGCACGGCGCTGCACACGCGCGTGCTGGAACTGCTCGTGATGAACTACGAGTGGGGTGGCGCTGGCTTCCCCGAGTGTGAGCCGGCGCCGGCGCGGCCGCC
This sequence comes from Imbricaverruca yamaguchii, assembly GCA_034440575.1. Taxonomy (NCBI): domain Eukaryota; kingdom Metazoa; phylum Arthropoda; class Thecostraca; family Neoverrucidae; genus Imbricaverruca; species Imbricaverruca yamaguchii. The sequence continues at coordinate 1,650,977 of JAOTOL010001659.1, forward strand.
GCGGCCCGGCCGGGACGCGCCGCCGGCGGTGCCGCCGCGCCGCAGCACGGCCGACCCGCTGCTGGAGCGCGCCGACTGGTACTGGGGCAGCATCAGCCGCGAGGAGGTCTCCGAGAAGCTCAACGGCCAGCCGGACGGCACGTTCCTGGTGCGCGACTCGCACACGGCCGGCGGCGAGTACACGCTGTCGCTGCGCAAGGGCGCCAACAACCGGCTCATCCGCATCTACTGCCGCAACGGCAAGTACGGCTTCTCGGAGCCGTGCCAGTTCGACTCGGTGGTGGCGCTGGTCGAGCACTACCGCACCGAGAGTCTGCGAGACTACAACGTCCAGCTGGACGTGCGGCTCGAGGTGCCGCTCGTCGAGTCGCGCCAGGTGAGCGGCAGCCCCCCACCACCACCACCACCACCACCACCACTTACTCCCATTCGTGCGGCTCGAGGTGCCACTCATTGAATCGCTCCAGGTGAGCGGCACGTGACCGGCAGGCCCTCGCCCTCTTCTTCTCCCATGACAGCGGTGATAGTCCATGTTGTGTGATAGCTGGGCGAGTGCGTTGGTGCGTGCAGTGGCAATGCTGTCGTGCGTTGTGAGAGGTGTGGGGCGAGTCGGTGGTTGGCGACATTACCAGGATATGGTGCGGGGTGTTGTGGCTGGTGATGTTACCAGGAGGTGGTGCGGGATGTTGTGGCTGGTGGCGTTACCAGGAGGTGGTGCGGGATGTTGTGGCTGGCGACCTTACCGGGGTGTGGTGCGGAAAGTTGTGGCCAGCGACGTTACCAAGTATGTGGTGCGGGATGCGGCTGGCGACGTTACCAAGTGTGGTGCGGGTTGTGGCTGGCGACGTTACCAGGGTATGGTGCGGGATGAGGCTGGCGGCATTACCGGAATGTTGCGGCTGGCGACGTTACCAGGATGTGGTGCGGGATGTTATGGCTAGCCGGTCGCAGCAATTCTCGGAAATGGTCGGCCGCTATCAGTAGTACATCAGCTCCGCATCCTCTGTGTCTCCGTGTGCCTGTATCGTCACCAGCCCGTGCTCATCTGGGGTACCGCTGCCCAGTCTGGTGATTGTGATGACCGATGATCAGTGTGGCGACTGATGACCAGTACGCTGACTGTGACTCTGTCCAACAGTACGGAGACTCCAAGTACACGGCGGCGGAGGTGATCTCGCGGCTGCAGGAAATGCACACGCAGTACGTGAAGAAGGCCAGTGAGCTCGAGTCGATGGAGCGGCACTGCAGCACGCAGCAGGATCGACTGGCCGTCCAGAAGAAGGCCAAGGAGGCGTTCGGAGAGGTGTTGCACATGCTCTGGGAGGAGCAGCAGCTGCACACGGCCAATCGTCCCAAGGCGCAGCTGCACGAGATGAAACAGTGAGTGGCAGCTCGCCGTATCTCATTCCCAAACAGCACACTTTACTGGGCTCGTCAGTAAATGTTATCACAGTCCTGTGCAGTGGCTTAGCAACTGCCAGCACACCACAAACTACACACTTGGCGGCTCATCAATAGATGTCATCTCTATCTATATATACTGATAGGTTTGTCCCGTAAGAGATAGCCTATCAGTAGACTCGCCCGGGCAACAGCAGCGCAGTGGGTTGTTTGTTGTCATCTTGGCTGAATGTGTAGTTCTGCGTCTTCTCTATGGAAAAGATACTTGACTAGCCGTCACATTGTATGGGCGCAAAATGGCTTCGTAGTCTGCGCGACCTTTGAGATTAGTAGACTTAATGGGAGACGATTCCGATTTATATATATAACAGTTTTGGTCTTCCTGGCGGAGATTTGATTTCAAGTGACATTTGCATCTGCCTAGGTGATATCTTACTTCACCCGACATCTTGTATTCGAACGTGACAATCTGACGCGTGACAAAGTAAGTTTGTTATGGGTTCAATATAGCCCTCGTGGTTTGACGCACCCTCAACCACATTAATCATCATCGGCGCTCCCTTCAGCCCAAATAATCAGTCATAAATTTTTTAGATAATAATTGTTTTCCCTTTGGCGCCACAAACTCCTTGTGTGTCTGTACTTCAAGGAAGGTATCTAATTATAGTTTTAACTTTGAGCTAGTGTGATCAGATATAAGTGCAGCAAAATGTCCAGCATGCAGACTGGCTGTAATAGCCCACCCAACAGGTCTATACATCTGCATTGCACCATTTCGTCATTTATGTGCACCATGCAACTTCCCAGGGGGAGTAACTTATTTGTCCGGGAGCGGTTCGAAATTACAGCGTTCCACGAAAGTTCTTTTTCCAACTGTGCGCTTCACTGAAGTGTCGAGTGTGGCGGTGATGGTCCACGTGTGTTCTGGCCCTCGCCCGTGCAGGAGAGAGCGGTTGCGGCCCTTGAGGTGTGTTCGTGGATACAGAGTGCATGGTGCTCGTGAGTGTGCGCCCTCCTGATGGAGCATCTTGTGCCAGCAGTGTGGTTTTCAATATTTGTGATGGGCTCGGTATGGTGAGGTCGACGATGTGATGTGAGTGACCTTCTGATTGGTTCGGTATGGGGAGCCCGAAGATGGGAGATGCGAGTGGCCTTGCTGTGATTGGTTATGTGTGGTAGGGTCAACGATGGGCGATGTGAGTGGTCTTGTGATTTGTTCGGTATGGTGGAGCGATGTGAGTGACCTTGTTGTGATTTGTTCGATATGGTGAAGCGATTGGAGTGGCCTTGTTATGATTTGTTCGGTATGTTGGGGCCGACGATAGCCAGGTCGATGACTGGCCGGCTATTTTTCTCGGCTTGGTTTTGCTTGGAACAGTATCAAAAGCCGTGGACGGTCCCGAGTCGGCGCTGTTTACCCTGTCGGCGCTGATGAGTAGCAGGCCGGCGGCCGTCGGCATCTCGAGGCTCCTCGGCTACGACTGTGCCAGCTCCGCTCCACGTGTAGGCCCCTCGGGCCAGTGGCCAATTGCGCGTGTAGGCCCCTCGGGTCAGTGGCCAGCTCGGCATGTGGACCCCTGGGGCTAGCCAGTGCGCCATTTCCGTATCGACGCTAGGCTGCCCGTCTTGTCCACGCGCAGTTATGTAGAGGGGCTGGCGGTCCAAGGGCAGTTATGTATCTGACTCCGGCGTTGTGTGGCACCAGTCAGTGTCGTGCCGTGCGGTGCGGGTCGGGTCGGTCTCCACGTGGTGGCCGTGGTGCTCGTTCTCTGGACGAGTGCGCTGTGCGTGTCTCGGGGTCAGTGGCGCTGTGAGATGAGCTGCTCTGACTCTCCACCTCTCCTCGGCAGGCTGAATGACAACTGGGAGCTGCTCAAGAGCAGGGTGGAGCAGGTGAAGCAGTGTCAGGCGCACGTGGAGGAGGAGATCCGCCGGCAGACGTCCTACTTCAAGACGACCGAGCACAACCTGAGCGTGCTGCACCAGGAGGAGCGCCGTCTGCTGCAGCAGAAGCGCGACCTGGAGCGCGAGCTGCTGCGGCGCGGCCTGCGCCGGGAGCGGCTGGAGCGGCTGCTGGCCGGCGACGGCGGCGGCGACGCCGACGCGGCGGCCAGCGGCCAGCAGCCGGAGCGGACGCCGCTGGCCGACCAGCAGCACCTGTGGCTGCTCGAGTCGTGCAGCCGCGCCGAAGCCGAGGCGCTGCTGCGCGGCAGGCCCGACGGCACCTTCCTGATCCGGCGCAGCAACACGGGCCAGTACGCGCTGACGATCGTGGCGCTGGACAAGGTGCAGCACTGCATCATCGTGCAGTCTGAGCGCGGTCTGGGCTTCTCGCAGCCGTACGCCATCTACCCGAGCCTGCGCTCGCTGGTCGACCACTACGCCGAGAACGAGCTGGGCGAGTACAACGACCAGCTGCCCACGCGGCTGCTGTGGCCCGCCCGCCTGCCGCAGCCCGACTGAGACGCGCACACACACACACACACCCGTACCGAGCACACAGCCACCACCACCACACACGTACCGGCGGCCGCGCGTGGCCGGTCCGCCGCCGCGCCCCTATCTGTGATTGTCCGGACCACGGCCTGGTCTTCTAGTCACGCTGGGCGTGCCCAGTCCAGCGGCGCTCCGCTGTCTGAGCGAGTACAAAGTCAGCGGGCGCAGGTGGCCGCCGTCGGGAGCATTCGACACACAGACACACACTGACAGACACGCACACAGACACAGACACCGGCGGGCAGACGGAGACGGCTGCGCGCGCCTGCGGAGCCTCAGGCGGGCACCGGGGACGCCGGCGCCGCGCCGGCCCGGCATGGGTGTAGGCGCGGCCGCTCTGTGTTCGACGTGGCGCGGCCGTGTAGCAGCCGGGCCCGCTCGGCGGCCGCTCGCTGGTTTCAGGCTGTTAATGTACTTGTGATAGGCGCGCGGCGGGCGACAGAAGCAGGGCGCCGTCGGCCGCCTCGGCCGGTCGCCCCGTCGCCCGGCCCAGACGCTGCTTTTAATTTATGATGGAGTTGGCTCGACTGTTTTGTAAGGTTATTAGCGCGTGGCCGGTTGTGGCCGCGCCTTGCCGTCTTAATTCCAATTATTTATGTCGAATGCGTGAGTGTGCACGGACAGGCGGCTGGACGCACGTCGGCCGCGTTGTGTAATCATGTTGAAGCGTCGTTTTGCCGCGCCCTTTGTACAGTCTATTGAGAGCGAGAGGGAGAGAGAGGAATAAAGGTGAAAAATGTTCTTAAATACTGTTTGCAACACAGGCGCTTTTGCAGCGTTTCTCGTGGCTCATCGATTTTGTTGAGGCTTATTTGACCAGAAACTTTGATAGGTACCAGGAGTTCCATTTCCTCAAATGACATTGGAGGGAATATGTGCCCGAGTCGCATGATAAAGCGTGCCCAATTTCCAGTTGCCCTATTATCCAGACGCAATGGCCTACGTCGCGTGAAGGGGATCTGCTCGAAAGTGTTGCCCTGCTTGTTATGAGCGTTACCACGTACATGTTTGTAGGTCTAAGCACAACCTCGGATTTGGTGCATTTTTCATACGCAGAAAGGCCATTTTCAATTTTCCACGTCAATATTAAGCAGACTAGTACAGCACACATGAATCAATCACGCTCCAGCAGCTTTTCGAAAGCGTCTAGCATATGCTTCAGATAAAGACTGTTCTGATTGCAACCATGGCTGAAGATTCCCGGCGGGTTGGTGAGGTCGGCATCCCGTTGTACCGTCGTCCGGCTGGTCTGCTGAGAGGCGATGTCACACAGAGGTGTATTCCACACGAACTCTCGGCACACTCCCCGTCCCACTCTTTTCACACAGCCCACGAAATACCCTCGAGGGGTGTACAATGGCACGCAGCTGCTAATCACGAGCTAGGGCCGAGGCTGGTCACATGGCGGCACATAGCGCCCGCGGCATTAGGCGGCGGTCAGCGGTTAAGCTGTGCCGCCAAGCACAGCCTGTTCGCTCAGAGCACCTCCCATACCTGGTTTGGTGTCCTGCCAACGTTAATTTGTCATTTTCCGCACTCCATCACTTCATCGTATCTCCGTCCATTCCATCTCCATCTCCATCAAGGTTCTCCGACTAGGGTCCCCTTGTTTGTTGAGAGGGTTCAGCCTCGAGCACAGCGGAGGGCATTAATATGAGATGCACCAGCAATACGAAAATACAATAAAGTATGCGGGCTTCAACGCGGAAGAGGAAGGAGCAACTTGTGTGGCTCGAAAGTTGAGGGCACAGGATCGGGGCTCCTGGTGGGTAGGTGACTACGTGTCTCTACTTGACTCTATTGGCACTCCATGGAAACACCCTAGTGGGCGCTAGATGCCCAAGAGCAGTTCAGGCACCCTTGAGCCCAAATAAACAAAACGAGGAATCATACTCTGGGCGCCCCAATTGCAGCGGGGATGCAGGCATTTCACAAATAAGAGTGTTTATTTGGCACGGTACGTTGAATTTTGAGAAGCGAGAGTTGCATGCTCTGCACCACCTGTATTGAATAGGCGTTTTGAAATCCAGTGGACGCCAGGTGAAAACCACAGGACACCAGCTTAGCGTGTTCGTTGTTGGAGTTCCGCTGCGGTGGGGAAGGGCAAGTCGCCTGGAGTGAACGAGTGTGCCCGTTGATGAAGGACAAGTTGTCTGGAATATGTGAATACGCGCTGGAGAAGGACAAGTGTCTGGGGTGAATGAGTGCTCGTCGAAGTATGATTCTAGGGTTGCTCAATAAAACACTTCTAGAAATGCTTCTAGAAATGCTTCAGGTCGTGAGGTTTTCCGTGCCTTGTGGTTTAATTAAAGGCATCCATAATGAACGAATATTTTAAGGTGATTTGGTAGCATAACTGGTTTATGCTTGTCATTTCGCAGGGCTATCGCACATACTTCGTCCCTAACGTGCGTATTTTGTGCTTGGAGACCTACGATGCAATGCAGTATAACATCAAACTGTATCATTTCAAACATTAAATTCGCGCTGATGGATTAAACGATTTTCCCGTACAGGGGGTGGATATGTCTAATTAAACCTAAGGCATGAATGGCAATTGGGCATTTCTAGAAAGCAAGGTTTTTAGCCACCCGTTGGGGGATAAGTGGCCGGGGTGAATGGGTGCATCTGGTGTGGGAGAATAAATTCCCAGGGTGGATGAGTGTGTATCCGATGTTGGAGCCGCCCCCGTGAGGGAGGGCAAATACCCAGGGTGGATGAATGGACCCGGTGTTGCAGCCGCCTCGGTGAGCGAGGACAAGTGCTCGCGCACTTGGGTGTCGCTATTGTACTTCGGTAAACAGTTCTTGTCTCCGAAGCTGCGAAGCTGATCCGACATGTTGTACAAGTCGCTGCACGCGGTGGACCTTGATCCAGGATCGCGACACCGAGAGGTGCGGCAGCACCAAAGCGAGACTTTTCCGAAAATTGCCGCCCGCTTGCACTGCATTTTGCAGCGATGGATGCCGGGGAGGCGCCCCAGTCGCTGCGGGCTCAGCGACTGGCGGTGGCCTCGTCTGCACTGGAGATGCTCGGCCGACAGTGTTTATTTCTGTTGATTCATCACGGCCTTGGGTCGAGCATATCTGGTCCGATGGCCCGCGGCGATGTGGCCCGCGGCGTGGCGCACAAGTCACTCGACACGAGCATTCCAGACGCTCCAAATCTAACTCAAACACGCGCCCCGCACAGCCAGGGCCATCGGCGGTGTCGGTATATCAAAATGGTGTACAACATAGAATGGGTGGCTTTTCATATGCGTATATGCATACACATGTGCATGTATATACACGCACACACACGCACAGTATATATATATATATATATATATATATATATATATATATATATATATATATATATATATATATATATATATATATATGTGTATATATATATATATATTGCATATGGCATATACGTTGGTTGGTTATTTGGGCTTAGGGGCGCATCGTATGGCATATACGTGTGTGTGTGTGTGTGTGTGTGTGTGTGTGTGTGTGTGTGTGTGTGTGTGTGCACGTGTGTGCATTTGTATAGGCTAATGGCGTAGTTATCGAGGGCCCACGGGTATGTTTGCCAACTCAGCACGCAGTGTTAGTAAGCACGAGATACTGTGCTGCCGCACCCAGCCAGAGCCGGAGTCTTTTTATCGTTCCAGGATGGAACGAATGATTCCTGGCCTTGAGTATCTTTCGTAGTCGATAAATTACTAGAAAATGGGGGTGGTGGATCCATTCGAACGGTAAGTCCGGTTCCATTCAAGCTTGCTAGTGAAGTTCGTGTCGGCAGTGATGCGATGCAGCTGCTGAGAGCTTATCGGTCGGACTGCAGTCGCCTCTGTGGCATGTCCCTGCGACACATTATATGCCAGCATGGCGCATGTGGCATGCGGAGCCGCTGTGGGTCAAGGTCAAATTAAACAAAACCGAGACCCCGTCATCGGCAGTGAATTATCCAAGGCACAAAGCACAAGTACCCACTCACACACTCGGTCTCGTCTGGCTCGTCTCACTCGAGTCGGATTCGGAGGCGAATCACGTCCGTGACCCCAATGCCGCAGGCGCCGCTTGGTCAACGTTCACCCGCGGCACAGCGATCACTACCTTGTTTCAAGTCCTGGCAGGGAGCCGGCCCACGGAAAGTTATGTTAACAGACAGAATCGAACCATGGACCTCCGAACTCCAGGTAGTGTATGTATTATCCAAGTACGCTCCCGAGCCGGTAAGATCATGTTTGTCCTGATGACAAAAACACACTGGCAAAAGGCGAAGCTGGGTACAAAATTCATGGACCCGGAAAAGAACTGCCCGGTAGAGATAGTTGGGTCCGGAGATCAACGCTACATTGATTGACTCCGATGTTTTCCCTCTTTGAACCTGTAATTACAAATTACTAATCCTAGCCCGACATCCTAACTTCCTATTATGTCACTTCTCACAAAGTGTCGATTTACCACACAACAACTAACCAGCCAGCACCATCCACGCTCAAGCCTAGCCACGCTCGCCACGCTGAAGCGCGCACTCTATAACGCCTCTTCCCTGCCGAGTCGCCGAGGCGCTTGAGCGCGTAAACAGCTGCAATTGTGTCTACACTCAGATGACTTCGTTGCTACAACGCTTAGGGTATCTGCCAGGGGTGTCGATTTTTTAAAACATTGGGGGGCCGAAGTGCCAACGCACTAGACCCCCTCCCCCAAAAAACTCATCGGATTTCGCCCATTATATTTTCAAATATCAGAAATTCTTATTTTTTATTCCAGGATGTGTATGTTCATATTTTTTTTCAGCATCCTCACCAACGGGGAAAATCGTCCCATAACTGATCAAGTCGCATAATTAAAAAAGCAGTGCACAGTGCATGTCAGCATAACAGCTCTGAGTAATAGCATGCGACTGCAGCGTCATACAGTGGGCTCAAATCTATCGTCATCGTCATCATCATCGTCATCGTCAGTCGTCATCGTCAGTCGTCATCGTCAGTCGTCATCGTCAGTCGTCATCGTCAGTGTATCGTAGTCGTATCGTAGTCGTCATCGTAGGTATGTAGTGTATCGTGTCGTCATCGTCGTCGTCATCGTCGTCGTATGTGTCGTATCGTAGTGTATCGTTTTTTATTGTTTGGTGTGGTATGTAGTCGTATGTAGGTAGAGAAGTGTGTATCGTGTCGTCATGTCGTCGTATGTCGTCGTATGTGTGTATGTGTCGTCATCGTGTGTATGTCAGTCGTCATCGTAGTCGTATGGGTTGGGTATGGTATGTGTCGTATGTGTCGTATCGTAGTCGTATGTAGTCGTATGTGTCGTATCGTGTCGTATCGTGTCGTCATCGTAGTCGTATCGTAGTCGTCATCGTCATGTATGTCGTCGTCATCGTCATCGTCATCGTCATCGTCATCGTCATCGTCATCGTCATCGTCATCGTCATCGTCATCGTCATCGTCATCGTCATCGTCATCGTATCGTGTTGTGTGTATCGTATGTATGTGTCGTATCGTAGTCGTATGTTCGTATGTGTGTATGTGTGTATCGTGTGTTGTAGTGTTGTCGTCATCGTCAGTCGTCATCGTCAGTCGTCATCGTCAGTCGTCATCGTCAGTCGTCATCGTCAGTCGTCATCGTCAGTCGTCATCGTCAGTCGTCATCGTCAGTCGTCATCGTCAGTCGTCATCGTCAGTCGTCATCGTCAGTCGTCATCGTCAGTCGTCATCGTCAGTCGTCATCGTCAGTCGTCATCGTCAGTCGTCATCGTCAGTCGTCATCGTAGTCGTCATCGTATGTCGTATCGTCAGTCGTCATCGTCATCGTCATCGTCAGTCGTCATGTGTCGTCATCGTAGTTCGTAGTGTCGTCGTATGTCGTCGTCAGTCTCGTCAGTCGTCGTCGTCTCGTCAGTCGTATCGTCAGTCGTCATCGTCGTCGTCATCGTCATCGTCATCGTCATCGTCATCGTCATCGTCATCGTCAGTCGTCATCGTATCGTTTCATCGTCATCGTCATCGTCATCGTCATCGTCATCGTCGCCCTCCTCCTCTCACTCCACACACCAACAAGCACACACCGGCTTAAATAAAAATACTTCAGCGATTAGATGCCGGCTAAAACACATGATGGAGTATCTACCTTGTGATGGAGTACAACCTTGATGGAGTATCGGAACACCTTGATGGAGACCTGAACGGTGGTGACGATGGGTGAAAGTATTCCCTTGTTGCTTAACATTATGGAGGGGCGAAGCCAAAGTTGTGATGGGGCGAGTTCAAGATCGGGGAATGAATACAGCTGCTACAGAAACAGAGACATCGCAAACAATGTCCTCTGATTAATCACGTGCGTTTGTGTCAGTGATAAAATATTCGTGAAATAGGGAGGGAATATCACGTACTGAATACTCAATCGACATCCTTCTCCAAGAAGTATCGACATCCCGCTCCTTAATGCATGCTTATGACGTCTTCGCGTCTCCTTTGTGACATTATCTCGTTTATATGTAGCATGTGTATGTTCTCGATAAGAAATGGTGATATACGAACATTTCGCAGTGCAATTTCAATTAAAAGGATTACCTATAATGTGATCTGGCATACAATACCAGTGCATAACATAGTTATTATTCTCTCTATCCAGTATATAGCTCTTAAATTATGCACATCAAAACAAATGATAAATGTGCAGTCACAAATAGCTCAACCATTAGCTCAACTTTGAGTCTGAGACATCAAAAACATTTTAAATAACACTAATTCCATAGCAAATTTCAACATCCTACCGTGCTCGTTTCGACATCTCACACATAACGAAAAACCACTATTTTAAACCTGATTGGTGTAGTCATCGTGATCGCCGAGTCTAGTCAGTCACCACATACGACACCAAGCAAACTAAAATGCACACCGGATTACAGGCATTAATCAGCGCAATCGTTCTATTTGCTTTTTTAACAACAGTCTGAAGACTCCGTCCGTATCCAATGGCGCGGTCAAGACCAAGAATAAGACACACTAGGTCCATGCCTCTCCATTCACAGCCAAGGAGACCGAAAAGGTCATCCAAAAAAATTCCCAGAAGGGCCATCCGATGGTTTGAAAATGGATATGTCAGCTGGAGTGCATTCTTTGCTACAGTCGGAAATAAATATTTGCAAAATTTTGGAAAGTGGGAATAATGGCAGAAATCAAAACAATTTTCAAATCGGCGGAATTGGTATGGACCCCACCCCCGTAGTTCTTTTTGTCGACCAATTCGCTTTTTGGGGGCCCAGCCATATGTTAAGGCATATGGCTGGGGCCTGGGCACTGCCGCTTTTTGCGAAACTCAGTAAACTTTGGAGGGCCCGGCATTTTTTCGGCCTCCCATTGTGCTCTTATGGCTCCGTTGTATTTAATTGAGGCGTTTATTTTTCGCACATGTGTTGAAACCACAGCACAACCTTGGCTCCTCCGGTATAATTAATCGGGATCTCGGCGCGACATTGTTCGGCCCAGGTGTGTAGTTTCGGAGGGCCCGGAGCAGTTTTCTAGGTTCGACGCAAATTTTCGTGACTTCTGAATTATTTCAAGTCCGAGTCTCGGCCTGATTTTTCGAGCACCAGACGCTATATATTTGTGTCTCACCGCGATTTTTCCAGCTCCGGTACGCCATTATTTCGGGACCATACGCAAATTTTGAAGACATCTGGGGGTAAGTTTGGAGCTCTGGAAAGATGTTCCTGACTCAGACATACACTTTTTTTCGGAATCTCTCCTATTTTAGAAGGCATCGGCTTACTTTTTATGCAGTTCAGGTGTGGTTTTTGGGGCCATGCTGTGTTTGCAAAAGGGAATTTGTGATGCCCCGACCCAATTTTTTTGGTACTACCACCGAAAGTCTGGGTTCAGTACGTGATATTTGTGGATATCGTCGCGAGTTCTCGGGGCGTGTTGTAGTTAGCTGCGCCCTAGCGCGATTTTGATGAACCCCAGTGCAAATTTTCGTGGGCCTGGTGTAAGTCTGAAGGCGCTTGGTGTATTCCCTTACAGCCCGCTAAGCGAATTATGGCGCCCAGACGCGAATGTATCGGGCTCAACGCGATTTTTTCGGGAACTGGAGCGATTCTTGGGAGCCTACCCGTTTAGTATGTGGTGGATGGGGTGGTATTTTTCCATTTGGTACGCCACTGCGGCTGCTCGACGTGTTTTTTTTTCTTCGCAGATGGCACCATGGAGAGTAGAAAGGCTCGTTGGATAATTTTATTTCGGGACATATTCTGAATTGTCCGGTACTCGGATCAATTCGATAGTCCCCTTGTGATTTTTGGGGTCAAAGCCTATTCTTGTAAGCCCCCTGCAGAATATTTTTGGTCCCTAGTACGATCCTTCGGGCTCTTGGTGCGTTGGTTTTTTTATGCCCCCAACATTATTATTTTCGGGGATCGACGCCTTCTTGATTTGTGGATCGTTCACGCAAGTTTTGTGTCCGCAGGGTGACATTCTGGGGAGATATTGCCTCTTGGGAAGCCAGCTACGACTTGTGGGGCTCCGGCGCGGTGTTTTGGCCCCCAGTGAGATTTTTAAAGGAAGCGGCGAGAATTTGTCTTAGTCTAAGTGCGATTTTTGGCCCTTTGGTCACTTATGTCCCTTGCGCGAGTTTTAGTGACTACGACACTTTTTGGGGGCTCAACACGTTTTGTGGCTTTTGGAGCCATTGTTGAGATCCCAGAGTGAATTTTCGTGTCCGGTCTGTTTTATTTTCACCGACTTAAGTTTTTGGTGACCCCAACGAGACTTAAAGACCAGGTGCGACCTGTCATGCCTCTAGAGTAATTTACAGGGGCCCGGGCGATAATTATTGTTATCCCAGGCTCAGCGTGATTTTCAGGGGGTCCCGGCCCTACCGTTTGTGGCCCAGTTGTGACTTTCTTGAACCCGGGCGAGAATTATTGCTATCCCAGGCTCAGCGTGATTTTCCGGGGTCCCGGTCCTACCTTTCGTGGCCCAGTTGTGATTTTCTGGAACCCGGCACGAGTTTTTTTTGGGGCCACAGCGTGATTTTCAGGGGCCCAGATGGAAGCTTTTGAGGTTCCAGCGTTATTATCAGAGGCCCCTGCGCGACTTTTGGGGACACCCAATCTGATTTTTCTGAGAAAAAGCGGGATTTTTAGGCAGCATGTCGCAATTTTTTTTCCTGAGCTCTTATATCCGGCTCAGATAGTTAACATGTCAAGTGAAACGGGGGCGGCCTTTAGGAGCAACAACTTTTAAACTTTTTGCAAATGCTATATATTGGTGGACCGATATAGTGTGTACACCTTTTTATGTGCAAGTTTGAACAAACTGCACTTATTTCAGTATTAAGCGCATCCAATTTCGGCGTTTCAGTGCGTTGCATCCGAACATGACACAATACAGAGGGATTTTGCCAAGGAACGTGCATTTCAAAAATAGTGCGGTCAATTTGGGCATAGTGCATTAAGTGAAGTGAGCATGGTATTCGGCATGCAAGCTCGTTTCAGCACGTCAGCAACTAATTTCGTCTGTGTGCAACCAAATTCGGCGTACAAATGACGGTTCAAAAATGAAAAGTTTGGTCAATATAACAATTCTGCGTATGCGCATTACCTCCGATGCTAATTGGCTTTTTACGATAACTACTTATTTCTACATGTTCTGATTGGTCAACTTGAACCGAACGCTACTCCCTAGAGTGGGTTTTTAACCCTCTCCCACCCTCGTTTTATATATGGAAGTGATGTCTTATAAGGAAGCACCCCACTGGCCGGTATCGCATTATGTACAAAAGACATCCAGATTTGGTATCTTATTGGACAATATGTATTTATTTTCTATGTGACAGAAATGACTTATCTGGCTACGTTGAAATCTTGTCCACTTTAAACTTGTGCATGTGCAGAAATATCCGGAAATGCGAATGACATGTATTTGAAAATGTTATTAATTTCGCATGAACATCTTACGACGCTGAGTACAAAAGAAAAAAGTGCCCGCAATGAAGGGCACATACCGTACACCTACACGCCAGGGCACAGGGTGTATATCAGTCACCTAGTCTGTGGGTGACAGCAGGGCCGGTCCGAGGCATCGAAATCGGGTAAGGCAGTCACCACTGCAACCCTAACCTCTAAAAAAATCGTCGGATTTCGACCACTCTATTTTCGGTTCCCAAAAATCGGAACTTGTTTGGTACCTATACTTTTCATACAAAAATATCCATGCAATTGTGCTTTAAGGTATTTTTTGGACTCTTAGGTTGTTATCAATACACTCTTAATAAAAGTGAGGAAGCTAGTGTGACCACTAATTTCCTCTGTAAATGCTTACTTTTCAGCTGGCAAGCAAAATAACACAAAGAAAGTGGCTTTGAGTTAGGTAACATGGCGTAAAAATAAGGTGTAAAATAAAATGTAATTTGCCCATTTCATAGTCTAGCCTATAACATTAATGAAAAAAAGAATATAATTTCCCACAAAATAATTGGAAGATTGTTTTGTTTTGTTTTTCAAAATTGACAACATAAAATTCCAATCCAGCAGATCACTTTTTAATGGAAAAATTAAAACCTTCCAAATGACTCCTTTGTTTGCTTTCTGGAGGTAACAGGACATGTCTAAAATATGTCCTGTGAATACCTTAATGCACAATAATAAGATGTCTTGCATGAATTATCATCAGCGCCTCCTAAAATGGGCATATGGCTACATTTGTCCATTCTACAGAAGCACCTGTATTAATTTCCTCTTTTATCGGAGAGAGGAAATTAATACAGGTGGAGAGAAGAAATTAATAATTTCTTCTTAATTTCCTCTCTCATCGGAGAGAGGAAATTAAGACTCCAAATCAATTTTTCGCCTGACAAAAACTGCATTTGCTAGACCTGGAAATGCATTGGTGCATACACTAAGGATCCAAGTTTATAATATGATACAAATTTAAGTTTGTTCAGGGTTTAGAGTCCCTAAAAAATATCATGGAGCATTGCAATTGGAGAAAAAAAAAACACCAACAAAATGTCCACATGTGTCAACCAATTATTCAATTTAGTCACAGCTGGTCACATTTAGAGATTGCTAACATCTTCCACTCTCCCAACAAAACTTCTTTGGCACTTGCAGGGCTGGAGATCTCTCACAAAATCAGGGGATCGAAGTTCATATTTGCAAGGCATATTTTCACAATGCACATGGAAAATGACACTAAGATTACCAGGACACCAAACCAGGGGGTCCAGAGCACATACCAACTTCATTCATGGGCACTTGGTTACCAACTATGAGGAGCATGAGCAATATTATAAGCCCGAAGATCAGACCAAACATTTGGTCAGACTAAGCCTGGTTTTCAATTGGGAACAATTCAACATACCAGTACAAATCGGATGCATTGGAAGATCCAGATCTGGTTTTGAGTTGCTTAGCGGTGCCAAGCAAAACTGATTCTCAGATTTATTTTAATATTTTGCACAAGTTTCTAACCCCTTGGATTTGACATCAAATGTTTCTAGTTTTCCATACATTGTGTACCATGGACCAATTTTGCTGCAAAGCAGGCTGCTAGGGGGGATAGCTAAGGACCACATCAAAGCCCAGTCTTAACCCACCGTTCCAGAACGCTTTTAGTCGAGCAGAATTTCTCACCTCTCCTACCCATCTATGCAGGTAGGAAACTTGTACCAACCCCACAGTGTCGCAAAATTCCTTAATTTTATGAATCAATGGGAACTTTTTGTGTGAAGCATGTTCCGCATGTTCCGATGTAGCCTTAAAGTCAGCCTGCAAGCAATTTCCTCTGACGGTGCTATGCGCTCCGCAGAAACATTTTAGTTCTGCTTGCGAAGGCTGCTTTTTTCTTTTTTCCTTTTTATACCCTACGCTTCGTACGAAACGAAAGCGCATTATACGGCGACATTTTGATTAAGGCTGGCCTCGCTCATACGTATTTCAGATTAAGGATGGAGCTGTTCCAAATTGAATGTGTAATCTTAACTTACATTTTCACGATAATTGCGAATCACCAATGAACGTTTTATGTCAACTTTTTACTTTCTTATTTTCCAATGGATAAGAGCATCGCTATGTACGAACATAACATCAGAAAGATCTTTCAGCTCTACGGAGGTGAGGCACTGCCTTAAGTGCCTGGGTGACAGTCACTTAGTCGATGTTTTCATGGGCTGCGCAGGCCGGCAGGAAGTACCCAGAAAGATGAGCAATGATGATTGTCCATCTTTCCCCTTCGGTCGGGATCCTGTGCCACCCCTCGTACGTCCTTCGCCACGTGGCATGACAACGTCCAGCCAAGCGGTGACCTCGTGGTTGCAGCGTGCGCGGCTCGAAACAAATATTACTGGCTTCTGATTGGCTGAGTGCGTTACCATGCTGAGACGCGAGGCTTTGCAGCTACCCGCTGGTCAGTGTCGCATTGTGTATTTGATATACAATTGCACACACAAAACGTCAGACATTGCCCCTTTCAGTGGCGTCGCCACGAAATTCTTCCAGGGGGGGGGCGAGATCGAAAGGGGGCCTCCTACTCCCCGAAAAGGGCCCTCCATTGTGTAAGGGCCTCCTATTGTTTTTGGGCCCTTAGTATGGTTCGGGAATGGGAAACTGAGGGCTGGAGGGCCTCCTTTTCGTCCTGGAGGGCCTCTTTTCGTCCTAGAGGGCATCCTTTTCGTCCTGGAGGGCCTCCTTTCCATCCTGGGGCCTCCTTTTCGTCCTGGGGGCCTCCTTTTCGTCCTGGGGGCCTCCTTTTCGTCCTGGGGGCCTCCTTTTCGTCCTGGGGGCCTCCTCAGATTTGAGGGGGGCGGCGCCCCCCCTCCCAAGTCTCACGGAAAGGGGGGCAATTGCCCCCTCTGCCCACCGGTGGCGACGCCCCTGGCCCCTTTTTTGGACAATGGGTACATATTTAACCAAATGTGACAAAAAGTAGCATATCGGAATGCTTTCGGCGTCGAACTTGCTTCCACTCTGCCGAAATTCATCGCTGTATCACTGAATTATCCACACATGCCGAAATATTCACCGCAAATCTGAATTCGAATACAATTCTGCCAAAATCGGTTGCACTAGTACCAAAATGAATGTTGCTGGTTCGAAGGTGGAGCTGTGATTTGTAAATTGGATGCGCTATGGCGAACTGTCAAAAATGGATGGTCTTATTGCTGAAATTGATGCATAGGCGGCGAAATTGGGCGCAAAAAGGGGTAATGGCAGCCTAGCACCCCATGCATGTGGCTACACGCAGACTATATTTACTGCACTACAGTTGCTACAGCACGCTACAAGGAAATATGAACATACGAAATATGCACATACGCTACATGCGAATATGCACACAATTTATAGTCAGCCAATAATATACGCCCCCGTAGTGGCGTGCCGAAGGGCAACTAAGGGGGCCATACCACCCCCCCCCTCCCCCAGGTTGTGAAGCCCCAAAGAATCCGGCCGTGTCAGGTGACTTATTAAGGCAATGCCAAAAGAAAAACCTTCGAACAGGATGGGGGAGTTACGGTTGAAATCCGGTGACTCACAAACGATGGCGGAAGATTGGGCGCCCTCCACAGGACAATTAAGCTGGTTACTAAATATTTTATTTAAAAAATAAGTGCCAATAAAAACGCGGTCGAAATCCGGGTACTTATAAAAAATTGGGTAGGTAAGGTGGCCCCCTCCAAACCCATTAGCCCCCTCAAACCTAGCGCAAATCTTAGGTACGCCACTGGCCCCCGAATAACGCCTGGGTGCCTAGTACTTTGGCAGGTACTAAAAACATCTTCAAAAACAGATTGCGCCGTAAAACGAAACAGTTGCGTCGGGGTCTCCCTATGTATTGTGACAATTCGTGGGCGATAGCCTTACCTCGGCCATGTTAAACCATATGAACTTTTTATCGCGTGATAGCGTTTTTCAGCCCCCCCCCCCAACCGTCACTTCCATCATAGCTACTAAATTGCGGATTGGACGCGCTTCTAATAAACGTACTGAATTATGAGTGGGTGTGCTCGCATGGCTAGGAAAAACAAATGGACTGGGTATGTTAAGAAGCAAAGCTTATCATGATTAATTGATCAAAATAATCCACACACATTCGTAATAGTGTCGGAAGTTGTCACCATACCAGCGGACACTTTCTCCGTCAAATATCTGTCACCTACGCCCGTGAGCGAATAGCAGGCTTTTTCGCCTGATTATTACGGTGGCAGACAATTCGTTCCTTACTCTTCGGCCTTCGCGCGTGCCGACACCATGATGGCCACATGACGTCATGCTAGCGAGTTGAGAGTACCGCATCAAGTCTTGCCACATCAATACCGGAATATTTAATCGAGCGCAACAGAATAGGCTTGTATTGAGGGGATACACTTCTGGTGGTAGTGCAGTACATGTGAATATTGGTAACCAGAACCGCCCATTCGTGGCATTCGGCAAGTTTACTTAGATGATCATTTGGGTATGACGGTGCGCCAGTTACATTGGTCAGCCAGCGTTTATCCATGCGACTCCCAACCTACTTTGCCAGAGCAATTCTTCCCAGATATCTGAGCTCACCGATCTATTCATACCATACGCACTTGGTTTCATTAAAATGTATTTCGCACCGATACAGGTAATTACAAGCAATACGCGTGCTTTGTCGACCGCATGGACTTCCGGCCCACCCAGTCTGCGGACACTTCAACATCTGCCAGCGTGGACATCCACGGGCGCGGAGGAATCTGCCGCACTTTGTCGGGAAGGGCGGGGACCACCACGCTATGTTGGCTCGCCACCATGCTTTTTCAGACTTCAATGCGGAACCCTATCAAGCACGCCAGGTTTTGAACATTCCCAGCCAACGCCTGTGCTAGTGGCTCCCACCAGACAAACGAAACTTCCCCGAACCCATGAGTTCGCACTGAATGTGGACACACGTAGCCTCGAATATCGGTATAAAAGATGCAAATAGCACAGAGCAAACGGCATCACCATCCACACGGGGACCCGCGAGCAGCTTTCCCCAAAGGGCTCGAACCGAGTGCGATGCAACCGGATCAAAACCCATGAAATGGCAAGGCTGGGCCCTACACCGCACATTCCTCATACGCAATACAAGGCCAGTGCAAGCACGCAACAATACGAATAGAAAACGCCTCCAACGCACAAATGAGCTTGACGAAGCATGGTCAGACATGGCCGGAAACGAACACAAACACAGCTGCCCAAAAGCGGATCGACTGTTTGTACCGAACAGTGTCGAGCCGTGCGGCGCGCGGGCGAAAATTGCGACACGGCCGTCGCCGCATGGCTGGAGACGGCGCTGGCAAGCCGCCGAGTGGCCAACAAGCCTTAGATAGACACGTACAGCCCGGCCGCCACTCAGCAGACACCGACGCTCCTTATCGAGCTTTGGCTATACTCGGCACACCACTGGAAAAGCTGCAGCCGCGCCTGAGCAGACCACTGGTCGCCCCACTGGACCCTGAGTAGCACCAGCCGAGACGTGGGCATCCGAAGCGCTCCGCTGAGGCGCGATTCGGCACAACACCAGTGTAGGATTCAGGAAACGATACTCGATGAGATCTCAGAAATTGCATGAATACTCGATAGGATAGCACAGCCCTGTCCAAAACTTAGAAACTAGGGAGATGTCTCAATTGGAAAGGCGAATACTCCCCACAGCTTACTCCTCGCGAATTGAAATGTCATTAGAGTTCCGAAATCCACGCCTACTTAGGGTGCTGCCAACACGTAGCCCACAGCCATAGTCTCACATCAGCAGCCGGCAATACAACTTCCAGAATAAAAGTGCCACGTGAACTAACGCAAAGGTGTCACGCCAACTAATGCGAAAGTACCACGCAAACTAGTGCGAAAGTGCCACGCCAGCTCATACAAAGGTGCCATGCCAAGAGATCGAACGTGTGAGGGTGAATCGGAAACAGCGCATATTTCATTAGAAATGAAACTACTGCTTTGATATTTTTATCGAGGCGCTTTGTCACCATTTAGAGTTCAGGTAGGATCGCATCCCAATCCAAATAGGTCGTTTCCAAATAATGTGGAGTGGGGGGAATTAGCCAGGGGGAAAGGTAGAATGATCGGAGAATGTGGAATGGAATAGAATAGGGAGAGTATCACTATGGTGGAATTAGGATGATATATAAACAGCCATCGAGGGGAATGGGGTGGAATGGGTGCAGAAAGGGCGTCCAATACGTTGTCAAACAAGCTTGAACAAATATAGTCCAGCCATATTTATTGAAGCTATATAGCTGAAGATCAAGTCCATAATATTATGGCACGTACACAATCCAAAACTTCCCTATATACGAGCAATACAAAGCTTTCCAATTAACTTGTAAACATGTGCCTAGGCCAGGGCGGATCCAGGATTTTGATTGGATGAGCACCGTCTGGAATGGAGTCACCGATCGACCATTTTCCAACGCGGAGGAGGGTGCACCTCAGCATGACGCAGGAGCGCATTCGGCTACCAATCTTGGCAAAGAGGATGCACTCGTGCCCTGGAGGGACGCCTTTTTCCAGTCAGGGGGCGCCACACCCCTATGGGAGGGGACATTCGCCCCAATGATCCGTTCCTGATCTAGGTTATGCAAAAACCTGCCGGACAAATCATGGCGGATTGCAAACATTATGCAGAAACTTGACCGGTCTTACGTATAATACCCTCGCCCGACTAATTCACTGAGACGAAAAACAAACACGGAGAAAACGCAGCCTTGGCGGCGTGGAAGAAATCGTCAAATGGCCGAGGCACCCTGGGATCACATATGTTAACGCAACATAAACAACAATAAAGACCCGCGGGCCAACTCAATCGTGAGTGGCGGCAGCTCGCCAGCACGCGCTACTGCGGCCGCCCGTCTCCGGTGGTGGAGCGGTTCCGCGGCTATAGTGTGGCAGACACCGCAACGGCTGGCAAACACATCAGGTGAGACCTGGTGTCCAGCGGCGGGACACTGCGACAAGGTCCCACACCGTCAGATATGTACCGACCAGTGGCTGAGCGTAGCAGCCGGACAAACAACACGCGCATCGTGTCAGCAGCACAGAGAAAAATAACGCCGCCCAACACTGCAGTGGCCACATTCCAATAATGTTCCGTCTGCCCGATCGGCTAATACGCACACCAGTTCAATGCAGCCATCCTATCAAAGCATTCGGTCCATGTATATAAAAATGTTGATGCAAAAGATGGCTCATCAAATGGAGCACGCAGCGGCGAAGGTCATGGAAACCAAACAAAACAAAGAATGTATCACAGAACAAAGACAGCGACGAGTATTGCAGTGGCGCTCACAGACTCCAGTCGCGACTCGCGTGCAGACGATGGAAGGGCCAACAGGCAGCATGGCTGCACCAGTCGGTTCTGTCACACACGTACACACATCCAGCCTGGCTATCACTGCCACACACAACACTCATACACTAGCCAGTCCTGCCACACGCACACATCCAGTCGGGCTGTCACACCAGCCAGCACACATCTACACCCGCCAGTACGGGGCAGCGCCTCCTCACCAGGCGTCCATATAGCCGCCACCACATTCGCACTCGCAGACGGATCACCTCCTCTCACACACAGACGGATCGCCTCTTCTCACACACAGACGGATCACCTCTTCTCACACACAGACGGATCACCTCCTCTCACACACAGACGGATCGCCTCCTCTCACACACAGACGGATCACCTCCTCTCACACACAGACGGATCACCTCCTCTCACACACAGACGGATCACCTCCTCTCACACACAGACGAGTCACGGCGGGCCACGCGCTCGGCGGCTGACCCCGGCCACAGTACACTGGACAGCCGCGGCCGACACGGCCCGTGCCACGTGACACGGCAGCGCCACGTGACACGGGCCGACTGCGGCCGCAGCTACACGTAGTTGTCGAGGTGCATGGCCGACTGCGGCCGCAGCTACACGTAGTTGTCGAGGTGCATGTGGAAGTCGATCAGACACGACTGCAGGTGGTGCAGGCCGGGCCGCTCCGCCGGCTCCGTCGCCCAGCAGTAGGCCATCATGGCGAACCTGGCGCAGAGACACAGCACGGCTATCATGGCGAACTTGGCGCAGACACGGGTACGTCACTACAGCGCCACACAGCACGGCGAACCTGGCGCAGACACGGGCACGACACTACCGCACTATACAGCACGGTCATCATGGCGAACCTGGCGCAGACACGGGCACGTCACTACAACGACACACAGCACGGTCATCATGGCGAACCTGGCGCAGACACGGGTACGCCACTGCAGCGCCACACAGCACGGCCATCATGGTGAACCTGGCGGAGACACGGGCACGTCACTACAGCGCCACACAGCACGGCGAACCTTGCGCAGACACGGGCACGCCACTACAGCGCCACACAGCACGGCCATCATGGCGAACCTGGCGCAGACACGGGCACGTCACTACAGCGCCACACAGCACGGCGAACCTGGCGCAGACACGGGCACGCCACTACCGCGCCACACAGCACGGCGAACCTGGCGCAGACACGGGCACGCCACTACAGCGCCACACAGCACGGCCATCATGGCGAACCTGGCGCAGACACGGGCACGTCACTACAGCGCCACACAGCACGGCGAACCTGGCGCAGACACGGGCACGTCACTACAGCGCCACACAGCACGGCGAACCTGGCGCAGACACGGGCACGTCACTACAGCGCCACACAGCACGGCGAACCTGGCGCAGACACGGGCACGTCACTACCGCACCACACAGCCCGGCCACCATGGCGAACCTGGCGCAGACACGGGCACGTCACTACAGCGCCACACAGCACGGCGAACCTGGCGCAGGCACGGGCACGTCACTACCGCACCACACAGCCCGGCCATCAGGGGAGGGGAGCAGCCGGCACGGCCTACACAGCACTACCCTCGTGTGAGGGGCGGCCAACACAACACCGCCAAAAGATAATTGGTTATTGGGGTTTAGCGGTGCACCGATTGCGTCGGTCATGTAGCGCCCGTACCATCAATTAAACAGTGAAATACAAACAACAGTCGGTCAGAATGACATACACGAGGTCAAGTTCATGTGCGATACCATGCCATGCTACTAATCTTAATTTGCCGATTGTAAGAGTTAATTAGTAGCATATATTAGAAGAAAAAAAAACTTGATTTCTGATAGTAAGCGGAAAAGCTGTCCCGATTGGACAATGGGAGACTTGTTGAACAATGCTTCCCTAAGGGAGAGAGAGAGAGAGAAGCACGCCCAAAGTGGCGCCTTCACTCATTGTTAAGTTGGCGACAGGAAATCAATACATGCCGCAATAGTTATTTGGGCTTAGGGGTGCTTCGACTGCTTCGGTCATACAGTATACATGCCGCAATGACAGTGCGTCGTTGCACCTTGGGCATATCGGACTGTCACTGCCGGTCAGAAGGTAACAGTGTGTGCAATGGGTGTGACAAATTCGCAAGCGGTACAGTGCAGGCTCGTTCCGTTTATTTCATGTGATGACGAAGACTTCACCAAGAGAGGGTTTGATTTTTCTCAGTTTGTTGCCTATCATGACGTTCCAATGGGCCTGCCACTTCTTCAAGAGCAGGTCCTTAATTTGTTGGATGGAAGTCAGAGGCAGGGAGGGGGAGAATTCGTATGTAAAGAGCCTGAGCAGCACGCTTTTCTGCAGCACCGACAGCTTCGTTGCCACAAATTCCAATATAGCTCGGAATCCAGAAGAAAACTACTTCCTTGCCACTAACGGTCAAGGGGGAAAATCCTTCCAGGATTTCCTGTAATATTGTGTTCAGTGGGTAAAACCCTCCCAGCGCGAGCAGGCAGCTGAGCGGGTCGCTAAATAACACATGTCGTTCACCATCGGTTGTTTCAATAAAACTCAGTGCTTTGTTTATGGCGACAAGTTCCGACTTGTAGACAGATGCGTAGGCTAGAAGAGAGAAGTTTGTAATCAAAGTGCCAATCACCAAGGTACTTCCAACACAACGCCAGCGTCGGTATTCGGGCCATCCGTGTACGTCGGGGTATAGTTTTGATATTATGAAATACGTCCTAGTGCTCGTAGTCTCAACTCTTGCGGAACGGCGTCGCCTTTCCTGACACGTGACAACGATACGTCGATATTTGGCGACCACAATTTCCAGGGAGTACTTTTCAATGCGGTCACACACATTACCCCGCGTAATCTGATGCATTCCTGGAATAACGCGCGAATTCTGATTCAAAAGGGCAAGGCACTTCCGTGTTGCCTTCCTCTAAACAGATTCTGAACACGCCGCGAAAATACTGACCGATATGTTGGACGTTGTGGGAACTGCCGTAGTATGCACGCATAACGCATCCATGTAGTTCACGACGCAAGCAAGGGATGGTTCGTTTGCATCTGCTAGAAAACTGGCAATCGAGGAGGTGCGAAAAGCGCCAGTAGCAATCAGTGTCCTAGAATTACTTCACCATTAACTGTGTGGATGGAGAAAGAAGTTGCTTGGGAATAGTGAAAGATTGGAAGAAAATAAAGGATCGATTAAAAAAGCGGAATGCCTTTCACTTCGTCACATGCATTTTACATTTTTAGCAGTCGTGTGTATAATTACTGCCCACACATGTAGCAAAATGGTAAAAACCTAAGACAAGGATGAAATAGCACAATTCCATTAACGGTGAATTTCCAGGCCACATGGTCAATTATTTTACACTGGTAGCAATGTACAACGAGGTGTCATGAATTGTGTCTAGTGTTCGTTTAGCTGTACTACAATAACCGTCATACACAAAAGACGCATAGTCCAATTTCGACAGCATCATAGATCCATACAGAAGCAACGTACGCCTACCAGCACCATACGATGTTCGTGCCACGCACTTAAGGATGTTCGGCGTTTTAAAACATTCGTCGCGGAGTATCTTAAACTGGTCTCTGTACGTCAAGCGACTATCAAATATAACACCAAGAAACCTGGCCGTCGGTTTTGTTGGAATTGTCGAATTGTACACGCGGATTTCCATGTTTGGACATCTAGTTAGCTAGTGATTTTGGCTTTAGGGCGTTGACCATGTTGATCATATAGGATATGTTTGGACATCGTTGATGCCTGCAGAAATTCATGGCTACCGTCTTACTTTGTGAGAACCGGAAACCATTCCTATTTCCCTATTGCTCCGGACAAACATATGTAGTGGGAGTGTCAACGAGCCGCTGCATAAAGTCGGCCACTGATGGTGGATGTTCGTCATTGGGTGTGCATTTCGCCTTAAGTTTGACGTCAAACGCTATCCAGTTGGCTTTGCGTAGGTTCCACCGCCGAGGTCTCCGCCAAGAGTTGCTCGATTCTGAAAATTATATTCATACGGGCATGTGGTCACTCCCGGGTGGATCAGTGCCCACACACCATTCTAAGCTTTGAACCAAGCGTGGGTTACAGAGGCTTAGGTCGAGAGCTGATGTGCTACCGGAAGGCAGAGTAATATGGGGAGGCGAGTCAGTGTTTAAAAGAAACAAGGAGTCATCTTGGATACAACATTCCAGGTGTCTTCCGCGAGCGTTGACTGAATTGCAATCCCAGGCAGTGTGATGGCAATTAAAATCGCCTACAAGCAGGACTGGACGAAGGAATTCTGCCATTAGTCGGGTCAGTTCTGTACCAGGAGAGGAACTCCAGGCGGTAGGTACAAGGAACATATTGTCATTGAACGATGGAGAACAGCCTCACGTGTCGCAACTGCCTGTAGCGAGGTGAACAATGGGACCTGCTGCACTGGTACGCTGTGATGTACCGCCAACATAGCACCCCCGTGTGCCACGATGTCGATCCCGTCTAAATCTTTCCGGAAGATAGAGTATTAATTTATGGAGTAATGGATACCGGGCGCTAACTTTGTCTCTTGGAGACGAACAAGGCCCACAGATGATGGGAGCGGTCGGGACCGCGCCACAGCACTGCCATCGTGTGCGAGGAGCAGCCGGCACGGCCCACAGGTTCTGGTAGTGGGTTAATACCGCGCCAGACAACATTGGGCGCAGGCGTGGGGAGTGGGATCTGTACCGTCACACACAACAATATCCTCATGCGCGGAGGGAGGTGTCAGTACATTGCCGAACGACGCTGCCCTCGAGAGTGGAGAAAGGGATTACATAATGTCCTCAGGTCCACTGTCCGGCAGCATAGTAAAGGCTGGGATCATTACCGGTCCACTCCCTGCGGCAAAGGAAGAGAGGGGAACGCTAATCTAACCATACATTACCTGAATCTTTCATATATAAGTCATATATGTTTTCAATCAGTCATATACAGGCTAGATTGGAGTCTTCAACATCTGGTTTTTGTTTCACCCAATCGATAACAGAAGCGTTATGTAGGTAAAAAGGATTTACTACTGGAAGATTAACTACAGCATATTGCCTGTGGGGCAGTTGGTGCTGGTCAGGATTGTTGGTGGGCAACACTCACAGCTGGTCGGGACTGCTGGTGGGCAACACTCACAGCTGGTCGGGAATGTTGGTGGGCAACACTTGCAACTGGTCGGGACTGCTGGTGGGCTACACCCACAGTTGGTCGGGACTGCTGGTGGGCAACGCTCACGACTGGTCGGGACTAGTGGCATGGAAACACTCACAGCTGGTCGGGACAGTTTGTCGGCTGAGCCAGTCGGTAGCCCTCGCGCAGATAGGAGGCCATCTCGAACGGGTCGATTTCGGCGTAAGGCTGTTGCGCGAGCGTGGTGAGCTCCCAGAATGTGACGCCGAACGCCCAGACGTCGGCCGCGGCCGAGAAGCGGCGCTGCGTAAGCGCCTCCAGCGCCAGCCAGCCGACCGGCCGGTTCTCGTTGTCGCCCAGACAGTAGTAGTCGGCCGGGAACAGGTCGCCCGACAGCGCCATGTCGCACAGCTTGACGCGCAGCTGGTCGTCCACCCTGGTGACCATAGCACGGCATCGTCACCCCGATGATATCAGAATAGTACAGCATCGTCACTCTGGTGGTTACAGCACAACACAGCACCGTCACTCTGATGATCTCAGAATAACACATCATCACCCTGTTTATCCCAGCAGAACAGCGCAGCACCGTCACTCTAATGATCTCAGAGCAGCACAACCACTCTGGTCACAGCAGCAACTATCACTCACTAACTAACTCCTCACTGACTGATCACAGCTGAACAAATCATTATCACCCTGATGATCTCAGGATAGCACAACACGGTCACTATATTGGCTTCAGAACAGCACAGCATCGCCACTCTGATACTCTCAGAATAACACAGCATCATTGCTCTGTTTATCACAGCAGAACAGCACAGCGCCGTACCGTACTCTAGTGGTGACAAGAGCGGGCAGCTGTGCATGGGATTCGCAGCTCTCCAGGGAATGAAGTCATATGCAGATGACAGCAAAGCAAGGCTCGACGTATGCTACATGTCGGTTCGTCAGCAGGGAGCAGTAGATGTTTTGCGAGAGGAGGACGGAAACGGGCTGAGAGCCGCTGCACCCCCTAAGGCACTAGAAATTCGGCTGCGCTAGCACAGGCGGATTCTGTGCTACTTACGGAAGTCCGGGGAGCGGGGAAAAATACCTGCACCTTGCCAATAAGAGGTAAAAATACGCACGTGCAGTAATTGTAGACTGCCTGTGTGCCTGCTTTTGGTATCCATTGAAGGGTTGCGGATGAAAGGGTTGTGGGAGGTAATGGACCAGTAATGTATTGGGTATTGGCCGGCTGTGGGTCCGTTGGAGGCCGGCTGTGGGTGACCTGTGGATCGGTTTTACGTCTGCTGAGGGGGAGGTGGGGGGCGGTGAGTCGACTGTAGGTTGGATGTGGGCCAGCTGAGGGTGGGCTGTGTGTGTGGGGGGGGGGGGGGGGGCGTAGGTCGGCTGTGGGGCAATTGAGGGTCGGCTGTGGATGGTCTGTGGGTCGGCTGTAGTTCTGCTGAGGGTGGACTGTGGGTAGTATGTGGGTCGGCTGCGGGTAGGCTAAGGGTCAGCCGTGAGTCAGCTGTGGGGGGGGGGTGCAGGTCGGCTGTGGGGGTGGGTGCCGCAGGTCGGCTGCAGATCAGCTGAGGGTCGGCTGTACGTACACACAGTTGCGTGCGGCCACGTCGCGGTGCACCAGCGAGTGGTGGTGGAGGTGGCCGAGAGCGTTCAGCACCTGGACGGCCATGTGGACCAGCTCCTGAGTGAGCAGTGTACGGCACCAGCTGTCGGTGCCTGACCGACACTGCAGCAGAAACCTGAGGGGCAGTCGCAGGGTCAGTGCCACAACGGGTCACGTGACAGCCAAACAGCCACCATGGTACAACAGCCGCCACGGACAGTATACTCTCTTAAATTATTGACTGTCATCTTGAGAGTGGAAGAGAAAGACGCAAGTGGAAAATCGTCAATGGCATTGGGAGGCAGGAGACATGATAATCATCGGATGTTATCGGGATATAACCGATTTGTATCATCGATTTGTTATAGAAATCATCGATGACATAGGGATAACTGTTCCTTTGCTGGACGCCAGCCTCTACTCAATCTGGGATATTTTGGTACACCAGCTGCAGCTGCAGACAGGCTGGACTTGCCCCGCGGCTGTCTGCGGCTGCCGCGTACTGACCGTTTCAGGTTGACGCTGTGGTAGTACATGTAGACGACCCGCGGCCTCCCCGGGTCGGCGTCGTCGGTCACCAGGCCCATGGCCGACAGCAGGTTGGGGTGGGCCAGTGACGTCATGGCGGCCGCCTCCCGCAGCATCACCGACGTCTGGGTGTCGGAGGCCACCTCTGTGGCAGTCGGGGCTACCGTCACATCACCGTCACACCACCACAGCACCACCGTTGGACCACCATAGCATCACCGACGTCTGGGTGTCGGATTTTCACGTTAACAGGCCGATCATTCCCTAGAAGTGCTCCATTTGCCAGGTCGCACCACGTGTTTCGATGCGAGCTGGTCGGTACACCATCTAGCCGTGGGAGTGGACATGGCACGGCGACCTGCTGCGGAGCCTAGCGGCAGCCTGACCACGCCTGAGGTCACCTGTCGTCTGAGCGGCAGCCTAACCATGCCTGAGCTGACCTGTCGTCTGAGCAGCAGCCTGACCTGTCGCCTGAGCAGCAGCCTCACCGCGCCTGAGCTCACCTGTCGCCAGCTTGACGAGCACCGGCAGAGGGTCCTGCTCGTCCTTGATCAGCCTGCCCTTGCAAATTTTGCCGAAGGTGCCCTCCATCAGTGTGGCCTCCAGCTGCAGACAGTCGACGTCCAGGTGCTCCAGCACGGGCGATGGCGGCGGCGCCACGGACGGCGGC
The DNA here is from genome assembly GCA_034440575.1 of Imbricaverruca yamaguchii. NCBI lineage: Eukaryota > Metazoa > Arthropoda > Thecostraca > Neoverrucidae > Imbricaverruca > Imbricaverruca yamaguchii. The sequence continues at coordinate 1,680,157 of JAOTOL010001659.1, forward strand.
TCGGTGGGCGGCCGGGCCGGCACAGAGTCGGCGGGGCTGGCCGTGCGGGCCGGCGCCACCGCCTCCACTGACGAGTAGTGGCTCTGGCCCGTCCTGTCGGGACAGGGCGTCACTCAGCCGACACATCACAACACCACAGCTGGACACTGGTGACGAGTAGTGGCTCTGGCCCGTCCTATCGGGACAGGGCGTCACTCAGCCGACACACCACAGCATCACGGCTGGACACTGGTGACGAGTAGTGGCTCTGGCCCGTCCTATCGGGACAGGGCGTCACTCAGCCGACACACCACAGCATCACGGCTGGACACTGGTGACGAGTAGTGGCTCTGGCCCGTCCTATCGGGACAGGGCGTCACTCAGCCGACACACCACAGCACCACAGCTGGACACTGGTGACGAGTAGTGGTTCTGGCCCGTCCTATCGGGACAGGGCGTCACTCAGCCGACACACCACAGCACCACGGCTGGACACTGGTGACGAGTAGTGGCTCTGGCCCGTCCTGTCGAGACAGGGCGTCACTCAGCCGACACATCACAACACCACAGCTGGACACTGGTGACGAGTAGTGGCTCTGGCCCGTCCTGTCGGGACAGGGCGTCGCTCAGCCGACACACCACAGCACCACAGCTGGACACTGGTGACGAGTAGTGGTTCTGGCCCGTCCTGTCGGGACAGGGCGTCACTCAGCCGACACATCCCTGCACCACAGCTGGACACTGGTGACGAGTAGTGGCGCTCTGGCCCGTCCTATCGGGACAGGGCGTCACTCAGCCGACACATCACAGCACCACAGCTGGACACTGGTGACGAGTAGTGGCGCTCTGGCCCGTCCTGTCGGGACAGGGCGTCACTCAGCCGACACACCACAGCACCACAGCTGGACACTGGTGACGAGTAGTGGTTCTGGCCCGTCCTATCGGGACAGGGCGTCGCTCAGCCGACACACCACAGCACCACAGCTGGACACTGGTGACGAGTAGTGGTTCTGGCCCGTCCTATCGGGACAGGGCGTCACTCAGCCGACACACCACAGCACCACAGCTGGACACTGGTGACGAGTAGTGGCTCTGGCCCGTCCTGTCGGGACAGGGCGTCACTCAGCCGACACATCACAACACCACAGCTGGACACTGGTGACGAGTAGTGGCTCTGGCCCGTCCTGTCGGGACAGGGCGTCACTCAGCCGACACACCACAGCACCACAGCTGGACACTGGTGACGAGTAGTGGTTCTGGCCCGTCCTGTCGGGACAGGGCGTCGCTCAGCCGACACATCCCTGCACCACAGCTGGACACTGGTGACGAGTAGTGGCGCTCTGGCCCGTCCTATCGGGACAGGGCGTCACTCAGCCGACACATCACAGCACCACAGCTGGACACTGGTGACGAGTAGTGGCGCTCTGGCCCGTCCTGTCGGGACAGGGCGTCACTCAGCCGACACACCACAGCACCACAGCTGGACACTGGTGTCGAGTAGTGGCGCTCTGGCCCGTCCTGCGCTCGTAGGAGACGGGATTAGTTCGCAGCAACGTTGAGGACCACCGCTTGCCTGGCGAGGTTCAATTCGGCCAGACCGACCAGCAGAGTCCTTGTCGGCATATCGTCCGAGTTGTGGTGGATGTACTGGTCGGGTTGTAATACATATACCACCCGGGTCCTGAAAGATATACCGACTTGGCTGCGGCGGTTATTTGGGCCGGCTTACGGTGGATATATTGATCGGGCAATTGTGAATATACTGCTTGGGCCGTGATGGAAACATTGACTCGGTTCAGGTGGGTATACTGGCTGGGTTGTCATGCATAATGTCCTGGACTGCAGCGAATTATTGGGGAGCTTTCTGGAAATTTTATCCGGTTGTGGTGGCTGTGTTGGTCGATTTGTCGTGGTAGCGGATTTGTGCTTTAGGGCGCGTCGATTGCGTTTGCCATTTTGCGCACGTTGGTCGAGTTGTGAACGTATTGTCCGTGAACTGTTCATAGTGTAGTAGCAACGTGGTCGGGGCGGCGGGACTCACGGTCGGTGGGCTACCTCCCAGCCGCGGCTGCAGTAGGCGATGCCGACGCCGATGCCGACGGCCACCATCAGCAGAGCGGCCAGCGCTGCCAAACCCACGTAGAAGGTGGCTTCCGAGCCGAACCCCGCCTGCTGAGTCATCACCACTATGTCGGTGTCCAGCGCCGACAGCTCTGCCGCAACAGGGGTACAGCTCTGTCACAGGTCAACACATCATAGACATAGCTGTGTCACAGGTCAACACAGCAGGAGCACAGCTGTCACAGGTCAACATATCAGGGGCACAACTCTGTCACAGGTCAACACATCATAGACACAGCTCTGTCACAGGTCAACACATCATAGGCACAGCTGTCACAGGTCAACATATCAGGGGCACAACTCTGTCACAGGTCAACACATCATAGACACAGCTGTCACAGGTCAACACATCAGGAGCACAGCTGTCACAGGTCAACATATCATGGGCACAACTCTGTCACAGACCAGCATGTCAGGGCAACAGCTCTGTCACGGGTCAATATACCATGGACATAGCTGTCACAGGTCAACACATCATGGGCACAACTCTGTCATAGGTCAACACATCAGGAGCACAGCTGTCAGGTCAACATATCAGGGGCACAACTCTGTCACAGACCAGCATGTCAGGGGAACAGCTCTGTCACGGGTCAATATATCATGGTTCTGTCACAGTCAATATGTCCGGGGCACAGCTCCGTCATAGACCAACATGTCAAGGGAAAATCTGTGTCACAGGTCAACACATCAGGGACACATCTCTGTCACAGGTCAACATAGCAGGGACACAGCTGTGTCGAAGGCCGGCATATCTGGGACACACCTGCCCGCGGGCTGTCAGGCAGACAGCCAGGCCCACGAGGCGGAGGTGCTGGTACCGACACGGCCGTGTGCCGCTACCAGTTGGCACAGCCAACGTGTCGGCGGTGCGGTCACATCCAGCCACGGTCGACCGGCGCGCGCCGCAACTGACCTGTGCAGTGTTTCCTCCGCTGCAGGCAGATGTCGGTCACCTTGCCGGCCACCATGACGTCCAGCTTGATGACGAACTCGGCGGGCGCCGACAGCACGGCGGATGGGTGCGGCGAACACGCCAGCCGCAGACTGAACCGCGCCAGCCGGGCGGGGATACGGCCTGTCCGATGGCCGTGACGTCACACATCAGTCACGTGACAACTGGGCAGGGATACGGCCTGTCCGATGGCCGTGACGCCACACATCAGTCCAGGGCTAAAATATTGGTTTTTGGTTACGTGTGAGATGGCGAAGCGATCATAGCAAGATGTCGAAATTTGACATGCAAGTGTAATATAGAATGCTTTTGATGTCTTTCAGATTAAAATTTGAGTCCATGGTGTAGGTAACTATGACTGAACCTTCATCATTTATTTTGATACTCATAATTTAAGAAGAGCTATATTCTGGATAGGGAGAATGATAACTACGATAAACTGGTATTGTATGCCATATCACATTATGGGTCATCCCTTTACCTGAAATTGCATTGCAAAATGTTCATGTAACACCATTCCTTATCGAGGGCATGCACATGGTATTTATAAACGAGATGCTGTTATAAAGGAGACCCAAATACTTCATATCGAGAAGCAGGATGCTGACACTTCTTGGATAAAGATGTCGATTGAGTGTTTAGAAAGTGGCATATTCCACCATATTTCACGAATAATTTTTCACTGCATCAGTCACACATCAGTCACGTGACAAACCTGGCCGGAACACGATCACCGTCACGGCCATTGCATTTTTGGTGACAATGCCGACAGAATCATTGACTGTATACTACACATTGCCTGGCTCATGCATTTGTACTTTTGGGGCTAATCGCCATCTCTGATATTTCGGGTCCACAAACACTGATGCAAGCTTCACCTGTACGCGGGATATCGAATACCTGCACCGCCCCTCCTGCACGATGGATATCGAATAACTGTGCTGCCTCACCTGCACAGTGGGTGGAGTGATTTCCAAAATTTTTGGTGTTAAAGTCTTAAACTTGCGTTTGGTTCTAAAAGACGATCTGCAAGTTTTAGAGCAATCTGAGGCCGGGAGCCGCCGCGCCTCGGGCTTTCTGAGGCCGAAATGACGTTTTTCTACCAACTTCCGGAACAAACCAAATTTAAGAAATTTAAAAAAATAAAAAAAAAAAAAAAAATTAAAAAAAAAAAATAAAATTTTTTTATCCACCACTGTAAAAAAATTACCCCCCTAAAAAAAAAAAAATACCCCCCAACACAAAGAATAAAAAAGGGGGGGGTGCCGGCCGGGAAAAATAAAATTTTTTTTTTTAGACAGTGCACAGTGTGCTGACTCTTATGCGCACAGCGCTATTTTATTACGATTCCAGGGACTTCTATCGACAGCTACACACGATTGGAGCGTAGCCACAGCCGGCTTTGGCATATTGTGGCCGCCTTTCGCCCCAGCTCCAATGTTGCCTGAAATACCCTGCTAGCATGTTTTCTGGCTGCATGTGTTGTTGCTGCAGATATTTGAACTTAATTAATTTACTTTGGCAGAAACACTGACAATCCCCACCTACTGGGTGGGTACTGGTTGCACGACTACGCATACCGCTCAATTTAGCAGTACTGGCGATGATTGTGTACTCCGACCATCGATTGCCCACCACTGTGCTTTGCTCACCATCACCACCATGATCATGGGTAAGAGTTGCTTTGTAGTTACCCCACTGGCGGCCAATATATGCGCGGCCACGGCCGGGGTGGCGAAGATATTCTCCACCATGACCATGGTTGAACAGAAAATAGGATCTCGAGGGCGTGTGTCGCACGCGGAACCATGCAGTTATGCACCCTGACTTCCTGGTATGCAAAACACTTTGTGATACTTTTTATCCTATGGCGAGGGATAATTTGAACTTACCAGTTGCTACCGTTTGCCTTCCGACTAGTGAACCTATCGATTTCGAGTATGAAGTAAAAGGTTAGGGAAGTTCATTCCGATCGAAGACGGCTCGCTTTGCGTTGGGCCATCCCTGCGAACTGCCGAAGAACCAACTGCCACTTCAGATTCATGTATACAACTCGCGACTGCGTCTACAGACTTCGGGCTGTCGACAACCATGCAGCGGGCGAAAGGCAATCGCCACGAGCGTGCCAGGGCGTTGTATACCTTGGGGAAAGCAAGCGTCCCTGTTAATCGTTTCAGTCGTTGTCCGGGGTGTTCTGGTGATTTGAAGAAGGAAGGATCTACAAGACCCCAATAAAGAAACGCGCTGGCGCAAGCAAAACGATTCCCTCCATGAGCTGATTGACATCTGCGCGTGCAGTTGTCCTTCGGAAACCCTGCAGCTGCCCCAGCGAGAACAAGGTTCCTCGCGAGTGGAATTTCAAGACCAGCGAGGTGAGAGGAAGCGAGCATCGGCGGCTGGCATGAGACCTCCATGCATTGGGGAGGAGGCGAGAGATCAGACCGTCTGCGGCCTGACCCGGCTTCCTTCGACGGACGCCAACGACTCGGATCCTGGTCCCTCGGGTCTTACCAAGCCGCCGGGACACGAGCCCGAAAGCATGGACGATGGAAGCAATGGTGACGTGCTATGCCAGGGAGTGTCCACGAACCACACAGACTGGGATCCGTACAATATGATACCTCTGGAGAATTTCGCTAAGGAGTGTGACCGGTACATTGAGGTCACTGATAGGATTGCAGCGGCCCTTGGCACCGCTCTCTTGAAGGACCTTGGCCTCGTCACTGAGAACGACTGAAGCACGTCATCCACGAGATAAAGTGATAAGAGCCAGAAAAAGGGCACGGAGAAAGAAAACGAAGCTAAAGGAGGGCATAGGCGGTAGGTGCTGTGCATGGGATTCGATGGGAGACAGGATATCCAAAGATACGGAGAAAACAAATGAGCAAGACGTACGGCTTCGGGAAAGAGAAGCATCTGGTATTTGTGATCGAGCCGGTAGAACCACATCGCTCACGAACACTGACATCGAAAATAGTGCATCATTGCTGGCAAGGCTTTAGAGTCGTTCGGAGTGCGACTCAGAAGAATCCCTGCAGGCTGTATTGGTCGATGGCACTGCCGTCAACACAGGCCGCGAAAACGGTGCACTCACGAGGATGGAGCGCCAGCTGGGCCGAGCGTCCAGTGGCTCATCTGCCTTCTTCTGGCAACGTGCTTCCGATGAGGTATGTGCCGCTTGTTTTTATAATAAAACAAGAATTGACTGAAATACTTCGCCACTATCCACCTGATCCTTACAAATTACATGACATACAATAATTCCTTGCAACCGGGGACACTATAGCGGGACTCCCGCCAGCGGGGGGCCCGTCCCCCCCACGCGCCTGACACGCAGGCAGGTTGTCGCGCCGTCTGCTGACCAGCGCACCCCGGACTGCCGAGCCGTCGCCACCGGCGTTGTCAGTGCTGGCGGCCGCCCGGCCGGGCCGCTGCCACCGCGGTGGCTCCGGCATCGGTGCTCGTACTGTCCGGCGCGCGCCACCCTGGCCTGACAGATGACGAGTTTGTCGCGGTGGCCCCGGGCGACACGGCGCGCCCCCCCACGGAGCGGTCCGCTGGCTCGACCGACCGGGGCGCGTCGTGCACGAAACGCGTGGTCGCCCCCGGCCTCCGGCCGGTGCGCTGGGCGCCGGGGGGGGGCCGGGGGCGGGCCCCGGGCCCGGGGCCGGGGGGCGCGCGGGCGCGGGCGCCGCCGGCGCGCGCGGGGGCGCCGCCCGCCGCCCGCGCGGGGGCGCGGGGCGCGGCCGGCCGGGCGGCCGGGCGCCCGCCGGGGGGGGGCCTCACCTGTACAGGTGATATCGAATGCCTGCGTCGCCTCACATGTACGGGGATATCGAACACCTGCACTGCCTCACCTGTGCGGGGTATATCGAAGTCGAGGGCGCGCAGCTTACTCTCGCTGCCGGGGAGGGCATGGCTGGAGATGGCGTATGTCACCTGGAGACGGCATCACAGTACGACTCACCAACACCACGCACTGCACGACACGACTGAATGTCCCAATGCTAGACATGTCAAATATCGATCGATAACACGGTCGGGATTTCTACACTGCACTAGTTGTTCCAAACATAATTCCGTAAGCGTCGCAGGTCAGGAACATTTGTTTCTTGTTTATTTGTGCATTAACACGCGCCGTCTCTCTGGTCAGATTCTCACACCCCATCTCAGGGGATAGTAACCCCTCTAAAATCCAAACTAAGCATCGCACGAAAACGAAATAGGTGTCATCGGAAAGCGCTCGACATGTAGGGTCCGGACCCGCCACTACCCCCCAATTTTTTCACCAAAAGTGACGTCACTAGGGGCTAGATTTTCACGACTCTGTATGACTTACATTATGTTTTTTAGCTCTGGGGATATCTGAATCAGTTCATTTTGGGGATATTTGAGAAAAACAATTTGCAATAAGAAAATGACAGCGAAATCGATCAGGTCCATACAATTCTCTAGACCCCGCAAAATAAAATTGTACTTTATTTTTTGAAATTTCAAGTTTCAAGAGTTTTCAAGTAATCTTTAATTTTCCTTTTCTAATAGGTAGAGCAGACCGAGAAACGTTGTTGGAAGTCAATTTGCCCCAATAAAATATACTTACTTTAGCCAGAATCTTCGATTTGAACTGCGATATGCACATAGGCAAAATTTATGTAGCCAAAAATTGGACAAAAAATCCTCTCGTACGCTTTGTTGCATCCTTAAAGCAAATGCTGAGCTTCATTAAAATGCCTGTAGCCATTAAAGAGTGACAACTGGTTGAACTTTTTGGAGGTGACCTAACTTGACCTTGACTAACTCTTTGACCCTGGATGACCTGACTTCAAAATTTTGAAACAGCATGCCAAATTGATGTGAGAAAAGGTACGCCAAACTTTGGCGCGCTGCCGTGCGCCGTTCGTTCACTATCCGCGAAAAATCTGAGGGGGCAGGCGGTTGAAGACCCCGAGATGGGACGGGTTAAGCGAAAAAGTATACACAGTAATGCTTTCCATTCACGGCAGCACTAGATGAGTACACAATAAATATACAAAATGTGTAGCATGTGTTGCACACTCATTTCGCATACATGAACATTGACATCACTGGTTGCATTAACGTCATACTAGATGTTTATTGTGTAGGTCCACGCATCAGCTACACATCACGAGTCACCCGTTGATTCGTTATCACAGTCGTCTGTTGTCACAGCCACATGTATATATGGCATCAGTCATCCATTGATACACTGCCACAACCACACGCATCTGTGGCATCAGTCATCCATTGTCACAGTCACACGCATCTGTGGCACCAGTCATCCATTGATACACTGTCACAACCACACGCATCTGAGGCATCGGTCATCCGTTGTCACAGCCACACGCATCTGTGGCATCAGTCATCTGTTGCATAAGCTCAGGATACGGATGCATACTAAATGGGAATGTCTGAAGGACGCGGAGAAATGGAAGAAGCCTGTCGACGTGAATTGCTACAGGAAGAGATTGCATGCTCGTGGTATGCGTGCCACAAGGCTGTTCTTTGCAGTAGCGACCCCAACAAGTGGTTCATGAAACAGACCGTTATGTGGTGAGTGTCTTTCGGGGAAGGTCGCACCAAACAACGCGGCTGGATGACCGCTGGCGACGCGATGGCAAGTATGTTATAAGTTTGTTTATTGGCTGGTTCACGACGCGCTGCATGCACGATCACGGCTAGTGGCGCCGCCCACAGTTTCGCCAGTGGGCCGCGGGATTGGGATATGTCCTGAGCGGCGCTAGTGTCGAACCCGGGACCTGTGGTACCCATAGCCCGACACCTTAACCACTCGGCCATCCTCGCCCCAAGTATGTTATAATATATACATGAACATGAGATAACTCTGTATAAAACAGGCCTTCATCAGTGGTGGACCCAGGATTCTTATCGCGGGGACGCAGTTCATCGGAAGAGTGCCTTCGACAGAAAACAAATTGTCGAAGAGGCGATGGCGGCGTTGCATTGGAGCATACTGAAGGCCGCCGCTTCGTCTGACAAATCCAATAAGCTTTGGGATGCATCGACTGCATTGGTCATTTAGGTGAAATTACATTAGGCAGGCAGGGGGCAGGGGAGTGGTAGGGAGGTGGAAGGTGGTGGTGTACACATGCCTTCCTGAATGAGACACCTTTCAACGGAAGGAGGGGGCGTCACGGGGGCGGGGATGGCCGACTGGTTAAGGTGTTGGGCTCTGGGAACCAAAGGCCCCTGGTCGAACACTAGTGCCACTCGGACATCTCCACATTCCGTGGCCCACCAGTGAAACAGTGTGGGCAGTGCCATCAGCCGTGAATGTGCATAAAGTGCACAGTGATGTAGCCAATAAACAACCAAACAACAAGGTGATGTCACCTTCCCATGGGGGAGGTTTATTTATTGTTTATTGGTTGGTTCACGACACACTTTATGCACATTCACGGCTAATGGCGCCGCCCACACTGTTTCGCCGGTGGGCCGCAGGATTGGGAAATGTCCTGTGTGGCGCTAGAGCCGAACCTGGGACCTTTGGTACCCATAGCCCGACACCTCAACCACTCGGCCATCCAAGCCCCCATGGGGGAGGTTCATATGCCTACCAGATTAGATTGGACTTGGTACTAAAATGCTGTAGCAGACTGTCATAGTCCATGGGAGGACAATAGAAATGTGAAAAGCCAAAATGCGTTTTTTTTCTGAGCCAGCTGCTGAACAGAACACTGACACGCGAAAAATGATGGTGATGATTTTATGATTATGTGTGAACTAGTGAACCAAGATTACCAGTCCCTGGGAACTATGTCTCACCATGAATTCAGAACGAGTTTCAATACTTATGATTCTTGTAGCATAGCACTGGTCAGAAGCTATATACTTCAGCAGTTGACAGAAAATTAGGTGTTCAGTGAGTAAGGTGACACTATGGTTCATCATCATGGCAACAAAAACTCACATTTGCCATGTCTCTGGCCCTCCAGGAAAATGTCAGGCTGTTCATCTTATATGGCACTTCAAAGTTGTATTTCACTGTGTTGTGGTTGACATTGCCATTTTCCACGTAGAAGAAGTTTCCAGGCCATCCCACGACTGGAAGCATTCAGCAAAAACGTTAGCATCGTCACAACATTTACCACAAAATTGTTCCTGCACATCACAAGCTGCTTCCATAATGCAGCTATGACTATACATACACACACACATTAAGTTTGAAGACAGATAGCAGCATAAATGTTGATCTTACCTGATGGCCACTGGTCACAATATACTCCACCTGTTATCTGATTGAAAAGGTATATAATGTCCAAGAATGCAGTCATAATGATCTAAATGATGACAAGGAACTGCCAAAGGCAGGGACATGGTCAAACCCCACAAGTCAAAAATTAACAAACCCATAAGGCTAGCCCATGCAATTTTCAAGCACTTCTTTCAATATAGAACGATTATGCAGTAAAGAGAGTTCGGATTTGGAGGACACAACATTTATTTGGAGATATCCCACATGCAACACATTATTTCAGCATCTTTGTCTTTTATAAGCTTACCATCCATTTTTCTGACTTCATCTTGTGAGAGGAAAAAGTCAAAGGTTCCATAGACTCTTGATGCCATGCAAAGTCCACTCAGAAAAATAGATAGCATCATTGAGGTCATTGCTTAAAATATGTCCATCTGGCAAACATTATTTAATGATGTTGACAGCATCCATGATCAACTTGAATTGAAGGAACCTGCAGATATGGACACTTCAGTCACACAGCCATAAAGTCTTGCAGTGTTAAGGCTCATTCAGAGCCACAGGAATACATATGGGCCATGCCCATTAAGATAGTATACTATGAAATGGGGGGATCACATACTATCTAGTTTACTAAGATAGTATGGGAAAAGTTCAAATCTTACTTGAAGGAAATTCAGATTAGACATGTTCCCCAAGAGCAAAGATGCAAAAGAAGGGTAGGAAAGCCAGCATGGATAACACCAGACTTGATAAAAGCAATTAAGGCTAAGAAAACTGCATTTAGAGTGCTTAAAGAAGCTTCAAATGTCATTAATCTAAAGGCATATCAAAAAGCTAGAGACACTGTGAAGCAAAAAACCAAAGCAGCAAAGTGAGCAAAAGAACTGGATTTAGCTAGAAACTGTAATGGGGACAGTAAAAAGTTCTTTAGTTTCTACAAGCTGAGTAAAATTTCTAGCACAATTGGTCCACTGGAAGTAAACGGACTACATTGGGTGAGGATAGTGAGATGGTTGAGGAGCTGAGCAAACAGATTAAATCAGTGTTTACATTGGAAGATATGACCAATTTGCCGACCGTACACCATAGTTCAGTGACATGTTATCTGATAAATGACTTTGATTTCATTGATAGTGATGTTGTTTACAATCATGTCAGGAAAATAAAGCCAAACAAGGCAGCAGGACCTGATAAAATTTATGCTAGGGCATTGCAGGAAACTGAAAAGGAACTGGCATTTCCACTTAGTATAATATTTTGTAGATCAGTTTCACAAAATGAAATTCCAATTGATTGGAAAAGGGCAAATGTAGTTCCTTTTCTCAAGGAAGGAGAAAGAGGGAAAGTTGAAAAACCATAGGTCAGTAAGTCTCACATCCCTAGTCTGCAAGGCACTCAAATCAATTATCAATGATAGAATAGTTAGTTATCTGGAAGGTAACAGATTGATTCAAGATACTGAACATGGGTTTAGAAAAGGACGATCATGTCTCACAAATCTCATGGACTTTTTTAACTTCGCCACAGAACAATTTGATCAGGGAAATCAGGTTGATGTAGCATATCTTGACTTTAGTAAGGCCTTTGACAAGGTACTCCATAAATGGTTAATGATACAGCTTCAGTCCCGTGGTATTGCAGGTAGCATCTTAAAATGGATAGAGTTGTGGCTTTCAGATAGACAACAAAGAGTGATGCTAAATGGTACAAAGTGATCATGGCAAAATGTTCTTAGTGGAGTCCCCCAGGGGTCAGTATTGGGGCCACTACTGTTAAATATATTTGTAAATAACGTTGAAAGTGGCCTAAGCAGTAAAGTTTTGAAACTTGTGGATGATTTGAAGGTCTTTAGGGTAATAACAGGTGAAAATGAGCATATCTCGCTGCAAAAAGTCTTCAACAAACTTGTGAAGTGGTCCGAAGAATGGCAAATGAAATTTAATTTTGATAAGTGCAAAATCATGCTTGTAGGTAAGCACCATATGAAGGCTCCATACTTGATGGGTGGCCAAGTGCTATCAGTGACTCAACAGAAGGATTTAGGTGTTATTCTAAACACAAACTTGGGGGCATCAGAACAGACCAAGGAAGCCAGGAAGAAGGCACTGAGAATGCTTGTGGCAATAAATAGGAATGTATCATACAGAAGTGAGGAAGTCATCAGGAAGCTTTACTGTGCATATGTCAGGCCACATTTGGAATACTGCATCCAAGCTTGGTCTCCTAGCTATGAAAAAGAGTGTTGGCTTTTAGAGGGAGTACAAGAGGGCTACAAAAATGGTTAATGGCATAAGCAACCTGGCATATGAGGAAAGTTTGAAGAAATTGAACATGTTTTCACTTAGATATAGAAGGCTGCGAGGGGATCTCATCAAGGTCTTTAAATTTGTCCATGGTCTGGAGAGGGGATATCTTGGGGAAATGTTTGAATTGAACAGAAATGATGCAATTAGAGGTCATAAATTCAAAATTAAAGTTAACCACAGCAGAACAAGGTTAAGACAGACTTTCTTCACCAACAGGATAGTAGAACACTGGAACCAGCTGCCAGAAAACATTGTCAGTAGCAGCACATTGAACATCTTTAAAAACAGCCTAGACAATCATTATAAGAATAGAGGGCTTGCTTTTCAGTATTACAGGGAGGGCTGATTGACAGATTTGGTGGGCAACTGTTTCAGTGTACAGAGAGCAACCAAGAAGGGCCCTTGTGGCTCATAGTTGCATTAATCTTTTATGTCTTTATGAAACAACACAAAGGGGCTGAAACCTCCACATCAATATTATATCATAAGTTCTAAACAACTACCCATCTCATTGTGCTATCATGGCCAGTCTCATCAGCATCACATACCCACAGGCCAGCTCAGAATCCACCATCAGGTACATCTGTTACTAGCATAACTGCACACTTACAAGCAGAATCTAGGGCACCTACCAGAAACAATCCACTGTATTCACCCCTGATTCTTAGGCCCCTGCTGCCTGAATTTAGATTCTTAGACCTAACTACCTTATGAACTTCATTCTGGAGAAACTACTAGTCCCAGTGTATTTATACAGGCAGTCTCATTAGCATCACATGTTTGAAGGAAGGAATTGAATCCACTACTGAGAATACCTGCTCTTTGTAAAATTTTTGATTCATGCACATGACCTATGATACATACTAGCATTAAAACACCCTATCTGATACAATTAGCATTGCTACACTGCTTAACTGATAATCACAATACAGATTCTTGGACCCAATGAATATATCCACCTTACTTTTTATATACACTCAATGAGGGATTCCCACAGCATTAACACATAGCACATCAGTGTTAAAATATTGGTTTTTCATTAGGTGTGAGATGTTGAAATGAGCACAGTAGGATGACAAAATTTGTCATGGAATCAGTGTCATTTCAAGTGCCTTTGATGTCTTTCAGACCTAAATTTGAACCAATGTTTGTACCATCATCAGTTGTTTTGAAATTCAAATGTTAGGATGAGCTATATTCAAGATAGCGATAAAAATTAATACTTAGCAAACAAGGTAATGTTAGAAAGGAGACTAGACGACTTCATAAGCACGCACCAAGAAGCAGGATGTCGATACTTCTTGGAGCAGGATGTCAATTGAGTGTTCAGAAAGTGGTAAATTCCACCTTATTTTACTAATAATTTAACACTGTAGCACATTCAATTGATCAATCACCCTTTCACTGAAAACTTGCTGGTGTTGAACTGTTCTGTATCTTGACTTGTGCACCCTGAACTGATGAACCATATGTGATGCCCTAAATAGAAGACCATCATTCAGATTACATTATGCAACCATTTGCCATATAAAACATATAAATCATATCACTCTGAATATCTCACAATTGAGTGTGTATATATCTAAAGTCATATGCCTTGACTGTAAACTCTAAATTTCCTCATCCACTGCTAAGCTTACCAGCTTTGAGCTGCAATCTTTCTGGGGCCACTACATCTCTTTCTAAGGAAGGACTACATGCCTGCATACACTACCACAAGTGAGAATGACATTCAGTTAACTTTCTCCAATTGTTTGCACATTGCACACCAGTTAAATTCACATCACATTGTTAGGCCCTAGGTAGGTAGGTAGGTAGTACGAGGCTTGCATCATTACTACAACAGGTTTTCAAATTCAGTGCCTTCTGAACCACCAAGTTCTCCAATTGGACAGCTTCTCAATCCAACTGCAGTTAATGTTTATGCATTGACTGGGCTGGTTAGTTAATGAGGGGTAATACTTGAAGATTACCAAGGAAGAAATCGCTAGCTAAGATTCAAGTCCAGTCCATACACTGACATTTTCCACGATCTGTGCTAAGGGGTTTCCTCAATGGAAATACCAAAATATTTACTGAAGTTCATGTTCCTGAAGTCATTCTACCAACTAGGCAGGCACTTCCTGGGCCACTTCTTGCCAAAATGAAATATAAGCATAAATAAAAAATACCCACCATACACAGACTTGAGGGTCAACAACCCATTCTAGATAACAAACATCACACAGGTGTCGTATATACAGTGGCAATTTGATTCTCGTCTAGTCGCTTTAGATCCTTCAAAATATATTTTGGCTTTAACTGAAATATTCCAGACACGAAAAACATGAAACAGACTTGAATATTAATTACAATCGATTTCCGATGTTGAGTAGATTATAACGTTTTCACATTAAAAACAATTGCTGTTTGGTGGTGAGTAGGAACAATGCTAGGCGGAGTGTTAGTATAGTATAATCTAAATGATATAATCCAAACAATGATCATTGCGAATGTGAAAGGTCAAAACTGCGGTAAAAGATTGATCTTAGAGCTAATTGTCGTTCATATTCAATGATGTATGATGTGCGTTTTCAGTTCGTGTGTGGAAAGTCTTAGATCAAGTCAAGACTGACTTGGAAGGACCAAAAGGGACTGGCGGGAAGCAAATTGCCGCCATGAGGCCGCCCATGGATGTCTGTGCCGAGCAATGAAAGCGGTTCAATACAAGACTCTTTACACAGAGCAAGAAAGTGTAGATGTTGAATGGGGAAACTTGATGGACAACCTGAATAAATACAAAACCTACGGATTTTCTTCATTACCATTCAATACGTCATCAAAAACACAACTTCAGCCGCCAGATGTTGCTTTCAATACCATATGTTTATGTTGCGCCATGATTGCCTTGCCTATAAGCTACTCGCCGGACAAGGTATGAAAGGTTGCGGTTTTTATAGTAATAAAGTAAATATCTATTTCGTATTTATGTAGTTGTGCTATTAGTCATGTGTTAGGACTTGGTAAGAGCCACAAGGGACCATCTGAGTTGGGCCTGTAGAGGGAAGATACTATATACCCGGGCAAAAATGTGCCCAGCATCATAATCAGTAAGACCTAGTTACAATCTCAACCGGCAAATTTGTAGTTTATGGTAATTTATGATTTTTGGAAGATGTTTTATAACGCAACCGTAAAGTCATACA
Source organism: Imbricaverruca yamaguchii (assembly GCA_034440575.1). NCBI lineage: Eukaryota > Metazoa > Arthropoda > Thecostraca > Neoverrucidae > Imbricaverruca > Imbricaverruca yamaguchii. The sequence continues at coordinate 1,695,937 of JAOTOL010001659.1, forward strand.
GTTATCAAGTATTGAATGGATATATGAAGGTAATATGAATTATATGATTGAACCATACATAAAATGAATAGATATTCGTTTTCATACAATACAATTTCCCTTATTTTTTAAAGCAATATTGGAAGAAAACTGTCAACCAGACCATAATTTGAAAAGATAAGGCCAGTGAGCTAGTTGTTCAAAGGAAATATTTTGAGAAAAACTGTTCTAAATCAAAGTAAAACAATTATCCTCAAAGAAATTAGAACGGGATGTTTTGATGAGGTTCTCTCACCTGGTGCTGTACCATACAGGATGATGGCTGGACAAAACTGGGTCTGGTTATGTCATTTATGTGTACTATCGCTTGTATGTTCCAGGTATACAGGAGCATACTCTTGCTGGCTGTGCCCTCACTTAGCATTGCTTTTATGAGTACTGTTTTTTATACAATGGCTGTAATGAGCTCACAATGGGTCTGTAATGCTGTCAGTAAAGGCAGCATGCACAATATATGCCAGCATACATAGAAGTCATGCATATGAACAGTCTAACTACTGTTCAGCAGCAGAATTTAGGCTGGTTGTGATTTAATTTTACCATGAAGACATTGCCCTGAGGTCATAAAATGTATATGGTAGTGCGTTCACTACAGCTGTAATTCTTCCAGATTGGGTGATCAAATAGTTTCTGATCTTTTGGATCTGCCCCCCCCCCCCCACCAGTGAGCACTATATGAGTGGCATGTTGCCCAGGGATCTTCTGCACTTCCTATGATAAAGTTGCTTGGACTTGAAATGTGAAGGAATGTGGTGCATACTGAGCCAGGTTGTTGAAATAAGCAATTGGATATGGATGCAATGCTTCATGGGACCTCAAATCCGAGCTATGAGTACATGTATGACCACTTTGGTTTGAAGATATCAAAAGTTGAGTGCCAGCAGAAAGTGAGAGGTCTTGCCACAGGGCAGCATAAAGCTGTCATGGAACAATCTCGGTGACTCCAGTTCATCAGAATCCCTTTCAATTGTTTCTGGGAATGGGTGGATACAAGGGGTGCTGGGGGCATGTGTCCCAAATGTCCCCTCAGGTTTTCAGCCAGAGTTGCACATTGAAAGAACTCTGATCTTCAGTGAGCCTGAAAGTATTTCCCCTCTCTGCTCACATGGACACATTTTATTACACCAAGCACATCATGGTAGTGTAAAGTAGCAAAAGTGCAACATTAACAAACTGCCCTGACAGTTAACAACTGTGTGACCAGGTCAAAAGTATGCAGACTCCCAGATTTGAACCCACCACCACTTGCATGGAAAGCTGACACCACAACCAGCTGTGCCAGCCCCTGACATTTAATGCTTCAAATATGTGATGTAGAGCATGCTGACTGAGATCTTTATTTCCTTGACAATCTCTGACAAAGTGGGGTATGCTCTTTACAAACACCTTTTTTATCAGAAAAAAAACAATGTAACCTTATGCTCATATTGAAACAAAAAGGAGGTCTGAGTTAGCACTGGATATATTTTGGGCATGGGCTTCCTTAACTGTGTGTATTGATGCAGTTGTGTTGCATATGTGATTGCCTTAGGTAGCATAAGCTGCATGACCATTGTAGTTGATGTGCCCCTAAACTCCTCCTTAGGTAGCATAAGGAACAGGTTTTGTCAGGGCCCAGGATGCTGCCATTGTGTTTAGTGATGACATTTTGTTCCAAATATCTTGATTTGCTGATTTTTGGCTTTGCAATATGTTGTGCTCATTAAATATGTCTTTCTTACTGATAGTCATACTCAACAAAGCATTGCATCCCATCAAATTACTGTTTTTTTCAGAATCATACCTACTGACACTGCATGGTGTTGTTTCCAGAATCCACCACAGCACCACAAACATGGCAGATGTGGATAAGGTGAACCTGGACAGCCTGGTCAAGGTGCGAGATGCTCTGTACCGCCTCATTATCAGGTATGCTGCAGGTGTGTGGGAACTTACTTCACAGTGTGCATGGGAAACACTGTCCAGATTTGTGTGAAGTCATCGGTTGGTTGGTTATTTGGGCTTAGAGGTGCAGGGTTGTAAAATACATACTGCTTCTGGATGCTTGTCATCCAGAAAATAATTATTCTTTTTCTCATTTTGAGCTTGATTGGTGCTGCTTGATAATGGACAATTTGTGTCAAAATGCTCAAGATTAATTGGAAAATGTATACTTAGCCTATGCCATAGGTTTGAGGATAAATGTCCTTTCAATTTTCCACTATTCAATCATTTTCTTTTCCACATACTGAACTGAACAGTACAAATGCAATATTGGTGAATGATGCCTGATAAATGATATCTTCCACTAAGGGTATCCATTTGAGATATTTTGCTGTTGGGAGATTCCTTTAGCAAAAGTTTTTGGGTGTGCTGCCAGTCTTTTTAAAGAGGTGTTTCACTTTGGGTGTATATTAACTTGCAAACTGAAAATTTTATCCTTGCCACATACTGGTAATTTTGTAGTTGTCAAAATAATGCAGGGTCAAGCATCTCAGTTTGGAGCATTCCACCATATTTCAGGGCAGTAATATTGGAAGCTGATACATGTGCTCATGCTACTGCTACTGCTGTTGGGCACAGCTTGGGTCTAAAGTAGGACTACCTGTCATGCATTCAAAACTTGTCATGCATTCAAAACTTGAACATTTCCATCACAATCAGTACATTGTTCTAGGCATCAGTTTGCTTTCAGTGATTCTGAATCGCTGATACAGCTATTGGGGCTGTAGTGCAGCGAACAGTGACTTGAGGGTTGGTGACTGGTGACGTGGCCATGAATAACAGCCACTGCCAGCTGGTGACATTCTAAGTCGGTGACTGGTGACGTGGCAGGGAATAACAGCTGCTGCCGACTGGTGTCTAGGCGCGAGTAAGATGTGTGCTGTGTGTTGTACTGGTGGTGAGATGTGTTATGGTCTGCACCATGCCACCACATAGTGCAGGTCAGCTCCCGGCCCGGCGTGCGGCGCTGCCATCTGACGTTGTTTGTTTGTTTGTTTGTTTGTTTGTTTAGTGGTTGGTTCACGACACACTTTATGCAGGTTCACGGCTAATGGCGCCGCCCACACTGTTTCGCCGGTGGGCCGCGGGATTGGGAAATGTCCTGAGTGGCGCTAGAGTCGAACCCGGGACCTTTGGTACCCATAGCCCGACACCTTAACCACTCGGCCATCCCCGCCCCATCTGACGTGGTTGTCGCGTGCCGGCGCTCACAGCCAGCTGTACTACGACGGCGAGCAGACGCTGGCCTCCAGCATGCACCAGATCATCAAGCCGGAGCCGCCGTGTCCGCCGTCCGACCGGCTGTTCCACCTGGTGCTGCTCGGCCTGCAGAAGGAGAAGGGTGAGTGGCAGCGGCGAGGGGCACTGGCTGTTCCACCTGGTGCTGCTCGGTCTGCAGAAGGAGAAGGGTGAGTGGCAGCGGCGGGGGCACCGGCTGTTCCACCTGGTGCTGCTCGGCCTGCAGAAGGAGAAGGGTGAGTGGCAGCGGCGGGGGCACCGGCTGTTCCACCTGGTGCTGCTCGGCCTGCAGAAGGAGAAGGGTGAGTGGCAGCGGCGGGGGCACCGGCTGTTCCACCTGGTGCTGCTCGGCCTGCAGAAGGAGAAGGGTGAGTGGCAGCGGCGGGGGGCACCGGCTGTTCCACCTGGTGCTGCTCGGCCTGCAGAAGGAGAAGGGTGAGTGGCAGCGGCGAGGGGCACCGGCTGCCGACGGTGGCTGTTATTTATTGTTTATTGGGTGGTTCTCGACGCACTTTCTGCACATTCACGGCTAATGGCGCCGCCCACACTGTTTCGCCGGTGGGCCGCGGGATTGGGAAGTGCTCCGAGCGGCGCTAACGTCGAACCCAGGACCTTTGGCACCCAGAGCCCAGCACCTTAACCACTCGGCCATCCCGCCCCCTGCCGACGGCGGCGGCCGCGTGGCGCGCGGTGTGTTGTGAGGCTCTGGCAGGGTTCTGTCTGGTCTCTAACAGGTGTGTGGGGGCGTCTGTGATGCGATACTGGTAAATGCTATCGTGGGCTTGTTCCGGGTTTTGGAGGTTCGGCGGTGTCGCAGGATCGTGCACTATTGGGACTTCCGTGCCTCTGAAGATGACCTAGTCTCGAGGCGACCAGTTTTGCCACTGACACATTACTCTCTGAAGGGAAGGACAATTTTTCCATGAGTTCTGCTAAATTCACTTTCAGAGACCTGAAACCTTAGTCTGAATATTTTCCCCCTAAGATGTTATCCGGAGAGTTGCAATAGACAAATTGTTTCGTCGTCAATACTACTTTCAGCTGACCTAAGCTGGCTCCCGACGATCTTTCTTTTTGTTGTGCTGAAGATCACGCCCGTGAACATGTTCGTAGCTGCCTTGTCAAACCCTACAGTGTTGTGTATTTGTTTTTTTTCCGCTGTCACTCCGTGAACGCTACATAACCAGTAGCAGTTGATGCGCCCCTAAGCCCAAATAATCGAGCAATCACTCTGTTGCCACTCTATCCCTATTATCCCCAGAGGCCATTTCTGGTGGAACTCGTGTTCAGTAATGGCTACCCGAGGCCACCGAACGTTTCACCTCATAGTCCCTACGTATAATTATGGTCCAAAAATGGCTCACGTCAGTGCACCATAATGCACAAATCCAGCATCACCACCTCAGTCGGTGACAATGATGGTGATATGTGTAGTGTGCCGCCTCCCTGACCTGTGGCGTGACCTGCACCCGTTGCCCCAGACACCAACGACGAGCTGGTCAAGCCGGAGGACAAGTTCACGTCCGGCCTGGACCTGGAGTTCGAGTCTGACATGCCGTCGGTGGCGCCGGAGCCGGCCTCCTACGACACCTGCTACGTGACGTCACACAAGGGCGCCTGCCGGTCGGCCTGCTTCTCGCCGGACGGCCAGCTGGTGGCCACCGGCAGCGTGGACGCCAGCATCAAGGTAGACTGGTCACACACACACACACACACACACACACACACACACACACGCACACGCACACGCACACGCACACGCACACGCACACGCACACGCACACGCACACACGCACACGCACATGCACATGCACACGCACACGCACACGCACACGCACACACACACACACTGGGTATTGGTGCCTGGACGGCAGCATTAAGGTAGACCGGTCACACGCTGGATACTGGTCACACCGCGTGCACTGGCCACCGGACACATGCGCATGCTCAGTTGTGTTCGCAACATGCATAGTGGCACCCCATTCAAGCTTCCCATTGGGGAGTTTGAGCTTAGTACGTCAGCCCCCGCTGTTCAGAATTTGGCCACGTAGTTTTGCAAGCAGCCAGTTAAGGCCCAGACTGTATCTGGATGACATTTGGTCAGGTTGTCTGGATGTGGAGTGCGCGGCTGGCCAGTTTGTGCTGCTTCCCCACGATGCTGCCACCAGCCACGGGCATTTTGTGTTGGAATGGTGTGCACTCGGCAAGGTGGCTACGTTTACAAGTTTTGTCGCAAAAAGTGTTGCTTTCAGAGGCTTCTCTGGTGCATGTTCACCCACTGGTACTCACTGACTGAGATACCGAAATTTCTCGGTTAACTTGCCCACACCCGGCGCTTGCAGTTTCTGCCTTTTACCCCATCTTTACATATTGTGCCATATACAAAGCAAACTATGTCACATGAATCAAATAACATTATTATGGACCAACTTCAGTTCGTGTTCAACACGTCATAGTTGATCTCGCGGCCTTATCGTTTTTGTTTGCGTTACCCCACAATATCGGTCTGACGATGACCGTTCGTCCTTCTGGTGTAGATGGCGCTGCCGTCGCCACGTTCGTCCTTCTGGTGTCTAGTGTAGATGGCGCTGCCGTCGCCACGGTGGCGGCGCCCCGCCGTTCTGTAGCGGGCCGCCGCGCTGCGCTGACATGACCCTGAAGGTGGCTGAAGTGCACTGATCAGTCAGGTAGCTTAAGTGCACTGATCAGGCTATCAGCAGTTCGTATTGGGCACGGATGGACCAATTACACCCCTCTGCTGTCCAGCATCTACCAGTGGGGGACATAATGTCGTTTACCCACGGCCAGGAAGATGGATCTTTAAGAAAACGAACTTATCTAGATGAGTGCGATGAACACTTCTTACAGGTTGTCTGCATGTCTTTCAACCATTTCAGTCGTTACTCTGGATATGCTATTGATTGTATTTGCTGCCTTCTTGCGTTCGCCACGCGGACAGTGAAGGCGCATAAGTCTTGCTAAATGTTTATATCTGTACACCTCCCAACACACCACTTAGCAGTATATTCGACCGTAGCGCCACCTACACCGGATTGGCAGTCATATTTATGTTGGTATGGCAGGCCAACGAAAAATACAGATGTAGCTGCGACATTAACTACGACATATCGAAAAGAACTACATTTGTCCCAGAATATTACCCATTTTTGCTTTCATGTGGCAAAGTTTGCTTTACAGACTTCGTTGGTTGGTTGGCTATTTGAGTTTTAGGGAGCATCGGCCAGGTTTGGTCATTGCTTTGCTTCTATGCTTTGCAGACTTCGAGATGTGTAAAAATCGTGTAAAAATAAAATGTGTAAAAATTAAAATGCCCCAGAAATGGCAAAACAGTGCAGCATATACAATCGCCTAGTGTTGGGTGGCCGGGACGCCACGGCGGGTGGTGCCGGTGCTGAGGGAGTCGCCGCCACCAGATCATCGACGTGGACCGGATGCTGGCCAAGGCGGCGCACGAGCACGGCGAGGGCGGCGACGGCGGCCACCACCCGGTCATCAAGACCCTGTACGACCACGTGGACGAGGTGACCTGCCTGGCCTTCCACCCGCGTCTGCCGCTGCTGGCCTCCGGCTCGCGCGACACCAACATCAAGATCTTCGAGTACAGCAAGGCGTCCGTCAAGAAGGCGTCCACAGTCATCTCGGTGAGGGTGGCGCGCGAACTTGTGATTGCACTAGGCCAGGTGCAGAACAAGTTTACTAATCGGGAATCTGGCAACACGTACTGGTTGGGCGAACGTCGGTCGCCTTTTCTGAGTCCCATCCATCATCACATGGTGTCCCATCCATCATCACATGGTATACCACTTCGTCACATGATGTTCATTCATCATCACATGGTGTACCATACCATCACATGGTGTACCATACCATCACATGGTGTCCCATCCATCATCACATGGTGTACCACTTCATCGCATGGTGTTCATTCATCATCACATGGTGTCCCATCCATCATCACATGGTGTTCTGCTTCATCACATAGGGAGCCCCACCCGTCGTCACAGAATGCACCGCGCCCGTCATCGCATAGTTTGTCTCGCCGGCCGCCGAGTGGTGTACACCAGCCGTCGCCACGTGGTCACGTGCTGTGCCTTAAGCCATGTGCTTAAGCCAAGCTGCCCAGGTACGTTTATCTCGTACTGCACCTGACGCCAACACCACGGTAGACATCAGAGGGCCGGGCGTGTTGCACCCGCCGCCATTGTCACAGGGTGACGCTGAGCGGGCCGCGCATGCCGCAGGACGCGATGCCGGTGCGCTGCTTCAGTTTCCACCCGAGCGGCGACTTCCTGGTGGTGGGCACCGACCAGCCGGCCGTGCGTGTGTACGACGTGGCCACCGCCCAGTGCTACGTCAACCCCTTCTCCAAGCAGCACCACACGGACCGCATCACCTCGACAGAGTGAGTCGGCCGCTGCCCGGCCCACCGCCCGGCCCACCACCCGGCCCACCGCCCGCCCCACCGCCCGCCCCACCGTCCGGCCCACCGCCCGGCCCACCGCCCGGCCACGGCCGCCTCCCGGACACGGTCGAGTGGTGGGGAGCGACGCCTCCCTACCCGCCTCTCACTTCCGTAATCGAGTGGTTTCATTTTTCCGGTTACATCTGTCACTGTCAAGTTCATTTGCATCCTGCAAATGCATGCTATCTAGGATTGACCTAGCATTAATTAATATCAGCTGCAGTGCTGCATGGGGCTACTTAATGTCATATGCAAATACACTTGTTTTGTGGAATCGTACACACCCATATATGCAAATATATAATATATAATATATATATATATATATATATATATATATATATATTTATATATATATATATATATATATATATATATATATATATATATATATATACATATATATGTATATATATACATACATATATATCTTATTTGTATTTTACATTTTGTTTGTAGCAGACATTTTTGGATAATTGAGTTTGGAAGCTTTTCCTTTCATCTTAAAGTGTGCTTGTCATGCTCGTCGAATTTTGATTACTTGAGTTTTGTATATAGCTTAGGAATAACGTGAGCAATACCGATAAAGAAGCATCTGAGGTGCAGATTCGGTTTCTTCCATAACTTTCCAGTAGTTTACAATAACAAATGAAATCCAGTGAGGACATTTTTACCATTTCACATACGAGTACTTCTCTAGAGAAAATACCGCTTGGTCGGTTCAGTGAACCTTCTAGCAAACACCAGCCTTCCAGCGAGAATAAGAAATAATACTTTCCTTTCGAAGCTTATATGTGATTTTGGCAGTCGACGCGCCCCTAAGCTCCAACCCATCATCAGAACTTTAAATGTTTGAAGTCCAATATGGCGAATTTGGCTGGAGAAGGAGCCTTGTCGTGGATTTTTGGCGTGCAAACCATGATCATTCCCGGGGAATTATCCTTTAATTTGTGCAAAAGATCAAATGATGTTCGACAATGACTGCAAGCCCCCCCTCCAAATAAACTAGATATTCACTGGAAAGTACAAGGGGTTTATGGTGTTAGAAACATAAATATAATTGTTCTCTAAATTAAATGGCCGAAAGTTTTCCGCTGTAACTCGACGTTGCGAAAACAAATCCAACCCTCAGTGAGTCTTTCCACTGTACACTTTCTTTTTCTTATTTTTTCGCTGCATACTCTCAAAGTGCCCCTGAAGTTACCCTTTGGATATCCGGATGAAATTTTCCAGTTGTCCCGACGCAACCTTGAAGGTTATTGGTTTTACGACTCATCGACCGTCGAGTCATGCAGGGTCGCCAATCTCTCACGCCGATTGGTCGCGGGCGAAGGGTAGCGACAGGTGACACTCAAACCCACAACCTTTCGATTGTGAAACGAGCAACTTACCCCTAGACTACTCGTCCCCCCAACGCAACCTTGCACTCCCGGTATGTGTGCCTGAGGGGGCCCGAGTCGGTCCTGAGGTGTGGTTCCGAGGAACCGCTGTGCCCGTGGCCAATTGATTTCGAGGTAGCGCCGTCCGTCATCAGGTGATTCTGATGTAACGTTCAGTTGGTAGAGCTTTGGACTCTTGGTCGTAATATTGTGGGTTCGAATCTCGCAACCGACGGCATTACCGAATCCACCCGTGACCAATCAGCGATGATCTGTGAGAGGTTCGGAGAATCGGTCATATAGCGTTGCCAACCAATCGGTGAGTGGTTGGCGACGCTATATGACCTAGCGGTTGAATGCGTCGTAAAAGAACCCAAAGTTCTTCTTGTGTCCATGGTCTAGTGATTCTGAGATAGTCCGCCCCCAGGTATTTCTGAGGTAACGCTGTGTCCGTCACCAGGTGATCCTGAGGTAACACCGTGTCCATCACCGGGTAATACTGAGGTAACGCTGTGCCCATCACCAGGTGGTCGCTGGACGCGCGCGTGTACGTGACAGGCTCCCAGGACGGCACCATTAAACTGTGGGACGGCGTGTCCAGCCGGTGCGTCAACACCTTCAACAAGGCGCACGACGGCGCCGGCATCTCGTCCGTCACCTTCTCCAAGAACGGAAAGGTGGGCGCGCGCCACCGCCTGCAGCGGCCGCCGCCGGGGAGCTGGGCGGACAAGTCCAGCTGTGGTGTATTATTTGTGTTCATCAATTGATCAATTATATGTGTTGTTGTCAATAACTGTATGGACAGTGGGATAGCTTACTTGAGTAGTTTGCTCTCAACTTGTAGGTCTGCTCCGTGATGGCATTGGGTCTAGTTTCACCAAACTCCTTATCTACAGATGATGTGAAGTAGTGCGCCTCTGTTGGCATCATACGGTTTCATAATGATGTTCATGGATAGCTTCTCTATGCACGCTTGGTTATTGTTGGGTTTCGGAGCTATCCAGCCCAACTCAACCCCCTTCCCAGCCAGCCTAAAGTTCGGCGTCGTTATCCGCTTAGTGTGTGAGATCACAGGAGCAGAGTATACCTTTCCCCACACCATGATGCACTGTAAAAGGAATCTGCACTTGACGTTTTTGGGTCAATGCTCTTAGTTACCCCAGCGATGAACTAGCAGTTCCGTTAAAACATTGCGATCATTTCATTCAGCGCTCGTGATGCTGGATGTATCCTAACACCTTTTTCATTGAGTATCTAAATAATCTATGAGTTATAAACTGTCCTTGTGCCAAGCTTGTTCCACGTAATTGCCGCATGATTATTATCTCTAGTTCCGTAATCTTGACTTCGAACTAAATCTTGCACGTCCCTTTCATAAAGTGTCAGTGCATTCCTTTTCGTACTTGCTGAACTTATCCAATCACCGAAAATGAAGGCTGTTTTAGCAAGAGTGCACACAATTCCAGCATCCGAAAATGTCTGTCCTTTCCAAAAGCTCCAAACGTATCCCCAGCTTTTACCATCCCCATCCAAAATTTGAAAACCTTCGTCCCCAGTTGGTACGTGAGCCATCATGCGGGTGGTGAGCCGTGTAGCACACTCTCCTCCCCGTCCTCGATGGTGAGGGATGTATGAGTCACCCTCCAGGATATTGAGTCGTGTGGCTCACTCTCCTCCCCATCCTCGATGGCGAGGGATGTGAGTTACCTTCCAGGATAGTGAGCTGTGTGGCTCACTTTCCTCCCCATCCTCGATGGTGAGGTATGTGTGAGTCACCCTCCGGGACATTGAGCCATGTGGGTCATTCTCGTCCCCATCCTCGATGACGAAAGATGTATGAGTCACCCTCCAGGATATTGAACCATGTCGGTCATTCTGCTCCACGTGCTCGATGGCGAGGGATGTATGAGTCACCCTCCAGGATATTGAGCCATGTTGGTCATTCTGCTCCACGTCCTCGATGACGAGGGGTGTATGAGCCACCCTCCAGGATATTGAGCTGTGTGGCTCATTCTTCTCCCCATCCTCTGTGGCGATTAATGTGAGTTACCCTCCAGGACAGTGAGCTATTGTGAGGTGTGTGGATCACATATTCATATGTATGGCGAGGTGTAGATCTTCGCTGACGGCGCGACCTGTCCACAGTACGTGCTGTCATCGGGGAAGGACTCGATGGTGAAGCTGTGGGAGTTGTCGACGAGTCGCTGCCTGATAGCCTACACCGGCGCAGGCACCATAGGTAGGTGCAGGCTCTGAGAGGTACGGCCGGCAGTCTGGCCACGCCCCCCGTCACCGGCTCGCACGCGCACACACGCACATGCGTATGCAGACATCTGCTGCCAAGCAGCAACACCCGCACGTTGTTGGCCAATGTAAGTCTCGGGCAAATTTGTGTCAGGCAGGAAGCGAAAAGTCCTCCAAATTCAATGCGATGTGTCGTGAATTATAATGTCACGCAGCGAAAGCATGCGACCAAAGTGACGTTTGTGAGCATTTGCGAGATGGGGACAATGCACCGGTGGATGACGCGCAGACAATGGTGTGTAATGCCGGGAACACAAACTTGCAATCTCCGCAGAGGTGGTTGCAGCTGGTAGAACATTTAATCGAACGGAAATGCCGTTGAACACATTCCTAGCATGTTGAACAGAAATTTCTGCCATTGGCCTTTTTTAAATTGACCGAAACGATGCAAGCAACGTCGGTTTGTTTCGGTAGCGTTGAAGGCCGAAATGTTCCGTTATAAATATGTAGAGAACCTTTAATTGCTTTTTCTTTAGCTGAATGTGGAGGGTCATCTGAAATTCTCACCCGTCACGTCCGTACATTCAATGCAAGAACGCTTCGTCAAATAGTGTAACAGACCAACTTCGAATCGATTCAATCTAAGCGAAGTACCCAGCTCTGATGTACTGTGTGGTAATGCACATCAGCTTACTTGCTTTCTACGGGATGTGTTGGCGCTCCTTTGACAGATATTTTCCCGCCAGGAAAACAGCAGCACCGGAGCCGAGCCATCTTCAACCACACCGAGGACTACGTCATGCTGCCGGACGAGGCCACCAAGAGTCTGTGCACCTGGGACTCGAGGAACGCGTCCAGGAAGCAGCTCATGTCGCTCTGTGAGTATCTGCTACTGACGCACTGTACACAGTGTTCCGAACCAACACCTCACGGCGACCAGGCCAACACCTCACGACAACCAGTCCAACACCTCAGGGCAACCAGACCGACACCTCACGGCAACCAGACCGACACCTCACGGCGACTAGTCCAACACCTCACGGCACCGACACCTCACGACAACCAGTCCAACACCTCACGGCGACCAGACCAGCACCTCACGGCAACCAGTCCAACACCTCACGGCACCGACACCTCACGGCAACCAGACCAACACCTCACGGCAACCAGACCGACACCTCACGACAACCAGACCGACACCTCACGACAACCAGACCGACACCTCACGGCAACCAGACCGACATCTCACGGCAACCAGACCGACACCTCACGACAACCAGACCAACACCTCACGACAACCAGACCGACACCTCACGGCAACCCGACCGACACCTCACGGCAACCAGACCAACACCTCACGGCAACCAGACCACAGACCAACACCTCACGGCAACCAGACCACACCAAACCAACCAACACCCCACCCAAACCACACCTCACGGCAACCAGACCAACACCTCACGACAACCAGACCAACACCTAGCAACCAGACCAACACCTCCCAACCAGACCAACACCTCACGCCAACCAACACGCACACGGCAACCAGACCAACACCTCACGCAACCAGACCAACACCTCACGCCAACCAGACCACACCTCACGGCAACCAGACCCAACACCTCACGGCAACCAGACCAACACCTCACGACAACCAGACCAACACCTCACGCCAACCAGACCAACACCTCACGCCAACCAGACCAACACCTCACGGCAACCAGACCAACACCTCACGGCAACCAGACCAACACCTCACGACAACCAGACCAACACCTCACGGCAACCAGACCAACACCTCACGGCAACCAGACCAACACCTCACGGCACCGACACCTCACGGCAACCAGACCAACACCTCACGGCAACCAGACCAACACCTCACGGCAACCAGACCAACACCTCACGGCAACCAGACCAACACCTCACGGCAACCAGACCAGCACAACACGACGACACCACGGCAACCAGACCACCCCACCACCCCCCAACCGACCGACACCTCACGGCAACCAGACCGACACCTCACGGCAACCAGACCGACACCTCACGACAACCAGACCAACACCTCACCAAACCTCACGGCAACCAGACCGACACCTCACGGCAACCAGAACACCTCACGGCAACCAGACCAACACCTCACGCAACCAACCAACACCTCACGGCAACCAGACCAACACCTCACGGCAACACCAGCACGGCAACCAGACCAACACCTCACGGCAACCAGACCAACACCTCACGGCAACCAGACCAACACCTCACGCCAACCAGACACGGCAACCAGACCAACACCTCACGGCAACCAGACCAACACCTCACGCCAACCAGACCAACACCTCACGGCAACCAGACCAACACCTCACGGCAACCAGACCGACACGGCAACCAGACAACCACACCTCACGGCAACCAGACCAACACCTCACGACAACCAGACCAACACCTCACGGCAACCAGACCAACACCTCACGCCAACCAGACACGGCAACCAGACCAACACCTCACGGCAACCAGACCAACACCTCACGGCAACCAGACCAACACCTCACGGCAACCAGACCAACACCTCACGGCAACCAGACCGACACCTCACGACAACCAGACCAACACCTCACGGCAACCAGACCAACACCCTCACGGCAACCAGACACCGACACCTCACGGCAACCAGACCAACACCTCACGGCAACCAGACCAACACCTCACGGCAACCAGACCAACACCTCACGGCAACCAGACCAACACCTCACGGCAACCAGACCAACACCTCACGGCAACCAGACCAACACCTCACGGCAACCAGACCCACCACGACCAGACCAACACCTCACGGCAACCAGACCGACACCTCACGGCGACACCACGGCACCGACACCTCACGGCAACCAGACCAACACCTCACGGCAACCAGACCAACACCTCACGGCAACCAGACCAACACCTCACGGCAACCAGACCAACACCTCACGGCAACCAGACCAACACCTCACGGCAACCAGACCAACACCTCACGGCACCGACACCTCACGGCAACCAGACCAACACCTCACGGCAACCAGACCAACACCTCACGGCAACCAGACCAACACCTCACGGCAACCAGACCAACACCTCACGGCAACCAGACCAACACCTCACGGCAACCAGACCAACACCTCACGGCAACCAGACCAACACCTCACGGCACCGACACCTCACGGCAACCAGACCAACACCTCACGGCAACCAGACCAACACCTCACGGCAACCAGACCGACACCTCACGGCAACCAGACCAACACCTCACGGCAACCAGACCGACACCTCACGGCAACCAGACCGACACCTCACGGCAACCAGACCAACACCTCACGGCAACCAGACCGACACCTCACGGCAACCAGACCAACACCTCACGGCAACCAGACCAACACCTCACGCCAACCAGACACGGCAACCAGACCAACACCTCACGGCAACCAGACCAACACCTCACGGCAACCAGACCAACACCTCACGGCAACCAGACCAACACCTCACGGCAACCAGACCAACACCTCACGGCAACCAGACCAACACCTCACGGCACCACCGACACCTCACGGCAACCAGACCAACACCTCACGGCAACCAGACCAACACCTCACGGCAACCAGACCAACACCTCACGCCAACCAGACACCTCACGGCAACCAGACCAACACCTCACGGCAACCAGACACCTCACGGCAACCAGACCAACACCTCACGGCAACCAGACCAACACCTCACGGCACCGACACCTCACGGCAACCAGACCAACACCTCACGGCAACCAGACCGACACCTCACTCACGGCAACCAGACCAACACCTCACGGCAACCAGACCAACACCTCACGGCAACCAGACCGACACCTCACGGCAACCAGACCGACACCTCACGGCAACCAGACCAACACCTCACGGCAACCAGACCAACACCTCACGGCAACCAGACCAACACCTCACGGCAACCAGACCAACACCTCACGACACCGACACCTCACGGCGACCAGACCATCACCTCACGGCACCGACACCTCACAGCAACCAGACCAACACCTCACGGCAACCAGACCAACACCTCACGGCGACCAGACCAGCACATCACGGCACCGACACCTCACGGCAACCAGACCAACACCTCACGGCAACCAGACCATCACCTCACGGCACCGACACCTCACGGCAACCAGACCAACACCTCACGGACACCACGACCGACACCTCACGGCAACCAGACCAACACCTCACGGCAACCAGACCATCACCTCACGGCACCAGACACCTCACGGCAACCAGACCAACACCTCACGGCAACCAGACCAACACCTCACGGCAACCAGACCATCACCTCACGGCAACCGACACCTCACGGCAACCAGACCAACACCTCACGGCAACCAGACCAACACCTCACGGCAACCAGACCAACACCTCACGGCAACCAGACCAACACCTCACGGCAACCAGACCAACACCTCACGGCAACCAGACCAACACCTCACGGCAACCAGACCAACACCCAGACCAACACCTCACGGCAACCAGACCAACACCTCACGGCAACCAGACCAACACCTCACGGCAACCAGACCAACACCTCACGGCAACCAGACCAACACCTCACGGCAACCAGACCAACACCTCACGGCAACCAGACCAACACCTCACGGCAACCAGACCAACACCTCACGGCAACTCACGGCACCAGACACCTCACGGCAACCAGACCAACACCTCACGGCAACCAGACCAACACCCACGGCAACCAGACCAACACCTCACGGCAACCAGACCAACACCTCACGGCACCGACACCTCACGGCAACCAGACCAACACCTCAACCAGACCAGACACCTCACGGCAACCAGACCAACACCTCACGGCAACCAGACCAACACCTCACGGCAACCAGACCAACACCTCACGGCAACCAGACCAACACCTCACGGCAACCAGACCAACACCTCACGGCAACCAGACCAACACCTCACGGCAACCAGACCAACACCTCACGGCAACCAGACCAACACCTCACGGCAACCAGACCAACACCTCACGGCAACCAGACCAGCACCTCACGGCAACCAGACCAACACCTCACGGCACCGACACCTCACGGCAACCAGACCAACACCTCACGGCACCGACACCTCACGGCAACCAGACCAACACCTCACGGCAACCAGACCAACACCTCACGGCAACCAGACCAACACCTCACGGCAACCAGACCAACACCTCACGGCAACCAGACCAACACCTCACGGCAACCAGACCAACACCTCACGGCACCGACACCTCACGGCAACCAGACCAACACCTCACGGCAACCGACACCTCACGGCAACCAGACCAACACCTCACGGCAACCAGACCAACACCTCACGGCAACCAGACCGACACCTCACGGCAACCAGACCGACACCGACACCTCACGGCAACCAGACCAACACCTCACGGCAACCAGACCAACACCTCACGGCAACCAGACCAACACCTCACGGCAACCAGACCGACACCTCACGGCAACCAGACCAACACCTCACGGCAACCAGACCAACACCTCACGGCAACCAGACCAACACCTCACGGCAACCAGACCAACACCTCACGGCAACCAGACCAACACCTCACGGCAACCAGACCAACACCTCACGGCAACCAGACCAACACCTCACGGCAACCAGACCAACACCTCACGGCAACCAGACCAACACCTCACGGCAACCAGACCAACACCTCACGGCAACCAGACCAACAGCTCACGACAGTCCACTCAACACACCCGACCGTTCAGGAATAGCACAAAAGCGTACCAACTGTGCCGTTCAGGAATAACACGAGAACGTTCGTGGGAAGCAATAGGTTAGCACAGGTTTCTTTTTAATAAACACGAAAAACCCCTAAACTCCAATCCAATCCAATAAACATGAAAAGTACGGTGGTGGGTAAAGGAGAACTTTGCAGAAAGCAACCACCAAAAACGTACAAACGTGAAGATGCATGCGAACGTCATATACCCGTGAGTGGTAAGTATGCGTGTGACGAGGTATATCCTATGCAGTAGGTGTGCAACTGTCGCTCTCTACTATGATGGTACTGTGCGACTGTCTCTCTCCTGTGATGGTACCGTGTGACGGACCGGTCCCCTATCCACGACAGGTCATAATTCTCCGGTGCGCCACATCGTCCATTCGCCCATCACGTCGGCGTTCCTCAGCTGCTCGGACGACTTCCGCGCCCGCTTCTGGGTGCGCCGCACCGCTACACACTGATGCAACAGGCGGCCACGTCACGTCGCGTCACGTCACGTCACGTCACGTCACGTCCTGTCGACACATCGTCGTGTCGCCACGTCACACGTGCTGCACACTTCCTGTCGGGGCATCGTCGCGGGGAGACAGGACACGCTGTGTCGATCTCAGCCTCGGCCACGTGGCGACCAGCAAGCCGTGCCGGGGTCCGGCCGGTCGGGCGTCGCTGTGGTGGTCCGCCTGAGCGGGCCGGTGTCACGCCCTGACCCGGGGTCAGGTCACGACTGTCGGCCAGCAGTGCTAGGCTATCTCTAGACAGACTCGCTACCGCCGTCATGGAAAAGGCCGTCACTGTAGCGTACCGTACTTCTATAAATATGTCCTACAGGAGGCTATCCAAGGTCGAACATATCTAGAAGCAAGCGAAGAACTTTCGTCATGGCCAATTGCCTACAGCCTCACCACGTACTTCGAGGATATGTTGCATGCTTGTTATGCATTTGTCTGGTGCGAGCATGCTTCGTGTATCGGGTATAACTCGCCGACACGTTCAGTGATGTAAGGAAGGCGTTCAGGTTAGGTGGCAACCTTCTGGTTCATGATGACAGTGTAGCCTTTGAAGGCGCTTGATGCACCGAGCCCCGTAAGGTTTAGTGTATTGCGTACGGTATGTTGTGTACGCTGCAACAGGGCCAAATGTAGCGGTACAGGTGGGCAGGTGGCCGTGCGTACCATCCGGGGCGGCCGCGATCTCTGGAGTGTAGCGCTACAGGCGGGCAGGCGGCCGTGCCTACCATCCCGGGCGGCCGTGATCTCTGGAGTGTAACGGTACAGGCGGGCAGGTGGCCGTGCCTACCATCTGGGGCGGCCGAGATCTCCGGAGTGTAACGTTACAGGCGGACAGGTGACCGTGGCTACCATCTGGGGCGGCCCCGATCTCTGGAGTGCATGTCGTTGTGTACCATTGCAGTGCACCTGCGCATTTGTCGGCACGATTGGGTCGTCACTCATCAGCAGAATGGCGTTACGTCAATACACCATCCACATCGTATTCCGCGCGTTGTCTAACCGGCATCCACCAGCAGAGGCGTAATGCCAAATAGGCACAGCTTCGTCGCACCCAGCACGACCCATTTGGCTCGTCTGTTGCACTGCGATATGGGGCCTGTTCCCGCGCCTTCAACCGGAATAGGTTGAGCGCCAATCTTCTCTGCGGGTCGTTCACGTTCCTAATTCGGAATTGGTTTCTCCAAATCGAACCACCACTAGATGAGGAAACATAATCCGGCCAGTCGGCGGATGAGGAAACGCAAACTCGGAACACGACAAATGTGCCGCAACAGTGGCGTTCAACTTCAAAACATTTTAAAATCATTTGGACAAGGAGCAAGGTCTTCGGTTTGTATATTTCATGCTTACCTTATTTTAAGGCTGCTTTTTGGACGAAATCCAAGAGCTATAGTATTTGTGATGGATCTAAGGAGTCGCCCATGCTTTGTGTCACTAGCTACACTACAGTGTCTGCGGTGCGATTGGGAAGCGTCCGATGCGCAACTGGGAATCTGAGCTGGGCATTAACAATTTTATATGAGCTGTAGTTTCAGTCGTGGGTATTCATTTGCATTCATGCTTGCTGGTACTCGTGTATTTTGTGTGTATGCATGTATTCATCAAGGACAGATTTAGGAGCTGCGTATGCCCCTTCATGGGAAGGTGGCTTCCCTCTGACGCGAGGGCGTTAACCCGTCCCGTCTCGTGGGGGTCTTCAACCGCCCCCCTCTCAGGTTTTTCGCGGATAGCGAACGAACGGCGCGCGGCAGCGCGACCAAATTTGGCATACCTTTTCCCACATCAATTTGACATGCTGATTCAAATTTTTAAGGTCAGGTCATATAGGGTCAAGGAGTTAGTAAAGGTCAAGTGAGGTCACCTCCAAAAAAGTTCAACCAGTCGTCACGATTTAACGGATGCAGATATTTCAATGAAACTTGCAGTGTTTGCTTATCTTTACGGACGCGACAAAACGTACGAGTGGATTTTTGTTCGTTTTTGACTACACACAGATTTTGCGTACTTGCCAAATTGCAGTTCAAGTACAGGATTCCGGCTAAAGTAAGTATTTTTTATAAGGGCAAGTTGACTTCCAACAACGTTTCTCGGTCTGCCCTGTCCGCCTGTACCGGTCTGCCTATACCCACTGGAAAAAATGAAAATTAAAGAAAACTTGAGAACTCAAAATTTTGAAATTTCAACATTTTTTTTGTGTGTGGGGGGGGGCAAAAAAATACCCCTGGTCGATTTCGCTGTCCTCTTCTCATTCCAAATAAATTTTGTCTTCATATATCCCACAAAATGAACTCCCCAGAGTCAAAAACATAATGTAAGTCGTGAAAAGTCGTGAAATTCTATCCCCCTGGTGACGTCACTTTTGGGGGGATTTCTTTTGGAGGGTGGACCTGGACCATACTCGTCGAGCGCTTTCCGATGACACCTCTCGTTTTAGTGCAATGCTTAATTTGGATTTTAGAGGGTGGTCTTCAACCCCCCCTCCCCCGAGACGGGGTGTGAGGATTTGACCGGAAAGACGGCGCGGGTTAATATTTATGCAAGCTATTGTGAAGGGAGGGGGATATATAAAGGCAATGTGCGAGCCCAAAGGGATCGGGGCACACTCCATGGGATCCGATGTTATAAGTTGAAATAATTGGGAATGGATGGTAAAGCCAACATTGAAGGGGGCGTATTTATGGGGAGCATGTTTTCTGGCTGGAGCTAAACCAATTCTGGTTGTGGGCGCGGGAATAGACCCACTACTTGAATTACGTTCGTTGCTTTGCAATAAAAGAAGATGCAATAATTGCACGTGGGATCATGCTACTCCTAGTTGAACTTCGATTAAATGTCGACTACGGCAAGATGTATTTCATGACCTCAACCTTACTTTCCGCATGACATTATTTTCCGAGAGACTGTTCAGAGTCCTCAAGGCTGTACCACACCGGCAGTGTGGCCGGAGGTGGTAGCGTGGATGTACTACCGCTGGAGTCGGATGTTCCTATAGCATTCACGTGCTCCCATGTGCAAGTCAGGTCAAGTCACCCGGAACCGTTTTGGAGTTTTGGTTTTTGGGTTCCAAGCGCATAATTGTGGGCCCTATATAATAATAATGAACAACGTATTCGAATTCAACACCCACAATTATTCAATGGAACAGTTTGGATCACCTTTACTGATCAGAAGTCAACAGAGACACATTGGGTTAAAGTAGGCTGAAGCTGGTTCTAGAGTAATTGCGGGTGTTGATTTTTAATTGGCGTTTCTGTTTTCTCCAGAGCTGCAAATGGTTTTTGGACCCCCAAAGCCAAAATCTTATATGGATCCTGCGTGGCTTGCTATGCCATGCTATGAGAAGCCAGATAATGCTAGAGGATCGTGGGACTCCTGGTTGAACTTCCATTGAATCGACTCCGGCAAGGTGTACTTCATGAGGTTATGCATAGTTCGCTATCCATTGGGGTTCGAACTTATAAAATGCATCTGCGGAAGTCAACCGATACATGTTTACGAAAATAGTACAATATCTGTGAACTGACATAATATTAGTATTATCATAGTATTATGTAGGTATTATACCACAGGTTTCCGCAGTGAATGTGCCCCGTAGATATGTGCAGAGTTCAGTTAGCTCGGTGTGTAGGTAAGCTCTGGTGGAGTGGTTCGTTCGCTGTGTCATTCAGCGATATAATTCATAATTGATTTTAGCACTTATGAGCCGGGGTTTCAGGCAAGTGGACCAACCCGGACCACCCAAGCTTTCCAGATATCTGGAGCTGGATGGGCCTGGGGCTGATCCGGGTGAGTCTAGACTTTCTGGAGGCTTCTCCGTCTGAACGTTTCTTGGGTCTCAGGCACCTCATCTATCTTACTGGATCTTCTGGGCATTCCCTCGTAGGTTCTACTGGTCTTAGGGACATTCCCTCATTTTTTGGGCCTCGTTATTCGTCTTGGGTACCTCCGTGTATATCCTGGGTGTTATCTTGCCGGTCTTGGAGTGTGCTTTGCTTCTAGCGGTCTGATTTTCTACATTAGGGGCATCTTCCTACGTATTGGGCATATACACCTAGGTCTGTTCTACCATCCTAAAAGCAGTTGTGGAAATGGCCTCCCCAGGTTCCAGGGTGAGTGCCCAGGGGCCCCCGTGTATGTGTAAGGGGGACCAGGCCTGTTACCACTATAGGGGGAGCAGTAAGGGGCTACTGGCCTCAGCTTCGTTCTGCAGCCCATGCCCCTTTCAGGAACATACACTTATTTGACAACTGCAAGCGTAGGTCATGCACATTTTTACGACAGAGTTAGTTACAAGCCGCAGAAACAAACATTTCAGTCGCTGCCTCACATGTATTTCCATTTCATCCACATATACGATATTTGTATTCACTCTTCACTACCACAAGGTCGGGCACCAACTGAGGGGCGTGCTATTTTATAAGACACACACGGTGAAACAATGACGGAGTTTGAACTCTACTAACATCGAGGGCGCATTTGCCCCTCAATGTTGGCTTTTCCACAAATAATTACATCTTTTAACATGTGGCCTGAGCGCGGCGCCGCGAGCAGACGCGTCTCGGCCGCTCGCCCAACCCTTTTCCTCTCCCTCTTTATTGCCTCTGTATGCAAGGTGTGTGAAACTGCAAGGTGTGAGTGAGAAGTGAACAGAAAGAGTGAAAAGTGTACGAGCAAAAAAAAAAGAAGAAAAAGTGAATTATTGAACAAAACCGGCGTACTTATACGCTACACGTGTGCGAAGTCACTGGACTCAGTGGACATTTCTGCTGGTTATTCCTCTATTATTTTACACAGCAGTGACTGGACGCCGGAAAAAAACTGAGTGAGTGCAGAAGCGACAGCGCCTTTCTCCATAGTGACTTCCCTTCCATTAAGCATCAGCTACTGCCCGTCTTCTTTCCTACACTGCGGCTGAGAAGGAAATTATCTCACTGACGACTTGGCGCCGCTCGGAACTCCTGTGTATTCAACAACAGTGTTCGTCTACCTCCTATCGTCTGGCTTCAGCCCTACCAGGTTTCTATCTTCAGCTCTACCATACATACGGATCTGCTAACCAGCGCCTCGGCCAAATACCATCACGTCCCCCATCAGCAACGCGCACGCAGCCGAACAGGGCTGCGACGTCGAGCGCCCGCATCACTGTGACGTCATCAAAGCATCGACCTTGAACGCCCCCGTCAGTCGCCACCCCTCCCAAGCGAGAAACCAAATGAGGGGAGCGTCACCGTCGCCGTGACAACGCCCACCAAGAACAAACGCCGGGGCAGGCGCGGCGCTAGGGGTGGCAGATCGCTTTCCTATCACTTCTACAAACCACTCGTTTATAGCTAGCGTTGCAAGCACGGTGTGTGTAGTGCATAGAGTGATATGGGTATTGTATTATGTTGGTGCACGACTGTTTTTTGCGCATCTGCTCCCACTACTGACCACAAATCTATCCTTTCTTTGTAAATATCTGTGACCCAGACTGTCCGTAACAGCCACTGCACGTGGAGGGCATGTATTGTTAAATAAATAAATAAATGTGACTACGATTTGTGCCCCCACCCATTTTCCCTGCCCATTGCCTTCACATTTTTCCTCGCAATATTTGTTTTTAGGAAAGAACACCCCTGCAGAGACCGCTTGTAGCGCGTGAAGCTTGCCGAAAACGGTCTCTATTTCATGACTTCCTGTTGGTCGGGCCTCCCCTTGGGAAAATCATGGCTGCGCCACTGTCATCGTAGAACCATGGTAAGAAGAATACACAGCGTATACATCAACGTAGGACAGAAAAGCACAGTTGTTGATTTAATGTTTCTGATTTCTGCTCTGATGGATCAATTCCGGCTGAAATATTTTTGATAGAATTTATCCTTCTTGCTTGGCCTAAAACCTTTCATCCATACCTTTTCCTTCACTGAATGCAACGTGAAGTTTCTAGTGAGCTGCAAACCAGTTGCACAGTGACGTAGGTTCGTATTTCCGGACATCGCATACTGCACGCGCAAGCAAGACTCAGTTGTCTTCCGAAATGGGTGGGGACATGGGAAATGAGAAGCTTGCCTTCCACTCAAGGCCCATTAGGGTTTCCCCCACCCGTTCCCTGTCCTCCACCTCCTACTCCAAATGCTCCAACTTCTCCCCCTCCCACTCCCTGGCCATCTCCCCGTCCCACTATCCATCCTGATCCGCCACCCTTGGATGGCGATGTTGGTGTTGGTGACGGTGACGGTGACGGTGACGGTGATCGTGGCAATGACGTTGGCGTTGACATTGGTGTTAGTGTCGATATTTGAATTGGTGTCTGCGCTGATGTTAGCGTCGATGATTGCTCGGTTGTGGCAGGTTCTCCTCCTGGACTGTTAGCGTTCTGCGGCATGACGGAGCCTGGCTGTGGCGGTGTTCCTGTGTTCCCCATGGTTTCGGGGTCTGACCATGGCGGTGCTC
Source organism: Imbricaverruca yamaguchii (assembly GCA_034440575.1). Taxonomy (NCBI): domain Eukaryota; kingdom Metazoa; phylum Arthropoda; class Thecostraca; family Neoverrucidae; genus Imbricaverruca; species Imbricaverruca yamaguchii. The sequence goes on from JAOTOL010001659.1 coordinate 1,720,071, forward strand.
CTGTGTTCCCAATGATGTTGGGGTCTGACCATGGCGGTGTTCCTGTGTTCCCTATGGTGTTGGGGTCTGACCATGGCGGTGCTTCTGTGTTCCCTATGGTGTCGGGGCTTGACAATGGCGGTGTTCCTGTGTTCCCTATGGTGTTGGGGTCTGACCATGGCGGTGCTTCTGTGTTCCCTATGGTGTTGGGGTCTGACCATGGCGGTGCTCCTGTGTTCCCTATGGTGTCGGGGCTTGACCATGGCGGTGTTCCTGTGTTCCCTATGGTGTCGGGGTCTGACCATGGTGGTGCTCCTGTGTTCCCCATGGTGTCGGGGCTTGACCATGGCGGTGTTCCTGTGTTCCCCATGGTGTCGGGGCCTGACCATGGCGGTGTTCCTGTGTTCCCTATGGTGTTGGGGTCTGACCATGGCGGTGCTTCTGTGTTCCACATGGCGTCGGGGCCCGACCATAGCGGTGTTCCTGTGTTCCACATGGCGTCGGGGCCCGACCATAGCGGTGTTCCTGTGTTCCACATGGCGTCGAGGCCTGGTGGTAGTGGTGTTTCTGTGTTCTCTGTGGTGTCCGCGCCTGACCATGGTGGTGTTTCTGTGTTCCACATTGTGTCGGGGCCTGACCATGACAGTGTTCCTGTGTTCCCTATGGTGTCGGGGCCTGACCATGGTTGTGTTCCTGTGTTCCCCATGGTGTCGGGGCCTGACCACGGCGGTGTTCCTGTATTCCCCATGGTGTCGGGCCCTGGTTGTGGCAGTGCTCCTGTGTTCCATGTAACGTCGGCGTCTGGTTGTGGCGGTGTTCCTGTGTTCCCTATGGCGTCTGGGCCTGGCCATGGCGGCGTTCCTGTGGAAATTATCGGTATTTCACCCACCCCCGAGACCGCGGTGGTGATACTCGTATTCAAAGCGGCAGTAACGTTACCGGCTGTGGTGGCAATGCTAGTGGCGCTGGTGGTGGCGGAAGTGGCAATATTATTACCGGTGGCATAAGTGGCAGTGGTGGGAACAATATTAGTGGCAGTGGCGGCGACAATGGGGCTGGTAGTGGGACTGATAGTCACATTGGTGGATGTACGATTGGTCTTGGAACTGGTAGTGGTGCTGATAGTGGTGCTCAGATTTGCAGCGGCGGCGATGGGTGTGGTGACAAGACTGGTATTGGCAGCGGTAGTGTGTTTGGTGGTGGAACTGCTAGTGACGGCAGCGGTGGTAGCAGCAGCGGGGGCAGTGGCAGTGACAACGCCAGTGGTGGTGTTAGCTGTTATGGTGATGGTTGTTGTTTTTGTTGTGGTGGTTGGACTTGTAGTGGCAGCGGTGGCAGTGGGCCTGCCAGTGGAGTTGGTAGCGGCAGCAGCGGTGGTAGCGGCGGTGGGCGCAGTGGTAGTGGTGGTAGTGGCGGAACTTGCAGTGGCAGCCGTGGCAGTGGGCGTGGTAGTGGCGGTCAGCGGGCGTGGCCGACCGCGGGAACCTGCCCTCATCAGCCTAAGCAGGGCCGCCTCAAGCAGTGAGTGGTCGCCGTATCTCGGTGCTTCACACGACACACCGGAGCCGGTGCCAGCGCCGGCGGGTCGGCACGTGCAGCGACTGTTGCGGCACTCTGAGTGAGCTACCACAGCCGCACACTCGCCCGTCGTCTGACAAAAGTCGCCCGGTAGTGCTGCAACGATACGTCAGGTCACTGACTCATCACGTCACTCGGACCACGCATCACTGGGTCACTGCTCATGTGGTCACTGGATCACTGATCACTGGGTCACTGGCCACCGGGTCACCTGCCTATCACTGCGTCACTGGTCATCAGGTCACTGGGCCACCGTGCGCCAAGCCAGCGGATTATCGATCACTGGATCTGTGTAAACAAGCTTAACACAGGGGCATGCATTCCTACTCAGTTGGGGGGGGGGGGGGAGGGTGGCTTCAGTCCATCAACAGTCTACTCAGCCCCCTTCCTCAACTTTTAGCTCATCCGTCCCCTTTCCCAGGCTTGATACCTTATTAAGTCGAAAGGAACTGTTGCTCAAGCTCAATATCTTCTTCTGTGCTCAAAGCAATGCAGTTGAAATCAAACTGTAGGCAAGTTCAATTTGCGTGGCAACGGTAGTCTATAGTCATGCCTCGCTTGTACGAAAACTGGTTCTCAACTTGTACTGCCTTTGTATCGACCTGGCTGATAATTAACCAGTACGGCGACGACTTGAATAACAGTTTCAACAGTTTCTTCGTGACACCAAATCAACAATGTTCGTGTTTTGAAATCACCAGGTACATGACTGACAGTGACTGACAATGGCAGACAACGGCAGACAATGACGGACAATGACTGACAATGACTGACAATGGCGGACAATTGCGGACAATGACGGACAAGCGCAGACAACGACGGACAATGACGGACAACGACGGACAATAATGGAAAATGGTGGACAATGACGGACAATAATGGACAATGACGGACAATGACTGACAATGGCGGGCAATGACGGACAATGACGGACAATGACGGACAATGGCGGAAAATAACAGACAATGGCGGACAATGACGGACAATGACGGACAATGACGGACAATGACGGACAATGACGGACAATGACGGACAATGGCGGACAATGACGGACAATGACGGACAATGGCGGACAATGACGGCCAATGGTGGACAATGACGGACAATGACGGACAATGGCGGACAATTGCGGACAATGACGGACAAGCGCAGACAACGACGGACAATGACGGACAACGACGGACAATAATGGAAAATGGTGGACAATGACGGACAATAATGGACAATGACGGACAATGACTGACAATGGCGGGCAATGACGGACAATGACGGACAATGACGGACAATGGCGGAAAATAACAGACAATGGCGGACAATGACTGACAATGACGGACAATTGCGGACATTGACGGACAATGACGGACAATGACGGACAATGGCGGACAATGACGGACAATGACGGACAATGGCGGACAATGACGGCCAATGGTGGACAATGACGGACAATGACGGACAATGGTGGACAATGACGGGCAATGACGGACAATGGCGGACAATGGCGGACAATGGCGGACAATGACGGACAATGACTGACAATGACGGACAATTGCGGACATTGACGGACAATGACGGACAATGACGGACAATGGCGGACAATGACGGGCAATGACGGACATTGACGGACAATGACGGACAATGGCGGACAATGACGGCCAATGGTGGACAATGACGGACAATGGCGGACAATGGTGGACAATGACGGACAATGGCAGACAATGACGGACAATGGCGGACAATGGCGGACAATGTCGGACAACTGTGAACCGGGCGGTTCGCTCACCTCTGTCTCTCAGCTGTCTTTCTCTCGTCTCGTCTCGTCTGTCTCTCAATCTCATCTTACCGCGTCGACAGTCAGTCGCATCTGGGGAGAGCCGCGCAAACGCACACGCACGCGCACACCTGCACACACGCATACGCACACATACGCACATGTGAACCCGGACATCACCTGCACACCTACACATACATATATGCACACGTACAAACATGGAATGCTAACATGCACAAACACATACACACATGTACATATTAACATATACGTATACGCATGTGCACACACACACTCATTCACACACACATAGATGTATACATATAGCGTGTGCTTGGCGCGGTGCACGTGTGCCGTGTGTGTGGTGAGGGGAGGTATGCGCGTGCGTGTGCGTGCAGTTAACTCGAAAATTACCTGCTATGTTAGTCTGTGGAGCTTGAGCCCGACGTCTAAAGCGGAAGGTTCCATCTCTGCTATGAACTGGCCACGGTACCCATGCAGTGCTCAGCACTTGCGCTACCTCTGCAGTCTGTACCCGACTGGTGCTGGCCACTCACCGACACCGGCCCGGAACTTGAAGAGAGCCGGCCCGCTGGCTGACATGTCGCCTCGCGCGCTGTTGCCCGGCGCTCCTCTCTGGTGGGACAGCAGACATCGGGTGTCCTCGGTGTACAGGTAACTGAGACAGCGGGGGCTCGCCAGGCACGTCCTCTCGCACTGGCCTGCCGATCAGAACCACGCACGCTTTATCGGATTATAATGCCGAACCGTCGCATCGATTAACGACACATCGCCTATTCCAGCTACCAGTTGTTTCACTATCGGTACGTGGCTAACGAAAACACAGTGTTGTTACTTACAACAGCTTATCGCAGGGGTACCAATCCAACAACCAATAAGTATACTGCACAGGAACATTACACAAGAGTATATACAATACACACACACACACACACACACAATATATATATATATATATATATATATATATATATATATATATACGTATGCATGTATGCAAGAATTCCAGTGCGTTTCGGCGCAAACAAATGACAAGTTTTCATGAAATTCTAATTCGTGGCATGCCGAAATGTCCATTTTTATGCTGTGGAATAACGATCATGGAGGCATGAAATATTTCAGTTCTGTCTTTCGTCCTTGCACATCCAACTATAACATAGCTTGCACATGGTGTTGTTATGCACAAATCAGTATCCGCTATTCCATAGCATCCACGAAGAGAACACGCGGTCGGCCGGCTCACAGGCAGTGTCGGCCGGCACTGAGGAGGTCGGCAGCGGCAGCGGCAGCCAGTCAGGTCTGACGAACGCCATGAAGTCGGCGGTGGCGGCTGGCACGCTGGTCAGCCGCAGACACAGCCAGAGCCAGAGCAGTGCTGGTGCCGCCCACCGCATCACGGCAGCTCACCAGTGTACGACAGCTTATCAGAGAACGGCTCTCTCGTCGGCAGCCTATCAGAGAACGGCTCTCTAGTCGGCAGCCTATCAGAGAACGGCACTCTCGTCGGCAGCCTATCAGAGAACGGCACTCTCGTCGGCAGCCAATCAGAGGACGGCACTCTCGTCGGCAGCCAATCAGAGAACGGCACTCTCGTCGGCAGCCTATCAGAGAACGGCACCCTCGCCGACAGTCCACGGATGAGAGACAGACCTCCAATGAGTGGTGGCCGGCGGTCAGAGCCACACTGTAGCGAGTTGTGTTCACAACATGCCATTTAAAGTGGCTTCTTGGGTTGAGGAAGTTCGATGCCACCCAACTTGACTGCGCATTAGTTATTCTGAATAATGACACCTCGATCCACTGGCTGCACTATGCGGCTTTGTTTGCTTCAGCTAAAGTCCCGTATTTGCTGTTACAAATAGCTCGATAGCATGAAAAGCATGCAACGATGGCTCCAAATCAATGTTTATACTTTGGAAAAGTTCAATTGCAGCAGACATTACTGGGTACAACCGCAAACATCCAACGGATGGAATTATTGTGGAATATAGGCTGGGTGCTCGTCGGACGGGTTCGATCGATGTCTCACTGCAGAGTGGAAGGATTGAAAGTTCAATTGCGAACAATACATAATTTGCGATCGATGAAATCAAAGTGTGGACACTCCAACGGGGCCCGTAGCCCACGGTGACAGCCTCCAACGGAGCTCATAGCTACGGTTACATCCTCCAACGTGGCCTAGCCAGGGTAACATCCTCCAATGGGGCTCATAACCAGGGTGCATCCTCCAACGGTGACAGCCTGCAACGGGGCGCATAACCAGGGCGACAGCAGACATCGTCTGCTCCAGCGCAAGTCATGGGGCCCATCGTATTCTTGAGGTCTACAGAACAGTTAAATATCGCGAGAGCAAAGGTTTGTTCTGTCGAACTCCTAGAGACACCAATGTTTCGTAGGTAGATCATCTTTTCCATAGCATGCAACTCAGATTTGGCGAAAAGCGACAATTATCCAGCACACTTTTTGCATTCAGAATTCAGCTCAGCTGGATGCGCCAATTCCTTTGATATGTCCACTCCATCGCTCATAGGATAATTTACCAAAGGTAGCTCCCAAGCCAATCAATATATGTATATATACATACGATTTAGTCCTCCAGCCCGGAATTGATGGTTCCGTGTTCCGACACCACGACATGTCGGGGAATATCCGGACACCATACGATATTTCGGGGAACTATTCCTACACTACGATATAGGGAAAATATTCCGATACCACGATATATTGGAGACATTTTCTGATACTGAAATACTTAGGGGCAATATCCAGACATCACGACATTGTGGAAATATTCCGACACCACGATACTGGGGAAAAATTCCGACATCACGATATTTGGAAACATTCCAGAACCACGATATTGGAGAGAAAAAAATCCGACAAAATGATATTGGGGAAACATTCCGAGATCACGACACTGGGAAAATATTCCGTCACCACGACATTGAGGAAATATTCAGACACCACGATATTGGGGAATTATCCCTACACCACGATATTGGGGATATATTTCGACCCTACGATATTGGGGAAATACACCGACATCGCGATATTTGGGAAGCAATTCGGCACCACGACTTTGGGAAGTATTCCGACATCACGATATTAGGGTATTATTCCGACACCACGCTTTTTTAGCAATATCGCTCACGTCAATTAGGGATTTACTTGGAAGCAATGAGTTACTACGCTTTTGTGCTTTTATGCTATCACATATACTTCTTAGGTAGAATCTATAGTTTTAAATGAAAGAACAAACTACAATGGGCTTGGAAATACTGTTTTACAGCTTTGACAGCCATATGAACCACTGTGCACGAACAGAATAACGTCAGCGTTGCCCTCTCATATTACCACCCATCATCATTTCACTTCTACGGTCGAACAGAGACAAATGGTGCGTTGTGTACCACCACCGCAATCCAGTGGTACACAATTATGTATATGCACTCGATCAATGAAGTGATCTTCCAAAACATGTCCGAGGCAAATAGGTGGGAAAATTGGAAATCGATAAGTTCAACCGGGGCGAGGACCAAGCTAATTTTTGGATCAGCTTGAATTACCACGAACCATCCTCCGAAATATCTTCCGACTTAATAATATACCTCGTTATCGAGAGAGTGCACGTCAAACTCTTGCAGTTCACACAGATATTGATATAATTATGCATAATAACCACCACAAGTATGCACGAAGAGGTAATTAGGTTAAATTATAATGCGGTAAATTGTAGTTATATTAACTCGGCTGCAACATGCTCTGCAATGCAGCTAAGATCAGCAAAGGTCACGGAAGATCAATCTAGTTGAATGACTTCACCTGCCGATGACGTACAGTGAAGTATGAACAATTCAAAATAATCATTTTAGTGCTTGGGATATATCAACTACAGTGTGCCTGCCCTCGTTTAATTCCAGAAACGTTTTATTGCGGGACTTTTGATCAGGTAAAATGGTTCCGGTGGTCTCCATACGATGCACACGAATAATTAGCATTATGCAGAAAATAATATGGCGCACGGAACACACACAATGCATAACAAAAGCCCACGAGGACCCATCCAAGTTAGCTTCTTTGTATTCCACGGGTGAAACACGGGGGTGGGGGTGAGGACTGCAGTCAATGTCAAGTTTCTTTAAATCATTATTTCATATCGGCCAGCAGAGACAATTCCACCTGTGTGGTAAATTGCAGCGCATCTTGTGGTATTATTATCTTTTAGAGTGAATACAGCGCGGTACATCTGCCAGCCAGACCGTGACCGGGTCATTCCTAAGATACGCCCCCCCCCCCCCGCCTGAAGTCGCCCATGTGGGGGTCCTGCTCGGCCGGTCACCGGCTGGGTGGTCAGTGTTCGGCTCCTGCGCGACCTCCAGTGTCGGAGGCCGGCCTGCTCGAGCCACGTGAGGCGGCGGTGATCCCGGACCAGGAGAAAACACTGTCGGCTGCTACCGGACGGGCCAACTGTCGTCCGCTTAGACCGAGAACTTCGTACGATGGCGCTATCTATCAGAGACACTCACTGATACGGCTTCGCGTCCCCGCCACTGACCCGCCGACGGACTGTGCTGTCACTGCTAGGGCGACTCTGCCTGCACAGGCAACGGCACCGAGCAGCCTGTACCCAGCCACGTCCAGCTACCCGGTACGGTACCGAGGAGCCTGTACCCAGCCACGCCCAGCTATCCGGCACCGAGGAGCCTGTGCCGAGCCACGTTCAGTTACCCGGTACGGTACCGAGCAGCCTGTACCCAGCCACGCCCAGCTACCCGGCACCGAGGAGCATGTACCGAGCCACGTCCAGCTACCCGCTACGGCACCGAGGAGCCTGTACCCAGCCACGTCCAGCTACCCGGCACCGAGGAGCATGTACCGAGCCACGTCCAGCTACCCGGTACGGCACCGAGGAGCCTGTACCGAGCCACATCCAGCTACCCGGTACGGCACCGAGGAGCCTGTACCCAGCCACGTCCAGCTACCCGGTACGGTACCGAGAAGCCTGTACCCAGCCAGGTCCAACTTCCCAATACCAGTACACATGTCGCACATAATCGCGACACGAACCATGGCATGCAGACCCGAGTGCGGTCGATGACCCACACACCGACCACAGCGACAACTGGACAACGAGGCCGTCACCTATCGCCACTGTTCCTGAAGCTATCCCGTGTTCGCACGGAGTTCGCACGCCACGGCTTTCTCTATCCGGCCACACGCAGCTGCGGTCTTGCATCCTGTCGAGCAGCAGTCCCCTCGTAACATACGTCTGGTGAGGTTATCGTAACATACGTCTGGTGAGGTTATCGTAACATACGTCTGGTGAGGTTATCGTAACATACGTCTGGTGAGGTTATCGTAACATACGTCTGGTGAGGTTATCGTAACATACGTCTGGTGAGGAGTAATATCGTAACATACGTCTGGTGAGGTTATCGTAACATACGTCTGGTGAGGTTATCGTAACATACGTCTGGTGAGGTTATCGTAACATACGTCTGGTGAGGTTATCGTAACATACGTCTGGTGAGGTTATCGTAACATACGTCTGGTGAGGTTATCGTAACATACGTCTGGTGAGGTTATCGTAACATACGTCTGGTGAGGTTATCGTAACATACGTCTGGTGAGGTTATCGTAACATACGTCTGGTGAGGTTATCGTAACATACGTCTGGTGAGGTTATCGTAACATACGTCTGGTGAGGTTATCGTAACATACGTCTGGTGAGGTTATCGTAACATACGTCTGGTGAGGTTATCGTAACATACGTCTGGTGAGGTTATCGTAACATACGTCTGGTGAGGTTATCGTAACATACGTCTGGTGAGGTTATCGTAACATACGTCTGGTGAGGTTATCGTAACATACGTCTGGTGAGGTTATCGTAACATACGTCTGGTGAGGTTATCGTAACATACGTCTGGTGAGGTTATCGTAACATACGTCTGGTGAGGTTATCGTAACATACGTCTGGTGAGGTTATCGTAACATACGTCTGGTGAGGTTATCGTAACATACGTCTGGTGAGGTTATCGTAACATACGTCTGGTGAGGTTATCGTAACATACGTCTGGTGAGGTTATCGTAACATACGTCTGGTGAGGTTATCGTAACATACGTCTGGTGAGGTTATCGTAACATACGTCTGGTGAGGTTATCGTAACATACGTCTGGTGAGGTTATCGTAACATACGTCTGGTGAGGTTATCGTAACATACGTCTGGTGAGGTTATCGTAACATACGTCTGGTGAGGTTATCGTAACATACGTCTGGTGAGGTTATCGTAACATACGTCTGGTGAGGTTATCGTAACATACGTCTGGTGAGGTTATCGTAACATACGTCTGGTGAGGTTATCGTAACATACGTCTGGTGAGGTTATCGTAAGCAGGCTGACGCATTGTCGATGCAAAGTGGACACCGTGGCGGCCCGTGGAACAGCAAATCGCCTATTTTTGTTCCCAGTAGATCGGCCAATGTGTGCGAGTGCGTGCTAGCGTTGAATATTTCACTTGGACGCCATAAAATCCACCTCATGGAGGTTCCGAGTATATTATATATCTTGACTATTTATTTACGGGATAAGGTATAGGTCACCTCGGACTATGAAGGGAGCAGACTGCGGTCGGTCCACGGACTCTGCTGCAACGGCGTTCCCATTATTTTCCTTTTACTAGGGGTGTTGTATCATGCACCTTTGAGGGAGAAGTTTCCTCCACAATGTTGGCTTTGCTCCTCCAGCACTTTCAACTTTTAACATGGGACCCTATGGGGTGTGATCCCGAAATCCATCTCGACCGAAAAATTCCCTCCATGTATTTCCCCTCCCTATCACCAATAATTTTAATAAATCCACACCGATGCCTTTAACCCTCACTCGCCAGCGCCTCGGCCGGCGCCTCGTCTCGCTTCTGGCGGCGCCAGTAGCGCCACCTGAGTTAATCTGGCGGTACCAGTGGCGCCACCTATGTTCAGCGCAGCCGTCGCTGCTGTGCTTGCAGACGGCCGAGACCGTCTCAGCGGCCAGGTGGGTTACTGGGTGCCGTCCACTGGGTCAGCATGACTTGCTAGCTGGGCGATGCCAGCGCCTGAGCTCATGCGGCCGACGGACTCGGCTGGGTTACAGTAGACTCGGCTGGGTGATAGTCACTGACTGGGCAGGACGGAAGACTTTCGCTGGGTTACAGTAGACTCGGCTAGGTTGCAGTAGACTGCGGCTGAGTTACAATAGACTCGGCTGGGTTACAGTAGACTCGGCTGGTTTACACTAGACTGTGGCTGGGTTACAGTAGACTCGGGCGGGTTACAGTGGACTATGACTGGGTTACAGCTAACCCGGCTGGGTTATAGTAGACTCGGCTGGGCTTCAGTAGACTGTGGCTGTGTTACAGTATATTCGGCTGGGTTACAGTGGACTGTGGCTGGGTTAGAGTAGACTCGGCTAGGCTACAGTCGCTGACTGGGGCCATACCAACAGTCTCAGCTGGGTTATAGTAGACTCGTATGTGTTACAGTCACTGACTCGGGCCGGACGGGCAGACGGGCTACAGTGGACTGCGGCTGGGTTACAGTGCACTGCGGCTGGATTACAGTCGCTGACCGGGGCCGGACCGGCAGACTGCGGCTGGGTTACAGTGGACTGCGGCTGGGTTACAGTAGACGCGGCTGGGTTACAGAAGACGCGGCTGGGTTACAGCAGACTACGCCTGGGTTACAGTGGACTGCGGCTGGGTTACAGTGGACTGTGGCTGGGTTACAGTGGACTGCGACTGGGTCGCAGTCGCTGACCGGGGCCGGACGGGCAGACTGTGGCTGGGTCAGCGGCCCTGCCAGAAACAGGTCACTTGGCGCCGCATGGGGCGCGCCGTGGCATGCGGAACCGCGCAAAAAGCCCGCCAACATGTCCGCTACCGAACTTAGATGAACGGATCTGTCACTGGAGAGACGAGCGCACCCGACCCACTGACCCAACAACACCCGGACACGTGGCTCCGACACCAGCCAGATGACCCGGCAGGGGTGCTCCCGAGGTCACGCGCCATCAACGGGCGGGACACACAGCGTCCCTGGGTACGGACTGTGACCCCGGGATCCCTACACCAGGGATCAACGGGCGGGACACACAGCGTCCCTGGGTACGGACTGTGACCCCGGGATCCCTACACCAGGGATCAACGGGCGGGACACACAGCGTCCCTGGGTACGGACTGTCACCCCGGGATCCATACACCAGGGATCACCGAGCTTACACGCAGCATCCGCGGGTACGGACTGTCACCTTGGCCAACCCTACACCAGGGATCAACGGGCGGGACACACAGCGTCCCTGGGTACGGACTGTCACCCCGCACCCCTACACCAGGGATCAACGGGCGGGACACACAGCGTCCCTGGGTACGGACTGTCACCCCGCACCCCTACACCAGGGATTAACGGGCGGGACACGCAGCATCCGCGGGTACGGACTGTCACCCCGCACCCCTACACCAGGGATCACCGAGTGGGACACACAGCGTCCCTGGGTACGGACTGTCACCCCGGCATCCATACACCAGGGATCACCGAGCTTACACGCAGCATCCGCGGGTACGGATTGTGACCTCGGGATCCCTACACCAGGGATCACCGAGTGGGACACACAGCGTCCCTGGGTACGGACTGTCACCCCGGCACCCCTACACCAGGGATCACCGAGTGGGACACACAGCGTCCCTGGGTACGGACTGTCACCCCGGCACCCCTACACCAGGGATCAACGGGCGGGACACACAGCGTCCCTGGGTACGGACTGTCACCCCGCACTCCTACACCAGGGATCACCGAGCGGGACACACAGCGTCCCTGGGTACGGACTGTCACCCCGCACCCCTACACCAGGGATCAACGGGCGGGACACGCAGCATCAGCGGGTACGGACTGTGACCTCGGGATCCCTACACCATGGATCACCGAGCTTACACGCAGCATCCGCGGGTACGGACTGTCACCTTGGCATCCATACACCAGGGATCAACGGGCGGGACACACAGCGTCCCTGGGTACGGACTGTCACCCCGGCACCCCTACACCAGGGATCAACGGGCGGGACACACAGCGTCCGCGGGTACGGACTGTCACGTCGGCATCCATACACCAGGGATCACCGAGCTTACACGCAGCATCCGCGGGTACGGACTGTGACCTCGGGATCCCTACACCAGGGATCACCGAGTGGGACACACAGCGTCCCTGGGTACGGACTGTCACCCCGGGACCCCTACACCAGGGATCACCGAGTGGGACACACAGCGTCCCTGGGTACGGACTGTCACCCCGGCACCCCTACACCAGGGATCAACGGGCGGGACACACAGCGTCCCTGGGTACGGACTGTCACCCCGCACCCCTACACCAGGGATCAACGGGCGGGACACACAGCGTCCCTGGGTACGGACTGTCACCCCGCACCCCTACACCAGGGATCACCGAGCGGGACACACAGCGTCCCTGGGTACGGACTGTCACCCCGCACCCCTACACCAGGGATCAACGGGCGGGACACACAGCGTCCCTGGGTACGGACTGTCACCCCGCACCCCTACACCAGGGATTAACGGGCGGGACACGCAGCATCAGCGGGTACGGACTGTGACCTCGGGATCCCTACACCATGGATCACCGAGCTTACACGCAGCATCCGCGGGTACGGACTGTCACCCCGGCATCCATACACCCGCGATCACCGAGCTTACACGCAGCATCCGTGAGCGCGCGCTGCCATCCTGGACATCATCACACTCGGGATCACCGAACTTGCACGCAGCATGCGCGCGTGTTGCGCTCGGTGATCAAATGCAGATTTTTTTTCCAGAGCATCTAATAAGAAATCTGACTAAAGTTTTGAATCCCCGAAGTTTTGAATCCCAGAATCCCCATGTGCAAACACAATGGGGATTAGGGTTAGGGACATCAAGAACAAGTTAGGACTGATGTTGATTCTCACCTCTCCAGCGTGACTATAGAACATTCCTATGCGGCACAGTAACGTGCTATCTGGCGCAGGCCAGTCTGTGCTGCAGGTCAGGTGATCTTAGTGCGGGCTCGCAGTGGCCGGAGTATTCTGCACCAACTTCCGGTGAGCCAATTCTGAACAGCAGGACATCAAATATCAGACCAAATCCCTGCGTAGAAAAAGCGGACAGTCCGGCGGAAAATTCTGCCCAGTTCGGAGAACGGCATGTTCCCATATGACTGAATCGAACTGGAGATTGTGATCGGTCCAGTCGTTCTCAGGGCGTAGACCGTCGTTCACCATATCAATCTCTCCGGTCATAAAACAAAGCCACGAAGTGAAATCGTGTCAGAGCACGACCGGGAAATGCTTGAGCGGCTATAGGATGTACGAAACCCAGAGTGACAGTGACTATAAACAAATAGATCGAGTCGCGTCAGAGACATAACTTAGTTCACAAAAGAGCTTGTTTATGACAGCAATTGACTAGTGTGCTGTACTACCATACAGTATGATTATCATGCCATTATCGCCATGGATTATCGTGTGATGATACGTAGAAGTTGGACTGGTGCCAAGCATATGTGAAGCCCAGCATGCCTTGCTCGTAGAGCAGACCGCTGTACCGGCCTCGACATCTAGTTATAGCGCTATAGCGTTATAGCGTGTGGTGGCGGTCTGTCGCCCCTGCCCCTCAGCTAAAGTCACACCGTGACCGCTACTGGCCTCGGTATATAGATGTGTGCGTTATAGCGTTATAACGTTATAGCGTAGGGTGGCGGTCTGTCGCCCCCTGCACCTCGGGTAGAGTCACACCATGACCGCTACTGGCCTCGGTATATAGATGTGTGCGTTATAGCGTGTGGTGGCGGTCTGTCGCTCCCTGTACCTCGGGTAGAGTCTCACCATGACCACCACTGGCCTCGGTATATAGATGTGTGCGTTATAGCGTTATAGCGTTATAGCGTGTGGTGGCGGTCTGTCGCCCCTGCCCCTTGGCTAGAGCCATACAAAAATCAACCAGCTGCCTGTTTCCTGATAAATCCAGTGGTAGGTGAGTTTTCTGCCTCCAGGTGATCAGCGCAGGGCAAGCAGGGCATTTGCCGCATGTTAACTAGATGGGAGTTTTCCATCCAGTCTTTTGGTTTTCTCACGCAATCGCTGTTTTGCTCTCCCATGCACTGTTGCTCCCATGTTTTGCTCTCTTCCAATGCACGCAACCCTTTTGCGCTCCCACTCACAATTATCACAGTTTGTACGCAGTTTGTACGCTTTTCTCCTCAGCATAGGTGCCAGTTTTACTACTCTCACATCCAGTGATTTTCTGTTTACCAAATGTCCTGTGTCTGGGTTACAAGACAAAATGCAACGTTTCAAAAACATCGTCATTCCTTCAAGTCATAATCGTATATTGAGTTCTCCATATCCATGGATTTTCAGCACTCGCGTCAATACATGGTTCGTCATGGAAGAGACACTCGAATTATGAAAAACACTAAATAACGCTAAACGTCAATGAAAAGAGATAAAATGATAAAACATGCCATCAAATACGCCCCTAAGCATCAGCCATATTATTTCACGTGTTGGCCGTCCGACACAGAAAGGTGCGCCTCGCAGCTTCCGTATTAATGCGGGGTAGCTCTAATTTGTTCGCGTCAGTTCCTCTAGTCGGAGATGCAGGAAGGGTATTGCCATTCAGCCACGAAATAAACAGCTGGGAGTTGGTTAGTTTGGTACGAATTTATTGGCGTCTCATCTGACACTGCGTACATCCATCCGACTAACGAACAGGGCAAGGTCAAGCAATCACAGCCGAAGCAAAGTTGGACATGTACTGGTTAGTACAAGTGAACAGAGGACCACTTTGGAGCTCCTGAAATCAAGTCGGATGAACTTGAGTGCAGGCTGTGCAATGTTGCAAAACCACCTTTCAATGGCGACTGTAAGATGCCCCCATTGAGCAGCTTCCTCGTGACTGCAAGAAAACCGGCTATTAGAACTTCCTCTTCGGAAAAGGTATTCACTTTACATTATTGATTACTGGCTGTTGGATTAATGCTATTTTGCCCAGCTCTGGTCATTGCGAGACTATGCGATGCAATATATGAAGAATGTAGCATAAAGAGAAAGGTAGCTACCGTAGGACGTGGACTATACACGAATACAAGATGAGTGGATGATATTTTATATGGCGAATGCCACCGTCCCACGGAAAGAGTAACCTGCATCCATTTTCTTGGAACGCTCGACGGTCACCTCTAGGGGCAAAACATTCGCGAGGTAATTGTCGGGGGAAGGACTAACACGCCGTGTACAACTATTTCGCACGAGGGAGCGCATCTGCAGCTGCCGGACGAACAACAGAAGATGCTACTCTAAGAAGAGCCCCTGGAAAAGTAGCACAGATCAGCGACAGCTTGCCAAGTGGTCGACTCTATCACCACGCGGTGTTGTCACAAACCCAAAGTGATGCAAAGCCCGATATGGATACTGACTTTAATTAACCCGTCCCGTCTCCGGAAGGGGGGGGGGGGTCTTCAACCGCCCCCTCAGGTTTTCCGCGGGTAGTGGACGAGGGCGCGCGGCAGCGCGCCCAAATTTGGCATGCCATTTCCCACATCAATTTGACATGCTGTTTCAAAATTTTGAAGTCAGATCATTCTGGGTCAACGAGTTAGTTAAGGTCAAGTGAGGTCACCTCTAAAGAAGTTCAATCACTCATCACGCTTTAACGTATAGGGATAGTTTAATGAAACTTGCAGCGTTTGCTTATCTTTAGGGATGCAAAAAAGTTAAGAGGAATTTTTCATTTTTTTCCGTTTTTGACTTTTGCCAATTGCAGTTCAAATATAACATTCTGGCTAAAGTAAGCATTTTTTACTTAGGGCAAGTTGACTTCCAACAACGTTTCTCGGTCTGCTCTACCAATTGGGAAAGGAAAATTAAAGACAACTTGAAAACTAAACATTTTGAAAAAAAGGAATTCTTATTTTTGGAGGGGCCAAAAAATTGTATGGCCCTGGTGGAATCCGCTGTCCTTTTCCCATTCCAAATACATTTCGTTTTTTTCATACATCCCGCAAAATGAAATCCCCAGAGCCAAAAACATAATATAAGTTGTGAAAAGTCATGAAAATATAGCCCCCTGGTGACGTTACGTTTGGGGAAAAATTGTTTTGCGGGGTGGATCCGGACTCTACTCGTCGAGAGCTTTCCGATGACACCTCTTTCGTTTTCATGCGACGCTTAATTTTGAATTTAGAGGGGGTTACTATCCGTACCCCAGAGACGGGGTGTGAGGATCTGACCGGAGAGACGGCGCGAGTTAGCAGGTGCGGGTTTTGTGCCGAGTGCATTCTAGCAGAAGCACAACGAGGTCCTTCCGTATGGAGACCCGCAGAACAGGTCATGCGCCCCCACACTTAAGAGCGACACCAACAAGCACAAGAAACCGAAGAAGCCCAAGAAGACAAAAAGAGCGAGAGGCAAGAAGACAAAGAGAAAGAAGACAACGAGCAAGAAGAGCTCCACACACTCTCGACAAGCACACCAGCGACTCGAGAGGGAAATCCACCCACACCAAATCTCTAACTTCTCCGTCTCCCAGCTAACCTTGGCCCAGGGAGGGAACCTACCGGTGACCAACCAACTGCTTTGGGCCATTGAATCCGGTTCAGGGATCAAGGGGCGAAAACTCAGTCCAGGGTGTAACGAAACCAGGATTTTTTTTTCAGTTAGGACGGCCACCTTGCCGGTGGAGCAGGCCAAGCCCTAACACATCGACACCCTTACCGACGCCAACACCCACTCTGCGCAAGGCACCTACCTAGTAGGCATCTACACCGAACCGTAGCACACTATCACACGCATAGTCTTTCCTCACTCTCGTACAATCACTACCTCAAATACACCGTACTTCACCATCACTCGGCACACCACCCACATCATCGCACACACACAGAACAGCGCCGGTACACGAACGCTACTCTCTACAAACACGTTCAACAATCAACGCTGGTCGTTCACACTGCACCAACACTCAACACCAGCTGGCGCTGCATTTTGGCCCCAGCGCTGGATAAGATGCCACTCGCCAGCATAGCAGCACTGCTCGCCGCCACAGGCCTCCCCGACGCCACAACCACAGTAGACTCCGTCAGACGGAGGCAAACCCACACACATCACGAGCCTGACGCCATACAAATTAGCAAAACGCGAAACGATTGCACATATAAAACGAACGTAGATGAACCAGATTGCAAAACACCGTTCTAACTTCATACACAAATCCGCATGAAAGCATGCTCCTACTAACCACAACTAGTAACTAACATGCGGCAGCCGGCGCAATAGGTGGTGTGGATAATTTCCTCCTTGCCCACACACGGCAAAGATCTCACGGTGCTCTTCGACGAAGGTAGGCTAATGTGGTGTCCTGGCCAAACCAACTTTCTCATCAACTTTACCCCGCCTCAACTACAAACTCTCTTGCGGAGGAGTAAAACAAACTAAATATTCGGGAGATGCCCACCGCCCAGTCTCCGCCCTCAGCACCTTAAGGCCACACACACTACAATATAAGTAAGACTCCATTAACGTAAATGCACATTTGCCTTGGACTTGCTTGCAAAAACTACTTGCTTTAAAGGCAGCACAAATGACCCCCATGATCCGGCATGCCTCTAAATTGAATTTTCCCCGGCCCAGCAGTGTCAGTTGATATCTTTTTGGTTAAGCCGGTTTCACCACCATGGCTGATTTGGTTCCAATGTATTCTGGATACAACACGGACCACATGCAGTTTCTTCGGCCACACCCAAGCTCCATAGGTAACACATTAATTGCCACTCTCCACCGTCGATTTCATAAAACGTCACTGCTGGTAGCTGTGCATTGGCTCCGTGGACGAGAGCCGTGTTTGGGATCATAGATGAGAGCGGTGAACAGGAGCATGCATTGGAGTTGGATAGGGTTGTGGCTTTCAGATAGACAGCAAAGAGTGATGCTAAATGGTAGAAAGTCATCATGGCAAAATGTTCGTAGTGGAGTCCCCCAGGGGTCAGTACTGGGGCAACTACTGTTCATTATATTTGTAAATAGCATTGAAAGTGGGCTAAACAGTAAGGTTTTGGAATGTACAGATGATTTGAACGTCTTTAGGGCAAGAACAGGTCACAATGAGCATATCTCGCTGCAGAAAGACTTAGACGAACTTGCGAAGTGGTCCGAAGAATGGCAAATGAAATTTAATTTCGATAAGTGCAAAATCATGCATGTAGGTAAGCAGCATATGAAGGATTCATACTTGATGGGTGGCCAAGTGCTATCAGTGACTCAACAGAAGAAGGATTTTGGTGTTATTCTAAACACAAAATTTGGAGCATCAGAACAGACCAGGGAAGCCAGGAAGAAGGCACTGAGAATGCTTGGGGCAATAAATAGAAATGTATCATACAGAAGTGAGGAAGTTATCAGGAAGCTTTACTGTGCATATGTCAGGCCACATTTGGAATACCGGATCCAAGCTTGGTCTCCTAGCTATGAAAAAGATTGTTGGCTTTTAGAGAGAGTACAAAAGAGAGCTACAAAAATGATTAATGGTATAAGCAACCTGGCATGTGAGGAAAGATTGAAGAAATTGAATATGTTTTCACTTAGATATAGAAGGCTGAGAGGAGATCTCATTCAGGTCTTTAAATTTGTCTATGGTCTGGAGAGGGAATATTTTGGGGAAATGTTTGAATCTGACAGAAATGATGCAATTAGAGGTCATAAATTCAAAATTAAAGTTAACCACAGCAGAACGACGTTAAGACACATTTTCTTCAACAACAGGGTAGTAGAACACTGGAACCAGCTGCCAGAAACCATTGTCAGTAGCAGCACATTGAACATCTTTAAAAACAGCATAGACAATCATCATAAGAATAGAGGGCTTGGTTTTCAGTATTACAGGGAGGGCTGATTGACAGATTTGGTGGGCAACTGGTTGAGTGTACAGAGTGCAACCAGGAAGGGCACTTGTTGCTCATAGTTGCACTAATTGACAAGGTGATTTGTGAGGAAATCAGTAGAAACGTTAAGAGGAAGTGCCTTATTCTTGGTGACTTTAATCTAAAGGGATATGAAAATGCTGGTGTTGGCTCCTCATCATGCAAAATGTTTAGGAAATGCCTTCAAGACGACCTGTTCTTACAACAGTTTGTATCGGAACCTACCAGGCATGGATCATTCTTGGACCTTGTATTCTCGGATTTAAGTGACTTGGTTCAAGACTTGACTGCAGGCGAAACTCTGGGAAAAAGTGACCATAACATAATTAGATTCAAAGCACATGTAGGGGAAATTAGCAAGGATAACTTTGTAAAGGTTCCAAATTTCATCAGAGCAGACTTTGACGGCATGATAGTTGCTTTAAGTGCCATAAGATGGGAAGAAGAATTCTCCAATTTAAATGCCTGTGAAATGTGGGAAAAGTTCAAATCTTACTTGAAGGAAACTCAGATTAGACATGTCCCCCAAAAGCAAAGACGCAAAAGAAGGGTAGGAAAGCCAGCATGGCTTACACCAGACTTGATAAAAGCAATTAAGGCTAAGAAAACTGCATTTAGAGTCTTTAAAAAAGCCTGAGATGTCGTTAATCTAAAGGCGTATCGAAAAGCTAGAGACACTGTGAAGCAAAAAACCAGAGAAGCAAAGCGAGCAAAAGAACTGGATTTAACTAGAAACTGTAATGGGTACAGTACAAAGTTCTTTAGTTTCTACAAGCTGAGTAAAGTTTCTAGCACAATTGGTCCACTGGAAGTAAACGGGACTACATTGGGTGAGGATAGTTAGATGGTTGAGGAGCTGAGCAAGCAGTTCAAATCAGTGTTTACATTGGAAGATATGACCAATCTGCCGACCGTACACCATAGTTCATTAACATGGGATCTGACAAATGATGTTGATTTCATTGATAGTGATGTTATTTACAATCATATCAGCAAAATAAAGCCAAACAAGGCACCAGGACCTGATGAAATTTATACTAGGGTGTTGCGGGAAACTGAAAAGGAACTGGCATTTCCACTTAGTATAATATTTTGTAGATCAGTTTCACAAAATGAAATTCCAACCGAGTGGAAAAGGGCAAATGTAGTTCCTATTTTCAAGAAAGGAGAAAGAGGGAAAGTTGAAAACTTAGGCCATTAAGTCTCACATCCCTAGTCTGCAAGGTACTCGAATCAATTATCAAGGATAGAATAGTTAGTTATCTGGAAGGTAGGAGATCCATTCAAGATACTCAACATGGGTTTAGAAAAGAACGATCGTGTCTCACAAACCTCTTGGACTTTTTGAACTTCGCCACAGAACAATTTGATCAGGGAAATCAAGTTGATGTAGCATATCTTGACTTTAGTAAGGCCTTTGACAAGGTACCCCATAAACGGTTAATGATACAGCTTCAGTCCCATGGCATTGCAGGTAGCATCTTAAAATGGATAAAGTTGTGGCTTTCATATAGACAGCAAAGAGTGATGCTAAATGGTACAAAGTCATCATGGCAAAATGTTCTTAGTGGCGTCCCCCAGGGGTCAGTACTAGGGCCATTACTGTTCATTATATTTGTAAATAACATTGAAAGTGGCCTAAGCAGTAAAGTTTTGAAATTTGCGGATGCTTTGAAGGTCTTTAGGGCAATAACAGGTCAAGATGAGCATATCTCGCTGCAAAAAGACTTGGACGAACTTGTGAAGTGGTCCGAAGAATGGCAAAAGAAATTTAATTTTGATAAGTGCAAAATCATGCATGTAGGTAAGCAGCATATGAAGGCTCCATACTTGATGGGTGGCCAAGTGTTATCAGTGACTCAACAGGAGAAGGATTTAGGTGTTATTCTAAACACAAAACTGGGGGCATCAGAACAGACCAATGAAGCCAGGAAGAAGGCACTGAGAATGTTCGGGGCAATAAATAGGAATGTATCATACAGAAGTGAGGAAGTGATCAGGAAGCTTTACTGTGCATACGTCAGGCCACATTTGGAATACTGCATCCAAGCTTGGTCTCCTAGCTATGAAAAAGATTGTTGGCTTTTAGAGAGCACAAAAGAGGGCTACAAAAATGGTTAATGGTATAAGCAACCTGGCATATGAGGACAGATCGAAGAAATTGAATATGTTTTCACTTAGATATAGAAGGCTGAGAGGAGATCTCATCGAGGTCTTTAAATTTGTCCATGGTCTGGAGAGGGGATACCTTGGAGAAATGTTTGAATTTAACAGAAATGATGCAATTAGAGGTCATAAATTCAAAATTAAAGTTAACCACAGCAGAACAAGGTTAAGGCAAACTTTCTTCACCAACAGGGTAGTAGAACACTGGAACCAGCTGCCAGAAAACATCGTCAGTAGCAGCACATTGAACATCTTTAAAAACAGCATAGACAATCATTATAAGAACAGAGGGCTTGCTTTTCAGTATTACAATGAGGGCTGATTGACAGATTTGGTGGGCAACTGGTTCAGTGTACAGAGTGCAACCAAGAAGGGCCCTTGTGGCTCATAGTTGCACTAATCCTTTATGTCTTTATGTCTTTATGTCTAATCTTTTGTCTTTTATGTCTTTATAGAGTTGCGCATGAGTGATGTATGTGAACCTTCAATGGGAGACATGAATTGGAGTTGCACGTGAAATTCATCTATGGGAACCCTCAATGGGAGCTGCTCACAGAAGCCTTGCATGGGAACTGTACATAGGAGCCGTACGATTGTCCAAATACATTTTCCTAACATAAATTTAGTTGGAATTCCTGCTGGCTTCGCGAATCACGGTTCTATTACTAAGCAGAGCTTATATGAACACTGGCCTCACCACCATATCTATTAATTCCAGTTCAGCGGTGGAATTTTGGCCCAGAGTTTACTGTGTACGGAAGCTGGGTATGGCAGCCTGTTATGGGAGCCGGGTATGGGAGCCTGTTGTGGGAGTCGGTTATGGCAGCCTGTTATGGGAGCCGGGTATGGGAGTCGGGTATGGGAGTCGGGTATGGGAGTCGAGTATGGGAGCCGGGTATGGGAGCCGGGTATGGGAGCCTGTTATGGGAGCCGGGTATGGGAGCCGGGTATGGGAGCCTGTTATGGGAGCCGGGTATGGGAGCTTGTTATGGGAGCCGGGTATGCCAGCCGGGTATGGGAGTCGAGTATGGGAGTCGGGTATGGGAGCCTGTTATGGGAGCCGGGTATGGGAGCCTGTTATGGGAGTCGGGTATGGGAGCCGGACATGGGAGCCTGTTATGGGAGCCGGGCATGGGAGCCTGTTATGGGAGCCGGGTATGGGAGCCTGTTATGGGAGCCGGGTATGGGAGCCTGTTATGGGAGCCGGGTATGGGAGCCAGGCATGGGAGCCGAGCATGAGAGCCGGGTATGGGAACCGGATATTGGAGCCGGGTATGAGAGCCGGGTATGGGAGCCGGGTATGGGAGCCGGGTACGGTATCCGGGTATGGGAGCCGGGCATGATAGACAACGGTCGGCTGAGAACTGACCCGCTGAACACAGACAACTACCAGGCGAACCGCTACCAGCAGGACTGCTACCACCCGGACCGCTACCAGCCGCTACCGCTACCAGGCGAACCGCTACCAGCAGGACCGTCATAAGTGCTAGTTAGGCACCGCCCCACACAGTAAACCACACCCACCTTCCTCACGAGACACCACGACCGCCTACAGGATACCACAACCACCATCGCCACAGGATAACACAACTACCTTCCTCACAGTAAACCACACCCACCTTCCTTAGAGGACACCGCAACTACCATCCACACAGGATACCACAACTACCTCCCTCACCGCACGCTGGACGCTATCACCGTGTAGTGGACGTCCCCCTACCACCGTGTGGCGGACATCCCCTTGTCACCGTATAGTGGACGTTCCACTTGTCACCATGTGGTGGACGTCCCCTTGTCTCATCACCGACGTCCCCTTGTGGACGTCCCCTTGTCACTATGTGGTGGACGTCTCCCTGTCACCGTGTAGTGGACGTCCCCCTACCACCGTGTAGTGGACATCCCCTTGTCACCATGAGGTGGACGTCTCCCTGTCACCGTGTGGTGGACGTCTCCCTGTCACCTTGTGGTGGACGTCTCCTTGTCACCATGAGGTGGACGTCTCCCTGTCACCGTGTGGTGGACGTCTCCCTGTCACCTTGTGGTGGACGTGGACGCTCCCCCGTGACCACGCGGTGGACGTGGACGTGCCACGGACACGGGCCGGCGTCCGTGGACGTGCCGCTGTCACCGGGCGGCGGCGGCCGGCATATCTGACCGGCACCTGAGGCACACTATTGACCCATATCCGCGGCACGCGTGTAAACTGGAGATGCGCGCGCCGGCTCGCGGCTCGCGGCTCGCGGCTCGCCGGCTCGCTAACGGTGTCGGCGCTGGTGCGGCCGGCGCCGCTGCCGGCCGGCCCATTCATTAGGCGGCTGGCAGACGCCGGCGACACAGCTGCCCACCTGCAAAAACCCACTGCACATAGCTAATGCTGACCCGGTTCTGAGACGCCGGCGCGCCGGCCGTGTGTGCACTGCACTGCACTGCACTGCACTGCACTGCACTGCACTGCACTGCACTGCACTGCACTGCACTGCACTGCACTGCACTGTGCAGGTGCATCGGCGCACGCCGCGCAGGGCCCTGGCCTTCCGGTGAAAACGGGTCAAACTGTTGGCCCGTATGCAGGTCCTGGCGGCGGCGGGACCTCCCTGTTGGTGCCAGAGCGGCGCGCCGTGGCGGCCAATGGCGGTGCGTTTCCGCGGGAGAAGGCCCTGGTCATCACGCAGCCGCCGATCAATGCTGATACAGGCATGCGTACATCTGCGATATGGGTGCATTTCTGCTGGAGCCGGCCCCAGTGCTGGGAAGACGCTGAATAATCCATACACGAATGCACACATCTGCGATGTGGATGGTGATGTGGCGCACGATGTACGACTATGATGACACGGCGACACGGCGACTATGATGATGAAACGCGGATGTAATGCAATCGGGGCACAGTGCCCCGCGCATGCTTGTCGCACAGTGTCCAGCAGGTTTACCTCTTCCTCTGGAGCTAAATGCAGGTGTGGGATTACAATGGCAAATGCGACGCATATACTCGTGTGGCCGGAATACACAAGTCGGTGATGAGGGTCTTCTCTACGTGCCAGAGCGAATGTCTTGTATCGCTCTGTTGGTCTAGCCAGGTATGGGTACCGAAATTGGCAGTGTATCAAGTAGACATGTGAACGTTGGGACATCCAATTGAAATACATCAGGGAAATACTTCCCTTAATGGCGGCCAGAAAGTGGCTCCGCCCACGGTTGCCATTGTGGCCAAAAGTGGCTCCGCCCACGGTTGCCATGGTCGGACACATATGCGTGTATTTTGTCTTGTTGTCCGTAATTGTTGCCTTGTTGCAAGCGAAGTCGGAGGCAACGTGGATTTTTCGAGAAGCATAAAATAAATACATTTCAGTTGCCATTGCAGTCATGGCGATTTCGAGAGGGCTATACAATTGTCAAAACACACCCACTCCACCTCCCCCACACATACACACCTGCCCCACCTCCCAACGCATACTCATTTTCCTCACCTCTCACCACACATGCACACCCGTCCTACTTCCTTCCACAGACACACGTACACCCGCCCCACCCCCGACACATACCTCTCTTCCGTATACACATACACGCCCACCTCATTTCTTCACACATCTTCCCCAGCTAGACATATACACCCAGCCACTGCACCACCCACACACACACACCTTCCCCAAACACATGCTAACACGCACACAACTTTTCACACCCGCACATACACGCCCGGGGGCAGCATCGTGCCACTGCCACTGCGCTGGTCGATGGCAGCTGCAGGAAGGATTTGACCCCTGTGCCACGCACTGTGAGCAAGGAGGGGCCCAGGCTGCTCCAATTGCTTTTTTTGCGTGAGGAGCCGGAAGGTCGCTCGCATTTTTTTTCTACCGGCAGAAAGCCAGGGCAAATCGCAATGGCGCATCAACAAGGCCAATGCCATGTCCTCAACGATGAACCACGGCAGACAACTTTGATCATACTCCTTCACTCTCGGAGACTCCTACAAAAATGGATACCTGCTGTCACCGAGATGCTCCTAGAACTTATGAATAGGTCCAAGTTTAAATCATATGAAGGTATTTAAGGTTTGGAAAGAGGGCACGATGAGATCAATTGTTCCCATTTCCGTTATTGCAGGAGTAGGCCCGCTCCTGTAGGGCTTAAGGTGCACCTGCATCCAGAAATGCAGTAGCTTGTTCCCGGCAGATGGCAGGAAATTGCAGCCGCAGCGAAAATTGACGGTTCTCTGAGGCACTTCATGCGTATTTCAGGATACCGCCATGGCCTACAACAAGACGAACTGGTGCACATTTCGCAAGACACCCGCATCTCATAGCGTTTGTGATAAGGAATAATTTCAAAAATTGCATTGTGATCTCCTATTTCGGAGCGGCCATGGGTGACGAAAATGGAAGATTATTTGGTGGTACTTAAGTTATAGGTAAGTTGATTGTGAACTTATTAGTTATCGTGAATCACAACCGCGTTACAGTAGGTACGGAACTGTAGTTCCGATATATTTTTATGAATCATTTTTATTTTTATTGTGAACTTTTGCGAAGTCCACCATATGCTTGATCAAGTTGACAAATTATTTCGTGGTGCCCTTGTAGTGTCGATCCATCTAATAAAATGCAGCGCTACCTTCGCACCTCTTTCACGCTTGATGGCGAATGCCTGTGACCTCAGCCAGCAGTTACGGTCAAGTCTGAGCCCGGACACCAAGAGCTCGCCTTGGACGCCAGGCCTCTGCTTCGTGTTCAGGTCGCGGACGGCCAGCAGAGCCTGTTCGGAGGCTGCGATGCTGGCCACCCTCCAAAGGGGGCGTTCCACGACAGATCGACAAATAAAATTTCGATTTTGCACCCCCACATCTCAGATTTTGATGCAAATGAGTCTATAGGGTTATCAGCAGCCCTAAACACGCCTGTGACATTTTCAGGCCTCTCCGACTTCCGGTTTTCGAGCTAGAGCCTGCGACATTTTTACATTCGATGCATACATGGCTTTGTTTGGCAGGATTTTCCCTGCTACATTGAATGATAAGTAGGTGAGTTTGTACATCAAAATGATTGCAATCCCATGCAGAATGAACGTTTATCACTATCGAAACAATAGCAATTAAATATATGTCAAATATAACACTTTTAAAAATTCCAAGTTCTCTTGAGCAATTTTCCCTTCGATATTGTGATTTTGGTTATTTTTTAATGAAAGAGCGTTGATTATTACCTATATTTCATCAATAAAAAAGTGGTTATCGGCTTATAAATATTTTAAACTTAATTTCAAACACCAACCGCCCGGCCTCATTTTACCCAATACGGCGTCGTTCAGCAACGGCCGCGGCCAGCTGCTGCCAACGGGGGATAGGGGTGCTGGCGGCTGTCGTCCGCGGCCCCGTGGGATTGAGAGGACACTATGCAGATTATTTATAAACACCAGGCAGGACGTTTTAGCACTTCATTTATTATTCACACAAATAACAAGCCGGAAAGTACATGTACATTTGCGAATGCTAACGAGATGGTACAATGAGCCTTATCAGAGGTACAAATGCATAACTTAACATTAGCTCACTTCACATTGTAATTCGCACATAAACAAACGGAAATCAGCTGCCGATGTAGGTCACGCTAACCATTCAACCTAAATCCTGTAGCAAATCAGGCCACCATCACCTCTCTTCCTTCACTTATGGCAAGTTCTCGCACAACGACAATGTTTGCCTTCACTGGAGTTACCCTGTGTATTTTTAGAGTCCCTTTGACAGTTTTGCCATTGACAGTCTATCGCCAAGCTCATGCCGTGTACGACTAACCTCTTCTTTCGCTACAAAGCAGCACTCGGTATGCAATTTACCCTTGTCCTGTAGCACTTTACATAGCTTTTCCGCAGTAAGAATGTGGTCCGAGTGTGTCCGCGAAAGACTGGCGCTAGCTGCAACCCTTTTCAGTGTACCCCAACACCGTCGCACGAATTATTCCCATGCGACGTTGCAAACAAATTCAATCGCACTGGACTCCGAAATCCTCATCATGAAAACTCACATTCACGAAATTAAACTTATTCTGTACTGGGCAGCTGACCCATCCAAAAAATAATGAATCTTTTCAAGTTCGGGAATATGCCTTTCACTTTCGGTACAATGTGCTGCAAGAATGTGCACAGCGACGGTGCCATGCTTCAGTTCGTTTGATAACACGCAAAAACTGTGGCATTCAATCTTTCCAGCCTCTCGCCAATAAACAACAAACGGATGAACGGTACACTGTGGTGCGTTCCAGTGATATGACTGAATTTCGTCTTGAACTACAAAAGTGTAGTTTTCTGAAAAATATAATATGATCAGTGCTTCATGCTCGGTAGCTGCTTTTTAGATCGTCGAAATATTTGCTTTGATGCTGACTCGTGAAATGATGCCGAGTAAGTGTCACAATGGCGTCAGACAGTTTGTCAAGAAACTCGTCCATAGGAAGAACAATTTCGGTCAAAGTGCAACGATCCGTGCTTAGCCACTGACTAAATCTGACTTCGTCCACCAGTCTGAGATTTCCCTGCCTGCGCATTTAAAGTGTCGATCAAATATGACCTGACACTGTCCTGACCTGGACAGTTTTCACACTTTGCGCATACAGGCTTCCCTCCCGACATCACAAACCGCGTGCTTCAACAGGTCCTTGTAGGTAATGTCTTTAAGCCCAGAGACGCTAACATTAGCTTCACGTTCTGGTGATAGCAACATACACAAACCGTATGAGTGCCGTTGCTTCCCAACAGGACACAGTGTTTGGGGCGGAGGCTGGCGAACTTCGAAAACCCAATGCGCGGGTTGTTACCGTTCTCTTTATGAAGTTGGTAAATTTCCTGCAAATTACCTCAAATCAAACGTTTCTGCTTCTTTACTTTAACCCCATTCTCATCTCTTACCGTTACATAGTCTTTTTTCCAGGACATTTTCTACTCACTTCGGGGCCAGGGGGAGGTGGCAGTCACGTCTCCCATATCATCCTCCCGGGAGCGCGTCTCCTTTGTTGACATCCCACGCTCGGCTCCCCATTCCCCTCCCCTCCCCCGGCAGGCGTATCGCGAGGCAGCGGCAGCGCGCGCGCCGGTCCGTGAGCGCAGCGCCCGCATTCACCGCATTTGATTCGTCTTTCCAAGTCGATAACCACTTTTTTATTTATGTTTCTAGGGTAAAAAACTACGCTCTTTCATATGAAAGTGAGAAAAATACGATATCGGAGGGGAAAAATGTTTTTATTTCTTTTCAATTTTGTATTTGGCTGAGTCGGCAAAAATTACGTAATGAAGTTTAAATGGTGGCATAGTCATATTCTTCAATGTTTTGTCTTCATTTTGACGTATAAATTTGTTCAGTTACTGAAAAATGACTCGGAGAAAATTGGCACCAAGATAGTCATGTCAGTGCAAAATGTAAAAATTATATAGTTCTAACTACAAAACGGTAAACCTAAGAGACTTCAAAATGGCACAGGCGTGTTCAGCGATGCTGATAACCCTATAGAACCATTTTCATCAAAATCTGAGGTGTAGGGTGCAGGTCACATGTCGATTTGTCGTGGAATGCCCCAAAGGTACTATCACTTGTGATGTGTGTCTGCACGTATGTTTCTCTGCACGTCACGTGTGCCCGCCCTCTACGCCACTTTCCTTGTTTGGCGGCGCCTCCCAGTTTTTATCCCCTTACTTGTTCGATACCACTGGATGCCACATGAACCGGTTTAGCGAATACGCTTCCTAACGTACCTTATGTCTAGCAGATGTCACTTTGCCACTGCTATTTTTGGGGGGAAGGTCAGGAGGGTAACCGGGGCTGGCCGACCGTCGGTCAGGAGGGTGACCGGGGCGACGGACCGACCGTCGGTCAGGAAGGTGACCGGGGCGGCGGACCGACCGTCGGTCAGGAAGGTGACCGGGGCGGCGGACCGACCGTCGGTCAGGAAGGTGACCGGGGCGGCGGGCCGACCGTCGGTCAGGAGGGTGATCGGGGCGGCACGGCAGCCTGTCTCCTGGTTAGACTGGGGCGGCACGGCAGCCTGTCTCCTGGTCAGACTGGGGCGGCACGGCGGCCTGTCTCCTGGTCAGACTCGGTCAACAGCCAGTTGACCGGATCTCAGTGGCGAATCCAGGGCATTAGTTCGAGGCGGATCTCCCCAGTACGGGCAACCCTGACTGAAAAGGGCAACCAGTCATCGAGAAGGTGTGCCTGCCGTTGGATGGCAATGCATGTATATTTTTTAAAATAAAACTATCCAGAAATGGGGCAGGGTAAAGCCATAACCACGGACTAGTGCAAGACCGCGTAGTTCTTTAATGCTGTGCCACCTCGTTGGAAGGGGCACCGCCTACTGCAGTACTGTCCAGGATCAAGTATCTTCGTGTGACCGTCAACGAACAGTTATATTTTTGTCAGACAGCCGTGAGGTAACCTGGGTCATCGCACCCGTGATGCGAAATCACAGCCACCTAGCGGACTGAACGAGGCCATCGCCGCCACATCGCCACCGGACCAGAGAAAGGTCCTGCCGCCACACCGCCACCGGACCGGAGACAGGTCCTGCCGCCACACCGCCACCGGACCGGAGACAGGTCCTGCCGCCACACCGCCACCGGACCGGAGAAAGGTCCTGCCGCCACACCGCCACCGGACCGGAGACAGGTCCTGCCGCCACACCGCCACCGGACCGGAGACAGGTCCTGCCGCACACCGCCACCGGACCGGCTGCCGCCACACCGCCACCGGACCGGAGACAGGTCCTGCCGCCACACCCACCGCCACCGGACCGGAGACAGGTCCTGCCGCCACACCGCCACCGGACCGGAGACAGGTCCTGCCGCCACACCGCCACCGGACCGGAGACAGGTCCTGCCGCCACACCACCGAAGGAAAGTCCCACACCGCCACCGGACCGGAGACAGGTCCTGCCGCCACACCGCCACCGGACCGGAGACAGGTCCTGCCGCCACACCGCCACCGGACCGGAGACAGGTCCTGCCGCCACACCGCCACCGGACCGGAGACAGGTCCTCGCACGCCACCGACCGGAAAGGTCCTGCCGCCACACCGCCACCGGACCGGAGACAGGTCCTGCCGCCACACCGCCACCGGACCGGAAGGTCCTGCCGCCACACCGCCACCGGACCGAGACAGGCCGCACACAAGGTCCTGCCGCCACACCGCCACCGGACCGGAGAAAGGTCCTGCCGCCACACCGCCACCGGACCGGAGACAGGTCCTGCCGCCACACCGCCACCGGACCGGAGACAGGTCCTGCCGCCACACCGCCACCGGACCGGAGACAGGTCCTGCCGCCACACCGCCACCGGACCGGAGACAGGTCCTGCCGCCACACCGCCACCGGACCGGAGAAAGGTCCTGCCGCCACACCGCCACCGGACCGGAGAAAGGTCCTGCCGCCACACCGCCACCGGACCGGAGAAAGGTCCGCTCCGGTCGCCGGACCGCAGACTATTCAGCAGGCCGCCGCCGGCCTCGGCCGGTCGCGCCGTGACGTCACGTGAGCACTGTCGCAGTGGCTGTCGTCGTGCCGCACCAACATCTTACTTTGAGTTGTACCATTTAGGGAACAAAATACACACAGCTAGGCCATTGGGCAGGCATGCTCTATTCGGCAAAGCGTTAGGTAATGCTGGGCGGTGGAGGTGAAGACACCGTTGGGGAAATGGCAGCAGGTAGCGACCACCTGAGCACTATACGCCATGTAATTTCAAATGCAACTTATGGAAATGCTACAAGTTCAAACTGCGACTACACATTCGAACTGCATGCTCAATTGACTACTGACGCAACTTCCGGGGGGGGGGGGGAGGAGTAAGCCTAAAGGTGTGCCGGACCATTGAGGTCATTTGTGTTTAAGCTTGATGGATTTGCAAACAAGTCTAAGGCAAGTGTACATTTATGTTCAGGGCTCTTTCCCTATTGTGTATGTGACATTAACCCGTCCCGTCTCGGGAGGGGGGGGGTCTTCAACCGCCCCCTCAGGTTTTTGTTCGCAGATAGTGGACGAACGGCGCGCGGCAGCGCGCCAAAATTTGGCACACCCCTTCCCACAGCAATTTGACATGCTGTTTCAAAATTTTAAAGTCAAGTCATCTAGGGTCAACGAGCCAGTCAAGGTTAAGTGAGGTGACCTCCAAAAACGTTCAACCAGTCGTCACGCTTTAACGGATACAGATATCTTAATGACACTTTCAGCATTTGCTTATCTTTACGGATGCAACAAAACGTACGAGTGGATTTTTTTCGTTTTGACTACATATAAATTTGGCATATTTTCCAATTGGAGTTGAAATAAAAGATTCTGGCTAAAATAAGCAGTTTTCTTGTTAGGGCAAGTTGACTTCCAACAACGTTTCTCGGTCTGTTCTAACCATGGAAAAAGGAAAATTAAAGAAAACTTAATAAATCAAAATTTTGAAATACATTTTTGTATCTTTTTATTTTTTGGAGGCCAAAAAAATATGACACTGGTCGATTTCGCTGTCCTTTTCTCATTACAAATAAATTTTGTTTTTCATATATCCCACAAAATCATCTCCCCAGAGCCAAAAACATAATGTAAGTCGTGAAAAGTCGTGAAAATCTAGGCCACTGGTGACGTCATTTTTTGGGGGGGAAATTATTTTCAGGGTGGATCCGGACCCTACTCATCGAGCGCTTTCCGATGACACCTCTTTCGTTTTCGTGCGACTCTTAGTTTGGATTTTAGAGGGGGATTATATCCCCCCCCGAGACGGGGTGTGAGGATCTGACCGGAAAGACGGCTCGGGTTAAGGTGCTGAAGGCGGGGTTTGGGTGTGGGACATCTCCTGGATATACAGTATTTTTTAGTTTTACTTCACTCCTCCATAGGATAGTTTGTAGTTGGGGTAGATGTGGAGTGACGAGAAGGATGTCTTTGCCAGGGTGCGGCATTAGCCCACTCCTATCAAAGAGCACCAATAGATCTTTACCTTGTGGACAATAAGGTAATTGTCAACAACGCCCATCACGCCGGCTGCCGTGTGCTAGTTGTTTGCAGTAGGTTTGTAGAAACATGCTTTTATGCAGGATTGTGTGAGGTTAGTACGATGTCTTGCGCTTCGGATCATCCACGTCCATTGTGCCTCTGGGCAGCCGTTTTACGTTATGAATTTCATGGCAATTCAGCTCATCTTCGTCTGATGGCATCTCTGGATTAATTGTTCTACGCTATCGCAATTTTCCAGGCAAATCGGCACATGTGCATCCGATCTCATTCGTGGGTGTCTAGGTACGTAATTCCAACGAGTGCATACTAGATCGGTCCACCAATGTATAGCATTTGCAAAAAGTTTAAAAGTTGTTGCTCTTAAAGGCCGCCCCCGTTTCACTTGACGTGCTAACTATCTGAGCCAAATTTCAGGTCAATCGGATAATATTCAGAGGTGGCTCCATTTTGACACCTTTGCTGTTCGTAGATTAATGCAGGCAACCTAACGACCTCATCCAATCCGCATTAACAGCTAACACCTCCGTACACCTTTATATCAGTAGCCTTGCGTCTATATTGGTATTTTTCAACCTTAACAGATACCCTTAGCGTTATAGCAACGAAGTCAGCTGAGTGTAGACACAATTGCAGCTGTTTGCGCGCGCAAGCACCTCGGCGACTCGGCGGGGAAGAGGAGCTACAGAGTGCGCGCTTCAGCGTGGCGAGCGTGGCTAGGTTTGGGCGCGGATGGTGCTAACTGGTTAGTTGTGTGGTAAATCGACCCTTTGTGAGAAGTGACACAATCGGAAGTTAGAACGTCGGACTAGGATTAGTAATTTGTAATTACAGGTTCAAAGAGGGAAAACATCGGAGTCAATCAATGTAGCGTTGATCTCCGGACCCAACTATCTACCGGGTAGTTCTATTTCGGGTCCGTCAATTTTGTACTCAGCTTCGCCTTTTGCCAGTGTGTTTTTGTCATCAGGACAAACATGATCTTACCGGCTCGGTAGCGCACTTGGATAACACATGCACTACCTGGAGTTCGAGGGTCCATGGTTCGATTCTGTCTGTTGGTAGAACTTTCCGTGGGCCGGCTCCCTACCAGGAATTACAACAAGGTAGTGATCGCTGTGCCGCGGGTGAACGCTGACCAAGCGGCGCCTGCGGCATTGGGGTCACGGACGTGATTCGCCTCCGAATCCGACTCGAGTGAGACGAGCCAGACGAGACCGAGTGTGTGAGTGGGTACTTGTGCTTTGTGCCTAGGATAAGTCGTATTGCACTTTATATCTAATAAAGTTTTGTATTCTTGTTCTTTTTTATTTTAATTTTATTTTCCACGATTGAAGTACGAGCAGTAGGTATCGGCGTCAATGTCTATCCCAAGTTAGGATAATGTTGGATTGGATTGGAGATGCAAAACGGCAAATGTACGAAGCTTGTGACCAGCACAAAATCTAGCCCAAGCGATCGCTAAAATAACCCAAGCTTACTCTGCCTTAACATATAAATAGGTAATTGTAAGCATCGAACGTCCAGTGATGCAAAAAAGGCGTTGCGTTGATGGGTATGGTAGTACACAGTACACGTATGGGAACAAACGTGCATTTTGGAGCCACCTGTAAAAATTGTTCAAATGGTCCAATTTTTGGAAAGGGAACTTACCATGGGGTATGTAATAGGGGCACCCCTTAGGAAACAGGCATTATCAACTTTTTGCAGTTTGGACCTCTCTAGTGCATACGCGTGCACGCAATGCGTGCTGGAGTGCAAGGTGAATGGAAGGATTTCCATAGTGGCTAAATATTTATATGTATATGCATATATATATATATACGTATATATATATACATATACATATATATATATATATATATATATATATATATATATATATATATATATATATATATATATATATATATATATATATATATATATATATATATATATATGTATATAT
Source organism: Imbricaverruca yamaguchii (assembly GCA_034440575.1). Classification (NCBI taxonomy): domain Eukaryota; kingdom Metazoa; phylum Arthropoda; class Thecostraca; family Neoverrucidae; genus Imbricaverruca; species Imbricaverruca yamaguchii. The sequence continues at coordinate 1,754,504 of JAOTOL010001659.1, forward strand.
ATGGAAACTAGGCTAGGGATGCCAACAGAACGCTTTACATTTTCTGCATTCCACATTTCTTGACTTAGATTTCCCTGACCTAGGATAATGCCGCCACAGGTATGGAGTATGCAACTACACCAGGCAAGTGCTCGAAGTAACTTCGCTATAGTTGCTGGCGTACTCTCTACAACGTCGCAAGGTCGAAACGCGTAACTCAGCGAATCAGGGCAGCTGGCCATTGTCTCCTCAATGCCGCCGCATTAACAATTCGGATAGCCCAAATGCATAAATGCATGTCGTTCTGGGCGGACGGCAGCCGTCGGCAGGCCGGTGACATTTGCACCAGCTGCCAGACGCGGCGCGAAGTGTGCCGCCGCAGTCGCCGGCCCGTGTCCGTTCTCAGGCCATGCGGCGCAGCGGGCCGCAGCTGCACTTAATTCGCCGCTCAAAATCACAGCCAGCCAGTGCTGGAAGTGCCCCGGCGCGGCCCCGTGTGCTGCGGGCCCACCCTCTGGACGGGGTCACATCTTACAGACATGAACGGGCCTGATTTCCCAGCTTGTTATGCTTACTATGTTTTTTTCTTTATATGGAAATGCATGGTGTATGAAAATTAAATACGTTGTCCCTCAAGATGGCATTGTTGTCAATGATAATTAAGACGAGCAAATAATTATCATTTTAGAACCATATGCAACCTCGGCGACACATCAGATAAATACTGCAACATGTCATAACTTCATGAACATGTCAAGGCCAATTTCTGGTGTTTTCAATTATAATTCATCATTGCCAACATGATGTATATGAAGATAACATATGCACAGGTTGTAGAGTGCACATTTGGTAATATATAAGTCGACATACTGGCATTAAAAGGTTCTATTTCACAATGCCCTGGGAATGTTGGATTAGGGTTTGGTATGGTAAGTGGCATTGCATTCAGTTGGAATGCAATACGTTATTAGAAGAACAATCTGTTGCATTTCTGAATTTAACTTCTGCTGAATTTTAAACATATGCTTTAAATAACTTTGAATATGCTGTTATATTCCTCAGCTGTTAAGGGCCTATTCCAGTTGAGACTGCTCTTTCCAGATGGCATGGACATTCGAGTTATCGGGCGAGCCCTCTCTTCTCTTCACGACCTTTGCCAGCCCTCAGGGTGGACGTCTTCATATCGTAAGGGCCCTGTCCACACATGCCGTGGCTCCGTCGGATTTGTCATGGCGCGGGTTCCCCTTCCACCATTGGAAACGAAACTGTTTTTAACAGGCATGATTCCCTCCATGGGCTCAGAGGCCCTTTACGTAGCACCGGGAACCATCCGCGTCGCCCCGGGTCGTATCCGTAGCCCGGGGACCTCATGATCAGCCTGAGGCCTGCTGTCAGCCCTGAGCCTCTCCCCATCAGCGCGGTCCGGTGCCCCGTCCGTCGGTTCACAGATCCTCTTTCACGGCTCACGGACACTTTCCCTCCGGCCGGAGCCCCCTCTTCGAAATATCGGGCTTCCCCTATCACGCAAGGGGCCCACCGTTCGGATTCGGTCCCCATCGGTCCAGAGGCTCTTCATACCGGCTCCGCGCCCTCTTCGACCGCTCAGGGTCGTCTAGCGGATAGGAGTCCTCTCCGTCAGCGCTGGGACATCCTTCACGATCCAGGGCCTCCTCTGTCACACCGGAGGGCTACCGACGCCTTAAGGATCCCACAAGGGCCCCTCAGGGCGGCTGCCTGGAGGACTCCACCAATTCTCCAAGGGGGCTGCCCCTTCGCCGCCTTCGTTACGTCGCACAGTAGAGTACGTTACAACAGTATTGTGAGGTGTATCTGTTCGTATATTATTACACAATTTGGGTATCAGGTTGGGTGTATATAGCCTACTCACCTGCCGTTTATGTGAACTCTTCTGGCAGTAATGACGCTAATTGCTCGATTTTGGGAAATGCAGAGTGAAGTGTCCGATCCACATCGACATATGACTTATCAGTACCCGGAGACGTGTGCCAGACCGCCAATGGCAGGCAGAACATCCGACGCAGTCTGGGAAAGCGCGTTTGCAGCATTCTTTTAGAAACAAACACTAAAAACTTGATATGCTCCGATACCTTCCGACCTCATCGACCCACCGCCAGGCGGTTGGCGGTAGGATTCGCCGGACACCTTGCATCGCCATGGGCGTCTGGCGGTAGGTTCCGCCAGACGTGCTGCACCGCCACACATCACCCGGCACCAAGCCGACCCGCCACGCGGCCCTGACTCTGCCGCTGCCGCCAGCTGGCTATCGCTCAGAAAATACAACAGTGCAAAATATTTCAAAAGTAAGGACAAAGGACGATGCGCAGTTGGTCAGATGGGACCGAACGACTCCAACGTAGGCAGTGTTTGAGCACAACATTGAGGATATGTGAACATGTGCAGCGTAAATAACATAAGAATATATGGAACGCCTATTGCACTGTTGCGACAACTCAACAGTGCAATGGATGTCAACAGTAATGCGCCGTATCACCGGGCTAGCGGATCAGTACAGACGGATCCGTTGAGCATGACCAACAGTCCACTGTGCACTGAGCTGGTCCCAGCAGCCACGCGGTTTTCTACATCGGTTCTCGGAACTGCCCAGCTTGGTTCACACATTCTCCATCGGTGGTGAGGCCTGGCAGCCTCGCTGAGTGCCCGGCGGCACGATCTCCATCCGGATGGGGTGCCCAGGTGGTCCAACCGACACCCAGTGTTGTCGCTCAACCCGTGTCGCCAACCAGGTGGGAATGGGTTACCGACCAGGGGGAATGGGTTACCGACTAGGTGGGAATAGGTCACCGACTAGGTGGGAATGGGTCGCGGACTAGTTAGGAATGGGTCGGCGACAGAGTGCGAATGGGTCGTCGACAGAGTGCGAATGGATTGCCGACCAGTGGGAATGGGTCGTCGACCAGTTTGGAATGGGCAGCCGTGTTTCCAGCAGCTGCTATATTTCCAACAAACCCCGTGGCATGGAATTGATGCTGTGCAACATCGCATGTGTGGTATTTTAATATCAAAACTGGTGCTTAAACACCACTAAGGAGTCGTCACAACACAACAATCTCTCTTCGATGTGCAAAACAAAATAACAAATATTTTGCTCCAATTAGGAAATAAATGTACAAAATGGATGCGTGATGCAAAACGTGCAATGTTTAAAGATAGGCTAGTTTGCAACATTGCACGATAGCAACTACAGTCACGGCCACAATCACTGTCACTGTCACAATCACTATCACTACCACAGTCACTGACACAACCAAAACTGTGGCCATTGTCATGGTCACAGTCACAGTCACAGTCACTGTCACAATCACTGTCACTGTCACAGTCACAATCACTGTCACTGTCACAGTCACAATCACTGTCATTGTCACAGTCACAGTCACAGTCACTGTCACTGTCACTGTGACTGTCACTGTCACAGTCACAGTCACAGTCATAGTCACAGTCACAGTCACAGTCACAGTCACATTTACAGTCACTGCCACAATCACAGTCGCAGTCACAGTCACGGTCACAGTCACAGTCACAGTCACAGTCATGGTCACAGTCACAGCCACAGTCACAGTCACAGTCACTGTCACTGTCACTGTCACTGTCACTGTCACAGTCACAATCACTGTCACAGTCACAGTCATAGTCACAGTAACAGTCACAGTCACAGTCACAGTCACAGTCACAGTCACAGTCACAGTCACAGTCACTGTCACAATCACTGTCACAGTCACGGCCACAGTCGCTGTCACAGTCATGGTCACAACTGTGGCCATTGTCAAGGTCACAGTCACAGTCACAATCACTGTCACAAGTGTTACCATTGTCACGGTCACTGTCACAGTCACGTTCACAGTCACAACTGTGGCACGAGTCACGGTCACAGACACTGTCACAGTCACTGTCACAGTCACAACTGTGGTCACTGTCACGGTCACAGTGATGATGAGTGACCACGGCCACGGTGGTTACTGCCACAGTCACGATGGTGTTCGCAGTCACAGGAACGACCCGAGTCACGGTCAGGGTCGCAAGCAGACACACTATAAGTCGACTAGGCTGGTGTCTGAAGCGCTACAGTTGGGCACTTTTTTCTGTCGAGATCCGAAGAATTTACAACCCATTCCTCACTGCAGAGTGGGAGAGGAATCTCGCCCTTAGTCACGGAAGTCACAATCACGGTCACGGTGACAGTCATGTGGTGACAGCCAAAGTCACCATCAAAATCGCAGTCGCTGTCACAGCCACTGTCACCGTCACAGTTACAGCCACGATGAGGCTAAAGTCACCGTCACCGTCACAGTCACGGCCAAAGTCACAGCCACCGTCACCGTCACAGCCACTGTCACCGTCACAGTTACAGCCACGATGAGGCTAAAGTCGCCGCCAATCGCAGTGGCAGTCAGGATCACACTCGGTCACAGCCATGATGACGGCCAGTGCCACGGCTACGATAATAGTGATTGCGAAAGCCACGGCCACTGTCAAGTCGAGATGACAGTCACGATCACAGCCACGGTGGCGATCAGCTACTGCCAGGGTTAGAGTCACGGTCACAGTCACGGTCACAACCACGGCCTCAGCTAGAGCCAGGGTCACAGACAGGGCCAGTCGCGGTCACAGTCACGGTCACAGTCACGGTCACAGTCACGGTCACAGTCCAAACCGATGAACACCGCTACGGCCGTAGTCACGGTCCAGTAACGGCACAGCGGCATTGATAGACACGACTTGGATGCCCGCGGTGTCCAGTAGCCGCCAGGTGTTATTTGTATTTCACCACTTCTACGCAAGCGCCAACCTTTCAGCACTACTGCGTCAGGACTGCTGATCTCAGTCTCGTCGTGACCGCCGTCTGACCTCACAGCCAGGTCAGACCCGGCCGCAGACCGGGAGCCACCTGACGGTCTGGCCACCTCCGTCTAGCCTCACATCTTGGTCAGACCTGGCCACCGCCGTGTGACCTCACAGCTGAGTCAGACCCCACCGCCGTCTAACCTCACAGCTGGGTCAGACCCCACCGCCGTCTAACCTCACAGCTGGGTCAGACCCCACCGCCGTCTAACCTCCCAGCTGGGTCAGACCCCACCGCCGTCTGACCTCACAGCTGGGTCAGGCCTAGCCACCTGGCGGTCTGACCTCACAGCTGGGTCAGACCTGGCCACCGCCGTCTGACCTCACAGCTAGGTCAGACCTGGCCACCTCCGACTGACCTCACAGCTAGGTCAGACCCGGCCACCTCCGACTGACCTCACAGCCAGGTCAGACCCGGCCGCAGACCGGGAGCCACCTGACGGTCTGGCCACCTCCGTCTATCCTCACATCTTGGTCAGACCCACCGCCGTCTGACCTCACAGACAGGTCAGACCTCACTACAGACCAGCAGCCACCTGGCGGTCGGCCGTGCCCGGAGGTGTGACGACTGTCGGCCGGCAGAAGGCGGGCCCCAGGACGGTGCCGGGACACCGCCGCACCAGGCGCCGGCTGACCCACAGCCGGCATCCGACACGCACCGTTATCACCCGTTTGCATACGTGCCGACGACGCGGCGCAGCCTCCACGGACGTCAGCGGGGCGCCTCTGCTGACGGTGTGGGGCGCCTCTGCTGACGGTACGGGGCGCCTCTGCTGATGGTGCGGGGCGCCTCTGCTGACGGTGTGGGGCGCCTCTGCTGACGGTGCGGGGCGCCTCTGCTGACGGTGTGGGGCGCCTCTGCTGACGGTACGGGGCGCCTCTGCTGACAGTGTGGGGCGCCTCTGCTGACGGTGTGGGGCGCCTCTGCTGACGGTACGGGGTGCCTCTGCTGACGGTGTGGGGCGCCTCTGCTGACGGTGTGGGGCGCCTCTGCTGACGGTGCGGGGCGCCTCTGCTGACGGTATGGGGCGCCTCTGCTGACGGTGTGGAGCGCCTCTGCTGACGGTACGGGGCGCCTCTGCTGACGGTGTGGGGCGTCTCTGCTGACGGTGTGGAGCGCCTCTGCTGACGGCGTGGGACGCCACTGCTGACGGTACGGGGCGCCTCTGCTGACGGTGTGGAGGGCCTCTGCTGACGGTACAGGGCGCCTCTGCTGACGTTACATAACGCCTCTACTGACGTAAATCGCCTCTGTTGACTTACATAGCACCTCTGTCGACGCTGTGGGCGCTTCTGCTGACGTTGTAGAGCGTCTCTAATGACTGTGAAACACGTCTACCAACGTTGTGGGGTATGTGGTGTGGGGGGCTGGGGTGAGGGTGGGGGTGGGGGTGAGGTGGGGTGGGGGTGATAAAACAACCTCTACTCTCCAAACTAAGCGTCGCACGAAAAGGAAACAGAGGTCATCGGAAAGCGCTCGACGAGTAGGGCCAGAAACCACCACAAACTTTTATCCCTCCCCAAAAGTGACTGTCACTAGGAGTCTCTGTTTTCGAGACTGACGTCATGTTTTTGGCTCTGAGGAGTTAACTTTAGGGGGACATCTGGCAAACTAAAAGTTTTTGGAATCAGAAAAGGAATGCGAAATCGACCATGGCCATAAGTGTTGTCCACCGGAAAACCAAAATGTTAATTCCTTGATATTTAAAAATTTTCAATTTTTAATTCTCTTAAAAAATTTTTAATAGGTAGAGCGGACAGCAAAACGCTTACAGAGAACTTGCTGTCATGAAAATGCTTACTTTAGCCAAAATCTTCGATTTGATTCCTTATGGACGGATATGCAAAACTGATGTCATCAAAATCTAAAAATATCACAAGCTACTCCAATGCGTTTCATTCCATCCACAATGATAAGCAAACGCTGAAAGTTTCATTCAAATATCTTTATCCGTTAAAGCATGACAACTGATTGAACTTTTCTGGGAATGATCTAACTTGACCTTCACGAATTCGTTGACCCTAGACTCTTAGACCCTAGACCCTAGAACATATGACCTAATCTCAAAATCGTCACACAGCATGCCAAATTGATGTTGGAAAATGTATGCGAAATTTTGGTGCGCTGACTATCAACCCCTCCCGATAAGGGGCACGTTAAAGGAGGGCAGTAGTCGCTGAAAGGTGAGTCGGGTTGGACTTTGGGAGAAAAAATGACAGCCGAAGCAAGAGAGACTGATGACAAATGGGGTGTGGGGTGCAGGGTCCGTACTGTGGGTGGATGTTTGGTCATTTAACTCACAGTCACCGGGCTACTTGCACTCTCCGACGTTTGAACATAGCAGGCGCGTTTCATACCGCTGCTTTCTTGTTTGCTGTTCTCCTCAACCACCTCGTGTTTCCAACCGACCAAATGTTTCAAATCGCAACACTCCCACGGAACAGTGACTGCGGTTTCAAGTAGTGTGCCCCATGTACACGCGAGATATAGTCGGAATTTGTGGACTTATCCGTTTGTTTACCGGTCCTTGCCGGGGTTGGGCAGTCTCCGCCACTCCGACCCAGATACCGGTCATGGTAGCAATGGAGCGACCGATGAACCAGTGGGGGCCACTTTCTGGGCTCTATCAGGTGCCACTGAGGCCATCTGACACGCACGGGCGGCTTACCCTGCCATCTGTCGGCTGACGGATCAGGGGCTGGTGAATCAAGCCGAACACTGCAGCATCGGGTCGGGCGATTTCGGCAATTTATATATATATATATATATATATACACACACACACACACACACACACACACAGACACACACACACACACACACATATATATATATATAAAGACATAAAAGACATAAAAGATCAGTGCAACTCTGAGCCACAAGGGCCCTTCTTGGTTGCACTCTGTACACTGAACCAGTTGCCCACCAAATCTGCCAATCAGCCCTCCCTGTAATACTGAAAAGCAAGCCCTCTATTCTTATAATGATTGTCTATGCTGTTTTTAAAGATGTTCAATGTTCTGCTACTGACGATGTTTTCTGGCAGCTGGTTCCAGTGTTCCACTACCCTGTTGGTGAAGAAAGTTTGCCTTAACCTTGTTCTGCTGTGGTTAATTTTAATTTTGAATTTATGACCTAATTGCATCATTTCTGTTAAATTCAAACATTTCCCCAAGGTATCCCCTCTCCAGACCATTGACAAATTTAAAGACCTCGATGAGATCTCCTCTCAGCCTTCTATATCTAAGTGAAAACATATTCAATTTCTTCAATCTTTCCTCATATGCCAGGTTGCTTATGCCATTAACCATTTTTGTAGCCCTCTTTTGTACTCTCTCTAAAAGCCAACAATCTTTTTCATAGCTAGGAGACCAAGCTTGGATGCAGTATTCCAAATGTGGCCTGACGTATGCACAGTAAAGCTTCCTGATCACTTCCTCACTTCTGTATGATACATTCCTATTTATTGCCCCGAGCATTCTCAGTGCCTTCTTCCTGGCTTCCTTGGTCTGTTCTGATGCCCCCAATTTTGTGTTTAGAATAACACCTAAATCCTTCTCCTGTTGAGTCACTGATAGCACTTGGCCACCCATCAAGTATGGAGCCTTCATATGCTGCTTACCTACATGCATGATTTTGCACTTATCAAAGTTAAATTTCATTTGCCATTCTTCGGACCACTCAACTATATATATATATATATAGTTGAGCAGTCCGGGCAATCTAGGCGGCGGTCGGTAGACGGGCGGTCCGGACAGTCTGGGCGATCCGGACAGTCTGGACGGTCCGGACAGTCTGGCCGGTCCGGACAGTCTGGCCGGTCTGGACAGCCTGGGCGGCGGTCACCATGCGCCGGGCGGTCCCGCGGCGCCAACTGGAGACGCTCCGCTGCTCCAATGCGGCCACAGCCGACCTACTTGTCGCCGGCACCGCACCACTGGCAGCCAGCAGGGGCCAAGTAGGTCTCCCGCCTACACATCCTATATTGCGAAATAGGACCAACGGACGGGCCCGGCTCCGTGCGGCCTCTATCTCCGCTGGCATGCATGTATGTAGGCGGAATGTGTGAGTGTGCCGCGCAGGCATCCATAAATTATGTGGCGCTTCCTGTGCACACCTAAGTGAGTAAGATTGAAGCCGAGATGGGGTAGGCGATTGGACGCAGGGAACGACATTACGCTAGTCGTAGTTCGAGTGGGCAGAGAAAGCAAGGAACATCTTGGGCCGCGGTGATCCAAAAGTGTGGCCCACGATAGAGGAACTTATCGCAACATAGAAGTATATTGAAGTTGAGGATGAAGGACGGGAATGAGTGGACAGGATACCAGTCGACCACCGTTCCGGAACAAAATATAAAAGTTAGCCCACAATGCACAGCACAGTGGTGGATACATCTGAGGGGTCAGGCACACTGTGTGCCTACAGGTGTCGCAAATCGCTGGAACGTAGTCGCACGTGGCGGTTCCAGTGCCACTATAGAAGCCTGGATTCCTTGCACAATCGCCCATGGCCTGTAAATATTACATCCGTATCAGTTCTCACGGCGCCGAAAAATCAAGATTTCGGTAGTCTTGCTTCACATACCTGAAACTAACGCGTATCCAGATATTTGTGTTAAAAAGCAGAACGTAATTTCAACTCAATCCAAGGCCTACGATTTAACCTAAGCTGAATCCCCTCTTCAGTTTGACCAGCATTGAGTAAAATATCAATAAGTTAACCCGCGCCGTCTCTCCGGTCAGATCCTCACGACCCGTCTCGGGAATAGTAACCCCCTCTCTAAAATCCAAACTAAGCGTCGCACGAAGACGAAAAAGGTGCAATCAGAAAGCGCTCGACGCGTAGGGCCTGGATCCATCCCAAAACAATTTTTGCCCAAAAGTGACGTCACTAGGGGGGGGGGCTAGAATTTCACGACTGACATTCTGTTTTTGGCTCTGGGGGGTTATTTTGGGTGATATTTGAAGAAAAAAGAAAGAAAATATTTGGAATAAGAAAAGGACAGCGAAATCGACCAGGGCTATAAACGTTTGGCGCTCCAAAATAATTTATTTTTGTGGAAACTTCAAAAGTTTGAGTTTTCAAGTTTTCTTTAATTTTCCCTTTCTAATGGGTAGAACAGACGGAGAAACGTCGTTGGAAGTCACCTTGCCCTAATAAAATATGCTTACTTTAGCCAGAACATTCGATTTGAACTGCAATAGGCAAATATACAAAAATTATATGTAGTCAAAAACGGAAAAAAATGAAAAATTCCTCTAGTACGTTTTGTTGCATCCCTAAAGATAAGCAAACGCTGGAATTTTCATTAAAATATCTATCCGTTAAAGCGTGACGACTTATTGAACGTTTTTGGAGGTGACCACACTTAACCTTGACTAACTCGTTGACCCTAGATGGCCTCAATTCAAAATTTTGGAACCGCATGCCAAATTAATGTGGGAAAAGGTATGCCAAATTTTGGCGCGCTCCCGCGCGCCGTTCGTTTACTATCCGCAACAACCATGAGGGGGGCGGTTGAAGACCCCCCGCCCCGAGACTGGACGCGTTAATTCCATAAAACTACAGTTGCCGACGTTTCACGTCATCACTTTGAACCGCTTACCACAGCATTCTATACCAAGTGTGGTAGATTCAGATCGTGCTTCAAATTTCAGTTGAAGTCTAACCAGGAATAATTTTTTAAGGAGTTATCTTGAGCACCTCAAAATATTCCTAATTATTCTGAGTTAAAAATATGTAACTTTCGTCACTAATCTCTCCTGAGCATTTAAATCTGGACGACACTGGTTGTATCGACACTACCAACACTGGCCGGGCCGACACTTCCGACACTGGCTGGGCCGACAATTCCGACACTAGCCGGGGCGACACTGGCCGGGCCGACACTGCCGACACTGGCCGGGCCGACACTGTCGACACTGGCCGGGCTGACACTGGCCGGGTCGTCACTGGCCGGGCCGAAACTGGCCGGGCCGACATTGGCCGGGCCGAAACTGGCCGGGCCGACATTGGCCGGGCCGAAACTGGCCGGGCCGACATTGGCCGGGCCGACACTGCCGACACTGGCGAGGGCGACACTGCCGACACTGGCCGGGCCGACACTGCCGACGCTGGCTGAGCCGACACTGCCAACACTAGCCGGGACGACACTGCCGACACTGGACGAGCCGACACTGACGACACTGCCGACACTGGCCGGGCCGACACTGCCGACATTGGCCGGGCCGACACTGCCGACACTGGCGAGGGCGACACTGCCGACACTGGCCAGGCCGACACTGGTCGGGCCGACACTGTCAACACTGCCGACATTGGCCGGGCCAACACTGCCGAAACTACCGACACTGGCCGGGCCGACACTGCCGACACTGGACGGGCCGACACTGCCGACACTGGACGAGCCGACACTGCCGACACTGCCGACACTGGCCGGGCCGACACTGCCGACACTGGACGGGCCGACGCTGCTGACACTGCCAACACTGCCGACACTGGCCGGGCCGACATTGGCCGGGCCGACACTGCCGACACTGCCGACACTGGCCGGGCCAACACTGCCGACGCTGGCCGGCCTGATACCGGCCGACGCAGTGCCGGCGCCACTTTCGAGCCTCACCGGCGCAGCTTTCTCTCAAATAAAGAGCCAACTTTGTGAAACTGAGCACATACCGGGCCCAGCTGTTTGGACTGCGAATACTTGTCGAACGCGGTCTGGCGCGCAATCGACACGGGGAGAGAGTAACACCTGGCTTCCATTACACTTGAACAGCATGAGAACACGGATGACCTGTTGCGTGTTCAGTAATCATGACGCTCTTCGCTCGTAAGTGGCCGGAGCGACAGTTTTTATGCAGCTCCCGGCGTGTAAGTGGCCGGAGACACTCTGCGCGTGATGTCCGGCACGTAACTTTTTGTGGTTACACTTTTCGTGTGACAACCGGTATGCATGTAGCCGAAGCAATACTTTTCGTGTGACGCCCGGTATGCATGTAGTCGGAGCGATACTTCTCGTGTGACAGCCGGTATACAGGTGGTCGTAGTGTACCATGCAGCCCATCTAGCACTGCTCTCTCCCTGGTTCCTGCTGTCATTTTCCCACTCGTCTCCTAACACCCGGCTCAGTTTTTAGAGACCACTTCCGCATTCACCTCATGTTCGAGCGCTCAGCCCACGCTAATGACTAGTACTTTTTACCTCGCTGGAGCGATTCGGTTGGTTAGTTGGGGTTCGCAAAGCGAGCTGACCGTCTTTCACTCAAGAAACCGATGTCTACCCCCACATACTCTGGACTTATATCAATACTATTTCAATTTCGGGAGAACGCCAAATCCCCACCCTCTTCGTATCCCCATGGTCGTAATCACGTGCCGTGGTGGAACAAGGAGTGGCGACGTGTTGCCGCCCTGCACAGGGACACCACAGGAATACAAATTGATGAATAACATGGCTGAGGAGACCCGCCGAAATATACACACACACACAAAAAAATATATATATATATATATATATATATATATATATATATATATATTATTTTTTTTTATATATATATATATAATTCACCTTCCTTAATTTCAGAGCTTCAGATCTAGATTAGTTGTACCACTCATGTATTGGTGTTGACTTAGTACCTGTTGGGTTTGGGATGCTCCATCTCCTCATATTCCCCTTAATGACAACACTTCATCCATGGCACCCCAATACCCATCCCAAGTGATGGTCTTCCCTTTTCCTCAATGTATTTGCCCATGAATAATTTTTCACATTGATATCCAGGGCGATAGCATAACATCCAAGATTCATTTACTACCAAAGTTTACAACGTCCAAATCTCGCAACGTCCACGGACAACAAGGTTCGAAAAGCGAAATGAAGTTTTAAAGTGTCCTAGATAGGGTGCGTTCACAATGTCAAAAGTTCACAACGTGCAACGATTACACCCTTCAAAACTGGTATCAGAGGGATCGTTCATAACGTCCAAAGTTCATCCAAAGTTAAATGATCACGAAGACAAAAAAAAAGAGTTCCCAATTGTCAGCTAGAAGGACCGGTAAAACCGCTGGAAGTGAAACACCAAAATCCGCCAAAAAATCCGCGCAACTCTTAGCATCGCGATACCAGATCGTACGATATCAAAGCCCGAGAAGCCGCCCCAACGCCATCTTAGCCGCTCCAAAGCCGTCTTGGAAACAGCTCCGACTACATTGTGAGGTGTCGCCCACCGAGCCGGGCACTGACCGAGGATCGCCCAGCCAGCCTGTCACCAGTCCGTCTAGATGTACTCTTCCGACATTCAGCTATGACACTCCACTCCTGTTCTACAAGCATTTACTTCAAGTTGGTCCAGCGGTGCCCCCATCCCTCCCCTTGGGATGCCCTCCACCACCCCACCACGTGGCTCCCTCTAGTACTTCAACACGATCCTTACTCTGATCTACTTAGTGCTCTCTTCAAGCTCAGACTCTATTACTTCTTTGCGTTTTCTTGAACTATTCTGCCCCGCATCTATGCACGTATGCACGCACGTACGTATGCACGAGTACATAAGTGCATGATAGTGCACGTATGTACTCTTCGTGTAGGGCTGTTTTTGTGCAGTCATGGTTACCTATCTTATTCACCAACAAACCCACGTCCAACACTAACGCACTAACTCACAACATGGACACTGACACTGAGACCGCCACTGACACCGATACCGACAAACCCAGACCGACACTGACACTGAGACCGACACTCAAACCGATGACGACTTCTTCTACCGCTGGCATGATGGAGAGCCCATGGGCTCCCTTGACCCCTGAACGGTGGAGGAGGAAACCACCGGTTACACAGAGACGCCCATCCACACACGACAAACCAGATCTGGAGCGCTTCTGTTCCCGGCGCCCGACGACGAAGACGCTAACATCTCACCCACCATCGAACCGATTGAAACACACCAGTCAACATCATGTTTACCACCAATTTGGATACTTCACAAGGTACAATCTACGCAAGAGAGTTGGCCTGGATGTCAGAAGAGGACCTGACTCTCAGGTTTTGAAGCCAGCGGATCTCTTCCGCTGGCTTCGAAAAGGAACCAAAATCGAGCCACTAACGACGCAACACACCCACCCTCTCAGTACAGGCCCCACACACAATACCAAGAGTTGAGCACGCAAACCATCACCCAACCCCTCCCAAAAGACACCACGACAACCACGCCAACGACACAAATACCAACAAACCCAATAGGGACCAATAACACAAATACCAACAAACCCAATAGGGACCAATAACACAAATACCAACAAACAACACAATACGGACCAATAACACAAATACCAACAAACCCAATACGGACCAATAACACACATACCAACAAACCCAACACGGACCAATCGCAGACAGAAACCTCTCTGACCTCTCAGATAACAACTCCGACACTTCAGACCGCTCCTCGTCCACACCCAATGCACCTACAACACGTTCAACCAACATAGCAAACATTACCTCTGCCAACAACAAGCCATCCATTCGTGCCAAAACCAACTGACAATAAACAGCCTCCTAGCAACTCCTTCACCTACTCTCTGCCTACTTTGCCCATGACTTGACTCAAACAAACAAAACTCAAAACAAAGCAAAAACAACAACAACAACAAAATAGACAAACAGTCACAGGGAAAGGGCTGGCCTCTTTGAACTACCATTGGATTGACGTGAAAAAGGAAAAGCCAAAACAATCAGGGAAAGAAAGAATGGAACATCCATTTAACAAAGAACAAAACAAAAAGGGCCAATGACAGTGCATGCGTGATTGCATTGTTAATTGGTATTGCGATGACCAGAACCCACCCCACTCTACACCCCCTGTCCCACCCCCACTCTACACCCCCTGTTCCACCCACTCTACACCCCCTGTCCCACCCACTCTAGGGGGGGGATTCCGCCCCCCCTAAGATCTCAGCTCCAATGGAGGCTAGAGCAACGAAATTCGCAGGGTGGATGGGCACGATAGTACTCTATTGTGTGCAAAGTTTATGACCTTAGGTCAATATCTTCGAGGTCAAATGAGGCCAAAATTGCAAAAATGTCTGGTTTTGCGTGGCTTGGCTTGTCATTGTCATGGATGGCTGTGATTGTGTTTAGATGCTCCAAAATTGGCATTAATGATGTTTTGGGCATTACTAATGATGCAATACAGATGTCAGATCCGCCATTTGACCTCAGATCACCTATATAGGAGCACTTTATTAGGTCATTGCCTGCTCCAGTTACCGGAACCGGGCTCCCAACCCAACTGTTCCCTTAGGCGGCTCGGCACAATCGGCTTCGTAAAGAAAGGAGTGAAATACATGAATAAAGTATGGAAGCGCTTAGGCACACAATGACAAACAGTAGATTTCGGAATGTGTAGGGATTAACATGTAAAGTGATATCAATCGCATGACAGTCATTTGCATTTATGACACATTCCAGTTGACCAAGTTCGGTTCAAATAGCCTGTCATGAACTTGACCTGACTTGACCTCGGCGACCTAACATGACTTTTACATTATATAGCATAACAATATGCATCGAACAAGTCGCTAGTGTTGTCAAGAACACTTCCCTTTTGCCAATATACTGGAAGCGCATCAGCGCCGATCTTTGTGGTCTGGCGCTGCGAATTGTTTTTACTTTTACGGCCCCTAACTTCGACACTTTTCGGCCGATTTTCATGTTTCTTACTTTAAACAATGCGCCTGTCATTTCCCAGCAGGTACGCAAAAACTTGGCGTATATCCGCCGATACAATATGGAGTTATGTACGAAAAATTGGAGGGTTTGGCGGATTTCGTCATCCCCACTCCAGGGCGTTTGCTAACCTGTCATGAACTTGACCTGACTTGACCTCGGTGACTTGACATGACTTTGAAGCAATGTAGCATGACAATGTACATCAAACAAGTCGCTAGTTTTGCCAAGAACACTTCCTTGTTGCCAATATACGGGAAACGCACCAGCGTCGATATTTGTGGTCTCGCGCTGATAACATTCTTGACTTTAGCGACCCTTAACTCGAAAAATGTTCGGTCGATTTTCATTTATCTTACTTTAAACAACGCGCTGGTCATTTATTAGCAGGTACACAAACAATTGCGTATATCAGCGGGTAAAATCTGGAGGTATCTACGAAAAACTGGAGGGGTGGGCGGATTTCTCTCCCCCTCCAGGGCGCGTGTTAACCTCTCCGCTACAAACTTCGAGCTACCTCTCGAAGACTACACACGTCATAAGCAGCCGATATCATCATACTGGTGGCAGGCTGGTCAAATTCACCCAACAACAACCACAGGCTAGGGTGTGGACATGCCGAAACTTGCACACCTATGCATCCGGGGTGCGCCATACCAAACGCCACCCTGTCTGAGAGTAATCGGACCGCGATCTAACCGCTTAATCCGAGCGTCTAGAAGTTGCGATAGATACGGGCAACCACTGACTTAATTAATTACTTTAATTATTTGGCATATATTGCTCAGATTAGCACGACAGCAACACGACCCTCGATGTAGATGCATTTCCATGCCAGGTGTCGTGCTGGTGTGATGCTAATCTCAGCAGTGAACGCTAAACATCCCCAGCCACATCTGCCAAAACATGTTGAGCCCAATTACACATGACTTCCGTGCAGTTTTCCATTCTAGTTCAAATGAAGAAAAGGCGATTTATCACCGAATCGTTGAAGTCCAACATCTCCGGTTTGGTATGCCGTTTACACTGGCGACACGACCCGTCACGGTTGCGGCAGGGTCAGTCCGACTGGCACGTACGTGCCGCGGCACGCGTACCCGCCAAGACTGAACCCGTCCCGCCCCGCCCACCATCGAATGGTTTCACTTTTATGGCGCACCGTCTGGGCGATCTGGCCAGGCGACTAACTTGGCGCAGCAACCTCGCGGCGCACCGCACGACGCACCGCCGTGGGACAAGGAGAGTCGGACTGTTGGCACCCACTATAAACGCCGCCAGGGATGTCGCTCAGCTGTCGCCGTCTGCGTAACAGACACCACTGACGCTGCTGAATAGTTACTGCCCACGTGGCGGTAATATTGGACCCTGTTGAACAGCCACTGCATATGTGGCAGTATTATTTACCGGTGTTGAACCGTCATTGTCTGTGTGTCAATAGTATTTGACACTGTTGCAAAACGCATCATCCTTTACCGTAGGAACGGTTGACTTGATTAATCGCGCTTATTGGACATTGTTGTAAACATGGCATGGCAGAACAAAACCATAGAACCGGGCTAAAGACCAGGCCTAAAGACCCGGCCTAAAGACCCGGCCTAAAGACCCGGCCTAAAGACCCGGCCTAAAGACCCGGCCTAAAGACCCGGCCTAAAGACCCGGCCTAAAGACCCGGCCTAAAAGACCCGGCCTAAAGACCCGGCCTAAAGACCCGGCCTAAAGACCCGGCCTAAAGACCGGCCTAAAGACCCGGCCTAAAGACCCGGCCTAAAGACCCGGCCTAAAGACCCGGCCTAAAGACCGGCGGCCTAAAGACCGGCCTAAAGACCCGGCCTAAACGGCCTAAAGACCCGGCCTAAAGACCCGGCCTAAAGACCCGGCCTAAAGACCCGGCCTAAAGACCCGGCCTAAAGACCCGGCCTAAAGACCCGGCCTAAAGACCCGGCCTAAAGACCCGGCCTAAAGACCCGGCCTAAAGACCCGGCCTAAAGACCCGGCCTAAAGACCCGGCCTAAAGACCCGGCCTAAAGACCCGGCCTAAAGACCCGGCCTAAAGACCCGGCCTAAAGACCCGGCCTAAAGACCCGGCCTAAAGACCCGGCCTAAAGACCCGGCCTAAAGACCCGGCACAAAGACCAGGTCTAAAGACCCGGCCTAAAGACCGGGCCGAAAGACCCGGCCTAAAGACCCGGCCTAAAGCCCCGGCCTAATGATCCGGTCTTAGTACCCGGTCTCAAGATGATTGAAACTCTTTCGCGTACTTTGCATGGATAAAGGTTCATTGGACTGACTTTGTAGACCATCTACCACCTCATCTTCAGAATGGGAACAGGAATGGACCTAATCAAGCTCATATACTTAGTTGTGTAGATCACTGAAAAACATAATATTGTGTATCTAAAATAGCATGCTTCCCG